>OZ020263.1:2541763-3251061 GCA_963971285.1 Astropecten irregularis | reverse complement strand
AGTACAAAACGAACTAGAACGTGAATATGCGAAACTCCGTACACAATATTATAGGGAAACAAACCTTATATAATTTACGCACATAGCACGATAAATACAATTTTGAGCTTTAATTTGCCGATTTCTGAAGACACTGCTGAAGTAGTCGGCGATTCTTGAAACAAACTTCTTTCGATAGCATTAAGTTGTAATCCATTGCGAAATTCTCAGAAATATACCACTCGGGTTTGTCTGACATTCAATGATAAAATATAAAGAGGCTGAATGAAGGCCTAAATATCACTGCCAAATAAAAACGACAAGACAATACTGCCCAAAAAACCTAAAAACCTGCGTTCTTTCCGAGATTTTGGGCGAGGTATAGACGGAAAAAAATCTTCACGATTTCTCGAATATGACCTTTCCACATTAGGAACCATCCCCCATCAAAAAAAATTAATTATGCATACTACGTATTTCCTCCACTAGAAACTAGTCAGAGAAAACTGCAATTCTAACGGTAAATTTTCAGCCCTCTTATCTATTTTAATCCTTAGTGCAAACAGTGGCTCTTGTTAATCCCAAGCAGTTCTGTAAACACATATCCACATGGGGGTTGTTAATCCTTGTAAGCGCTCATGCATGCAAACATGCATAGCCCTGTGCAGTTTACTATTAAATACATGGAGCTATAAAACTGTTAATTGCTCCATGTACTGTACTAAGGTATACCATACAAAGACATGTATTGCAGTCCAGTGGCTGCAGAACTGTAGGTGCACCAATCTACCATCCTGCAACCATGAAGGAAGATGCTCCACTACAACTTTAACTTTAATTTTATTATATAAACCTGCCTTGAATATCAATCGTGTGACGGCGCGGCCAGCATCACGGTTTTTCCGCAACGCATTTTTTGCCAATATACTACCTCACAGGAAGAAAATGAATTTTTTGTTACACTATATGCTGAGAATCATTGAAATTCTGAATAATCTTCGAAAATACACAGTAACTTTTACGGACAAAAGCGGGAGATAAAAGCACTTTCTCCATTCAAGCTCTGAAAACCAAAGCGTAACATGAAATGTGGAAAGCGCCTATAAACGGGTGACGGAGTTCACATAATTAATACCTCACGTAGATTATTAATTGGCTTAATAATAGTTCAACATACGTGCAATTAAAGGTAGAACAATCATGCATTGGTTTTTGTCAAAGAAATACAGATTCATGGGCACAAATATCAAGACAGATACAGTAAAAGTCATCTGTGAAAATTTCAGTCCCATACGGTGCCCACTTTTTGAGAAAACAGTGAAAAACAGCCACAGTATTTCTTAAGTCTTTTCTCTTTTATTTTTGATCTTTTAAAAGATCAAAAAAAATTTCGGTCGTTGTTTTACTAATTTCTGGATAAATACACCATTTCAGGCGGAAACATTTTAACGGTAGGTTTCTACCAGCATACCCCGGAAGTTATATGTAAATCTGTGAGCATTTCTGTTTTGGTCTCTTACCAAACGTAAGATACTACCTTTAAGAAATCACTGGATATAATACATGTAGTTATATAATGGCAATTCGATTTTGTGCTTACGATCTGCTATGCAAAAGCTTTCCACAAAAGTGTCGTAGAGGTTATCACAAAATAGACCGATGCACATCTATTATGTCTTGACTGGTTCTCGACTCCTAGTAACCAGCGTTACGTTCGTTACGCACTTACAAATACAAGCTTGGAGCATTTCGCGAGATCAGCGGCAGAATCTTTATGATGGTGAATTAAATCACAAAAAATTTATCATACTTTGGTTTTTGTCCAAAATGCAGATTCATTGATCAAGGAAGATACAGTAACAGTCGACGATGGTGCCCACCGTTTTTGAGAAAACAGTTAAAAAATCTGTTCACCATTTTATCTTTTATCTTTAAAAGTTCAAAAGTGCTTTTTGGTCATTGGTTTTACTCTTTTCTGGATAAGTCGGCATTTCAGGCAGAAAATGTTAACAGTATGTTTCTACCATCATTAAGTTATAGGTAAATCTGTGAAGATTCAGTCTGTTTAAGTATGTTACCAAAGTATGATAGTGCCTTTAAATCATGCAGAGTTAACGTAAGAGATTCGTATTACCGTTCTATAACGGTCAATTTGTTCTCGAAAAGATGTGGATCAATTACAAAAATGATAATACAAGCATAACAGGTGTATGAGCATGGAGATAGAAATATCTCCGATCTATATGAGGATCAGGTATAAACAATCATGATCCAAGAGTAAAGAGGTATAGGTGCAGCAATGTTTCACCCACATTTTAGCTCCCTGTAAAGTGAAATGTACATTTTGTCAGTTACAATAATAATGCAAAGGATGCCCCATTCAATCATTCTAAAAAAGTCCTCTCATTTTCCAATGACAAAAAACATTAAGTATCAGAGCAAGAACAAAATGGACTGTGTGCATTGTGTACTGCATTGACCATAGGGGTTATGTAATATCCAAGCTTAATGCAAACAAACTTGTTTATTGGTTGATCTTGCCTGGGTTAATATACAATAGGAAGTGCATGAATCATCCACACTTTAAAAAAGCTGCTTGATGGGAATTGCCTTGTAGCAGAAGTCTGCAGTATAAAAGAGTACAATTTCAAGTGTTTCTTTAAAGTATTCACATGTAGAATTGATCACAAAAATATATTGCAAGCTGACTCTGTAGCTGCAAAACTATTTGTTATTAGTTTTTCCTGCCATGTATGTGGCAAAGGCTACAAACATCTTTAATTATTTCTTTCATTTTTTTTAATATGAGGAACTTAGGCTTTTATCAATTAAATCAATTAGTATTTAGTGTTATGTCGTTAGTTCCTGATATCACCGTTCATTTAAGAATTGTGCGTGAAGCATTGCATTCAATTCAACAGTCGTTCATTTTAGCCATGCAAAAGCGGCACTCAATATTAGCAGGGTAGCCGCAAACAACAATTTATACCAGATCGTAGTACATTTTCGTTTTGAAAACAATTTTGCAAAATTAGCAAACAAATAGTGCTGTGCTTTTTATTCGGATATAGAGTATAAACCCACACGAATTGAACGTTTCCGTTTACCAATTTTTAAAAAAGATTAACCGAAACCAACACCAAAAAGATATATGGACTCACCGTAGCTCACGTAATTGGTTCATGCTAAAAAAAAATAACAGTCGTTTATTTTGTCCATTCCGCCAAGTAGAAACACACTGTTCATATATTTGATCTAAAAAAACATCGTAAAAAGCCTTCCGATCGCGATCGGGACCCCCGTAAAATCTTCTGACCGTCCTTCTACCTCCATGTTGAAGATGTTCCAAAGTAACGTTCTTACGGTCATGACGCGTCAGTTGCATTTTCCTGACCAAATAAATCTTACTTGAATTTCGGTTGGTTACTTTGTCCATATGTCCAGGTAGAAACACACTTTTACGAATTTAATCTGAAAACATATCGTGCAAAAACCATCCGAAAGCGACGATCACTTTGGAGAATTAACAGTCAGCACTAGGCCTGGGCGATTAGTGCTTTTCACTAATCGATTAATCGCGGAGGAAATAATCGCGATTAATCGATTAATCGCGATTACCCGGAAGTGACTATACAAGCAGTATGTACCTTGTTTTCATCATAGCGGCACTGCAGTAAACTGCAATAGCGTAATGCATTGATTCTTACAAGTTTCAACAGCGATCAGTTCCGATTTCCGAGGAATTGAGCAATGCCATTTTTGTTCTGATAAGGTATATAATGCAAAATTCGTGAACCTATCGTCCATAATTACTTCCTTCAGTAAAGTAGGGTAATTTCGCAAAGTGTTGGCCGACAAGACATGCAGTTACTGCCTCACGTACTCCCATACATGCATGTTCAAGTCAACGATAGTAGGCTGAACAGTGAACACGATTATTATATAGTTCACGATTACTAAACACATCGCGATTATTTTACATTTCACGATTACTCCACATGTTCACTTCACGATTATCATACGATACGAT
Source organism: Astropecten irregularis (assembly GCA_963971285.1). NCBI lineage: Eukaryota > Metazoa > Echinodermata > Asteroidea > Paxillosida > Astropectinidae > Astropecten > Astropecten irregularis. The sequence continues at coordinate 3,247,052 of OZ020263.1, read as the reverse complement.
ACAGTAGTCCAGTACAGTAATCGTCTAATCGAGTAGCGTCTGTACTCGAGTAGTTGAATGCCATCACGCCATGCGCCAAGCCTCGCTGGCCGGCCATGGTAGCCGAATCCATTGTAAACACGTGGGCATAAGAAGTTGAGAAAAACTTCGTTGTCAGCTGTCAGGCTTGAATAAAAATTCACCCGACACGTTTAAACTGTATGTATCCAATAACTCATGTGTGCGACAAGTCCCGACAACCTTTCGTTTTATTACTAAGTGAGATAAATTAATAGTATTTATTGGAAATGCAACATAACTAAATGTACTTCAATAAGCAGCGAAATGGTATAGCCCTCATTCATGCCTCATCCACGTTGACCATATAAGGCAGTATTATTAGAAGGGCTACTGGCCAATTACAGTGTAATCTCAAAATGTTGTCATGGTGCTGTCACAATTGGGCGGGCATCCGGTGCACGTGCAGCAAGCAGACGTGATATCAAGTCGGTAATTTTATCGCTACACCAGGGGTACGGTGTGCGTGTTCACATTACACTGTGTACGTCCTGCATAATGTCCAACATGCGGGGACGCGACCGCGGTACATATACACCCTCGACCCCTATTGAATCAAGATTACGTTGCCTCACTATACGAACGATGCATGATATTGACGGACGGATGGACAAAACACGAAATAATGTCTAACGACTTGTCATCAAGTCTATGCAGCTGCTCCATGCAACACACACGGCATGGCTATTCATCGACTGAGAATAGTAGTAACTCGTGGAATTAATCGCAACTCGAAGGCACTAATCGCGCTGGCACGATTAATCGAGTAGTTCAGAATTTACTAATCGAGTAATCAACACAGGAATGTAATCGCGATTAATCGATTAATCGAGTTAATCGCCCAGGCCTAGTCAGCACGCTGTCTGGAAATGTCCATAACTAGTACCCAATCCCAACGTAATAGCCACGATAATTAACGTGCACTTAGCGAATGTATATCAGATCTTACTCCATGTAGTCTGGAATTATTGCACCCAATCCATGAGCCCAGTACGCTGCTAGCTTCAGTCATGTTGACCGGAAGCGGTAAGCGTAGTCATTGCACAATGTACATGTAATTGTGTGCAACGCGGCATCACATGTGCGTGCTCACAGCACAGTGAAGTCAGCACGGCCAGCGCACGTGTAGGCTTCAGTCATGAAGACCGGAAGTGACGCGTACGTACAGTACGGCATGGATAACGGTTCGCGAAATCATCGGAAAGTCTTGAAGTTAGAATAGAAAATAAAATGGTTGATACTTTTTCTGATCCGGTTGCCTTGAGACATATTGGCCAGTATTTCTTTCTTTTTTAACTGACCAGCCGTAAAAAAGGTCATGTTGTTCCTCAAGCGGAAGCACTGACACCCATGCCGGCCGTTCTATAAAGGCCAGGGCAACGATTTACGGTTAGCATTTAAAACAAAACACGTCGACCGGCAGTGGACAATGATTAAAAAACAAAGGCTGGCTGGTGATGTGTAATCCAAAAATATCACATACATTTTACCAGAATCTACCAAAAACAAAATACCGGTAGGTCTGTACCCGTGAATCATCGGGATGGATCTAGGCCACACTATGGGAGCGTTCAAATTTGGTCGAGTATTGGTCCGATCGTGGTTCCGATTGCGGCCGGTAGTAGGCCACCGTACCGCGAACGACAAGGAAGAAGCCTGGTACATTCCTTTTGACCATGAACACGTACACCAAATTAACGATGTTTAAATTCAGGAAAGGGCAACGCATATTTGGTTATTAACTTATGTAAAGAAAGCTGCCTAAACTATTGTAGAACTATAATGGTAAATGGTAGGCCTATATCCTTCTTTTCAATTTGCAGAAATGATATGGGAATAATCTTGAGTTTATAGACAGCGAAAAAGGTTAGAACACCATTCATGAAAGCCGAGCCACGTGGTGGTTGCTTGTATTATATATGCCGTGTTCTCCTTCGTTTCCTTATCATAGTTACCAACGTAAATGCTGTTTTGACAACACAACCACGCATGCGCAGCAATCTGCTTAGACTGTTTTCAACACGTAATGAATCGTTTAGGTGCATTGTACATGTTGTTTGAATGCAGTGCTAAACCGCTTACATCTATGGCACACAAACAGACTCATATACCGAGACTAGTTTTATTATAAACGCCGGGTTGTTGACTAGTGGCAGAGCAGAGCGAGCGCAATTCCACGTGCTTTAGCTTCATGCCCGACCCGATGTTGTTTAGAAATACAAACAATTGAGTTACCAGTCATCATTCGTAAACATATTAATATAAAAACATTATTATAACAATATTAATTATACCTAATGATGGCCGAAATTCCAACTATACCATCACACGCAATGCGAGAAAGAAGCCAAGCAAGCGTCACAAAGATTACACTATAGAACGGACATTTTTATACTAAAGTTTGAAATTTCTTCCTCAATAATGCTCTTACTTTAGGGCCAATTATTATGTTTCAACCATGGAGGTAGAAATAGATTTCTTGTTTCAACCATCGACATGCATGACTGGCTATGGGATCCAGTGAGTGTATGCTGTGTGTATGTAAACAGGCTGCATTGTCACTCGGCTGATAAGGGCAGGCCGGATTAGTGGTTTACGATCTGATAACAGGGTTTTGTTTATTGACATAGGGATTAACAAGATAAGCTGTACCGTTAGAATTGCAGTTTTCTTTCCGAGTTTGAGGGCCTAAACTCGGAAAGCGTCTAGAAGGAGAAATACCTAATGTAAATATTCAGCCCAAAACAAAAATCAAATGATCTATTGCGTTTATCGTCAGTAATCATTTTAAGTGCAAATTAATTTCGGCATAACAGACATGCTCATTTACAAAATATAAGAATTTCCTAGTTTTTTACAATTTGAATAAAAGTTGACATAAGTACCGATCTAAGTGGCCTGGCTGGATGACTCCGACCACTCGAGTGATGACATCCATACAGGTCATCAGATGACCGCCGTCCAGGTCTCCGATCTCCGGGCAAGGGAAGTCTGCTCCTCCGTGGTCAGACAGACCTCCGGCCGACCAGCAAAGTCCTGCAAAATTAGAATAAAATGTACATAAAATTATGTTTTAGTGTCATATACCACATATCTATAATACATATCAAACCACCATGTAATGCTGTTTGCCGCCATACTCACGTCATTTTCGTCCCTGCACTTGAAAAGCACACATGATAAAACTTTGAATATAGCCAGAGTACGTCACCTTATCGTACACATGGTGGCCATCTTGAATTGTGAGCATTAAGGTCTGTTCGAGCCTAAGAGTATAAGACCTTTCTTTTATTTACAAACATTGGCTCGTGGTTGGCATGGGCGGCCAAAGGTTGCAAATCATTTCATCTTCTTGACAGACGGCGTGACCAACTTCAACCGTTTTTGTAAACTTTCCATACCTGTACAAAATACATACCAGCATTGCTTGTGGTGTTTCCATTACATTCAAGGGGGAACAAAGGGAAATTCCTAGCTAACTTGAAGATGACAGCTAATGCCCCAAATCTGCATAAATGAACCTAAATAGTTCGCGCGCAGTCGGCCGTATAGCTAGCTAATAATGGACGCTGTCATTTTGTTCTACACGTGTTCGGGTCACTGGGCGCGAGGTTGGTATGCGACTGTGCCCGAGGTTTGTATGTCAGCGTTCATCTTCGGGCCTTTTCGAAACAGAGGCTCGGTCTCAGGCTCAGGCTCAGGCTCCGGTACCAATTCGTGAATCCATTCTAAAATAACGGATATCAAAATAGAGGCTTTGGGCTGCGGTTCAGAAGTAGATTCTCTGGTTTGAAAAGGAAAACAGAGCTTCAGCTTCAATGAAAAACATCACAACCTATATTTTCAGCATAATGACCGAACTACTGGAGCCTGACCCTGAGCCTAAGCTTTCGTTTTGTAAACGCCCTTGAAACGAGATCAGCCGCTAACAAGAGAAAACTCGTGCTGAATAAAACACCAGTTCAAAAGCCAACACTCCAAGCACAAACAATGGTTTAATATACAAATCCGAAGTAATTAATACAATCATATTGTTTCGGCTTTTAGAGATATATTGAGCTGAAAGAGCTCTGAAGGAATTAATCTTGGTTTTTAATGTTAGAAATTTTTTGTGCTAAGCAGGGACGTGAAATTGACCCCAAGTAAGCAAGAACTTCACCTTCCCCGGCATACCTTTATATACCTCTAATCTGAATCCCGGTTTTATCTTTAATTCATCGCTTCCTGAAACAGAAACTATTTCAGGGGATGAAACTGCATCGGTCTCTGTGTGGAAGCTAGGGCTTTTCATGGCTGAAAATCTCTATGGAAACACATTGCAAAAATAAAGAGGATTGAACGTAAAATAATCTTACAACACAATACAAATTGAAGGATAATAGTGTATGCTTTAATACCATAATGGGCTATATAAAGTAACTATACACAATCCACCTACATGTTTCATAATTACTGCCACTCGGCACTAAATGAACGTTTTAGGTCGTACTCATTTCACTTACATCGTTTTAATTATGACCAAATCCTTTCCATTCAGCACTGTTGACTTTTCGTCAGGCATTTTCAAAGGGATATAGGAGACAAAAAAAGGGGGAACTGTATTATTTATAAAAAATACTGAAGCCAATAAACACGATGAAAATAGGATAGAGAGTCACCTTGACTGTTTAGTCAGGCGTTGATAATTCGAACAATGTACATGTATTATTTCGGCCGAAAGGCCGGTTATAAAATAAAAAACCAATATCTTCCGTGTCCCCCTATACTCAATATTGTAACAACAGGATGTATGATGACCGCGCACGGAGCTGGAACTCCCCCCGTGAATAGCTGGACAAATTCGGCGAACAAACAATGACATGCGCGCGCCAATTCGATCCGTGCACAGCCCGGACTCTATAGAAATAATATCGCAATGTGACTATAGTGGAAAAATCAAGCAAGTTCAAAAAAAAAAGGAGTGATGGTTATATATCCAAACCACCTTGATGTCCATTGATCGTCCATAATCGTGCAGAACTCCGGAAGAAAATATCCTCTCTCGCCACGATTGTTCTCTTGCCCGTGGTCCAAGGTAACCAATAAACCTCCCTTACCGGAAGAAGGGTAGAGACAGTGGAAAGAGGAGGGAGAGGGGAGGAGAGAGGGAAAAAAAGACGATAATAGGAAAAAAAGCGAAGCGTATACACATCTCAGCAGCGCCAATAACTCAATAAATATAATAACGAACTCGCTTGAATGAAGCCGCTTTCCAAAATAACAAGAGGAAGTGGCTCGTTTATACCACTCAATAAGCCAATATTGATCTCATCGAAGATGAAGAAAAAGGCAGCATTCCATATTTTTTTTTTTTTAATATGGCGACTTCGATCTCTTGTACCGTCCCTGAGAATATTACACAATATACACGTAGATCGTGATACCGCTGGCCATTTTACCACACTTATGAATACATAATTGGAACTACACGGTCGTATACATGGTAATATACGCGCTGGACCGATTTCAAGTCAAGGGGAAATAAGACAGGGGGAGTTAGATAAGGGGGAGGGGTTGTTAAGTAAGCAAAAATGAAGCCAAGACATAATAATAATAATAATAATAATAATAACAGAATAAAGGGCCTGAGAGCGATCGGACAATATGCTCGGGATTGGAAATAATGAGCTACAAGTCCGCTAAGTGACCTTGATGTTTGGGGGTATTGTTCTCGAATTACACGATCAATGATTGTACAAGAGGGCGGGAAATTTGCCCGACAAACTTACAGTGGCGGCCAAGCGAACCTGATTAATCAAGACACGGAGCTCTCCCGCCATTTTCCCTGTTTCTATACCCGCGTGATTCATCACCATTCTCTTTACATGCGGGCAGAATAATTAGGCCTATACACTTATAGCCGATGAAACTCGGGCGGTAAGATGTGCGGTAAACACATTAACAAAATATGAAATCTCTTTCTTTTTCTTTATTTGTTGGTCCAGAATGATTAAAGATGAAGATTATTACTATATTGCACGCAAGATATTATTATTATAATCAAACCGAGATGATTTTGTTGTGTGTAAGAACACAATATACAAAAACAACAAATGCAACACACTGCTGCAAACAAATTGCTCATCAACCAAAATACTGACTTGAAATATAAAATGCTTGTAGTTACCAAGGCCTGACGTTTCGATCCTAGCAATATTTTCTCAAAACCTTTGAGACTATCCTACTATAAGATCGAAACGTCAGGCCCTCCTTACTACAAGCAAAATAAAAGACAAAAAACATGAAACTTCTGTCATTGATAAACACAGGATTAACAACCAAATTTCCATGTGTTGTGTATCGCTTGTGATTGTTTTATGTGGATGTCGTTCGCTGACCATGAATATAAAATGGAATTTTTCATAACGGTTTGTTTTATTGAGCAAGACATTTTGTGCTAAGCAATTATTTTGTGCTTAACAGCTTCATGAAATTGGCACCTGCTTCCAAGATCATAATAGAGCTGCTTATAAGCAATTCATCGATGTCCACTTCATAAAACTGCTTAAAAGTAAGCACGTAACAAGTGTGCTTAACTCACTAACACCAATCGGCCTATGATGCAGCAATTCAAATTGCCTCGTGTGTGTAAGCAAAAATGAGAAACACGTTTACGCTTAAGCATTTTTGTGTCCTTCTGCTATAGTAAGCAGAGAAGCATCGCTTACCGCGTTAAGCGGCGTTGTGGAGTTGCGACGTGGTATTTATATATCAACTGGGAGCACGGGGGTTTCGTCACGTTCCCTCCGTTCAAGGGCGTGCGTGCAGATCATACGCGCGGAGCGTAAACTAACGCAATAACGTGGCAGAACGTGATCGGTACGCGGCCAGGCCCAAGTTATTTTTGCCGCTTTTGGTCACATTTTGGTTTGGCTGGTCGTTTTAGAATGTCTTGAAATGCCTTCGCATCACGGCATCTTGAGATATTTCTACGATAAACTGTCATGCGCGGCAACATGCATGTGTATGCACAGAGATAGATGACTGACTGCATGTGTATTATTGACTTTTCGTTTAACCTGGGGCCAATTTTATAGAGCTTCTACTTAAACACAAAATGTCCATAAGCATGCAAAGTCTTCCTTCATCAAACAGGATTACCAACCAAATTTTCATGTGACGTTTACTGCTTTTGACTTGTATTCGGACATTGTTTGCTGAGCATAATATTCCCAAGGAGTTTTGGCTGGCATACTGATTTTGTTTACCAAGGTTTTTGGTGCTTAAGCAAAATTTGGTGCTTAAGCAGCTCATATGAATTTGGCCCCAAATGCATCATAATGTTGTGATTGATTTCTTTGGGTCCAAGTTGGTAGACTGACAAAATCATGTAGGGCTACCATCTAGCCCGAAGCCATAACGATTTCACTGGAAAATCTTCGTTTTCCTGCAATGTCTATAGATTAACCATTGTATATCACGATCACAAATTGGCTGAATGATACCCCTGATGGTAAAGGCTAAGGCTTCGGGGACGATTGGCTTATTCTGTGGTTTAACACGCACAAACATGCGACTGGGGCGTATTAACGGATGCGACAACGGCTACGACTGTTGCTAAGAGAAACAGAGCGTCTCTCTGAAATGTATTAATATAGAAACGCACACAATAGCCGTAGCCGATTCAGGCCGATACGGCCAATGTTGCAGCATGGTTTGCCGCCCTCTATCGGCATTGCAGGGACACTGAATCACATGTCGTTTACGAAACGGAGGCTCAGGCTCCGTCTCAGGCTCAGGCTCCATTTCGTGAATCCATTCTGAAATATCAGGTATCAAAATGTCTGTCGCGGTGCTGAAGTAGATTATCTAGTTTGAAGAAAGAAAACAGAGCTTCAGCTTCAATGAAAAACCACAACCTAGTTCAGCTCATCGATGTCAGAGCTGGAGCCTGAGCCTCTGTTTCGTAAACGCCCATAATAATCTTGAAAGCCATCTGCAAATTAAGCTATAGCTACGGCTTGCAATAACACACGAACCTATGGAGAGAGCGAGCCATAGTCCTTAAAGTGGAAACCGTCTGCCAAGCAAAGTAAGCCTAATGCGAGTCAGACTCGCTCCAATTGGTTCGTCCTTGCCTGTGACTATGCCGATCCATTGTGCAATGTCATGGGTTTAGAAAATTAATACAAATTGACAGCACAAATACTCTGCCACAATATTTTCCTAGTGAATTAAATTTTTCATTATGAAAAAGATCTGCCACCGGCTTTGAAAAATTAAGCGGGCCATTTTGAGCATCACTTACCTGATCGATTAAAAAAAGAATTTTTTTTTTGTAAGCTCGAAATCTAATGTCTGGTTTTACGGCATGGACCTAGTTCTCTATTAAAATAGGTCTGCGAATTAGTGTAATCTATTTTCATGTATAGTCGGCTATAGGCCTATGGCTGGTTCTATACATTTTGTCTACTTTTAATCATGTCACTAAATACAACTGGTTGATGAAAGCTACAGTATACACGTATATAAGGTCTCCATTTAGGGTAGACTTTATCTTGGCCATTCGATGTATTCGCACGTAAAGGATTCGTTTATGTTTTGATGCATGTAATCCGCATTAGATCTACAACATGCGCCCAAAAATAATCAATCCGAAGTCAAAAATTGATCAAAGATATTGTACAAAAATGGTTGACACTCCAATAGGCCCTATTCACTGTGCATCCATCCTACTTTCAAAGCAGTGCGATCAAACCGATGCTTGAATTTAAAATAGTCTGGTACCTGTTTTCTTTTTTTAGAATTGGTGTTATCTTTTCAAACGGGTATACAAGGAAGGTGACAAGATGGTTGCACCATGAATAAGGCCTATTCCCAACCCCGACCGTTTAGGTCCTTTCTTCCTGCTAAGGTGCCCGGAACACGGTTGACGTTTACCGTCGGTGCTGGTTGGTCGAACAAGGCCCCGGGCAAAATCTCCGGCGTTAATCAATTAAAGTCCCCTCTCATTTTCGACATTGACCCACAAGGATCCCCCACAGTGATATACAAGAAATTCTCCAGAATTATCTATCCAAAAAAAAAAAAAAAAAAATACGACATTTCACCCCGTTTTATTCCCTCCCCTCCCTCCCGTTCCTCAGCCTGATTTTCCCCCTATCTCCTCATTTCCCATTTCATTGAGATTTTTCGCCCGGTGTAATAAAAATGAAAGGTTTTCCATCGAATTTTCCCACAAGCCGCGCTAGCGTCGAAATCGAATCAAAAAACACAATTTCCCACCCTCCGAAAAAAAGAAAAGGGACGGAGGCTTTCCGCTGGTTCTTATACGGCTATCAGGAAGGCCGTGGGAGAATATAAGACCTGTAATTTGCCCGCTGCAACAGCGGGGACGAGCAGGGCTTGCTTTGTCATCGGAACCATTTTCTCTACCCCCAGATTCTACCGGTGATTCTTCCTCCAGTCTGGCTCGGGTGTAAGGCGGAATTTGCCCTGATTGCTTTTCGGAGATCGAGTCGTGAAGGCTGAACTATAATTTCTTTTCACATTCTCTTAAAAATGCTCATCCCCCGACCAGGGGAAATTACAGGTTTTGGGTCCGCAGTCATAATTTTGTTCCCCCATCCCGTAATGAAATAAAACAAAATAGAACCCTTTAAATTTAATTGTTTCGGTCTGTTTTCAGGACAATAGGTTTCTTCTTTTTCTTCCTCTTCATCTTTATTATCAATTTTCGCACAACATTTCAGACCGGTATTGTGAACTACTACTCCCTGGCATAAAGCAGGCCATTACATATCAGCAGATCATAGTGTCTGTAAGTATCTCTCTGATCTTGGCCCGGAAGTGGTATCTGTCAGCACACGATGGTCCCAACTTCAATGGAATTTGAACGAGAATTTTGCGAGAGCATGCACGAAATGATTTTTAAATAAAGGAAGGAGCTATCATTTGGATATTTGGATGCCAATGTATTTTTTCTACAAAAGGAAAAGCCAGCATTTATATTTTTAGGTTCACACTATGTTAAGAGTTATAGAGATCTGGGGCCTGTTTGTTTAACGCACAGGATCACGGATTCTACTAATCCGGATCCCATTTTAGCGTACCCTGCATAGGACGTGGATCCGCAAATCTGGGATCCTGTGCGTTAAACAAACAGGCCCCTGGTGTTCAAGTTCTTGTCTTATAGATCACGTGGCATAGCATCGATTCATTTGAGCCTGGTGAATTTATACTCGAGTGCGCGCTTGCTATGAAAAGAAGTCAGATTACCAGACGTTCTTCAAATGTCCTTAATCAGTAATTCGAATTAGCAGGGTTGTTTCATTAAACTAAAGATCGAGAACGGATGCCAGACTAAAAAATGATGTCAACTTGTGGAACGGCGAGATGTGTGGTGGCATATTGAATTTTTGTCAGTCTTAGAATTGTCTAAGCATAAGGAAAGACGTGTAACAAGACCCTTCCCACACGGTGCTAAGCCAAAATATGAAGCTTATTTGATTTACTTTTTCAGTTATTTTCTTGATCAAACATTTTGGCCGAAAAAGAAAATAGTCCCTGTACTATAAAGTCCATTCAATTTTACTAATGAGCAAAAGGACACTGGTACGCATGCCCGCATATTTTGTAATTGTTTATGTAGGTTTTGGTTGTTGTTTTTGCTGACGTGTATGATTTTGATTGGACGTTGCTTTTATTGTTATTATTAATTTATGTTATGCAACCGCATCACGGCGCATGCTCCGTGCATTGAGACCTTTCTTACTACTTTTTTTTCCTACTTCATCTTCGGATGAGAACTCTTTTCAATTTTCGGATATTGGATGCGCTAAACCAATATTGTCCGTGGCAATTATGCTGGGTTTATGTGCCCCGCACAAGAAGATAGCCTAAAATTGAAATCGCCGGCAATTTCGTCCATTAATTCATGTATTATTGTACAGAGGGGGCAATTAGAAGAGCCCGGGTACAATGGCTAGCATGGCTGGGCCAGGCCATCGGGAACAATACTAATAGTGTGCGGCCAGCTACGGGCCGTGTAATTCACAATTAGATTAGGCACGGCAACGCCGATAGCAATCCACTCTGTCAGATCATGGAGGTAGTAGAAATAGGAAAGAAGGTTTTTTTTTTTTCCTTTGCCCTTTTTTTTTCTCCATCCCTCTCTCTCAATCATTCAACCACACACACACATAAGGACCTAAAGCCTGTGTTTGGGCTGGGTTTCACTCGCGTCTGATTTGCCAATGCCTAATTTTTTGTTCTCCCGCGCTTTTTTGACTTAAACGTCTGCTAGAGTAAGCACGGAGAATGGTCAACATCTCCGCCCGATTACCCAAGTCGACATCGTTTAATATAATAATCACCCCACCCCGAAGAAAGAAAGAATATTTTCTTCTTCTATAGGTCTTTTTTTTTTCTCGGTGTTTTATAATGATTCCTTCGAATATTTTTTTATCCCCCGAGCTATAGGGGAAAATGCGAGTCGTGTTTTAATCCAATAATTTCCAACGGTTCGTTAGCTCGGCTTGGCTGCGCTGTTGTCCAGTTTTTTGTGTTGTTGCGATTGTCCCAGTAAGAGTGCAAACAATATCGGGCTCATCTTAAATATTTGTGGAGAAAATTATGACAGTTTACACAGCACTGGTTCTCGGGACTGTGTTGGGTGGAGATTTTACCACCTCACCCCCCCCCCCCCCCCAAAAAAAAAGAGAGGGAGCACGAATTAACGGTTGTGTTTTTGTTTCTTGATTCACACTGTGGACCTCGTGACAAAGGACGTCCACATAATGCAGGATCCCAAGACGTTATGTGGAATCATACACGTCCACATAATGTTTTGATGTCAACGAAAATGCCAAAAGGAGACATTTCCAATATGTCTTTATCCGTCGCAAATTGAAGTTTATCATTCATTGGATATTCGGTCCAAATTTCATCATGACAAAAATGGGTACAGTTCAAATACCAATGGTTTGAAGTTGTCAATTTGTTTACATAAGGTATATAAAACAAACGTACTTGTATAAGAGTGTGGGTGTGCGCTGGCCGCTTAAGACGTTTTTAAATTTCGTTTTTGAGCGTTCCTTTTGGTACCTCTGCGAGAATATGGGCAGTTACATATTGGTTTGTGTTTTTATGTGCCGTCAAAGAGACTACAAAACGCAATGATTATTGGTATACGTTCTATAACGATCTGAAATTTGGCTTTGATACAAAAATGAAACAAGCTGGAGTAAGATAAGGAGCATGATCCTTGGTCTATGGGCGAGATTGTCCTATGAAATATTGTGCGTGTTTTTCCCTCTGTCTTGCATATTTGCTTTTGGCACGAAGTTTTCCGTGGAATCTTTTGACGGTATACGGTGCCTTTGCTAAGGCTGTTTAAACAGCGGGGAAGAAAGTAGGAAGGCGTTATTCTATTAGCGGTGTAATGGTGCGGAGGCGTGGGCCTTATGTGTGCGGTAACTGGTGGCCGGTGTCGCGCCATCTCGCTCTGCCGTTCTCTCCCCGTCTGGTCTCCCGAGGAGAGGGCTGGTTGCACGGCGCGGGGTGTCCCGCTAGGACAAGAGGTGCAGCCTTGCCAGGGCTCGTCTCACGGCGTTGGACCGAAAAGGCAGACAGACCGAACCGACTAAAAACCAAAATGCGAAAGTCCGGTCCGGTACGGACTCGACACCGAGCCGAGCCAAGCCATCCGGCGGCGGCCATGTACCGTCTGCACCGGGGCGAGGTCTACCCCTGCTACCGTCGGTCCCGTCTAACTAAACCAAACCACCCCCTTACCCCCTTCCCCTCCGTCCCCTCCCTCCCGTCCTTCCATCTCACTAATCGAATCTTACTAATTGCAATGATTGGACTGATGGTGTACATCACAAAAGGGGGACTCTCAATGTTGGGAATTTCTCTAATGTGATTTATTCGACGCGATATTGTAAAATCGAGGCTTGGGTAAACAGGACATTATAAAATGTCAGCGGTGATTTCACCTCTTAATGGAATTGCGAGTACGACTTCCACCTCAGACGGCTCGGTTGACTAACCCAGGTTCCCCCCCCCCCCCCACACCACCCCCCTCGACCAACCCCTCTCCACCTACCAGCCATAACGCCTCCGTATTTCGTAAAAACACTGATCCATCATCAACAGAAAAGCTTACACAATGAGAGTTTAACCGACAGCCCAGCTATATCCCCCCTTATTATTTCCTATACACCCCCCCTTCTCAACCGAACGACGGAGCAAGACAAGAAATTAACCAGGCCGGCCGATGATTTAAGGAGAGCTGACGGTCGTGACTTTGGGGCGAGTCTATACGCTGGGCTCACGCTGACAAGAAATTAGACCAGGGTGTCCCCCCTCGCCTTCCCCCCCGGCAGATATAGCCTTGGCTGGCGGGGTAATTGATTGCGTGCCGTACGGTCCCAGGGAAGTGAAGCCCGGGCTTGGGCCGAATAGAAGTCAAATTTGTCCCGACTGATCATTAATAATCGAGATGAGAACAGCGGGTATAAAATGAAGAAGGGGTGGTCTCTACAACTGAAGTAAATACACATCACAATAGCGTTAATTTAAACGATGCAATTGGTGTGGCTGTACATTGTGTGTTGGGTGAATCTCTAAACATAGGGCGTTTTTAATACGAAACGGAGGCTCAAACTCCGTCTCAGGCTCCGGCTCCATTTCGTGAATCCATTCTGAAATAACGCCAAAATAGAGGCTTTTGGCTGCGATTCTAAAGTATATTCTCTGATTTGAAAAGCAAAACTGAGCTTCAGCTTCAATGAAAAACCACAACCTATATTTTCAGCATATGGACGTCAGAGCTGGAGCCTGATCCTGAGCCTAAGCCTCCGTTTCGTAAACGCTTTCTGTATACCTTCCGTAAGTTAAATGTTCTCTTGACTTCCGGGTCCAAACGCCTGTGACTGGCGCACAAACTATGATACAACATGGCCCAAACTATGATACAACATGGCCCATTAGCTAGTGCACATTTCCGTTTGAAATACTGCCACTGGACGCTAGTTTCCGTTTTCACTCTCAATGTCCATAAATGAAGCATTGTGTCCACAGTCTGCACGGTGTACCATCTCGCAACTATCCAATCTTCAGCACAAGAGGGCGCCCTGTAAATTACATTGAGGAGTGACGGTCTGCGAAACGTGTCTGCACATAAACATTTGGGACGGAAAGATCCCCCCCCCCCCCCCCAAAAAAAAAAAGAAGAGGTAAACTGTATTGAACATTTGTCCTAACGGTAATCTCAGGTAACGTCCCCCTACCTCCAACCTCCTCCCTCTAGAAAAAAATAACCCCTCACCCTCCTGTGCTACCAACTGAGAAACAGCCCCACTTGGGCAATACTTGATTCAAAGTCGAAGTCTGGCTCCCCATGGGAACTGGGGTTCTTTACAGTGGACTGCTGCTTGTATTTCTCCGATGGAAGTCTCTTGGCACCAGACTAACTTTTGACAAGAAGCTTCAAGCTCCTTCTGTGGGGACTTTTCTTGTATTGATCAACAAACTGCACTGATGCCAATTTCACGGCCCTGCTTAGCACGAAAATGTGCTTACCATGACAAAAAACAGGATTAACAATCAAATTTCCATGTGTTGTGTTTTACGTGTGATTGTTCTTTTGCTGTTGTTTGCTGAACATGAATATGAAATAGAATTTTGTGCTAAGCATTTTTGGGTGCTTAACAGTTTCACGAATTTGGCCCCTGGTTGGCACTGGCGGCAAAATGGCGCAAAACATGTAATCTCTCTAACTGAGACTTAATTTAAGAATTTCTTGGGGCAATTTTTCTAGCTAGTTGTGCAAAATACATTATTTCTTGATCTTCTTCCAACCAATTCTATATAACGCCACTTGTAATGCTTGGAGTTAGGAAGGCCTGACGCGTTTCAATCCTAGCAGGATCTTTATCGGTGATCCTACATTTAGCCTTCGATAAAGATCCTGCTGGGATCGAAACGCGTCAGGCCCTCCTAACTCCAAGCATTTTCATAAAATGTAAGGTCATTATTTTTGCTGATGAGCAGTTTGCAGCATTATTGTACATTATATTTTGAAAATAAAATTATACAAATTCAGATGATCTGCTTTTGCTCTTTTACTTATGTCTGCTCCGAATGTTGCCTTGATTGCTTTGTAAAAAAATGTGACGGGGTGTGACGTTGCAAAACAAAAGGTATACTTCCCAGTGACAAAACTAATCAACCAAAACCTTTGATTGTTTCCATAAGGCAAAGCTATCATGAAGAATCGAGTGCAGTGAAGCATGACCATAATTATACACTGATTGCTGCCGAAGCATTTTATGTACTAAACAAGAGAACATATCTGCAATTGTTTAATTAATGTGGTATTGTGAGGAAAAAAATACCTGGGCTGGATTTCACAAAACTTAAAGATTAATCTTAGGATGAGTATAGTCAGTATCACCATTGTGATTCGCATTGTGACATCACACTTTGCTTAGCAATTAAGAATTGGCTTATGATTTAAGATTGATCTTAGTGCTTGGTGAAATCGACCACTGGTTACCTCACAAGTGGAAATCATTTAAACTTAGTACCATGGGGCTTTCACTCCTGATTTTTCCCCCTACCCCAACCGGCACGGGGTTAGAAGCAGCCTCGGTCAGAGATTAAAGTAGTGCATGGACCCCTTTAATGGCTCGAAACCCGGCCTCTGCCTTTTTCCAACCCAAAATGACTCATAAAACGACAGTAAAGCGACCAAAAAAAAGGACTCGTCCTCCACACTGCAACGCAGAACACCGTGAAACCAAAGAAGGCATTTTGGCTTCTTTTTCAACAAGAGCCATCCCCTTAATTTCATTACGTTAACTTGTGGGGAGTGAAGAAGGAAAAAAAAAAAGTCTATTAGATTACCACCCCTCTTCGAAAAAGATAATCGATTTAAATCATTCTTTTCCTTAGAGGGTCCACTTCTATTATGTCGCTAGCTGGATAACATGGTAGAGAGAGAGAGAGAGGGATGGGAGACTGAAGGGGAGAGTGAACAAAAAAAAAAAACACGAGTCGTTTTTGGAGGGTGTGGGAACTTCTTAATTTAGGCGAATTTTCTTTTCAGGAGTAATTGGTGTAAGAAACGATCTTGTTTTACGGATGGAATCCTTAGCATAGTGGCTGAACAAAGGAAAGCCCAGCCCCCTCTTCTTAATTTTTTTTTTTTTTTTTTGGCTCAATATACCAATCGCCAGGGGTCTCAACTTCGTCAGCTAAACGTTGGTCCTGCTGGTTAGACAACGCTAATGCTAAAATTGGATTTGATGTTCAAACACAGTTTTCAATGGGCCAGGGGTCTGTCATTTTTTTTTTGTTCATCCAAGATGTTGAGGTGGCGTGGCGTGGCGTCCTGATGATGATGATGATGACGGGGTTCCTATGGAGGAAAAGGACGGGGGCTTGAAGGGAGCTGCTCCCAGTCTTACTTAATCTCCCGTACATGGCTTCCGGAGTCATATACCGATTGCTTCTGCACGGGGGGACATCGCCATCCCTTCAAGTCAGATACTGACAAAAATATAGCTCGCGGCAAGTAATGACTTCTCAGCCGCAATGCAAGCAAGTAATCGTTGACAGGGCCCCGGTAGCTATAAACAAAACAAAAAAAATTGTGACTAGCCCCCAAACAAAGATTGGATGTTAAAAAACGGAATGCTGTGCCCACTTAACAACCACTAGCTGTAAATGGCCCAAGCCCCTATGTTTAACTTAGGTTAAACAGATTGATGCAGGGTTAATCATATAAGGTTATAATATGGATACGAGGGAAATGGATGGACGGTGCGGGCCACAAGGCGCCATGTCGCCCGTGGCTTACCGGCGAAATGACGGCAGGAAAGTACAGGCAACATCGTCGGTGATGTTCATCACTAATATCCATCTCTGTTCACTCATCGTCACCTCGAAGTGAGAATAAAAAAAAAAGACAGAACTGGTGGTGCCTGTCCGCGGCAATTTTCTTCCCACAGTCATTGTTTGGTTATCTAAAACCCAATCTTTTATGTTTTTCATTTTGTATCTTCGCAAACTTCAAGCCCGCTTAAAATGGCCGTTTAAGATTATGCTAACAAAATTCCGCTGCATACACACAAAGAATAAACCAATGCGACAATCAATTAACAATCTAGTCATTTGAATTTCAATATGTAAGAAAGAAGAAACAGGGAATTTTAAAAAGAAACGATGCTCTATTTTATTCTAGACGGACACAGTTGAAAACAATATACAAGCCTTAGCTTTCTTTACTCGCAAAGACAGCCAGAATTCCAAATGCCTTTTTCATTTTGTTCATTGCAAGTGCTTTGCATTGACTTAACACAGCATTGTGTTATCGATAAACAATTTTGCTTGATTTATTTTACAAGGACGTTTTCTTATTAAACATTGCCACAATACAACAAGTGAAGCGATCATTAAGTTTGGATTGAAACGTTTGGACATTTTGTAACCAACTGGATCATCTTGCCGAAGAGATAAAATAATTAGTGTATGTGCGTCTGCAGTTTCGCTGGACAGATGTCTTGGTAAGCCAACTCACGCTTAGTATACAGAGTGTGACAGATTGCCAATAGTTTGCGCTCACATTTTCCACAATCATCCTTAATTAATACTAATTGGACCACAAAGCAAATTACACATTTCTTTTAATTATATCGGTGGTAATTAGGCCTAAACATGTCGTTGTCCGGGGCCTATATTTTGGGGAACCTCTTGATGTTGGGGAAAAGGAGACGATATGGTTCCCCTGCTTTTCTAAGCCGAGTATAGGTCTCGGTTTGAGATAGTTCGCAGTGTTTCGTAAATGAATTGGGTGTTTGTGGCTTGCGCTGATTTTTTTCTTCTACCACTCGGGATAAGCGAAGATTGTTTTTTGGTCCTTTGGGGTCTTCTGTGGTCCCAGAACAGAACATCAACGTAATAGGAAGAGATTGAAGGCAATTTTGGCTGCGAAGAGCACAGACAAGTGAAACGTTGCCACCCGCTGACTCGGCGAATTTAGATGATTAACCACAAGTGATGCTGTCCGTCGACGGAGCGAAGAAGCCAAGTGAGAGAGAGCGGGGAAGGGGCGTCCCCTGGGCCTCTAACGAGGGCTAGTGGTTGACAGTCATGCAGCTCGCCTTCCTTTGGACGTTGGTGCTGGGTGGCTGGCTTGCTGGCGTTTGTTTCATGCATGGTCTGGTGTCTGCTTGGTGGAAAACAACTTTTTGAGGTGGATAGAGAGAGTTTCAGGCCCGGGAATAGGATGATGATGAGTATACCGTGGTTTAGAGCATGCACGCGGGGCGCGGTCCTAGCCCTGTTGTAGTGAGTGGCCTAGGCCCTGCATGTGCCGTGCCAGGGCCTGGCAGATGGGGGGTACAATCACTCCGGGGGCTGTCTATCAGATGCAGATGCAGACCAGGTCCCCGTACTGTCCTATACCGACGTCAAGTGTTTGGCGTAGATTATTAGATAGAAAAGGCGGAGAAGAATGCTCCTGCTGATTATCACGTGTTTGCTTTTTGCACCGTGTGATTCTGTTTCCGTGGTTAACCAGCCATTTTTGTTTGCATGTCGCCGGATGAAAATTGAGAACGCTTGTGGTTATAATTTTTCTTCTTCTTTTTTTTTTTTTTTTTTTGGTGGTTCCCTCTTTATCATTTCATGTAACAGTTTTGTGTTTTTTTCCTTGGTTTCTGGGTAGGCCATACGCCCGTCAAACCAGATAATTAAGATTTGCGAGAGGACGAAATAGCAAAATGTCAATTTAACAGATTAACTTTAAGATCATTGGAAGATGAACAAAGAAACGTGCACTGGAGTGGGACTCGAACCTTCGACCCCAGGAATACACTGGTACTCTACTAATTGAGCTATCCAGCTTTAAGTTGGCGGTGTACAGAATTGTCAATTATTTTTGTTCGTTTTATTAACTTAAGAGATAATAAATGCACTTGTTTTTCGGTTGCACGAGTTTTTTTTTCGGTCGGGCTCAAACTTACAGGCAATCCTTTTTTTCAATTTCTGGCATTTCTGTCAAAGATAAAGTTTTCAAATGAAGGATTACGAGAACTAAGAGGGCATCAGCGAATTAATAGAAAGCAATTTTGAACAATTTACGATTGTGGTCACATGTCGTTGTGCGTGGAGCCGATTTAAGCGAACTGCTTTAAGCATTTTGCTTTCTTTAATTTGAAGTCATGTTTTGCAAAGTCCTAACAATAAACGCTATTAATTTATCTCCTTTGCAACCATTTGTTTTTGTTTTGGAGCCAGGGGCCAATTTCATAGAGCTGCTTAGCACAAACATTGCTTAGCACAAAAATAGCTTGCCCAATAAAACAAACCACCATTGAAAATTTGATTTGATATTCATGATCAGCGAAGAACAGCCATTGCAAGTGATACACAACACATCAAAATTTGGTCGCTGATCCTGTTTTTATTAAGGCAGAAATGTCATGCTTAGTGATTTTTTTTTTGTGCTAAGCAACTCAATGAAATTGGCCCCAGGACATGGAAAGAACGCATACAAATCCGGACAGTCCAATTCCGACACATTTTGGCCGTTTTTCTGGACATTTTAAGCACTTGGCCGGCCACGGCTCGTACGAATCTACAGACTTTTGTAAATAGATGCTTCGTATATACCTTTAAGGTGAATGATATTCACTGTGCATCTGGTATGCTACGTTCGAAGCAGTGCAATCAAACCGAGGCTTGAGTTCAAAGTAGTCTGGTACCCGTTTTCTTTTTAGAATTGGCATTATCTTTTCCAAACGGGTATACAAGGAAGGTGACAAGATGGATGCACAGTGAATAAGGTCTATACGTGGACTTAAACTTAAGCTTCAATCTTCATAGCAACACATACTTCATAATCCCCACAAAAACAAAGCAAGTAAAACAAAGGCACAGGTTTTGTGAAGTTCATTTTTTCATATTTCAAGTAATAATACACAGAAAAAGAGAATATTAAATACGTGCTTTACAAATTCTAAGATATATAGTTGAAAGTGATTTTAAGTGTTTCGAACCATTGAAATGGTTAATTAATTGGTAGAGCCCATTGAATTCTAGGTTTATCATTGAAATCCTCTCATTGTCTTTACAAGGCATGTAAAATAACGTGAAAAGAGAAAAGTAATTTTCATTCGAAATTACTCCATAACATAAACAGAACTTTAAGTATGAAAAATTAATACAATACAACAAAATATTAAAAGTACTTGTGTTTTTGGTCGCCCCAATTTAATTATAAAATAAGAAAAAAATATAAATATGACACATTGTCAATGCAGTTAAGTTCATTTTCTTTTTTTCCTTTTGGTGGATGGTGTCAGAAAATATTGAAGATGGTTTGGCACAAAATAGGTTTACAATGAGTAAGTGCTAATTATATTAATGATTTGTGAAGAGATTTCAAATTAATTAGGAGTAAGAAATAATCCAGTCACGATCGAATGACCCTAACCCTAACCCTAACCCTTACTGGCAAGAATGGATTATTCTGTAATCCCGCGTATTTTGTAATCACGTGTGTTTCAGTGTGACATCCCCGTTAAAGGTACAGTACAGGTTTGGTAACATACCCAAATGTTCACAGATTCACGTATAACTTTCAGGATATGAAGATGGTGCTGGTAGAAACATACAGTTGAAATATTTCCGCCTGAAATGGTGTATTTATCCAGAAATTAGTCAAACAGAGACCGAAAACAGTTTTGATCTCGGGGTAAGATCAAAACCATTCTTTATGTTTTATAAGAAAAATTGAGTCGAGTTTTCGCTATTTTCTCGTGACTCAGATGTCCGATTGAGCTCAACTTTTCACAAGTTTATCATTTCGTGTACATGTTGGATTAGAGAAAGTGTGAGTGCTGTTCTGTGACCTTTACCAATCATGTATTATACCTTTAAAGAAGCATAAAATAAAGATCTTTAAAAAACAAATCCTTACAAAAATTTCAGTAATACTCTTTCTCTTTTGAGTTCGATTGTAGTTTGTTGCGTATTTGCTCGCTTTATGTTTATCAAACTAACGTTTCAAATTGATAATTGCATAAGTACGAACGCAAACCTTAAAGGTAGTATCATACTTTGGTAGCGTACCGAAACAGAAATCTTCACAGATTTACATATAACATACAGGGTATGAAGATGGTGATGGTAGAAACATACCATTTTTTTTTTCTGCCTGAAATGCTGTATTTATCCAGAAAAGAGTAAAACCAATCACCAAAAACAATTATAATCTTTTAAAGATCAAAAATAACGGTGAAAAGACTTAAGACATGCTGAGGGTGTTTTCACCGTTTTCTCAAAAAGTGGCACCGTATGGGACTGAAACTTTTACAGATGACTGTTACTGTATCTTCCTTGATATGTTTGCATATGAATCTGCATTTCTTTGACAAAAACCAAAGTAGGAAATTACCGTGCATCAATTATTTCTCCCTTTATTGAGTTGCTTTTCAATCAATATT
The DNA here is from genome assembly GCA_963971285.1 of Astropecten irregularis. Classification (NCBI taxonomy): domain Eukaryota; kingdom Metazoa; phylum Echinodermata; class Asteroidea; order Paxillosida; family Astropectinidae; genus Astropecten; species Astropecten irregularis. The sequence goes on along the minus strand of OZ020263.1, from coordinate 3,225,498 downwards.
ATGGATTTTCCCCCACAAATCAGTTTCTTCAAATTTTGTCAACATTTATCCTCGAATACAAGTGATGGATATGAAGGAAAGTATAAGTAGTATAGTTTGCAGCCTTCGATAAAGATCCTGCTAGGATCGAAACGCGTCATGCCCTCCTAACTCCAAGCATAGTATGGTTTGCGTGCAAATTATACCATCGATGACTTTTGAGGTAGCAATATTGTGATTATAAAAAGACAATTTCGTTAAAAGAAAAATAATGGGTTTTGTTTATCTTGAGGCGACATAAATCTAAAAAAAGAAAAATATTTGCTAAGCTTATGTAAATTAATAACCTTACTTCTATATTACATTTTGGTTTTGCTCGAAGGGCAACACATAAATGGCTGTACAACTTTATGTGGATATACCGACGTGTCTACGTATTTACATAATTTCAAAGTATTAAAAATGCATTTGACTTGGCTTACAGTTACTCAAAGGCAACATCATTGAAGGCTTACACCACTCATATGCCCTCTACGAAAGCATGGCTTGGGCTCGTGCTTGGGCTCGGGCTCGGGCTCGGGCTCGGGCTCGGGCTCGGGCTCGGGCTCGGGCTCGGGCTCGGGCTCGGGCTCGGGCTCGGGCTCGGGCTCGGGCTCGGGCTCGGGCTCGGGCTCGGGCTCGGGCTCGGGCTCGGGCTTAGGCGTCATGTATAACCTGAAAATTCATGCTGTGGTTTTCCCCTAAGGTTGAAGCTCCGTTCTCTTATTCGAAACAGAGTATCTACTCCGAAACCATACCCAAAAACCTCTATTTGGCTACCTGTTACTTTAAAATGGATGTAAGGAATGGAGCTAAAGCCGGAGCCCGAGCCCGAGCCCGAGCCGCAGCCTAAGCCGAGGTTTCTATATAGTCCCTGAATTATCGTGAAATGATAGCAATTAGTGAAACTTGCAAAGAGAACAACAACTGCCGAACACATCTTCGAGGCCTAGGGTTGATTAAACAGACCAAAATGGAACAATAATTATCAGCCTTTTGTGTCAAAGTGGGTCTATTTCACCAAATTGGAGGGATCGTTTTGTGACGGTGGCCATTTAGATGCCCGTAAATGTGGCTTGTTATAAAATTAAGACGTACTTCAGAAGTAGCCTATGGGAATGACGAAAATGTATTCAATTGTTAATTACTAACTGATAACAACAAACAACTGTTATTCATTGTTTTATCGAAATCCTGAAGATCAATGTTAATTCAATTTTAAGTCATTGAAAAGTGAGCAAAGAAACATTGACTGGAGCGGGATTCGAACCAGCGATCACCAGATTCCCTTGTGGTTATTTGATGATTAATTCAATTTTTCACATACTTTTCTCTTGATATTGCTCTTTAGCAAGCAAAATGGTATGATAGCTATAACTTATAGCTCTTAAAACTTATACGATGCGTTTCGTGAAATCGACCCCTGATCAAATGACTGTAATAAACTTTATTATATTTTCATATTTTAACAATGAGAGTTATTCGGCAAGAGATTTTCCAATGATCGTCTGCAATTGAAATAGATACACCAATAAATTATACACCGACTTAAAAAGAAATTTCACCCAACAAAATTAACATAATTTATTTATAGGCTTAAGATAAATTATACACAAACTTTATAAACATAAATAAGTGGCATTTCATGCCTGAGAAAAAAAGCTGCATCTAAATTAATATACACCAAATTTGATGGTCCTGGTAAAACTAGAATCGTTATTAACCAGATCAGTATAAAAATGCTGTAGATTCATAAAAATGACGACCTAATTTGAACATTTTGCAAATATTATTTCAAAGAAAATTTGCTTTAACAATGGGAGACATTTCTAGAACCGGTCTTCAAGTCAACAGCGCACGCGCACGCAATTGTGAGCATGCGCGCGTTGTTTTGCGCCTGCGCTGTTTTCCGTGCGCCTGCGCTGTTGACTTGAAGACCGGTTCTCAAAAGTCTCCCATTGAGCAAATTGATGTAAAAAAAAAAACTCGTGTGAAATAAGTTGTTTTGTTTATCTATTTGTTTACATATTGTTCCTTTTTTCAAATGCTGATGAAGTTGGATTCAGACATGGCTATAGCTATAGGGCTGACCTAATTTTACACAAAGTTTAAATGCTGACCTAATTTTGGACTAAAGCGGTTTGGTTTGCCGATTGCAGGGCAGTAAGTAGCTGAGTTTGTGCTGGGTTGGTTTGTTTCTTTCTTTCTTTTTTCTCCTGGTTTTCTTTTTTCATTAGCACATGTGGTTGAATCCAATCGCTGCTGCGTGTTGTCTAGCTCTCATGCGTAGGCTCTCGATACTTGAACAGTGTACGTTGCCTTCTTGTGCCCCGGCGGTCGAACCCGCTGCCGAGGCGGCAGCTGCGGCAGCCGCCGCGGTAGCCCCGGCCGGCGGTGGCGCGGTCTGCGGTGGTGGTGGCGACCCAAGACCGTGCACGAACCGTACGCGGTTCCAGTTGCAGTTGGGCGGCAGGGCGGACACGGAGGGCAGGAATCCGGGCAGCAGGCCCGGTGGATGGTCCATGCGCAGGAACGGACCGGGCTGGAAGGCCATGGGTGGCCGGAACATGGAGCCCGGTAGGCCTCCAGCTTGCACCGGCCCTCCCGCGGCGGCTGCCTGCCGTTGCATTAGGCACAGGAGATCCAGGGGGCTGGGCTGGGGGCCCATGCCGTGGTGATGGGGGTGACTCGTCCGGCAAGCAGCCTCCAGAAAATGATGAGGTAGGCCGTTGATTGCCCCAGCTCCCATCCTCATATCACCGCCACGAAGTGAATCCATCAACCAGTTGCCCTCACCTGCACGAACAAAATACAAAAACACAGTCCAACACATTACAACAAAACATTACACTTGTATTCAAAAGTCATTAGACCACTTGGCACTTATGGACCTTTTTGACATGTCGCGTACAGCTTTGATATCCCAATATCATAATTGAGTCACCGCAAAACTGACGAAGCAAATTGGTGAATAAATAAATCAGACGAACAAACCTGGGGTCGACTTCACGAAGCCCTACGATCGATCGTATCTCAAGTTACGAAGAATAATAACCCATCGTATCCTACGTATAGGGCTGCAATGCAGTTGCAATGCACGTCCTACGATTGATAGTAAGTTACGATGAGTAAATCGTCCCAAGAAGTCAAACTCCACCTTGACCCAAATTGACAGCGATGGCTTTTAAGAAAAATAATATTGCCCTGCAAAATTCCATGTTTGGTTTTACCAGCTGGGACTATAGTTACTATCAACACCTTGTGTCTGATACGCACAATTCACTCGGGGTTGTGTGCCCTTAATAAAGACCTCCTGAAATTGTGCTATTACCTTGTTTAGGTCGCCATGCGCCTATGTAAGCATCAAAAACCTTAATACACCATTTGAGGTCACAAAGAGCTGCTCAGATCCGTTCTGAAACTCTTTGGAATTTGCCTTCGGTCCTAGCTAGGCTAAGCTCACATTGACCCTATGAATAGCCCAAGCTGAACCCAGACATAGGACGTACAGTGAACCCCATGCTATAGACCTCAGCGACCCAGATTTGAGCCGTAAATCGGTGTCGAATTCATGAATGTATTGGGCCCATGCACGTGAGTTAACATGGACAACGCATATTATACGATAACTCACTTGGGGTGTTAAGGCCCTCTGGCGGTTAAAAATGAGTCAGTTTAACAGGCAATTTGTATAAGGCAAGCACACTATATCCAGTGAGGTCGACGCTACAAGCATGTTAGAAGAAATTGACAGTGTTGTGGTTCTTTTCCCTGCTAACATTATGGTACATGTCATTATTACTGTATGTGCCACGTGAACAACATTAACAACACGCAAGTGAAAAGGACGCCCTCACCAGTGTACGCACAGCACGAATAGAACAGAACGTTTAGTGTGGATAAAACCATGTACGGCCGTGTTCGAAACAGGCTTCCAGAGCTACGGCTAGATCTATTGTCTAAGACCTAGACCTAGCTCTAGACAACAGATTCGGATGCAGCCTAAGAAACGATCTCCTTCACACTTCATTAGAAGTATTTGTCCATCCTTTTGTAAAACTTCACAATGCAACCACCCTCCCTCTTTTCCCTGATGTGAGAGAGGTAAATGTACCATTACCCTCTCCCCTGGTCGGTCCGCCGCGAACCGGTCCACAATCAGTTAAATGAAGACGCTCTTTAAAACCACGAGCCGGAGAAAACACTGCCCTCCTGTAATTCGATTTGACCACAATGGGGTGAATTTGTTTTCAGAGACTAACACGATATTTTCGATTAATGTAATAAACGTCCCTCCACAACCAGCAACAATAAAAGGCTAACTTTACACGCGTATGCCCTCGGGAGGTAATAAGGTATCAACCAGCTAAACTTTTAGGAAACAATCCGCACCACTAATAAAATCCGCAACAAACAGCCGATATATCGCTTCGGATTTCAGCCTCCCCGGAAAGTTCCCGCCAAATTATTGTCGGCCCTTCCCCGTATATTCTTCCCGCGTCTTTTTTTCGTTAATGATCGCGCGCGCGCGCTCAAAAGCAAAAAAAAAATTGCATCAGTTTCAGCGCCAAAACCCGATTTGACAGCTACAAGTATCGACGGACTGATGAAACTGTACCCCGGCGGTTTGGGAGTCGCGGAACGCCGCAGCGGCACTCATTGGAAATCAATAGGGTCCTCTCGAGCAAATACACCCTCACTCGAAACGCGAGCACCCGCTAGCACCCGCGGGACCCGGGCTGGAAATAGCTCCGGAGATTTGTAGGGGGGGAGTTCAACCCAGCGACTCGAGCCGAGCGAGCCGACCGGTCGGACGCCCCCTGGGAATCTAAACAGAAAGTCGGTTTAGCAAGCAGGGAGAGGATTGATTCAAGAGTGAGTGACTTCCGCAGTTTTCTTTTACCGAATTATTTCATCAATTCGGAACTTAATTCGAAGCCGGTCGATGACGACTAGAAAAACAAAAGGAGACGGCAGGTTGAGAGTGTATTTTTTTTCCTCTTTCCTCTCTTTTTCTTCTCTCTCGCTCGGTTTTTTTTGTGTCCACTCCGTAAATGTCATGACCTCTTAGAGATGTACAATGACTGAGCTGTGAGACTGTATACATTCATGAAAGGCGAAGGCAACGGTTATTCTACACAAAGAGCCTGGTGTGGAATATTAACCATGAAGCGAAACTTTTTATTGATAAATTCTACACCTCCTGGAATGAAAAACATCTCCCGACATTTCCTTTATTCCCCGAACAATTCCAGTCTCACGGCCGGACGAGGCCATCGAAGAGACCGTCAATGTGCGACATTTCCTTCTATTTATCAAGAATCTTCATAATCTATCAGTAGAATGTATAGACTCTTAATTCAGTCGAGAAAGCCAAGCCCTCTTCAAGAGGCTTAAGCAAATAGGTGAGAAGGTGGGGGCGGGTCGTGGGAGGTGGGTTTTGGGGGTTAAATGCCAGAGAAACACAGGAGATTGATTCAAAAGTCAAATTTAATCCTCCTTAGTACCTTTCTAAGCCTTTTGAGCAAAACAATTCAATTTCCGTGCTTCGATTGTGTAGAATTTTACTGCACATTTTAAATTGCGATAAACATTATAGAGTAACTTCATTTCCCAAAAGAAAAACAAACAAACAAACAAACCGAACTTAACAAAATAAAACAAACAAACAAATGCAAAGATTACAGCATCAGCACATAATGTAGAGAATGCCCCGCCCATTTTTCTACGATGAAAGTGGACATCAAATTTCCCGCGCAAAGTGTCGATCTGTACCGGTACACATTTTCAAATTTCAACCCATGTTGTGTTAAACATTATGCGACTTGTCGTTAGGTATAGACTGTATACGAGAGAATTAATTTAATGTAACATGAATTCAACTGCATTTGACCTTTAAGTGAACTAAATTTCTGGACACCCCACCCCCCCCCCCCCCTCCCCAGCCCCTCCCTCCCTTCAACAACACACTTTCCTTGAAATTCAAGTTCACCGATGCGATGTTTCTATAGTATAATGCAAGCATGCCAGCGAAAAAACAGATAGCAGATTTTGGTCAATTTTTCCTTGTTAATGACAAACACTCTAAGCGTCAAGATTGTTGTCTTTTTTTGATTCGGTCCACACCCCGGGAGCAATCGAGGTGCGACGGAGGGAACTGGTACCTCCGGCCCTATAGTGCCTAATGAAATCACGGCAGTATAGCGTAGACTGATCATCCATAGAAGCGGACAACACACCCCGAGGGGGGCCCCGACTGCGCTACTCTCTTCTTCTCGTCTCGACTCATCTCTTCGCCTTTCCAACATGATGTCTTGACTTCTTCGCCATCCAACTGATTATCTCTTTTTCCCCCTCGTCCCAAGGATAAATTCATGGGCCAGATCTCGACGAAAAAAAAAGAAAGAATGAGAGAGAGAGAGAGAAAGCCAGATTGAAAAAAAAGAGTAGTAATTTTCCAATTAGGAGGCCGGTAATGTGATGAGCAAAGCACGGGGCAGCTAGCAAAGCTCGGTCCAAGCTCGAATAAGACGGGGAATATCCAGCGATCCGACGGCGGGATGGCATCGCTTGAGCGCGCCGATTTCACGGCGTTGTTGCCCCGCCAAGATCTACGGGACCCGATCTTGAATTTCAATCTGACTCGTGCCCGTACATGCATGCAACAATTGAACAAGCTGTGAATATGCAATCAGATGTGCTTAGATGTTTACAGGTCTGCATATAAACACACGGGAACACTATGGCAAGCTTAAGGTAACATTAAATTCTTAAGCAGTCATCTCGCTCGGTCGCTCCAGAGAAGCGAATTGAACAAATCTGATTTGTGTGACCACGCAAACAGGATGCATAATACGGCACTCCCATCAGGGCCTCAACTCAATCACAAACAGCAGGTTAGACACCGTCGACAAAAACCTCCAAACTCTTTCATGCCATAGTTCCTTTTTCCAAACCACAAAAAATCAGCCGTTTCTTCCATATTGTGGCCATATTTATTTATTTATTGTTAACCCTGGGCTTACCTGCTCAGTGAAACACTGTTTTCCAGAGGTTCCCAGTAATTACAATATGAATTATATGAAGGATGGTGCCTGACACGTGATCAAGTAGCAGGGCTTTTCGTGGGCGCCCTTTGGCAGCCAGCCACATCATCCCATATATGATCACGAAGCACAGCTTAAGATCGAAAGTGTTTGGTTTTGGTGGAGGGAGGAAAACCGGAGAACCCGGAGAAAAACCCTCGTAGCATAGGAGAGAACCAACGCACAACTCTATATACCCACATATGGCCCAAGCCGGGATCGAACCCGGGCCACATTGGAGGGAGGCGAGTGCCTACTTTGCCACCTATGCCCCCAACCCTATGCCCCGACTTTCCTCATATAGACAACAAGACAAGAGTCACTCATTCCAAGTTAAGATTCCACAATATCAATCGTTCACTTATCAGTTTTAATAACAAATAGCATATGTCGACATGTGACTTTGTATAGCTCTGTTTGGGCCGATACGTCTTGGTATGAGATAATAAAACATCTCGAAACATCTCATATTCTGGAATCATTCTGCTGTTGAGAAGGCACCGTGCATATGGAGACGGCATGAGCCGACACTAAGATACGATTCATCAAAGTGGATTCGAGTTAGTCCTCAAATGGGGACCATCAAAATACCAGAAAGTAAAAGAATGACGAATGTCTTAACAGATATGATAACCATGCTCACTACCACCAAAACCCACGCACAACCAGCTTTCTCGAGCACAACAAAACAGAGCAAAGAAGACTGAGAATTGAAAATGAATTGTTGGAACATCTCAAAGAACCCATTACTCTAGGCCTGTGTTGGCAGAATACCGGGCTTCTACATGATGATGCTGTGTACCCTGCAGTGGCGTCGCCAAGGGGGGGCCAGGGGGGGGGGGCACGTGCCCCCCCCCCCCCCCTGGAAAACCTCGTAGCGGTGCCCCCCCCCCCAACAATTGCTAGTGCCCCCCTTGTGCCCCCCCAGACTCAAAAGTCTGGTGACGCCACTGGTACCCTGTGCATGCTCAGTTGCAGCACGATGACCAGGGGCCAATTTCATAGAGCTGCTAAAGCACAACATTTGCTTAAGCATGAAAAGTCTTCCTTGATCAAACATGATTGCCAGCGAAATGTTCATGTGATATTTACTGCTTTTGATTAGTATTCGGCCATTGCTTGCTGAGCATAACATCCACAAGGAGTTTTGGCTGGCGTTCTGATTTTATTTACCAATGTTTTCGGTGCTTAAGCAAATGTTGGTGCTTAAGCAGCTCTATGAAACTGGCCCCAGTGAACCGATAGGAAGGAATTAGCATACATAGCAACACAGTCACTTTCTCTGTAGAGCTTTGGAAGGACTCTTTGTGTTATAATATGTTGCAGTCTCCTGAGTGCCAAGCTCAACCCTCCACCAACCTCCTTCTCGATAGGGATTTGTTTCTCTCAAGCTCATGCCCTTCCAATATAAGATACATTCAGGACCCGTGTTTGGACAAAAGTTCAGACATCCCTCAACAGTTCAAACTGCCTCTACCCTCACAACAATGCATTTTTTTAATTACAGTATAGAATCGTCATCGGAACAAAGATCTTGAATCTTTATACGACTGCCTGGTCCATGGTGGACGCAGGAACATCGCGTGCCGACGTCCACAATAGACGCGCTGTGGCATTCCTCCTCGCTACGTTAAAAAGCGTTAGCAGCTCAATCGAGCGAAAGAACATCAGAAGCCGCCCCAATCCTTGACGTTTGTGAATCACATGAAAATTAATTACATTGGCTTCCGGCCTCCCCCTCCTGAAAAAAAGTCCACAACAATCGCGAACCTTTTCATCTCAATCATTCTTCCCTCTTTTTTAATTACTACTGTGTTCAATTGTTAACAAGCAAAAAGGAAGCGAAGAAGATTGAGGAAAGACAGGAATGAAAAGAAAAATTACTGCATGCAGCGAATCAATTGAGACGGTAAAGACTTGCCCCCGAGTTATACCGTCGTTTTATCCGTAAAGATATGCTATTTTCTACCGGTTTGTGGCCTCACAGAATAACGACGTATTACTTGGATACTCCCGGTGACAAAAAAAACAACAACAACAACCTCATCATCATCAACAACAACTAACGAAGCCTAAGCAAAATATCCTGAGGCGGTACACGTAAATTGTGCAAGCGGGGGTTTCCGGAGAGCCAGAGGTCTAAGAGAGATAGAGGGAGCATTCTGATGGCGAGAAGAAGGAGACGCGACGGGAAGTGCAAATTATTCGCTCCTTCTGTACCGAGAGAGCCTTTGATCCGCCCGTGATCAGCGATGAAAAGTCCCCATGGATCCCTAAGGCATCCCTTCGTCCGTCCGTCCATTATACCCGGGAGCTTACACCTTTTCAAATGCACCGGATGCAACTATAAATGCCGTTTATTTCATCATCCAGGCAGTGTACGGTGTGATGAACAGCAACATAAAGCGCATACGACAAGAATAGACCTCTTATACGCTCTCAAGTTCAATAACGAAGACAATTTTGATGTCCAGGTATTATATACAACAGTCATTCTCTTTTGATTCTACGAACTGGACGGTAAATGAATAAATATGCGTCAAATGCAAAAAAAAGGCGAACGTGTTTGGTTAGGCAAAGTCAGGCTTTCCTCCCTTCCCCTCTCCAGCAAACAATAGCTCATCAACGGCGTCAGGAGATGACTTGCATCTCGGCGGTCCATCAGCTAATAAAGACGGTTATCCAACGCCTGGATGAAGCCTATAGACATGGTTAAGCACGCCTGACAATCCCTATTCAACTTCCCCACACAAAAAAATAAAACCTACAGATGATATTTTATTGATCTTTGCCATAATAATCCAGTGTGGCCGCGAGCAAGATATTAATTTTTTTTTCACACGGCGCCAAGCCGATTATTGTCCTCCGAAATTTGTTCTGCTTTGTGCGGTTAATTGAAAATTTATCGCGGAGGAGTTTTCTTCCTCCTAGACGGTTCATTTTTGTATCGTGTGTTGTTAACTGGTGCATATTGGCCTCGGGCTTCGATGCAGCAACATTATGAGTGCTCACCCGACTAAAAAAGCTTCAAAATTACAAGTTGTTAATATTTTATTTCAGGACAGAAAAACTGTGGCAATGGTTAGTGATTTTGATGTTTGACTATGAAATAGTCACGTAATTGAACGTATCTTGGCATAAGAGTGTACGGATATGGATCATAAAGACGTTATATTGCCAATACGTTCTTGCATCATATCTATTTATTTGTTTATTTATGATTCATCATATTTCATAATCTTCTTTTCAAGAAAGATTTGAGGCTTTGCATGGTGACAATTTCTGAAATAACTGGTATAAAAAAGTAGGCTTTTGGCTGCGGTTCTGAAGTAGATTCTATAGTTTGAAAAGGAAAACGAATGAAATGAAACACCACAACCTATATATTCAGCATATAGATGTCAGAGCCTGAGCCTGAGTCTAAGCCTCCGTTTCGTAAACGCCATAAGAAAGATTTGAGGTATTGCATGGTGACAATTGGTACGTGGATCGGTTTGCGGTAACACCATGTAAGAATCGTTCATACTTTCGCACTTCTATTTCGTTCGCACTTCTCCTAAGGTCTCAACGTTTCGACTAGCCTGTTCTAGTCATCGGTCTCCTGATGAGGACTAGAGCAGGCTAGTCGAAACGTTGAGACCTTACGAGAAGTGCGAACGTAATAAGAAATGCGAAAGCACGAACGATTCTTACCTAGTGTTTCCGCAAACCGATTTTCCATGGCTCTTTTTTAAAAAGTAATATGTTTTCTATCCACTCCAAGGATTTTAGAATAAATCTTTCGGCGGATGGGTTTGATCAATTTAAATATCTTTCTTGATTCACCGTCAGAAGAAGTAACAGGCCAGAAATTATCTTTACAAGATCCTTGAGTCAACCGTCTCAGGTTGGGTTGTTGATGTTGTCGAGCGTCTTGAAGCGCTCGCAGCCCAGTTCAATGAATCGACCCATCTTTGGAACTGATGCTCATAGATTGACAATGGAGACATGTTGAACATCAGTCTTTAAGGACTCAAGTCTCAACATCATAGAATCCAATGTTTCAAACAATTTTCAGTGACACTGCCCACTATCTTTTTTGGCTCAAACACCAGACATGGAATGACCATGGAGGTAGTTTCTTCATAGCTCCATGGAATAACAAAGTGATGGGTTGCATGATCATAGAATGAAGGAAGTTACAACAGCCTTGATGTCAGTTTGCTTGATTGTTCCTCCCAAAAGGCCGTCATACTGCAAACCATTTTGAAAGTAATTGGAGATCTCGACCGACTGGACCGAATTCTTAAATTTCCTAAATGGATGAAGATGTTGCGTCAGATTTCTGATAAACGGTTCAATACTGTTTTCATAAATTTGACAGCACTGATGTTTTGTGTGTGTTTATACCCTTGTGGGACAAATATTAAAAGGTTGATGATGCTGACATTTCACAACATTGATGCTTGCTATATATGGGATATGGAAGTCATGTCCTGAAAAAGGCGAGGTCTCACGAATAGAACAGTAAGAAGCACACTGAAGTGACTTTCAATGTATACTCTGACAGACATTGGAGCGTTCAGACGCAGTATTAAAAGTGGTCTATCTTCGGTTTAAACCGAAAAGGGTCTACCCACTTGTGTCTGAACGGTCTAGACTGTTTTGGTGCTAAAAAAGGTTTATCTTCTGTGGAAGAGGTAGAATACTAAACAACCAGGGTTGAATGTTGGATCATTTACAGCAAGTTCTCACGGAGTAGAGGTTTCACATAATTATAGAAAAAGGAAGGTAAGAAGGCACTGCCTGTACTGTTCAGACAGATATCGATTTGGACCTTATCCCAACATTTTGATATATTTCTTAAATTTCAATACTTAGTTTTAAGTAAACAATTCATGCCTTGGCTGATCTATCTTATCATTTTAGGTTCCATGTGTGGTTTGATACTACTTGATGTTATTGGACATTGAAATTATAGTTAGAGAGGCAATATGATGTGAAGGATGGGTATGTACTTACTGGAATTACTAAGGCTCCTGATGGGTGAAGCTCTTAGACCGTCATCTGATGATGCTTCTTTGGTTTTCTTGTCCTCTCCTTCAGCTGTATCGTCAGCCTGGTGGGACTGGATGGACTGAGCATCGGTGTCATCCTCTTTGATCTCCTGAATGGTGTCCTTGTCTTCCTCATCCACGATGAGCTCCTCCTCGTCGCAATCTTCTTCTTCCTCCTCCTCGGAGTCCCTGTAAAGAGGACCTTCTTCTTCTTGAGGGTAGCCTTTAACCGAAGCTGCGTCGCCGTTCTGTACTCTGCCGGCCAGTTCGACCCGTCCGGCGGAGCTGGAGGACGGCTGGTCTTCACCCTCCTCGCCGCTGCCGTTCATCCCACCGCTGCCACCACCGCAACCGCTCTTGACCCCGATCAAGAGGCTCGGGGTGTGGACAGCGGAGGGTCCCGATCCCACGGTGCCCAGGACCCCCAGGGCGGCGTGGCAAGCCTCGCTGCCCTGGGTGTCGGCGGCCGTGGCGGTGGTCGCACCCGTTGCGGTCTCCGAGGACGATGCCGGTTCCTTGCTCTCGGTCTTGCCGTCCAGCTCACCGTCCTTGCCGTTGAGATCGTCAGCAGACGACCGGCAGCGTTGCTGCTTGCGAAACTTCGCCCGGCGGTTTTTGAACCAAACCTGAAATTTACAACATAAGGTTTTAAAAAGGCATACTAATTCAAACTTGTCATGGAATCAGAAAGAAGTTTCTCAATTTAGCCCATTCCATTTTACTTGTCGAGGTTAGGATTGGGGTCTTCAGTGATTCCAAAGAAAGTTCGTCTGAGGGCCAGCTCAAGCCCCCATAATAAAGCACCCTTGGACCGTTGATCTGGTCTGACCAAGAGACCCCACTTCTGCACCTTGGAGTTGGCTTTTAACCTTCACATCTTCTACATGTCCCATCTCTGAACTGCGGTGAGACAGTTCTGACTTCATTTGCCAGTTGCCCACTGCTGTCCTCCATCAAACTTAACAAAAAGCTATCGCTGTATTGCTGCATTGCACCAACCCTGAACAACAAGTTGCTTGGGTCCAAATTGGTTGGGCGCCATGGGCAGGTCCAGGATAGTTCTCTTGGGGAGATGACCGGGAGTGAAGTTGAGAATCAAGGATGATTATACCAAATTTTGCAGAATCTGCTATTGGGGAGAAGAATTTAAGCCGAAAGCCCTGCAATACTCACCTGTATTCTGGCCTCGGGCAGGTTAGTACACATAGCCAGTCTCTCTCTCATCACAACATCCGGGTAATGCGTCTTGGCAAATGTTTTCTCCAGTGCGGCGAGTTGCTGGTTGGTGAAGGCCGTGCGGCTCCGCCGTTGCTTCCGGTGTGCACCGTATCGGGCCTCCAAGATAAAATCTGGATTAAAAAAAAAAGGGACCGCCAAATTCAATTCAAATCTCGAAATATTACTCTCTTTTTTTGTATGGATCTGGATTGGTCACAGCAAACCAATTGCTCAAGTGAGCTAGCACTAGCAGCATCCCTACAATTACTTGGACGATCCCCGACCCAATTTAATTCACCCTGATGTAGCTGGGCCGCCGTAAATTGACAATGAACAGATAAAATATGACCAAACAAAGCGAGTGAATATATGAATCAAGGCAAATTCGACCACATCGAGCAAGGACAGATACCACGCGCTGAATTTATACAACCATGGTTCGATTTCACGAAGCCTTACGATCGATCGTAACTCGAGTTACGAAGGATAACCCATCGTAAGGGACCTATCCCACGTAGGACTTCAATGCATCAAAAGTCCAACGATTAATAGTAAGTTACGAAGAGTTTGGTGAAATCGACCCCAGGAGTCGATTTTACGAAGCCCTACGATCGATCGTAACTCGAGTTACGAATGATAACTTATCGTATCCTACGTAGGGGTGTAACGCATCTTTTTTTAAGTCCTAAGATAGATAGTAAGCTACGATGAGTTTGGTGAAAACGATTGCAGGAGTCGACATGATGACTTATACATCACGATGTATCATGGCATTTACACCGTGCCCAAAATGGGTTTCCAGAGCTACGGCTACGTCTAGAGTCAGTGTGTTCCAATGCATTTGCAATGGGCCCAGACATAGACCTAGCCCTTGGCAACTGGTTTCAGATGCAGCCTTACTCTTGTAACGTGTAAATCCGATTTCCAATTCTGAAAATTCAAATTTTAATCGCAAAACAATATTTAAAAAAATTGAAGTACATGTATTCGTCGATTTGGGCCAGTCGTCGTGTATCTTCACGAATCCTTAAAAAGGATCAAGAAAATTCAACATTCGTTAATTGCTCACGGCGCCCATGCAATATTTGGCGAGACCGGGGTAGTTTTCACTAAGCTAGTCGTAACTTACTATCAATCGTATAAGTCTTATGATGCATTGCAGCCCTACGTAAAATACGATGGGTTATCCTTCGTAACTCGATTTACGATCGACCGTACAGCTTCGTGAAAACGACCACTGGTTTGATATTTTCCCGCGCAAAACCACAAAGATAATGCCACAATTGGAGAACAGTTTTCCCGCCATCACGCAGGTAAGTAAAGTGTTTCGTCTGGTTTCCTTGATGATAAATGCCCATTCTTACTTTCAAAATAAAAACGTCAGCAATATTAATATGGAGTGAGCATAAGGAACAGTGATAACCGGGTCATATTTACAAGGGCAGCTAAGATTTGCTGCATAGCTCGAAAATATCATCCCTGCCAAAAGAATTAATAATACAGATTGAAATTGAAGATGCACGGCTTAGTAAGTTTACAAATCTGCATGAAAAAAACACACATTATGATTCATCATCTTGGGCTAAACCAATGTCTTCGCGAATTTGACTCGGGTAAGTCTTGTGTCCACTGAAAAGGCTTCAATGCAAGAATTCTCGTCTTCAGAGAAAAATTTACATAGGTTTTGTTCACAGCAAACGTGTCGACCCGATGTCGATCATAATCGACCAATGTATTATCTCGTGGATTTTTTTTCTTTCAGTAACACATCCCTTGCCATTTTTTTTTTTTTTTTACTTTTTCGCGGAAGTGAAAAGCCTTTGTTTTTGTTCTGTTTTTTTTTCTTTTCTTCTTCTTCCTCTTCTTGTCGCGGAAAATCCCATAGACTTTGCACATGGGCATTGTCGGCCCCACATATGTCATTTCTAAACATTCACCGATCGTGTTTGTTGTTGGTTTGTTTGTTTGTTTGTTTGTTGGTCTGTGTTTTAGTCCGGGTGACGTCATGACATATCTATGGTGTCCATTGGCTCATTATCAATGCTATAAGCGTCGAGATGCTCCGTCGTTCGTATTTATGCATAAATGTCGACTGGCACACAATGGCATGGCAGGCCCAATGCTCACAGGGGTTGTCTTACAAAAAAAGCCCGCGCGCTCGACGGCTGTTTAACGAATGAGATCCGTATTCCCCATCCCCTCCCAAAGTGTTGACTGGTCGCTGAAAATATCGTCGAGCAATTTTCGCGTATATCGGCTTGCAGTGTGCACACTATTGCTTCTTAAAGGGCATGTACAGCTTTGGTAACAAAACAAAACAAAAATGTTCACAGATTTACGTATAACTTACAGGGTATAGACGGTGTAATGATAGAAACATACCTTGAAATGTTTTTTGTCTGTACTGGTGTATTTATCCAGAAAAGAGTAAAAACCAAACACCAAAAACATGTTTGATCTTGCCAAGAACAAACAATGAGACAGCTATTTCCACACAATTTGGCGTTACAATAATTGCAATGGTTTTTCCGGTCTTTTTTTTTTTTTTTTTTTTTTTTTGCTGTTTCCAGTTATCAAATTGAGCTTTTCTTACTTATCAATGTATCAGTCATTTAGCACTTTTCGGTGGGCTTATGCAATCTTGGTAATAACTGCGTTCAATTATATCCTATTTTTTTTCGTTAATACACCATGCACCATTGCGACCCGATACATTCAACAGCCGTCGCCTGGCTTGGGTTTGGCCCAGAGCGCCAAATCAGTCCATCTTGTCGGTATCGATGCTGGCGCGCACATTGCCTATAACCCCCCCAACCACCGGCTCCCCTTGGCCCAAATTTAATTTGTGGCGGGGATGATCAAATTGTCACCCGTTTTCACTGTCTTTTCCTCAAAGATCAGGCGGATGGGTCCGTTTAACTTCTTCCCTTTTCGTTCCCCCTCTCTCTTTTCATTATGCTGATGTCTATAGAGCGTCTTGAATACAGTAGATGTCTATTACGGTAACAAAGGAAGAAAAAGTGACCCGGGATATTAATAATGATAGCGAGTTCATAATTGACGCGCTCGGTGCGGTGAAATGAATGATAGCTTGAACGATTGATGATTTTTTTTTTTTGTCTGAGCGTACGTACGTATACGTGCGGGTTGTTGGTGAGTGTGTGATGTGCAATTAACGGCTAGAGTGCGCCCTCAAGATCCTGCCAAGAGAACGTTATGTGCTGACTAATAATTAATCATCTCTTGGTTTTCGGATTAATAATAATTTGGGTGATTTTGTTTTCTATCTTCGCACGTCGAACGTATGAGGTCTCCAAACTAGGAAGAGGTGGAAATTTACCTATGAACCCTATAACGTCATCGCAGCCAACAATTAAAGGGCCTTTATGAAACCAGGGACCAATTTCATAGAGCTGCTGTAAGCGCCAAAATTTGCTTAGCACCACAAACCTTGGTAAGTTAATTCAGTATGCCAGCCAAAACACCTTGTGAATGTTATGCTCAGCAGACAATGACCGGATATAAGTCTAAAGCAGTAAACATCGCATGAAAATTAATTTGGTTGGCAATCCTGTTTGATAAAGGAAGACTTTTCATGCTTAAGCAAATTTAGATTGAGGGCTTTGGGACTAGGCTTGTGACTTCGCTACCACCATTTGAGGCCCAAAACGAAACGAAGGGATTGAGCCACACGACATAGCCGAAGAAAGGCCCCAGATTCGTCATGTACATGTATCTCAAGCCCTTCATTTCATCTCGGACACAACATTACGGTAGCAAGCTAAATTCCAAGCCTAGCTTTAAGCATCATTTTGTAAATGCCCTATACTGCTCGAACATTATGGAAGAGACTGGCTAAGCTTATTGGTCAATTCTGATCACGTGACTTGGTTGACGTCATGGTGATCTGTTGCATCTTTAATCAAACCTTGTTGCTATGGTTACATGAAGCTGATGCCGTACTAAAATAATATTTCGAAAAGTCTCATTTTTCGAAATTGAATTTCACCAACTTCGTTTCTAAAATTCATGTCTAAAAAATGTTTGGAAGTTGTGAAACGTGAAAAGGACTGCTGAAAAGGAAATGATACGTTTAAAGTTTATTTGTGGCGGGAAACCATATACTGCCGAAACAGAGATATTTAACCAATGAGATTATTGATACGATGGCATAAACACCGATATGCACTGATCCAGAAATCAAAACAACCACACAATTAATTTGTAAAAAAGCATAACAGTGGCTTGCCATCCCCTGCCTGTTTATTAGTGTAAATTTATTGCCACACGCGACGGTCATTTAAAGAAGAAAGAACCGAAATCAAACATGGCGGCATCGATCTGTAATTGATGACCAAAGCTCAGGGGAGAGAGACAGAATAAAGGACGGTAGGACCTCAAGGACATCAACAAGTACGGATCGAAACGCTGTGAACTCTAACTCAATAATTGTCAGCGAATTCTATACCAAAATCGTGTCAGTTTGTGAGCGATGGCTGAACCGCGCTCGACGGCCCTCCCTGACAAAAGAAGTGTAGCACGCGGTCGAACCAACGCGCTATCTCCCGCCCTTTTTGTGGGCGAAAGGTGTGTGCATGTGTCATCTCTAGTAAACTATACACTGTCGTCTGCTCCAAGGAAGAGATATCATAAACAAAAGGCTCTCAGCGGGAATAAGTCGATTCTTCTTTCTTTTATTTCCATTTTTTTTTTATATAAACCAAGAATCATTTTTAATCGGAGATTGCACGTTGCGTACAGTCGGCCTGACGCTTGCCGTGACGCGGCCGTCACTTCTCGCCCGCTGCCCGATCGTTACGCCAGTCCAATTCCTCTCCCTTGGCTTTTGTATCAAACCACTGGCCACAAAATACACAAAAGGGGAAGAGATAATTTGTATAACAAGCCCTTTTACAAGAGAATAGACCAAATAAATTAAAGATTGGTTCTTTTTTTTTTTTTTCATTTTCATTTTCGGAGCTAAAAATTGAAGAAGAATAGGACAGCGCCTGACGATTGTACGAGATTGCATTGTTTGTGGCATGCCGTCATCCTTTGTGTTTTGAAAATTTAAGCTGAAAAGGTTGTTTTTTAATTACGGCAGCCCACATAAAGCCTGGTAAAATGGATGCCA
The DNA here is from genome assembly GCA_963971285.1 of Astropecten irregularis. NCBI lineage: Eukaryota > Metazoa > Echinodermata > Asteroidea > Paxillosida > Astropectinidae > Astropecten > Astropecten irregularis. Next base: position 3,207,007 of record OZ020263.1, on the reverse strand, counting down.
GAACCGCAGCCTTCATGCAACAAAAAAAGAAATTAAGCAGATTTGGGCAAGAGCGAAAACTGGCATTATGCTAAAATCAATATTTTTATATCTTTTCAATTTTTTGGTTAAGCTCCCACGGTGGGTTCGACTGATGTTTAACAAATTGGAGGACAAAGATTGGTTAACCTTGTTGGGCGACCAGGAAAAGCTGACTTAATTGGTAAGAGCCAGAACCAAACAAAAATAATAATAATAATGAGTAATGATTTATTTCTGTAACTTCTAATTTCATCTGCTTTCGCCCATTTCAATATTGTCTACGTATTAAATCGTAAGATCCTTACGATATTAACAGAAGAATTCTGTAATCGAACTAGCCGTAGCCGCAGCAAATCGTCTATACGCAGGCAGAACATGTGCCCATCACCCTCCAAATCTCGATGGAGCGAAAGAAATAAATAACTCATTAGTAATCCGACTTGAAATAAGGTAGGTTTGCTGTGACACCATGAAATATCTTCATGTGAGAGTGTGTGGTTCTGAGAAGAACTGGTGGTATTATGCCTCGACGTTGCGAACAGTGTGCTCTGTTCGTCTTCAGGAGAGTGACTGACTGAAGACAGAGTGTCAGCTTCAATGACCACAACCTATATTTTCAGCATAAAGATGACAGAGCTGGAGCCTCAGCCTCAGCCTCAGCCTCAACCTCAGCCTCAGCCTCAGCCTCAGCCTCAGCCTCAGCCTCAGCCTCAGCCTCAGCCTCAGCCTCAGCCTCAGCCTCAGCCTCAGCCTCAGCCTCAGCCTCAGCCTCAGCCTCAGCCTCAGCCTCAGCCTCAGCCTCAGCCTCAGCCTCCATTTCGTACACCCCTATGATTAATACACAAGGGCTGCAGCTAGACCATGTCACTAAGGCCGCTCGAAGCCGAACCCTGCCCGCCTCTCATTCATCAGAGCGATGAGTCCTACAAGGCGCCGACACATTTCTTTCTCCTCGACCATCGCTCGGTGAAAATTACTCGCCTATTGTGTCGGATGTCGCCGGCTTTGTTAAAAAAAAATGTAGCGGCTTATTAAAAAAAAGCATGACTGTGTTATTCTCAGAATTCGCGCCATGTTCGAAGATTCAATTAAAAAATTCGACAAACAAACAAACAAACATGTTATATGATCACGTGATATGACTCATGACCACACTGCTCACATACAATTCATTCATTGCTTCTTTTTTGGTTAGAATTATTACAAATACATTTTTTAAAAGGTGGTATCATACTTTAGTTTTTGTCCAAGAAGTACAGATTCATGGGCAAAAAATATCAAGTAAGATACAGTCACAGTCATCTGTGAAAATGTCAGTCCCATAAGGTGCCCACTGTTTGAGAAAATCGTGAAAAACAGCCACAGTATTTCTTTTAAAAGATCAAATAGATTTTTGGTCGTTGTTTTACTAATTTCTGGATAAATACACAATTTCAGGCGGAAACATGTTAACGGCATGTCTCTACCAGCACCATCTTTATACCCTGTAAGTTATACGTAAATCTGTGAACATTTCTGTTTTGGTTTCTTAACAAAGTATGATACTACCTTTAAATTTGAGTGCAATCCTCGTGATCTTGCGAAGGCCAGTCTTTGGTCTTTTATCATCATCAAAGAGAGTGAATTAATTTACTTTCGAGTGGAATTTCATCCGCGACATAAAACCATAAGACTGAGACTTTGTATAGTGTGAAATAATTATACAGTCAACAGCGTAGTTTCAATATTTACACAAATTACTCCCAAATGAGACAAAACTGGCAAAAATAGTCATTAAAGCTGAGCATTTCATTTTCAAATCAGAGTATTTCGGGGATTCAGGTTGGCATAGCGGTTCTTTCATCGCCTTTCACCTCTGGCGGACCGGGTTCAAGTCTGGCTCGGTCCACAAGTGGATTGGGTTTTCAGTCCCTACCTGATTCCGTGGGTTTTACCCAGAATATTACTCTGGGGGTTTTCCTCCCACCTCTAAAACTGTATCTTCTTCTCATCATCTTTCAATAAAAGGTTTCATCAGGCTTTCGAGCTACAGTTCCTGAGGCGCTTTTGAGGAATCCTTGGTTTCATTACCAGAAATAAATAATACAAAATAATTTTTTAACTGGAAATTGGATGAAATGGAAACATACAATGAAGAAGGGTAATGATAGGGAATTAGACTGCGTACCTGCCAGGCGCTCGGCGAATGTCAGGGCGGGTACTGATGGGGGGTGGTTAGGGTACATCTGCTGGGCGTGTTGGTGTAGGTAGTACATGGCCCCCATGGTACCCAGGGCTGATGGGCTGTATGATCCCCCGTTGGGCTGCATTCTGAAAGAAAGAAGAGCCAAAAAAGAGGCAGTTATAGAAGGAAACAATACTTTGGTTTTTGTCAAAGAAATACTGATTCATGGGCAAAAATATCAAGACAGATATAATAACAGTCATTTGTGAAAATTTCAGTCCCATACGGTGCCCACTTTTTGAGAAAATAGTGAAAAACAGCCACAGTATTTCTTAAGTCTTTTCTCTTTTATTTTTGATCTTTTAAAAGATCAAACAGATTTTCGGTCGTTGTTTTACTAATTTCTGGATAAATATACCATTTCAGGCGGAAAAAAATTAACGGTATGTTTCTACCACCACCATCTTTATACCCTGTACGTTATACGTAAATCTGTGAACATTTCTGTTTTGGTGTCTTACCAAAGTATGATATTACCTTTAAAGAGGGAGCATCACTCGTAATAAGAAGCGATTTCCGTTCATTTTTCTTGTTGTGAATACCAACAAGCGCGTACATGCCGTATACAAACATGTCTGAAGGCTGATTAATTTAACAACATGTCTCGAGTATACAAAGCCAATATCAACATATAAAGCACAATTTTATGTCAATATTTCCTTCAAGGACGATAATCGTAAGCGCAAGATATGTCGATTATAATATGACTGGGCAAATATTACACGGCACAGGTATGTCAATAGATGCAAGAGACGACCAATATAAACATATAGATATGAATGTCAATAATATTAACCATTTAAGGCATATAATATGTCATTTCATATTGGGAACAATGAAAAGACATGTATGCCAATATAATGCGATGGTATACATGCTTATAATTATGTGAAGGTCAATATAATTATATACATTAGTGAACAAAACTCACGTTATATCGTTGCCTATATCATACCATACAAAAGCATATACGTTATCATGTTTAAGCGAAAGTGAGTCAATAATTGTGTAGAAGCCTTCAAGATTAAAGAGATGGTACAGAACTGGTTTTTGCGACAAAACCGTTGCTGACAGTGAAAGCACATTATGTAATCCATCATATACCTTAACTGACAAACCTGTAGAAGTTTGAGGTCAATCAGCCATATGGGTCATGAGAAAATAGTGAAAACCCTTTTATACACAATTCAACGAATGAATAAAACGCTTCGAAGCGATTTATTCCAATCGGAAAATAGTTTCATTTATTTCTCAACGAATATGGCATTTCAGACAAAAATATTTCATGGGATGTTTTCTCCTATCATCACCATTATACTGTGTAAGTTTTATGTGAATCTGTGATCTTGAAGTGTATTTTTTGTCTTACCAATTCTGTACCATCCCTTTAAGTATAAACAAAAATCGTGTAGGTCTACATAATGAGGGTCAATTCAAATATGTGCCATAATATACAAATATTAAACCATATCTGTGGTATAATGTTTGATATTATGAATGTCAATATTGAGCATGGTTTCCAAAACAAAACCCAGAAATTATTGCATCTTGAAAAAAAAAAATCTCATGAAAGTCATTGGTCAAGCAAACAGATAGGTATAGTCAATTTGATTGTGCGCGCATTGATATTGATATATCTGTTCCATTGAGAAGCGATAGTATTATAAATCTAGGATCCTTTTCCAAACCTCAGCTCCGGCACGGGCTCCGGCTCCATTTCGTGAATCAATTTGGAAATTACGGGTATCAAAATAGAGGCTTTTGGCTGCGGTTCGGAAGTGGATTCTCTGGTTTGAAAAAGAAAACAGAGCTTCAACTTCAATTAAAAAACCACAACCTTTATTTTCAGCATATGGATGACAGAGACGAAGCCAGAGCCTGAGCCGGAGCCGAGGTTTGGAAAAGGCCCTAATCAACCCAGCGCCGCCCAATGAGCCTGAACCTCAGACCAGGTCAAAATGACCCCACATTCGGGTCAGTCTGATTCAAGAAACGATCCCTCCCTTTTTTTTCTTCTTTTATTTCTAGATAACAAATTAAGCATACACGTCGGTCCTGGTTGGCTTGAATTCAAGTCATTGACAATGATCTCTACATCACATCCAAATAGTACGAAATAAATCTTTACATTTGTAACCGGTGTTCCTGATGATGACTAGAGCAGGCTAGTCGAAACGTTGAGAACTAACCAGACGTGTGACGAAATAAAAAGTACGAAAGTACGAACGATTCTGGTATTTCCGCAAACCGATCCACATACCAATTGTCACCATGCAAAGCCTTAAATCTTTCTTAAACATAACCCCGTTAGAACTTACAAATGCTTCAGGCTGTTCGATGAAATCGCCAGTTGGAATCAAATAACCAACTCTGCAGAAGACTGCATGAGGCATCCAAAAACCTTCCAAATATCTACCAAAAAATGATACAGAATTCTTTGCTTCGAATTATCCCCTCTCTCTCTCCTCTTTTTCCTCCTGCAAAATATTCTTTCCTCGAGGTTAGTTAAATTGAGTTTTCTTCTCGACTCGTGGAGCAAAAAAAAAAATCAAGGACCGAGAAAAAAATTAAAAAAACAGTTACAGAACGGCAGCCGTGGATTCAAGTTTCATACATTACATTGAATATAATACATTATAAGAATTGCAACATCTTTTCCCCGTCTCTCCCCCAGCAATTGTTCTGCAATCAGATTAGTCGGAGAATAATCAAAACCATTTTTTTTTTGTCCCTTTCCATCGGCTGCTCAAAGAAAAAAAAACACGAAATTAGTTTAAAATACACCAAACAACAAATGAAAAAATGAATAAATAAATAAAGTCCGGACTGTAATCACAAACACACAATAAACAAAAAATAATGAAAAAGGATAAAAAATAAAAAAAATTAGAAAAAAGATGAAAAAAAAAACCACAGTGTTTATGATTTCTCGCAGATTTTTACGCGTCATTGAAAGTTATTTGTCAAATTATTGTTTTGTGCCAGGAAAATCGTATGAAGCGGCGAGCGGAAAGACTGTTTCAATTTTCTCTCTCTACTCCTTCTTCCGCGGGAGTCAAGAGGGGTTGATATTTGATTACTCCGCGGGTTTGTCCAATAATTTCAGAAAATCAAAGAGATGCACAATTAGATTCGATAGCCCGGGTGATTGGAATATGAAATTTAGCCCATGCAGCAAGCCGGGGACTGTGGTTAAGGGGAGAGAAGAAATAAAGAATATGCTGAGGACGGAACGACCGTGAATAGAAAACAAGACGTCTGTACTTAACGTCACTGGCATTAAATCCAATCTAGAGCGCTGGTACGCAATAGGACTTTGTAGGGGATGGTTCGGCATTAGACCTGGACTGAAAATCAGGAATGTAATTAACGGAATGAAATATTGAAAGTTCTCTAGCAAAGTTTTTATTTTCTTATATGATATTGAGGGAGAATGAAAAAATGTAGCTTTTTGAAGAAGAGGTTTTGTTCTGATTGGTCGAACCAGAGCTTGAAACAGCAGCTTTTATATAAACAAGTGGAAATAATCACTATAAAAATGAATTTTAAAAAGTGTTTTTTTTTCCGTATAAGGCTAATCGAACCAAGACTATGTAATAAATATTATTTTTTTTATAATCATCAAATAATCACAAGGGAAACTGACTGAAATTAAAGTCAAATATTTTTGTAAATTCATGGGTCTTAATTTGGACTTAAATTCCGACCAAAAACCTAAACCTCCGTTCTGAATTTTACATCGCTTATTTAAGGAAAGGTTTGAAGCTTCCATTTCGCTACCTTGCCCAAATACATCTGTCAAAGATTAATGAAAATTGATTTGGATATAAAAATTGCAATAGTTCGTCTGAATGAAGCCGTTTAAAAAGGGCTTACAACTTGACCAAAATCTGAAAAATAAAAAGACAATATTTGCAAAATCACCCTCAATATTTTGCTCTCTAATTTTTTTTTTCAATATTTTCTCTCTAATTTACGTGGATAATACATATTTCATTCGAGTATTGGATTCGGTTTGCCATACTACTGTTCAACCACAATAAAAACATTCAGAAAAATTAAAAATGCATATTAATTTTATCAACTGATAATTTTTTTTAAGAATCGACGGCAAAATAAAAAGAGAAAAAAAAATGTTGTCATTTATTTTTGCCGATCTAAATTTTGTTTATTCATTTTTATTATTATTTATTATTTATTTAGTTATTTAATATTGTTTATCATTTACTTTTATGAATATATTGATTTTATTTCTTTGACCGATCTACTTTTTGTTTATAATTTATTTTAATCATTTAGTTATTACATTTTGTTTATTATTTATTTTTAAATTATTTATTTATTTATTATTCATTATTTATCATTATTTTATGTTTGGTATAAGAAATTGAAGGACACCTCGTGCATATTTAGTAAACAGGTGGTGAGAAAGACGCAAAGAGTAAACAAAATTATCAAAAGTGCCGACATTTTACAAACCTTACATCAAAAGTTAAAAATCAACGGAGACGAGAAGAAGAAGAGGACCAGAAAAAAAAACTAAAAGAGACACACACACCGAGATGGATGAGCAGGCAGTGTCAAAATATACCCAATATCCAATCAAATACCCATTAACTTCAATTACATCGCGATGTCCGTATGGAAAGGCACAGCCCAAGACGTGACACAACAAAACGTATATGAGTGTCTGAACGATAATTACCATGCGGATCGTGTCTCCCGATTTCAGGTGGAAATTATTCAGGTAGCGAGTATATCTCTCCCCACACCATGACAGAAAACAAATTTGGTGGCAGGATGAAGAATGGGTGGGGGTTGGGATTTTTTTTGTTCTTATCATCAAGACAATGATTGTTTTTGTGTCTGTGGATCTTAAGCGCGGTCATTTCAAGGTCTAGGATCATCGATTGAAAGATGAAGTCAGTCGGAATGAAGCAAGTCTCCTCTTAATAACCCACGCCGTCTGAGGGGTGGTGTGAGTGTAAGAGACTGAACATCATCCTCCTCACAACCCATCTTGTTCTTGGCATACTGATCAAGATCTGACTGCTCTGGCTGCTTCTCCCACCACCACCGGTCTTAATAAGACACGATCGGTTCGGGGTTATACGTACGTTCGCTCGCCCTGGAGTGTCGGAAACGCGACGTTTAACCATTTTTTAGTTTGTTTCGGAGAGACGACCGCGGGTAAATTGTGATTAAACCGGTGCTGACGATCTGCGACCTGCATGCACGCCGGGCCTCGGTGCCGACCCAGACCGTGCTTCGGTCACGTTCCACCGGGGAGTCTCACTCCTTCGCTCTGAGTCTCCCCCTTTTTTCTCCCTTTCCCCGAGTCAACAACCATCTTTTGGTACATTGTTCTTAGGAGCTTCTTGTAATAATTCAGCGGTGATGTGTTTAATTTCAAGGATAGACTGAGGTAAATGAATACCAGGGAAAGTTCGTTGGTAGGCCCTTGCCACGACCGAGCCATTGCACTTGTTTTAAATGTATACACCTTTTGATTGACAGCGAATACCAAACCAAGATGGACGCCAAAAGTTTAAAGTTCATTGCCATAGTAACCTGTAACCATGACAGCAAACCAATAAGAACCATGGTTTGTAATAGAGTACTTCGACGGATGGGACGTGGCAAAGACTGTGTACACCAAGGCAATTATTATTGTCACGTGCCAAAAGATTAAAGATGATGAATTTCTTTCCTAGTTTCTTTGATCTTGCCTACCTCAGACCCCGTTGTCCCCTTTCCCTGACCACGCTTGCCGACTACCCCCCTTGGTCACTCAACCTCCACCTCCCTTTGTTCTGATCCTCTCATCTATTTATGTGTATCTTTACTTGCATGTTCTTGTCCTCTTGTCATTTAGCCTTTGAGAAAGATCCTGCTAAGATCGAAACGTCGGGCCCTCCTATAACTCCAAGCATGCAATAAAAACCTCTTTTATTTTATGTAGAATTCGTATTAATCCTTCATAAAAACACGCCCAGTGACATCTTATTGCAGAAAAGATATTCAAAATTGTTTACTTCGTGACATGGGGTCCTGGGCCCACTGTATCTACATACCTCCACACAAAACAAAATCAGCCGATTTCGATTACAACCGTCAACAATTCAAACACTACAGAAAATAATGCAATAAATGCCAATAAAACACCAGCAACCATTACGTCTTGATTCTGTCAAACTAATTTCGATGGCATCTAAACCGATTATTGCATTTCGTAAACTACCTAAATAATTGAACTAAAAATGCTAAAATAACACCATGTCCAATGATGCATTATTCCTCCTTAATAAATTATAAATGTTTCTTTGTTCTTGGTGATGGTATTATAGGGGGCGCACTTTCCTTAGTTTAGTCCCAGGATCTTGGTTGCATGAAAATCTTATGTTCATTCATTTCTGGTGTCAATTTCTTTTCCGGTATTGGTATATTATTCATGTATTTTTCATCTGTGTTGTTGCCGTTTTAATCTGTATATTTTTATATCAAGTTACTTAATACAATGGATCACTTATAGTTTAGTGCAGTCACCTTTTTATTACTAAATTCTAGAGCTGCTGCAACAGAAAAGCGTTTAAAAAAAATCAAAAGTATTAAAATTATTTCTATTATTTCTATAAATTCAACACAAGTAATAAACTGCTGAAAACTGCTCATCAGCCAAAACAATGACCTGAAATTTACAAAATGCTTGGAGTTAGGAGGGCCTGACGCGTTTTGATCCTAGCAGGATCTCTATCCAATAAAGATTCTGCTGGATCGAAACGCGTAGCCTTCGATAAAGATCCTGCTAGGATCGAAACGCGTCAGGCCCTCCTAACTCCAATCATTTCTATATAAAAAAAAAAATATTAAAACATTTAAATTATTATTCACAACATGAAACAGTTAGTCTTCATACAGATGTCTATACGTAATTGGTCAGTTATTTATCCCAAATGTGGTCAATTTCATTTGACTGATGCATTTTAAGTTGTCACAAAAATTGATGTAGCTTAAACAAAGGAATTGGCCTGATATGTATGGACGGATAGTGTATTGTCCATTAATGGGTTATTGTGAGCCCAGCGTACGCCAGTAACAAATTATAGGCGTAATTATATTGAGATATCTACCACTCTATAACAAGACACGTTCTCTTATGTGCCTGTGTGCCTACATGGCTACACTACATTTCGGCACGATTATTTTTAAGTGGGGGATTCGAACCTCCCATATCTAGATTCAAGATACAGTCACCCCGAGATTCAAATCTCTAGGGTTAGGAATATAGGCCTAACCATCACCCCTCCTCCAGCACCTTAACGAGAGGGAATAATTTGGAGCGTGCTGACGAAGAGACGTGAGTGGACCAGCGCGACGGACAGACAACGGACGGTGCTGAAGGAGCGGTCGGCTCGTCCGCAACCACCGAGGCTGACTCGGTGAAAGCCCCACCGCTTACACCGCGTCAGCGCCGGTCAAGTCCGCTGTCTCATTCACGCTCCCAGTGACTAAGTAAACGCTGACTGTGAATTAGATGTCCATGTTTGTTTGTTTTATAAGAGGTAGCTTGGTCAGTTGGAATCGATCGAAGCATAATATTATTTTATGAAAATGGCTTTAAATTTCGCCTATTTATAATGACGTGCTAGGATGTTTGCATATAAAGCGTTTCAGAATGCCCGTTGTATCTCTAACGTGGTTACAATGAAAGGAATTTAAAGACATTTTTAACCATAAACATAAATTAATGAGATGAATATTATAAACTTTTAAAAGGACAATAGTGTGATTAACAAAACAGGGCTGTGGCAAATTTATGATGTTTGCCGAACCAAAATAGCAAAACAAAATCAATTTCCTATTGCTTTGTTATCTACTTTGTTGTCATTTAAGATAATACGGTTCGATAGCTTCTATGATGACAGGGTAAAACATGAGGAAGCCTTTTGCTAAATGCTTTTTCAAGTAATTTTTATGAAATATTTTAACTTGAAGATTGTGTAATCCGATGCGTGCTGGTATGGTTTGTCAAGTAGTATTTCTCATCGCAAGTTAAATACCACAATTTCATAATATTACCCGAACTACAAATTATACCAACTAGTCCGCTATTATATTATATTATACAAATCGTCGTTTTTCCTTCCTTTTTTCCCCATTTATTGTGTAAGAGACAGTGGTCATACATCAATTGTCCTATAAATCGCTCTCGCACGTGACCAAGTCCTCGACATTGATGAGAGGGGTTTTGTTTTGCAGAGGAAATGCTCAGGAACCGACGTCTGCAAGCGAGAGAGCCTCCCTATTAGCGGCTTGAAAGGGCCGCGGCGAGAGCAAGATCAACACGGGGCAGGGGTGAGGCAGTAGACGGCATGATGAGCCGGCAGGGTGATGGAGATAGAACAGGGGAAGTGATGATGATGATATTGATAATGATGATGGCACGGCGAGACGCGCGCAACGGCACCGTGTCGGGTTGAGACAGCCCTGCCGGGCTTACGCGGCTATGCACGGCACGGCACGGACGGTGAACACGGCTCGGAAGCATTAAGATGCCGTAAAAGATACATTGAAAACAATTATTGTATAATGAAACCACATTTCCCATCCATCACCTGTTTGTCAATTAATGTTATGTATCATTATTCCATACTGCCTCGTGTGAATCTGTATCCGCCCAAACAAATTTTGGTTTTTCATGTTTGTTGTTATTTTGTTGTCTGTTATTTAATCGGCAACAGGCATCGGGTTACATTAGTATAGGATGAATCTTTTCAACTTGGAGGCCGATCGATATGCATAATCAATACCAAAAAAAAAAAAAAAAAAAAAAAAAAAACCATTTTATGGAAACAAAACTTGAAGTTCCTCCACGTTTCACGCAAACGCGTTCAGTAACATTAAGTATTTACAATCACTATACTTTCCATCTCTTTACGTTATGTCAATAGTATCCCTCAAATATGACAATAGACATGGGGGTAATTTCACAGCCCTGCTTAGCAGAAAAAAATTGCTAACCATGAAATTTCTTTCTTCATACAAACAGGATTAACAACCAAATGTCCATGTGTCGTGTATCACTTGTGATTGTTCTTTGGCTGTCGTTTGCTGACCATAAATATCAAATGGAATTTGTAATCAATGTGGTTTGTTTGATTGAGAAAGACGTTTTGTGCTAAGCAATTTTTTTGTGCTTAACTGCTCCATGCAATTGACCAATGGAGACTAATGTTTTTGAAGTTGTATGAATGACAGTCCTTTTATTCAGAGAAAATTGTTCATTGTTTTGTATCTGAAGCAATATGGTTGTAACAGTATAATGGAGTATTGACCAAACTTGATCTTCGAATATTCGACCAAAATAAGATAATTACAATATCTGACTACATGTATAGCCAGGTAAAGGCTTGTATTCAATACAATGTGAGGGGCTGGTTTTTAGCGATTTTGATATATCTTTTGATACAAACTGTGGGATATTTCTTAAGAATTGTCATCGTGTATCATTAATTTACCATCAGTCGCTTGTCTACTTAAAGGCAGTATCATACTTTGGTTTTTGTGAAAGAAATACAGATTCATGGACACAAATATCAAGGAACATGTACAGTCATCTGTGAAATTTGCAGTCTCATACGGTGCCCACTTTGTGAGAAAACAGTGAAAAACGGCCACAGTGTTTCTTAAGTCTTTTCTCTTTTATTTTTGATCTTGAAAAGAGTACCCCCAAAAACACCACAGACCATCATGACCAGAAAATCATAGATAACCAGTGAGCCGAAATTCCATCTTGGGAAGGGGATCCGTAGTTTATAACCCCAATGCGAACTACAAAACTTGCCAAAAAAACCTACATTCTAAAATGGCCTGAAATTTCGATTTACCAGAACATTAACCAAGGATTTTCGACCAGAGTTTTGCTGGGGTCGTCGGTGTGTCGTCCATGTGTGATTACTGGTTTTTGATAAATTTCTTACGATTACACAATCTTAAGAAAAGACTCATCAGAAATGTTGACCCTTCCAAATAACAAATATGTTACTCAATGGTTTAAAATAGTGACTTTAGCCTGGAAGCAGATTTACTAAAATGAACTTGCTTGCAAGATGAACATTTACAAAATACGAAAAAAATGAAGCTAGGAGATCTAAAAAGGCCGAGATTTGCTCATTTCTGTAGGTAAAATTTCTTGAATAACGAGAGGTTTTGGATTCTGCACCGAAGTTCAATCATTTTTACTATCATTTTGATGATGAAAAAAAAATACACTTGTTACGCTTCTACATGTATGGCAAAGGCCTAATTTCCGTGTGGGAATTAGGAAATTTGTAAAAAGAAAAACAAAATCAGGCCTAAGTCCGAAAAGTTGACATGTAATTTTTAGAAAACTTGACTAGTTTAAGATTATAAAAAATCTCCTACCTGTTTGCTGTGTTGAATTCCTGAGTGTTCCGATCCCAGGCAGACGATTTCAATTAATTTCCAGTGCAGTTTCCCGCCTTTTTTTCCCCACGTCAAGTAACAGGTCTCTTTTTTTTACATTTGCCGCCAATCTTTCACAGAAAGGAAAACCGCGTCGTGAGATGCTGCACGGCCTAAGTGTTAATGTGTTGTGCAGGAGATGGGTTGTGCAACCAATGACCACTTCAAAAATCCGTCCGATTTAGACAGGTCTTGCTGTGTCCAGTGTCCAGTGTCCAGTGTCCAGTGTCCAGTGTCCAGAATCCAGTGTCCAGGCTTGATCCCGCAAGTTTTCAAGCCAATGATTCGGACTTCCAGGTGGGTCTTCGGCAGATGAGAAGTGTCAAACTCGACAGTGTAAACTGAGCGTTTGAATATTGTATCGGTATAGGCCTAGGCCTATGAAAGTAGACGGGATGAAACGACCAAACAAAACGGCCCGTGTTAACGGCTCGTCACGCTGCAAGTGTTGACGTATCACCCTATAACACTTCATCAAAATGCCACCTACGCCCCGCTCGAATTATGATGAGCAATTTTTTTTTTTCAGGTCACATGCTGGGTTTCTGTTTTCCGTTGCCATGACGAACGGTGTGTTTTTTTTCCTTTTTTTCTTTATTATTATGATTATTTCTAAGAAGGGTAGCTCTGCGCAGTGCCGTGGCGGCAAAGCCGCGCTAAAACTCCGCCCACACGTGCATGACAAGCGGAGAGCGCTGTAGACGAGTAGGGGACAACTGGATACAGAGGGATAGCGCCCGCACACAGCAATGACGCTCACACGCTGTGTGTATATACAGTATGAGTTAAGTCGCCTCGTGCGGCGACCGTATAAAAAAAAAAATTACCAAATCATAAAAAGCATTGTCATCGTTCAGATGATAAAAAACCATCGTTTACCGTTATTAACCAGGGGAGTTTCATTCCGCTCCTCTGGCTCCGAACAATAGGATGACTTCCGTGGACCGTTAGGCAACCCGACGGGCCAACCCTCGCCGTTAAACTCCCTAAATTTCCTTACCTTTTGTCAGAATTTGTGATGCGCTGATCATTTTCTATATATCTCTACGTACCATCGATCGGTCGAATGCGCGTGATGTTCTGTTATTAACAAACCCCCGACAAAAGCAGAGAAAAACAGGAGGCAAAGAGATCATGTCTGACATAAAATATTGATTACAATCTTCTGTAGATGCATTAAAATTGGGTAATATTTTCGTTTACTCTCTCGCCCCAAAAAGAGAGAGAGAAAGGGGGAGTTTAGACTGAAGCCACGCCTCTTATCTCACCAACTATCCCTTCTATATACACAACACGAATTACCGCTCCAGTTTAAACACTGTGGTTAATATTTAGAGATAACGCCGACAAGTAGTAGTTTTGGAGTTATTTTTTTTAGCAAATTGCAGAGACAATTTTTTGGGGGGTGGGGAGGTGGCTGGGATGGGGGGGGGGGAAGCAGACTGGTTTAGCATGTGTTTGCATGGTGATATCACATTGACATACTTATTTTCGCGTCGGATGTTAGCAGCTAATTGCAACCTTTTGAAACCAACACCAAATTTGTTTGGGAATTGGGTTGGTACAATTCTATTAGACACCGACACGTTACATCTAGTATGTAAGTCCACACTGACGACGGAAACAGGGGTAGAACTAAAAAAAAAAAAAAAAAAAAAACTCAAATTTTGAACAGATTCAATTCGAACCTTGGATAAAGAGAAGAAATGAACCTAATTCTGGTATAATTAACGGGTTGCACAAGACAAAAAGAGAAATAGACACCAAACAAATACCCTGCTCGATAATTGGTTACAAATTGTTCATTATCAACTGCATGGAAATGTCTATATAGCTTGATTCGTTTAACACTAAATTACCTGGGACGCGATGTCAAGATGGGGCATACCGGTTGTGCACGTGAACAATTCCAACCTTTATATTATCAATTATGGCCTACAACGTTATAATGGAGGGCACAAACAGTGTAGCCTCCACGCTGGGTGTATATATAAGATATAAGGTAGCAATCGAAGGCCTACCCTTTTTTCAAATATCACCTCCTTTTTCTGTAATTTTATTACATTATAAATTATCAATTCCCTAATGGCCACTGACAAGATGCAATATAACAGTAACATTTTTTGTCTCGATCCCTTTTTTCAGACATTTTTCAAAAGATAAAACACATTCTAAAATGTGATTTGAGCAGCTTTCAAATTCAACAGAAGTATACAGGTTGTTTATGATTCACATTCAGCAAATAACATAATGAGGCAGTATCGAAGGTACATGTAGCGTGTTGCTCACATGTTTGGATGGAGAAAAAAACCTTCGGGGAAAACGTGAGTGAGTCGGTCTTGACCAAAACAATATTATGTCTATAATTCCGATTCTGTATTCGGTATCGGTATAATCGATACTGATCAGGATCGCCTGGTACGCAGCAGTACCAGGGTTAAAGGCAATTATCATACACTTTGGTGTTTATCAAAGAAATACAGATTCATGGGCAAAAATACCAAGACAGATACGGTAACAGTCATCTGTGAAAATTTCAGTCCCATACGGTGCCCACTTTTTGAGAAAACAGTGAAAAAACAGCCACAGTATTTTTTAAGTCTTTTCTCTTTCTTTTTTTGTTCCTTTAAAAGATTAAACATATTTTCGGTCGTTGTTTTACTAATTTCTGGATAAATACACCATTTCAGGCGGAAACATTTTAACGGTATGTTTCTGCCACCACCATATTCATATCCTGTAAGTTACACGTAAATCTGTGAACATTTCTGTTTTGGTCTCTTACCAAAGTATGATACTACCTTTAACTATAAATGATGTGACATCTTCACATCTCATCAATATAAGTGGGCACATCATACTTGACTTACACTCGTAGTCTGTGTAAGTAGCTTGAGTTTACAATGGTTATGGTGTTGATTCGGCTTGACCGCTGAGCAGGTGACCAATTAACAGGAAAAGCAACTATACAAGAAGGGATGTAATTGGACTGTGGAGTGTTTCGAGAAGCAAGACCGGTCGTTCTTTAATGATACGTCATTCCCCAATTAGCTAGCCTCCGGTACGAACTCATAACCGTCGGTAAATATGCTCTGCATCGCCTCGGTAAACCACGGCGGTTGCAGCTTCGGTCCGCGGACTCCGAGTTGCAATCGGACACGTATCATATACCCAGCCCCGCAAGGGTCGCGGCAATTCAGCTGGCCCCGCGGTCTGTAATAAAATGAGAACCTGGCCCAAAAGAAACGACTTCATTTCATTAAAGTCCGAGTAAACATAGAAACGTGCGGAACTTCTGGCGCGGACAAGCCGGTTAAAGACCGAAATTATCCCGGCGAAATCTTCTCTCGTGTCGCGCTCCGTTCACCACGTATAACCATGAGTCCGTTTAATCATTAGTTGAACTTCATACCATTTTTTTCCCACACCCCACCCTCCCAGCAAACACATAAACTTCCTCGTTAAAACTGAGGTGTTTTTTTTTTCGAGGCAGCCAAAATCAACAACAGGACATGCAACGGATGTGGCCGGGATTTTTTGTTTTTTAATGAAAAATGATTCTTGAAACATAAAAAGACCGAGCGGACTCCGTTTCGTAATTAAGCGCGTTTCACCGGCGATGATCGGCCGGTTGAATTGCAGCAGCGCCCGGTATGTACACCGGTCCCTCCCCGGTCACGCCACACGCACGCCGCGGTGGCTCTCCGCTCCGGGGCATGCACGATACGAAATGAAATGAAATGAAATAGTTGGAAAGAACAAAATCCCCCCCATCCACTGCGACCTGCGGAAATTGTTGATATTACATGGGACTGTTGCAACGGGTTTCCCTTCCGTAGTACTCCTACCGGTAGGTTCTTTACACGAAGTCACGTACCGTGTTTGCCAGCGAGTACACACCGGGGACTGAAGCTGGATTCTTCCCCCCACACACACTCTCTCTCCGTTGCCCCTGATTCATGTAGACACGCAGATGATCAATTATTTGAGCATGCACTCCTCGACTGAAGCTCATTTTTCTGGCGCATTTTGCCTCCTCTTCTATAGTTCTCTGTCTTGGCATAATGTTTAAAGGGCGGGACTAACCGAGATGAAAATATTTAATACACAAAAGCCACGCGATGATATCCTATTACGAAGTGTTAGTTAATTACCTCATTGGATTGTTCAACGTCTATTCTATATAATCGCTCCATCATAGGCGTCCCCGCCTTTCAGTCCCGTGAAATAGAAACCCATCAGAATGAAATACACTAACTGCAAGTTTTCTTTTTAATAATGCTTGGTATATGGAAAATGTGTGAGAACAAAAACGTGCGAAGTAACATCTACCCCAGCAGCGACGGTATGACGCGGTGTGACGATGCCACAGTTTTAAAACGGATGTTCTCTCGGAGGTTGAGATGGCTGAAAAATTATGTTTTGGCGCCAAAACATATATAGTTCTCTTTGTCAGTTTTCGTGGTAACGCGATGATCGAAGATAGCGATTTACTTCGACCTTTTAATTTTCGGGACTGAAGTAAAAAATGTGTCCTCCATGACTGGGTTTGAACAAAGCGTCTCCGAAAACCTACAAGAAAACATACAAACAAAATCACCACGAAAAAATCGAAGGATTCAGCGTGTTATGTAAATTCAAATATCCCATAATTCATGGGTGAAAATGCAAGTGTCATTCAATACAAGTATACAGCATTTAACCAAACTGATTTTAAAAGATGCTTGGAGTTAGGAGTGTCTGACGTTACGATTCTAGCAGGATCTTTATTATCGAAGGCTTAATGACAAGAGGACAAGAATATGCAAGTAAAGATACACATAAATGGATGAGAGGATCAGGACAAAACTGATTTTACGCACAGTTTCTAATAGTTTCCTACATCTTCTAGCCAACATTTCCTGGCTCGCTGATTTGTTCCCATTAATAAAATCTGGATTGTTACCTGTTCCGTTAGTTTCTTTTCTACCAAACTGTGCCAATGTTTGTAATGCTTGTTACCTTGTAAAGTTTTGCTGTTCCATCTTTTGTATTCACCCACTTTTATGCTCAACTGTGGTTCTATCAATTTGGGTGACAAATGAAAAAAAATGCTCTTTATTGACGAAAAGGACTTCATTCTTTTCATTAACAACCTTCATCCTTTGTTACAAAGTTCAAAATGCAGTCTGTAAATTAATACTTTGGTTATCTATACATCTTCACTGGGTGAACTTGATTGAAAAAGATTGAATCTTTTCATTGACGATGTTAAAAGAGTGGCTTGTTTCGTGTCAATGAATTTCGCGCCAACACGGTCCGACCGTGTGTAGGCCCAATAACTTAACCCTGAAAGGTGTGCCCAAATGCTAGCCGATTGTGGAATCGGACTCCGCTAAAAAATTAAAATGATCAAAGGCGTGGAGACCGCCGTTGCAGTGATCGACGCCGTGCTGTTCAGTCCTCATTTTCCGATAGATATAATTTGCTGTAATAGACACTGTTTTTTAATGTCCTATCAATTTTGATTCAATAGACTGGGAGAGTTTTTGACCTTGGTCTCCAGTCAATTTTTGATCTATCATCTCTCTGTCTCTTTTCAGTCCTTCACCTATGTCACATCATCCAGCGTTTTCCGGAGACGTGTGAGAATTCTGCCCTGTTTTCATCGGCCCGAACCGGGGGGACCCTTTTCAGTTTTTTTGTTTGTTGCCGTGTCTCAGGAAGTTAGACATGCAGGCGAATATTTTGGCGGTGGTTATGATGGGAAAGATTCACCGTGATATCGACTCCATTAGAGCCCCAGAAAACCCCTTTGATGGCAGAGTATAGGCGACCGGAGCTTTCGGAGGGTGTGAAAATTTTATCCGTTTTTTCTTAATATGGAGACGGTGGCGGTACAAATAATATATCATGACATTAATGCATATTATGTATGTTGGTGTTTGGTATAATGTAGGCCTTCTGACGCCAAACATATACAGGGACGTCTCCAAATAGCCCCTGGGGTCGATTTCACGAACCCATACGAACGATCGTAACTTGGGTAACGAGGGATAACCCATCGTATCCTACGTGGGGCTGCAATGCATCACAAGTCATACGATTTATAGTAAGTTACGATGAGTTTGGTGAAACCAACCCCTGGGGTTCGATTTCACGAAGCCCTACGGTCGATCGTAACTCGAGTTACAAATAACACTCGTAGGGGGCCTATCCCACGTAGGGCTGCATTGCATCATTAGTCCGATACGATTGGTAGTAAGTTACGATGAGTTTGGTGAAACCAACCCCAGGGGTCGATTTCACGAAGCCCTACGATCGATCATAACTCGAGTTACAAAAAAAAACACTACGCAGGGCTGCAATGCATCATGAGTCGTAACGATTGATATTAAGTTACGATGAGTTTGGTGAAACCAACCCCAGGTGTCGATTTCACAAAGCCTTACGATCGATCGTAACTCGAGTTACAAAGGATAACACACCGTAGGGCTGCAATGCACCACGAATCCTACGATTTATATAGTAAGCCACTATGCGTTTGGGTGAAATCGACCCCTGATCATGTTTGTCTCAGTTAGTTTCAGACTCGAGTATCGGGATTCCAATTTACTCCGAACATCTTCATCAATATAACCCTGATGGTAAATATCCTTCGTATCCGTTTCCAGGTATATCTCCTTCATGGAAAAACAGACAACCTCGCAGATCCAGAGAAAAACCCTGAAACCTATAATAGAACAGAGGGGGAAAATGGGGTCTGCTCGATAAGTAGGGAATCGATTCCGAATTAACGTGCTTAGGCCAACATCAGTATATAACCGTCGAGAAAGAGATGTACTTGGATCAAATTTATCGGACTTTTGATCAGGGATTCTTTTGGACGAGACCTTAATTCGCTTCCGTTTTCGAAGGGCTACAGCAGTGAAGGACGTTACATCATCGAATAATGGTTCATTAATGAAACCAATGGCATATTCGATCGTACAATGTAGGCCGTGTGCTGTAGACTATACAAGGCCTTCACCGCGTCCGTTTTCTAGTTATTTAAACGTCCTTTTTTGTACTGTTTGCATCATCATTGCATTATGCCCATAGACAATGATGAAAAAATGCCCAAACTTCGTACACCGCCCGGCCGCGATTTATAGTCCCCTATACAAAGGTGCAGTGCCCATAATCACACGGGTAATTCCAGATTTTATCTTCACCAACTATCATTTTTGTTCCCATTTTATACCAGTGATACCCATGGACATTTTGAGCCAATGAGCAAAATGAATATACATGTACCACGAAAAGGCTATTATACTTTTAAATCTATGTGCGTATATATACTTATTTCTTACACCAAAAATACATCTTAAATTGTTGTGCATTTCAATATCTCATAAAACAAATTTCGGGTTATCAAATAGGATTTGTTCATGTTAATTTCATTTGGAGGGGAAAAGAAAGCCCTTCCAAACGTCGCAGTTTTCAAATTGTACATCTCTGAAATTATTCTGTAAAAAAATAACGTCAATATGAAATTTGTGTTCACGTTTTGTAGCCGAAAGTTTTAGGCGGTTTCTTGTGGATTTTTTTGCACATTTCAAGTATGGTTCATTACAACAGAAATCTCTGAGTGTGGATTTATAGGATTTGACATGGATTATTTTGTAACTCTCTCAAATAATTATGACAGCATTAAAAGGTAATATCATACTTTGTCTTGTTTTTTGCCACAGAAATGCAGATTTATGGGCATAAATATCAAGAAAGATAACAGCAACAGTCATCTGTGAAATTTTCATACGGTGCCCACTTTTTGAGAAAGCAGTGAATAACGGCCGCAGTATTCTAACATTATATTTCTACCTTTACTATCACCGTGTAAGTTATATGTAAATCTGCAATAATTATAGAGATTTCTGTTTCAATATGCTATACTTAAGTATGACACTACCTTTTCAGGAAAACGTTTCACAGATATGTTGATTCTATATATTATATAAATATCATAAATACTCATCTTTCAGACCAAGCTAAATGGATTGTGTTTATGATCCTGACCAAATCTCAAATACGGATTTTAATTCAAACATGAATTCAATCTCTAGATCGGTTCAGGTGTAGAAAATACACACAAAACTGAACACGCCGCATCAACCCATCTCGATACACAGTCATTATGTTTGATCACCTGTGAGGATATACCGAAGTCGCTTGAAAAACAACCCTCAATAATTAACCTCTGCTTAGTTTAGGAGTAGTGGGGCTAAGCAGTTTGATAAAAGCTGTGAGGGGTTATTAGAAGAAAGATCTTCTCATTTGTTTTGCGTCCAGGCGGTATGGTTCCCGCCGCAGCGGCGTTACACGGACACATATAAAATGACAATTATTGAGGTTGTGTTTCAAAGATATGGCAAATGAATTGGTTAAAACAAAGCCTAAACACAACGGAGGGCTGAGACTGAGAAGAATTGAACAATTTTTGTTTCCAGTCTGGGAGCTGAGATTACTGGCTTCAAACTGGATTTATTGTGGTCAAACCTGACCCCAAAACATTAACTGCATTTAGCAGAGACGCGAAGGACTACATATTTATTGAAAATTAACACTTTTGGCTTAAAGTTTTTAAAATACATGATTGGTAAAGGTCACAGAACAGCACTTACGCTTTCTCTAATCCAACATGTATATGAAATTATAAACTTGCGAAAATTTGAGCTCAATCGGACATCTGAGCCACGAGAAAAATAGCGAAAAACAAACTCATTTTTCTTACAAAACATACCCCCAAGATCAAAACTGTTTTCGGTCTTTGTTTTACTAATTTCTGGATAAGTACACCATTTCGGGCTGAAATATTTTAACGGTATGTTTCTATAGCACCATATTCATACCCTGAAAGTTATACGTAAATCTGTGAACATATTTGCTGTTGGGATATGTTTATACAAATCCTGTATACCGTACCCTTAAACCTGTTGAGAATATGTAAAGTGTTAGGCATGCAGTGTTAGTCCGGAGTTTTAAAAACAAAACGTGTATGTTGTCCTATACCATTGGGCAAAGGGACGTTCACTACATATACAAGTTCTCCTTATCTGAGTGGAAGAGTTAAATGTGGTTACCATGATGATCGTGTACCATCATGATTCCAAACTCAGAAATTGAAGATGATATTCAGTGTTAATGCCGCATTGTATATCATAGAGTGTGTCGCTCGCTGAGTCTCCTATATACCGTGCACTGCAGGAGGCCATTCTACCAGCGCATTGATTTCCCCCCCTCTCATTTCAAGGTCCAAGGTAGATACACCATGGAGGAATAAATCTTCCATGGTGTACACAGACCTGCTCGTTATATCTGCTGGTTACCAACCAAAATACCATGCGATGCAAATTGGAGCGCGACTGGTACTCGTCTGACTCTCATATACAGCCCAGCGTGGATAATGATGATAATAATTTGGGAGGCTAATCATCCTTATTATTGGCAGCTGGGATGTTGAATTATGAAGGATGTATAGCCCTACAACGTGATTGAGTTGCAGGCATTTGTGGGTACCCTTTGGCTACCAGCCACATCAACCCATATATGATCACGGAGAAAGCACAGCCTGAGATCGAAAGTCTTCGATTTTTGTGGAGGGAGGAAAACCGGAGAAAAAACCCTCGTACCATAGGAGAGAACCAACACACAACTCTACTCACATATGACCCAAGCCGGGATCGAACCCGGGCCACATTGGTGAGAGGCAAGTGCCTAACCCACTTGCCACCTATTCCTCCTAACCTTTCTAAATTCGTTCGCCAGAGATTCATGTCAATTCCTTCCCCCAAAGATTACCAATGTACCTCTAAACTCCAACACGTTGCGTACATGCATCAAGAATTTACCAAAACTTCGGTAACAGTTCAGCGCTATTAACCTGTTGATGTTCAAAATCGAAATTGGATATAATTTACTGCGCTCCTATTTTACCGAGTGAAATTGGTGGTCGCCCAGTTACAAAAGAAAAGAATATTATAAGAAGAAGAATAAACGGAAAGACGATTATAATATGAATTTTGATTATTCATATTCGCATTCTTTTATAATTACAAATGGTGTATTGGGGAGACGCGTTAGCATCTAAAAGTGGACATTAGGGAGACATCGGGACTTAGGGAGACTTTTCAATGTCTCACTAAGGTACCAGCTACCTTTTAAAGACACAGTTTTCCTGTCCATATTTTAATAGAAGACAGAGAATGCTCTCAATATGAACATATGTCAATTTCAAGTTCATTGGTTTGGAGAATGTTTAGAAAAAGGTAAGTAAAGTCGTGTACACGACCCTATGGGAATGTCTCCCTAAGAACTTATAATCGGTAATTATTATTTTTCAAATTGTCATATCTTATACTGCTATTTAACTGATTGTCATACGTGCCCAAGAAAATTAAAGAATGCGCAGAAAATGTTGTCCGCGTCCTGAAAAAGACGTCGTTTTACCGAAGATTTGAAGAATGAAGAAGGACGCTGAAAGGGCACGCATTCTGTAAGACCTCACCATTTTGATAGAATCTATATACACTTTCGTGTTTTAATAAACAATTCTCTTTCGAGCAATTTGTTTTCTCTTCAAATAAATCCCTCTTGTATTTTGGCTGTTTAGACATGAAAGTATCTTCTTTTTTACATTGCAATTGTCGGCGTCGGTATGATAAACAAATAGTGTCTTTATTGTTCATCGTCTGCAAAGGAATCCGAAGACAAAGAAATGAAGAGACGTACGTCTTCATGGAGAATAATCGTCTAAAGAGAGAGGGGAAAGACGCCGTCCTTGGCCGTAGACTTGGAGCTCCCTCGCCCGTCAAATCTAGGCGGATACCGCTTACATGATGAAGAGAAAATATAAATTAACGTGAACGGTAACAACAAAAAAGAGAGGAAATTAAGGAGCCGCCGAGTTGTTTGTCCTCGGTTTTTTTGTGAACAGGCAAAGACCGCTGCGTAATAACCAGCCTTCTTTAATTATAGCCTCACTCAGTTTTCGAAGGTGATGATAGAGAGCGAGAGAAAAAAAATAAACGACTGTTGAATTCTACTGCTTTAACAAAACAAAAAAAATACAAGAGTCCTGGCAGAAAAAAAAATATCCTTTGCCGATTGCCTCTTGTTGCCAGCAAAGTATCACGTCATAAACCGTTCTTTTGGTTCATACACAAAAGGCCATGCACAATCAAAAATCATTGTTGCTCGTGTGTGCGTTGCCCGGATCCACAGGCTGGCTAACCTTGAATGATATTGGCTGGCTACCTGGTTAAGCCTGATTGAGCAACCGTTGAAAGGAGAGAGATGTAAGATATATCTTTTTTTTTGTCTTCTTTTTCTCATCTCGTCTCCCTCCTCTCTTCTTTATTTTGGTTTTTCCTTTTTCTCAACCGATACCAGCGGAACGGCGCTGACATCGTCACCGGCACGGCACGGCACGGCGGAGGGCTTGATGAGCGTGTATCACCCTTCATCGTTCGGACTGCCCACCCACACCGGACGCCGATGAAAGGGGATCTTCCCCCCGTACTTACTCCTCTCTTTTCTTTCGCCAAGTTCTCCATCCAATAAAAAAAATAACAATACCCTCAAAATAAAAACCTTTTCTTCCCTTGGAAAATAGATCCGCGCGCCATTTGTTCATCTACTGTTGCCCTGCGCTTTGGATGTTCACCAATACCACGACCTCCCTGTTTAATAGCTATTAAACAGGAACACACTCAACTACAAGGCCTGATTTCCGAAATGGTATAATTACATTCTGGGCTGGAGCCTTTATTTCCCACCCATCCCCCTCTCTTCTATCACCCTCCTCCCCCTTTTATGTCATTCTTCCTCTTTTCTCTTCGCTTTATACAATTTCTGCGCTCCACATTTGAATGCTTTTCTGAGGGCCACGTGTAATGTATACACTTGGCTGTATGGGCCAACGTTTTCATCCCCATAAAATCTGACTGAGGTGTAAGAATGGTCGACGGTCTATTGCGCGTTCGAGTTGCGTTTTCACCTCAGCGATCGAAACAAAACAAAAATAAAAAGGCCGAGCCGATCAAACAATCGCCATGAGACAACAAAAAGTGTAATTAATCTAGAAATCCTAGCCGGCCTGCCTTGATAGCTAGACCAATACAAATCACATCGACCTGGTCATGAAAGTTCTGCATCACTGGAAAAAGTCACGCCTGCGGCCTTCAAGCCTCTACTTCTTCTCTCCACCGCCTCTATAAGAAAGGAGAGCAAAAAAATGGAACTAGATCGCTTCAATTGCCTTTGATTTTCAAGAGCAATGAGTTGAGGAAACGCTTTGTAAAAACCTTCAATTTGTTAACTACGGAAACGCCGTTACGGAAGAACCACCTCATACAGCTACTTCATCAACCCTACATGGTCCCTGGCTGCTCTGGCCTAGGTTTTATAGAATGTCTGTAACTGGTGGTGTATAATGTGTCAGTGAAAGTGATTATATCTCTTATCTTTTTTGGTATTCCTTTTTAAAGACACAATTGTCTCATTAACAACATTCATCATGAATCAGTACATATGAACAGACATGGGGGTTTACGAAACGGAGGCTCTGGCTTCGGCTCAGGCTTCGGCTCAGGCTTCGGCTCAGGCTCCAGCTTCATTTCGTGACGTGAATCCATTCTAAAATAACGGGTATCAAAAAAGAGGTTTTTGGCTGCGGTTCCAGGGGTCGATTTTACCAAACTCATCGTAACTTACTATCAATCGTAGAACTTATGATGCATTGCAGCCCCACGTAGAAGTCTAAAGATACGATGGGTTATCCTTCGTATCTCGGTTTACGATTGATCGTAGGGCTTCTGAAGTATGTTCACTGGTTTGAAAAGGAAAACAGAGCTTCATCTTCAATGAAAAACCACAACCTATATTTTTAGCAAATGGATGACGGAGCCTGAGCCTGAGCCTGAGCCTGAGCCTGAGCCTGAGCCCGAGCCTCCATCTCGTAAACCCCTATGACACAACTCGAATGGCTGCAGTTGGAAACCTAGCCAATTAGGAAAAGATTATACCGTTGCACAGATATCATAGGCCTGCCTTTGTATCTAAAAACTCCAAGGTTTCTCCCTAATAACCAGTTGTCCATCACAACATCCCTAATCAAGAAACAGCAATAACAGCTCAATTATCGGTTACGCTGCCTTTAATGACTACTCTCCCACCATATACCGCCAATAATCACACGAGCAAATGCATATCGCGTGTAATTAGCCCACGGATTCGATAGGAATATTTCTAAGGCGGCAATTTTGTTCTGTTCAGCATGCAGGCAGGCAGCTCCAGGCGGGGGAAGGGCAAGGATGCGGGCTTTGGTTTCCAGAATGAAGTCAGTATCGGTCCCTGTCGAGTCCGTGTGCCCGTGGTTCGATCGATAGAAATACAGACACTCTCTTTCTCTCATCTCTCATCTGCAATCAAAAAGGGAGACGACTTCCGCGTCTGCGATCGTGCGAAGTTGGGAGACGGTATTCGGTCTTATTTCTCAGCCCTCCTCCCCCCGCTCCGCCCCTCCCCACTACAAAACAAGAGAGAGAGGAAGAAATTAACCTATGCATCGTGCGAATGTTGGAAGTATCGCTGGTACTTTGTGGCGGTAACCACTGACCAAGTTTAAAGGTGCTGACGCGTTTCGTTTCCAAGCATTTGATATATTTCAGGTCATTTTGGCTGATGAGCAGTTTGCAGCAGTTTATTGCTTGTATCAAGTTTAAACTTATAATACATGATTGGTAAACGTCACAGAACAGTACTCACACTTTGTCTGATCCAGCAGGTACATGAAATGATAAACCTGTGAAAATTTGAGCTCAATCAGACATCTGAGTCACGAGAAAATTTGCGAAAACAGGACTCAAATATTTCAAGAATGCTTTTGATCTTACCCTGAGATCAAAACTGTTTTCGGTCTTTGTTTGACTCATTTCTGGATTAATACAGCATTTCAGGGGGAAATATTCTAACGGTATGATTCTACCAGCACCATCTTCATACCCTGAATGTTATACGTAAATATGTGAACATATCTGTTTGAGTATGTTACCAATCCTGTACTGTACCTTTAACTAACTGTCAACCACTGGCTGATTTTGCCTGGTACCGAAGTATGATTTTGTTTGAAAGGTTACCAGGCAAAACCTTTTAATGGTTGACACTGGCACCAACAAGTAGCCGCAAACCTTAATACTTTTAGACAGCGAAAAGACAGGCAGGACTATGTGTCCATATACAGACCAGCATTACAGCAAAATAGGTTTGTCCGTCTGCTTACATGTCTTGCTGTTTGTCTGTGGCGTTCCCAGCTGACTGCCCATCAGCTGCGTTAGATACACAAAGGGATAGTTCAGAATGAACAGAGACTGTGGCCAGGTCTTTTGGGGCCGAAACCAGACTAGAGGCCCACAAAACGAAACGAAGGGATTGGGCCACATGACGAAGCCGAAGAAAGGCTCCAGCTTCGCCATTGTATCTCAAGCCCTTCATTTCATTTGTAGGACACAAAATGGCGGTAGCGAAATAAATCCAAAGCCTGAAACATCAAGCCTATTTTCGTAAAGGCCACACAGTAAAAATAACCACAAATCCTCCCTCTTCTTAAGGCAAGTTGTAGGCGCCAGTCGAAGTGGAGAAGCTCAGTATTAAGTTCTGCTGACGTCTATCGTCTAATATTCGTTTCAAGGCCATGACGCAGTTGTATGTGGTATAATGCATGTTTGTGCCTATATACATACATGCATATAATTAGTCGTGTATAAACTATACAAGACTTAAAGGTAGTATCATACTTTCGGTAAGAAGCCAAAACAGAAATGTTCACAGATTTACGTATAACTTACAGGGTATGAAGATGGTGGTGGTAGAAACATACCGTTAACATGTTTTCGCCTGAAATGGTGTATTTATCCAGAAATTAGTAAAACAACGACCGAAAATCTTTTTGATCTTTTAAAAGATCAAAAATAAAAGAGAAAAGACATAAGAAATACTGTGCCTGTTTTTTAATGTTTTCTCAAAAAGTGGGCACCGTATGGGACTGAAATTTTCACAGATGGCTGTTACTGTATCTGACTTGGTATTTTTGCCCATGAATCTGTATTTCTTTGATAAAAACCAAAGTGTGATATTACCTTTAATAAAGGTGGGTTTGCGATTGTGATCTCTTCTGTAAGAGTGTGTGGTTCTGAGAAGAACCGGTGGTTTAACACTCAACGTTGCGAACAGTGCGCTCTGTTCGTCTAGTCAGGAGCATATCATAATTTATGTCTTATTTATACAAGACAGAGCATTTTGTGATATAAATTGTACAGTGATTGTCATAAGTAATTTGCAAATCCAGTCATTTTTCTTCTTCCCCAAATCTGTCACATCGCTATTTAGATATTTAGCTATTCACAGTTGTCATTGGTCTCTGTTACAGTAAGTAAGATGAACGAAAATATCAAACAAGAGAAAACCATAAAGAAGTACTGGGGTCGATTTCACCAAACTCATCGCAACTCATCAATCATAGGACTTATGATGCATTGTAGCCCTACGTAGGATACGATGGGTTATCCTTCGTAACTCGAGTTACGATAGATCGCAGGGCTTCGTGAAATCCAACCCTGTTAACTCGAGTTACGATAGATCACAGGGCTTCGTGAAATCCAACCCGGGTCTTCTTATGCAAAAATAATGAGTCCTGTTTTTGATTCGCCATTTTGGATCCGCCATCTTGAAAAAAAGAGTGACACCATCTTGTTTTATTTGGAATTAACCTTGGACGGTAAACTATTTTTTTTTATTTGAGGGATATTTCTATAGCTAACCTAAACAAAAAAAATCGATAGCGGCGCTCATCACTGCCATTTCAGATCAGCTCGTTTGGGAATATAGGTCAGAAAGTCATCAATATATATGACGGTTGGTAAAATCACAATGGTGTCCCTTTTATCATATTCTCTGTCGCTTATATTTACATATCCACCCCATTAAAATTGAACCTGGCCCCACCCACTACCAATTACGAATAGTGATATGTACTGTATTAAAGGCAGCGTACAGGATTTGCAAGGCCTCCAAAAATATTTTGCGTTTGAGACAGAAAATGGACTTAAACAGTTCGTAAACGGTGCAAACATTCACCATGGGAAATCTTGGTTCATCAGATGCTGGTTTTTTTTTTAAGGAAATCAAGATTTAGTGTCTTTTAAAAAAGATCGTTCGTCCGGACGATTTAGAAGCATTTTGAAAGCGTGGTGTAACCGTGAAGGATTCGGAGGGGGCAAGAATATTTCGGCCGTATTTTCTGCTATCCAGATGAACAAAGCGTAAAAAGGTACATGAAACAACGTCTGTAAAGAAGTTTAAGACCTTCACTTCTGTTTAAGTACCAAATTCAGCCCAAACTTCGTGTATTGTGATTGGCCAACGCGTGGCAAACTCTTGGGGGCGCACTATTTGGAATCGTCCATATTCAAATAGATTCAAATACAAGAACAGGGACGTTTATTTTTTTTACATAATTGTTGTTATATTAAACGTTGAATTAAACGCCAGACTGCATGACAACCCAATGGGAGATTTTGGAGAACCGGTCCTCAAGTCAACAGCGCACGCACGCGCAAATCAACGCGCGCATGCTCACAATTGCGCAGGCATGAATTGCGCGTGCGCTGTTGACTCAAGACCGATTCTCAAAAAGTCTCCCATTGGGGAAAAATTAATTGCTTTCCGTAAACGACGATGGTCAAAAGTGACAGCTGGTGTTTCGTCAAAATAGTGGAAAAGCAAGATGGCCGGTACAAGAGAACGATTAAGACCCTAAATGTAAACGACCTTTTTTTGGCGAGCGATGGGCCGCCAGACGCGACGACTCCTAAACGCCCTCTCTCATCTCCCCCTAGTCCCACCGCGAAGGTTGCCCGGTAGCTGAGGCTCTATCTCCCCTAATACTCCCTTCTCATTAACCCTAATGCCCTCGCTTTGACTCTCCAAACCTCAACTTCATTAATCATAATAGCAAGGTCAGAATGATATCGCTGGTTATTTATCTATTTTGATTCATTTATTGTATCCCTTGCTATTATAAATAGGACACAGCACGATTCACATCAATTCCTTTGGTTAATTACTCAGATCGAACTATAAAGAAGATTGGACCTCGAACTTGGCCGTATTTACGGTGGCTGAAGCAGAACGCTACATGGATATCATTTCTATAAAGAAACACACATTCTATCCATTCAATCCAGTCTTTCTCCACGGTTTGGTTTTTAAAATCAACAATGAACACCGAAGGACAATTGTTTCCAATTTGGACAGGATACTTTACCACCAGCTCCCCAATTGAAAACCCCGGCCGTCGCAGCAAAGGCAAAAGAAAGAAAAAAAGGGAAAATTGGTATACATTTCATAATTGGGAGAAATCCCAATTTTTTAATGGGAAATTCGCCCTTAACAAGGCTGAAAGCCTGTCAAGGTAAACGAGCCAAATAAAGAGATGGTCACGGTTGAGACCAGGATGAGGAATTGACGTTTCATTGAGGAAACTAGGTCAAATGAAAGAATGATGCATTTACAGTGGAGTTTAAAAAGCAGCCGTATCTAAAGCTAGATGTACACAGTCAACATTTTCGGTAACAATCTCGGTAACATGTTGCCCAGGTAGAGCAACACACCTCTGGGCAACGCGACGTTGGGCCCTGTGTACACTAGCAACATTTGTCCAACATGTTACAGAGATGTTGCTGATGAGATGTTGTTGAAACAATGAGAGGAAATGAGCATTTTGGATGGCTAATTTTCCAATTTAGTTGCAATATCTTGCATTGCAGCTTTCTCTTTGGATTTGGTCCGTTTGCATGTGACATCCCACAGAGGGGTACATATTACCCATAGCTCCTTTAGGTTTTTGTCATTGTTTTACGAACACTCTGTAGCGGCCATTTTGTCAAAATCACATAATCACACTAGGTCAATTAAGTGGCATGGGAATGGTGTAAAACCTCCCGGAAAAAATGCCTTTTGAACTGACAAGGATTTCATGTTGCAGACGAAGTAGTTGGTTGCCCCCAAGTTGCCTGTAAAAGTCACCTCGTGTGGCAACGTCACAATAATTGACAGACAGATTAATGTTTAATTACTGAGGTGAACAAACCAGACGAATCCCAGTCCATTTTGAGCTAAGCAATTTTCTTTTTTTTTAATTACCAGCTCCCAGAAATTGAACCGTTCTGAAATTGAGACCATTTCATTTATAATAGATGGATACTTCGAATGATGAAGAATGGTGCAAAACCTAAACCAGTAAACGAACTTGATTCGCGGTACACATTTCAGTTTTTTCACTTAGAGAAAAAAACACAGAAATTTGTCAGAAAATGTATATCGATCGAGTACTGCCTCTGTGTTTTACTTGATAAAAAAAGGAGTGAGAATTTGATATGATTGTGAAAGTTGTTTTCCAAAGGTTTTTGAAACAGGACACAACATGAATAAATCAATTGATGTGATACAAGGAGAACAAAAATAGAGAAGCGTTTTTGTCATATAACTGTCAATAAAAGATCCCAATTTCTGAAATGTTAACTTTCATTTCGACAAATTTGTTCAGTCAAACAATAATTTACTCGCGTCATACACGGCGAAGACCGGACCGGACCACGTAAGTCCCCCGGTGAGTCGCCGAGGGTAGCCCCACGGTGTATACGGGGCTCGTCTCGGCCCCCTCAAGGTACACTGCACGGTCAACGGACGGTCGGTGAACGGTCCATGAAGACACCGAACGGGCGAACCGTCGTAAGGGGAAGAGCCACCGGGTTAGTATACGGGTCGGTAGATCCAGTTTGTGCCGCACTGCGGGAGCTTTTCCACCGTCTTGGGATTTGGACAAGCCAAAAATCATTTGCCTAAGTGCTCCATGTATGTACACACGTTTAAATATACACCTTCTAATAACACAGGAAATTTGAGATGTCAAAACCCCCAAATTCAAGAATGGACAGTCGGATTGTTTATACGGCCCTTAGTTAATTCTTTTAATATCATGTGGATTTCGTTTAAGTAACGAATTTTGCCTTTGGTCCTGTAGTTCCCCCTTTGGATATTTACCCAATTACAAGTTGCCACGTCGTTTTTCTGAAGAAGAAACTCCGTTCGGTGTTTAATTTCATTCCAGCAATTTCATTTCATATCACACGACTAATTGCTGATTCTATACAAATTCGCCTAATTCCAGAACGAGGGCCAACACCTTTGAAAGATATAGGCTTAATGGGTAAAAGCATGTTATCTTTTTATTAAAGGCATAATACAGGATTGGTAAAGGTGACAGAACAGCTACAGACTGTTCAAAAAAATTGATTTGTCGTGGAATACAAAAAAAAACAAGCCTGCGAAATGTTCAGCTCATATCATCATCAGAAACTGTATAGAAAACAGTGACTGAAACGCTCACGGTATTTTCAAATCTATTCACAGGAGTTTTGATCTCAACCCGAGATCAAAACTGTTTTCGGTCGTTGTTTTACTAATTTCTGAACAAAATACAGCATTTCAGCTAAACAATATTTTAACGGAATGTTTCTACCAGCACCATCTTCATATCGTGAAAGTTATACGTAAATCTGTGGACATTTCAAACTGATTTCTGTCTTTGTTTGACTAATTTCTGGACAAAATACAGCATTTCCGATAGAAATATCTTAACGGTATGTTTCTACCAGCACCATCTTCCTATCCTGAAAAAAATATACGTAAATATGTGAACATTTCTGTTTAAGTATGTTACCAATCGTGTAATGTACTTTTACTCGAATTCATTTACAGAATCCGTACTTGCTATCAAAACAGTATCAAAAAAATAACACAACCTGTGAAAAAATGAAGGGCTACAACTTGAAGACTAACTTTGTGGCACAGAAAAATCAAATCCCAACAATAAACAAAAAAGCAATTGACGACATGTAGAGTGGGTTTTTGAAATAAGCACCCCCTAAATAAACAGCTCCACCATTTTATCCGTTTGATTCAAGCTGTCCATATCTTTGATAAGCATTGTGTTGAATTGATTTCCATAATTCAATTATGATTTGTTTGGTGTCTCAACAAATTAATTAGGATATTGGGCACAGCATGCACCCCATGAAGCCAGCAGCCTGCCGTGGTCCAGTGCCTTGTGGCCACTTGGCTAAATTGACGTTTAACTTCTGAGAGTGGACAATCCGTCACAATTACTCCGACCGATCAACTGACCACAGACTGTCAACATTGACCGATGGGCAATCGACAGGGGGCTGCCTGTGGTCACTTGTCAAATTTTTGTAGCCACAATTACCCACCAACAACACTATAAGCTACCGGCACTGGCGCTCTCGAATCCCAGGGCAACGGATGGATGGACCATACGCACATAGGCAGATTAATAGCAAACTCCGAGAAATTTGGACGTAAATCGCTTTTGTTAATACCGGACGGCAGCCGACACGCGGGATCAATTTTGTTAATTGCGGGTGGTTTTTTCTTCTTTTTGGCGCTAGGCAGGCGCTGGCCAGTTGAACATCCCCCTCCAACCCCCCCCCCCCCCCCTCTCCCCTCAATTAGAGTAAGGACACAAAAAAAGCCCGAGAAAAAATTAGGAGAAAAGTGGTCAGCTTTTGAGAACAAAACATCAAATCAGAGAAACCATTCTCGACGTCAAATTGAGCTTGAATGTAGATTTGTTTGGGTCCTTACACCAGGATCACGCGGCTAATAAAATGATCACTCCCCGTACTACCAACCCGCCGTATGTTGTCCCACAAGCATGGTTAACTAAAAGGTCAGAATTGTAACGAAAATGCTCGCATTGAAGAACACAACGGGGGTCCTACCGAAGTAAAGATCTCGAATCTGTTTTAGTAAATCCAAGGGCATCGTGAGAAGAGAACTGGTCGAAATATGATATGACTTTTGTTATCAAATGGACAATGTAGCGGTGATACAAGAATTACAATCATTAACGATTTGTCATCTATACGTCTGTGAAGGGCAAGCCTAATTGCAAGAATTACAATGCCACGATCAAAGAAAAGAGACTAACACACCTATTGGAGAGAAAGGGCGGATATCTTATCAATTGTTTTTCTCCTTCTTTTGAAATGGAGGAGGATTGTGATAATGGGGAACAAAAAAAATCATTTTCAGAGTAGATAGATATCAAATCTATATTATTTCTAATATACAAAGTTGTATTTTTCTTGTTTGTTTTTGTTTCTTTCAGAGGCTACCGATTACTGTTATGAAATAACACACATAGCCTATAGATGGGCGACACTATCTTGCAATTTTCATAAAGATTCAAAAATTGTTTTTATGAAGAGAAAATACAAATGGCCGCTAGGAGTAAGTTTGTAATTTTGGATCCCCATGACAAATCATAATTTCAGTACAGATACTAATGTTTCCAATTGAGTGTGATGGTTGTGCAAATAATATCAGACCTAAGTCACTGTCCTTTAGAGGCAAAGGACACACGGCCAGAATTGAGCGCAGCGCTGGGGTACTTATCCCGGGCAGTTTGCGACGTGGACACCCGCGAGTAATATCTCAACGAGACCGCTTCCCCAAAAAGGTCAAACCAAGCGCAAACAAACCCCACACTCCAACAATGCACCAGACGAGAACAGAAATTAACAATTTTCCCTGACAACGGGATGATTTTCTTTTTCATCAGTTGATTGGCTGGTGTGTGGTTTTTATTTGTAAGAGACAATCATATTTTCTACGAGGTGTATAGAAGAAAAGAGATAAATGACGCAACCCAACCACGCGTGATGATGATGAGTTGTGCGGTGAGTTAAAAAAAAAAAAAAAGCCCGCCAATTTTCTTCAGAAATTATTGTTCATTTCCTTTCGGGGATCGGGGAAGAAATAAGCAAAGATTGGCTGGGATGTTTTGCTTTCATTGGGGTATATGCGAGTGGAATACACTAACGGTTAATGCCAGGCAATGTACTTTTTTTTATTGTAAGAGGGAAAACAAAGAAATTGAAACAAAACAGCGAAGGTTCATCGTTAAAGGTGCACTTTTTTCATTTCATCTGAGTAATTGTTGGGCGGCTGCACAGTGATAAACGTCAGTACCTTATTCAATAATTGCAGGCGATTCATTAACTTGTGAACAAGTTTTTTTTTAATTTGAAAATTTCTTAGGTCTTACTGCCGCTTCATCAACCTCCCTATGTGGTCTGAGGGGGTGGGGAATTTAACTTGTCGACCCGGTGGGGTGGGGTCAGAACTTAAGAAAAATCATTTTGATTTTTGATTTTATTTTGGCTGTTTTATTATGCGTTTCACTAAAATGATACCACTGACCATAATATATCATAGTCCATACCACTGGCCACAGCACTGGCCATGTGATACTACTGGCCACACCGCTCGCCACAATGGCCACATCATTGTCCATACCACCACCCATACCACTACCCATACCGTCCACTGGCCATATCACAGGCCATAACACTGGCCACAACACTGGTCACACCACTGGCCATACCACTGCCCATACCACTGGTCATACCACTGGCCATACCACTGCCCATACCACTGCCCATACCACTGGTCATACCACTGGCCATACCACTGCCCATACCACTGGTCATACCACTGCCCATACCACTGACCATACCACTGGCCATACCACTGGCCATACCACTGGTCATACCACTGCCCATACCACTGGTCATACCACTGCCCATACCACTGGCCACAATACTGGCCACAACATTGCATGGCCATAACACTGGCCATATACCACTGCCCATACCACTGTCCATACCACTGCCCATACCACTGGCCATACCACTGGCCATACCACTGTCCATATACCACTGTCCATACTACTACCCATACGACTGGCCACAATACTGGCCACAACATTGGCCATAACACTGCCCATACCACTGGCCATATAACACTGCCTATACCACTGGCCATACCCCCTGGCCATAATTATACCACTGCCCATACCACTGGTCAGATCACAGCCGGGTATTTCCCATCATCTCATGGACAATACCATGGTTATAATACATACCACTTCGTTCTTTCAATGAAGTCCACAAAAAGTCATTGCACAAAATAATAACGATATCACAATCCCACTACATAAAATAATAATTTCCATACACAATCTAATGAGACAATAACTGTTCTATTCATTTGAATGTATAAGAAGTGCATGAACACCAGAATCGCTGCCTGAAAATTTCCCGACTTTTTCGACGCCAAATTAAAGGGGTCATGATTCCAAATATGCGACGGTAGCTTGGTAATGCCCTTTATTTGTAATGATAATAAATCATCACAAATTAATATCATATAAAGTCTTGCAAGATTTAGTTTGGCTCCCACGAGTGCCTTCTCTTACTGCAGAAGGCAATCGAGGCGGCGCACAGACACGTACCCTTGTACACTGGACGATGGCGGGAACCTTTTTTTCCTCATCCCTTTGAAAAATCTTACTGGAGCAGGCAGGCTATAGACTACTTTTAGCGGACGGTTAAAAATCGCTTCGACACAGATTCAACGGCCATCAAATTCTGCCTCTCTGACTTTTGACGTTTTGCATACCACCCACTTCGCATACGTCCCCGTACTAGTGGTCGTTATACCGCGGGTATGTCAACAAAATGAAATCAATTTTCCCCCCACAATTTCGATTTGCTTGTTTGACAAACTGGTTTCACTTAAGTGGCGTCATCAATCTATATGGACGTTTTCTTTTTCTTTTTTTTTGATTTGGTGTTAATTCGAAACTCGTCCGGGGCAGAAGAGGCTACGCAGTGGCGCGCAACTGACATCCCTCCCGGTGAATCAGGGGGAGACTTGATGGCCCAAGTTTGATGTCTTAATTTCATAAGTAGCCCTAATTTCGCCTCACAAGTAGGGGCAATACACAAGTATCGGGCCAGCGATCCTAGGTAGGGAGCGTGGCTCGATTAAACAAGGGGGAGAGGTGGAAGAAGAAGATAGATTTAATGAGGTCGGTCTTGGTGTCGGAGCGGCGAGTACATGGAATTGCCGTGCCGAGTCCTATACCGTCTGGACCGGCGGAGGTGACAGCTCCAGCTTCCGTCCGCCGTCCCCCAGCAAAGCGCGCCGGCCGGCCGCGAACGACGGCCGATGGAATCATAACCAGGTTTTCCACGGACAACTGGTTCCCTTCTTAACAACAGCATATCACATTACAAACGATCGAAAACTAAGAACACGAGGGGTTGGTACAGTTTAACAGTCGCCACTCCAACGACCCACCTTCCTTTGCTTTTTTTACAACGAGAATATAAACGACGGATGGGTATAATGAAATTAAATATAAACGTCAAAACCTTTTCACTGCATTACTCACCACTTAGCGTCCAAAATAAAAGTACACCGTGTGTTTCATCTGTGAGTAAAAGCGGTGGAAATAAGGGCCAATTTACTGGCCATGTGGGTTTTCGCTGTATAAATTATACAATGTTTGTACTTTTGGACAAGTTTGGTATAGACCCGTGATAACAAGCAGCTGGTGACACCAATTTAGGGCCTATGCGTGTGGCGAGCTCGAATGCTTGCACGGAGCCTGTATATACAGTATCAAACCTCGTAACGGTTCTAACATTTTCTCCAGTGCTTCTTGTCATCCGTGTTTCTTAAAGTGACAATCTTTAGTTTTATCATAGCTCTCGACTTCCTTAAAGGTAGTATCATACTTTGGTAAGAAACCAAAACAGAAATGTTCACAGATTTACGTATAACTTACAGGGTATGAAGATGGTGGTGGTGGTAGAAACATACCGTTAAAATGTTTCCGTCTGAAATGGTGTATTTATCCAGAAATTAGTAAAACAACGACCGAAAATCTGTTTGATCTTTGAAAAGATCAAAAATGAAAGAGAAAAGATTTCAGAAATACTGTGGCTGTTTTTTCACTTTTTTTTCTCACAAAGTGGGCACCGTATGGGACTGAAATATTTACAGATGACTGTTACTGTATCTGTCTTGATATTTTTGCCCATAAATCTGTATTTCTTTGACAGAAACCAAAGTATGATATTACCTTTAAGCACTCCTTTTTCAAAGTAAAAAGCCCATTCATTGAACTTTATCAGAGAATTCCACCAAACTATCGGGCGTATCACAAATTAAGAACGTACCCCTGTTTGTCATCATCTGAATGGACAAGTTCATCCCTAGGGGGTCAACCGTTTCTTGGCATATGGCCTGCAGCACACCGTGGCGACACATCCCCAGACAATTCGGGCGTCCAGCAATTGTTCCCAGAAGTGCAACACCCCCATGTAGCAAATTATCACAGAAATGAACAAATTCTCTCCTACTTTCGAGTGGTCGAGATCCAATATACGTTTTTTTTTGGCTGGCGACGGTTATAACCAGTTAACTGTAATTTAACTTCATTATGTAATCTGGTTTGCTGTAAGCAAACTAGCTAGTCAAGTGCTATTGTGTTTTCTCAAGTTCATTTACTCTATGTCATCTGCATTCCGTAGTGCAGACGAACGGAAAAGCGACTGAGGCAAGTTTGTTGTCGCCCTTTTTAAACTTGAAAAATAAATAAACGAATTTAGATTCTCCTATTAAACTTGGGCAAAAGTAGCATTGGACAAAAGATATTTATCATTGTTGAGGTTTTAGTGTATACCATATAGGTATGCTGAACAATATTTCATTGTTGACACAATATACTTCTTTTCATATTTGTACTTAAAGGTAATATCACACTTTGGATTTTGTCAAAGAAATACAGATTCATGGGCACAAATATCAAGAAAGATACAGCAACAGTCATCTGTGAAATTATCAGTCCCATACGGTGCCCAGATTTTGAGGAAAACGCCCACGGTATTTTCAAAATCTTTTCACTGTTATTTGTTTATCTTTAAAATATCAAAATTGTTTGAGGTCATTGGTTTTAATACTCTTTTCTGGATAAATACAGCATTTCAGGCAGAACAATTTTAACGGTATGTTTCTACCAGCACCATCTTTATACCATGTAAGTTGTAGATAAATCTGTGAAGATTTAAGTTTCGGTATGCTAGTATGTATGATAGCCCTTTAATTAAGAAAAACGGCACGCAGACGATTCTGAACATAAAAATAAAATGACATGTACTTGATTAACTGTCAGGATTTTACAAAAGGTGGATCTCAATTCCACGAGACGAGTCTTCGGGGATGGTTCAGGCGAATCTTTGTTCCATCACATTCCCCCTCAGTCCAACAAAAAAAAATCACGCAACATGTCCCTGACAAAAGCCATCGCAACTTGCGCCTATAGCTTGCCGATCGAACCATTCTTCCCCCAAATGGTTTCCTGAAATCGTTCTTCGCTCTTGTTACTTGACTTCCGAACTCCACACAGCGGTGGGCCTGTACTTCAACGCAGCTTCGTTTTATAACCGATCGATGTGAACTACATGTGTACGATCAACACAAAAAAAAAACCACAGTAATGATAAAAAAAAGGCCTGGAAAAATAAATGAGAGAAAAAGACTGACACACAGAGAAAAACAAAACATGAAGCATCTCCAAAAACTGGTTTTTATCATTGATGTTGAAAGGTGGAAGGACAAGGGGGGATAGGGTCACACCCGAGTGGAATTCACGGAGTAGCCTCGTAGTTTTCGCTCCATCTTACCGATAATGATGATGGGTGAAGATGGGCGTACACTGTCCGCATGACTGCGGGGAAGAGAGAGGGGTGGTTTCCGCTGCCGACTCAGGCGGGAAATGGAAGATCCTGCGCGTCGAGTGGATCCGTTACAGGGGTTTGAGAGTTACAGAGATAGATGTCTGTGTGCGTTGAGGGGGTAGCTATAGGCCACAACACTCACTCAACCGCTTCTTTTGACTCGAAGGACGCCAAATATGGAAGGGAATTCACCCAAAAAAAGAAATTATCGACTTTTTTCCCGCCAAAAAAAAAAAAAAAAAAAAACCCCGAGCGAGTGCGGCGTTTTTGCGGAAAGAAACAACAACTCGATGCCACTTTCCAACCCCTCTCAACCCGCAAGCAAAACGTGGCAGAGAATGGCTAATTAATTCCACTAGGAGTCAACTCCTTGAAAACCAAGTGGCAAATCATCCACATGACTCGCTACACTCAGCGGGTATTTTCTTCTTCTTCTTCGTGTCATTTTTTTTTTCCAACCAAGTTTGGAAAAAAAAATTACAGGAGCCTTGTCAATTTCATGTTTCATAGACATTATACGAAGACGAAGACAGCGACTAGCAATGTGTGTATATTAAGGCGTGTATAATTATTGTATACAGTTCTGTCAAATACACTATAGACAGCATCGTACGGCTGCCAGTTTTAAAGGTGCACTGCACGGACTTCAGACGAACTGCACGTAAAGGGGCGAAAGTGAAATTTTTTACAGTCAGATACAAGGGTTGTAGTTTACTTTAATTTGTTGTAGTTTAATTTTATTTTGTAAACCCCTCAAAAAATGTTCTTCAACTCAAGTTTGAATGGATGATATCTTGATGGTCTGGATGCTCTCCTGGTGATGACTAGAGCAGGCTAGTCGAAACGTTGAGACCTTATACGAGAAGTGCGAACGAAATAGAAGTGCGAAAGTACGAACGATTCTTACATGGTGTTTCCACAAACCTATCCACATACCAATTTTATTGTCACCATGCTAAGCTTCAAATCTTTCTTGATATCTTTTTTATCTGGTCTCCTGATGATGACTATAGCAGGCTAGTCGAAACGTTGAGACCTTACGAGAAGTGCGAACGAAATAGAAGTGCGAAAGTACGAACGATTATTTACATGGTGTTTCCGCAAACCGATCCACATACCAATTGTCACCATGCAAAGCCTCAAATCTTTCTCGAAATCGTTTTTATTACTGATCTATGAACATTGAAACTGGTATCATTGGAAAGCTTCATTATTCCTCTTTACAATGATGTGCCATCTGTTGTGATCATGTAATCATGGAATGTGCATTTCGTCTGAATATAGGGCGAAGTAACAAGCGAAACGTTGCAAAACGAAGTTTTCCAACCAAGTTTTCTAACCCATACAGGTATGAGGCGCACTGTACACTGTACGCACTTAAGAATCCACATGCTATACCGTGAAATTAAACACCACGAACACTTTCAATTTTCAAAGTTCAAGTTCAAAGTTATCTCCAATCTTTATTGATGCAGCATAATTAACCGTCAATTATCTATTTCAAATGAGAAGAAAACTCAACCCATAAGATGAAGATAGAGACATTATCTTCAATAAACCCGATAAATTCTTATAACATTAACTGAAAGAAGTAAGAAACTAAAACAAATCTCCCGATTCCCAAACGAGATAGCGACATAATGATTTATACCTTTATAAACGGTCTCTCTATGTACCCAAATTAGTCACAGTAATAACATTTGTTTAGTTGTAGTGTCTTAAAGGAACTATCATACTTTGGTAGCATACCGAAACAGAAATCTTCACAGATTTATCCATAGGCCTAACTTACAGGGTATAAAGATGGTGATGGTAGAAACATATAACCCTTACATTTTTCGGCCTGAAATGCTGTATTTATCCAGAAAAGAGTAAGACCAATGATCAAAAACAATTTTGATCTTTTATAATGGTGAAACGATTTTAAAAAAAATACTGTGGGCGTTTTTCAATGTTTTCTCAAAAAGTGGACACCGTATTGCACTGGGAATTTGACAGATGACTGTTACTGT
This sequence comes from Astropecten irregularis, assembly GCA_963971285.1. Lineage (NCBI taxonomy): Eukaryota > Metazoa > Echinodermata > Asteroidea > Paxillosida > Astropectinidae > Astropecten > Astropecten irregularis. The sequence continues at coordinate 3,165,515 of OZ020263.1, read as the reverse complement.
ATCTTTCTTTGTATTTTTGCACATGAATCTGCATTTCTTGGACAAATATAATTTATTATATAAGTTCAAAGGTAATTTCATACTTTGGTTTCAAAGAAACACAGATTCGTGGCAAAATATCAAGAAAGATACAGCAACAGTCATCTGTGAAATTCCCAGTCCCATACGGTGCCCACTTTTGAGAAAACAGTGAAAAACAGTATTTTCAAATCTATTCACAAGAGTTGTGTTCTCACCCTGAGATCAAAACTGTTTGGGGTCTTTGGTAATATACTGTTCTCACCCTGAGATCAAAACTGTTTGGGGTCTTTGGTAATATACTATTTTCTGGATAAATACAGTATTCAGGCAGAAAAAAATAACGGTATGTTTCTACCGTCACCATCTTTATACCCTGTAAGTTAAAGGTAAATCTGTGAAGATTTCTGTTTCAGTATGCTACCAAAGTATGATGCTACCTATAATTGAAAAATACTAATTCATTAAGCTTGTAATCTTTACATATCTCTGCTCCACAGGAGCAAACTCAAACAGTGCGAACTTCTTTATATCGCACTTACAGGCTTCGAGTTACAGAACTATAGGCCTAATGATGATAGATTTTACATAATCTATATATTTGTGACTTTATACAATCTAAATGTAATATTCACGAAATTACACATTATATAAATATTCATGAAAACACCGAGCCTATCAAATACAATGTAGAGTAGGCTCACTTTGGATTGTCAACACACGTGAAGGCCCCCTCACCCTTCCCAACCACTGACTGGTTAATTCTAAGTCATCGAAAAGTGAACGAAGAAAAATTGACTGGAGCGGGAGAAATTGGCAGAAATTATTTTGTTCAACTTTCACTAAAATGGTCCGAAGTAATCCGTGATGGACACAAATCATCTGAATTTTCGTCAACTTTAATATTTCTACCCAAGTCATCAGTTGGAGCGGTTGTCTCTATATTACAACAAAACATGGTAATGAATGTAGCCTTGATGAAGCGCTGTGGCTAGTTTCACAAAGCATCACTGTAAATTAAGAAGTAATAGTATGGTATGGGAGTATATTCAAGCAATAAACTGCTGTGAAATTGCTCATTAACCAAAATATTGACCTGAAATATACAATGCTTAGAGTTAAGAGGGCATGACGTTTCGATCCTTGCGGAATCTTTCTCAAAGGGCTAAAGCGAGAAGCCTTTGTTTAAGTGATGACACAAAGGGCTAAAACAAGAAGCATTTGTTTAAGTCACACAAAGGTCTAAAACGAGAAGCCTTTGTTTAAGTTACACAAGGGCTTATTAAACAATAATCCTTTGTTTAAGTGGCACAAAGGACAAAAACAATATGCCTTTGTTTAAGTGACACAAAGGGCTAAAACAACAAGCATTTGTTTAAGTGACACAAAGGGCTAAGTCAAGAAGCATTTGTTTAAGTGACACAAAGGGCTAAGTCAAGAAGCATTTGTTAAAGTGACACAAAGGGCTAAATCAAGAAGCTTTTGTTTAAGTCACACAAAGGGCTAAATCAAGAAGCATTTGTTTAAGTGACACAAAGGGCTAAATCAAGAAGCATTTGTTTAAGTCACACAAAGGGCTAAAACAACAATCCTTTGTTTAAGTGACACAAAGGGCTAAATCAAGAAGCATTTGTTTAAGTCACACAAAGGGCTAAATCAAGAAGCATTTGTTTAAGTCACACAAAGGGCTAAAACAACAATCCTTTGTTCAAGTGACACAAAGGGCTAAATCAAGAAGCTTTTGTTTAAGTCACACAAAGGGCTAAAATTAGAAGCATTTGTTTAAGTCACACAAAGGGCTAAAACAACAAGCATTTGTTTAAGTCACACAAAGGGCTAAATCAAGAAGCTTTTGTTTAAGTCACACAAAGGGCTAAAACAACAAGCATTTGTTTAAGTCACACAAAGGGCTAAATCAAGAAGCTTTTGTTTAAGTCACACAAAGGGCTAAAATTAGAAGCATTTGTTTAAGTGACACAAAGGGCTAAAACAACAATCCTTTGTTTAAGTCACACAAAGGGCTAAATCAAGAAGCATTTGTTTAAGTCACACAAAGGGCTAAATCAAGAAGCATTTGTTTAAGTCACACAAAGGGCTAAAACAAGAAGCATTTGTTTAAGTGATGTATCATTGTCCAGATCATTAAGACAAAATTGACAATCACGGCATGCAAGCAGAGATTCATTACAGATGGGGCCGGTTGAATATCAACGCCTGAACAGTCCACAATTCAGGCATCGCCTGACCGGATAAATTAAGGGTCCTCTCAAAGGCCCTTCGTTGCGGCAAAAATGACCCATCAATTAACCAGCCATTAACTGAGGTGAGAGGTAAAAAAATGTCCAATAAAACAGGCTTCAGTGAATTTTGCGGCCTTTTTGCTTCGCTGCGCCGTTGCATGCCGGACTCAAGCTTGCATGCGTGGTTTAATATTAAAGTGGTCAAAAGAAATGGTGGCCAAGCATCATGCACAATCGTTGAAAATAACTACAGATGACCAACTTCAAGATGGGCAACGGCCAATATAACAAGGCCAGTTGGTCGCAACTGCTTCTTTGCAATACTTCTTGGCGATTGTATCTATCCTTTGTACATGTAAACTTTGGAGAACTTAGGGTGGAAACTACTAATTTTTATAAGTCGTTATCGCCCAAGTATTACGTCGTTGAATATTACATCAAATTCATATACACACCTAGTGCTGGGCAACTATCGATTTTTTTTTAAGTCGACAAGTCGTTTTTCTGCCCAGCAAAGTAATACACACTACATGTATATATAATATGTAGCACCAGGCGCGGTTCTATAGAGCCAACATGGTTTTTTTTTTTTTTTTTGGGGGGGGGGGCCTAGAAGAGCCATGATTTTCTAGGGGGGGGGGCGCGACCCTTCTTCTAACACTCGCTCCTGCTATGTCTTATTTGGATTAGAAAAACATGCACATGTAATTGGCACGCAATAACTGAAAAGATCCAGTATTTTTAAGCATTTTTTTTGGCTATAGGCACAATGAGTTTGCGTAGCATGGGCTACGATTACAACCATTAGGACTATAACTATTCTATTGTGTTTTTAGTCACGCGCAAAGAATCGGTATTAGTGTTACAACACACATCTTCTTACTTGGCACTGGCCTTATGCCGTTTGTAACTTACGGTTACGATTCCTAAAAACCATGGCAAAGCTACAGAATGTAACTTGGAGCAATTTCGAATTTAAGTCCCGATCAGTCTTCCTAAATTCAGCCGAAATACCGACAGCGCAGCGCACCTTTGCGGGTAATAATTCAAATATTTATATTCAATTCAATTGAATATTTTAGCTGCTGCTGCTGCTACTTCTAATGCTGTTGCTGTTGCTGTTGTTGCTGCTGCTGTTTTGCTGTTGGTGTTATAGCTGTTGCTGCTACTGTTGGCGTTGCTGTTGCTGCTGCTGCTGTTGCTGATGTTATTCTCGCTTGAATCATGGAGGAATTTATACACAGATAAAACAGACGAAGCTACAACAATAATAACGATTCATAAAATAAAGCAAACTAGAAAATAAAATTAAACCGCACGTTGACATTTACAATAATCTGTCCAATAAAATAAGGCACTTATAACAAGATTTAAATTACAGTGTTGTAATAATGATAATAGTAACGAAGAAAAAACTAGACATAAGTTTAAACGCCCACGTAACCTTATGCTGAAAACATCTTATTTCGACGGTACAATGCCGTGTCATACCTTTAATTGGAATAATAATAATTAAAACAATAATTAGAATTGTTAGAAATAATAAATCTGTATACAGGGTGTCCCAGAAAAAACGCAACACTGTCTCGGGACCCATTATGTTAAAATGAAACTGTTTATCACTTCAAGATTTTATTTTTTTTATATCTTTCATAATTATTGTGACCATATAAGATTGTTTGTCCTCGTATACAGGTATTTGTTTTATTCACGACCACTAAATAAGTAGAGACCAGTGACATGTGTGTTGCACCTATCAGAACATACTGCAGTTTAAACAAAATAAAATCTAATTCGCTACTTCTATAAATTCTAGACATTACCTACATCTACAACAATTATACATGCATGAAAGACGATTGATGATTATAATGAAAAATAAACAAGTTTAAATATCTACATTTTGAATCTGAGCATTCCTACCCTAAAAAATCCCCATCATTCCTTTATCGCGAGTTGTCTTCAGGAATAAGTCGCGAATCTCATTTTCAATTGGAATGTAGCAATCACGGGAATTCACAGAATACAAAACCGCCTCTTCTTATCATGTTTCAATATAAAAATCACTGTTAGTTACTTGTAATTAATTAATGATGCAGGTTAATTAATTATCGCCTGCAATTTACTGGCCGCAGAAACCAAGAACTATTAATTGATTATTAATTAATTTGATCACTCAACAAAATGCCCACATTTACCCTTACTATATCATGCCTTTAAAATTGTTGACCCAAAAAATGGAATTGTCATCTTAAATAATTAACAACCTTCATTATTAAGTAGAAAGAAAAAAATGGCCCGCTACAAAATGGTGGAATTTCCGAGCAAATATCTCACAGCGATATAATGAATGTTGTATGGAACCACATAATGGCACGCAAATCCTTACGACGAGTCCCAAATTGGGATAATATGGAATGACCTAGGAGAGAATATTTCTAAGGACAGTGGAATGGTCATATGACCTTTAAAGCTGGACAATTCACACCAAAAAAAAAAAAGAAAACGACCAAAATAAAAACCAATTCATTATCTAACCCCACTCTCCATTTGACAATTCAGATTTGAGTATTACAAAAAAAAAGTATAGAAAAAGTATATGGTTTTGCTATACCAGCGCTGTGCAGCATTAAGTATTTATAGCAGTCCATCTCAGTTGTACATTCAGTCACATTGACACAAATTGGTCCAGAATATAAAAACCGCACTCGAATTAAGAATTTATTTCAAGGTAGAACTTTGCACGAGGCAAAGCAGATGCAGAATGGGAGTTAAAATTTGGAGAGGAGAGGCGGAAATCGGTAAAAGCATTCAACATTTTCGGCAACACTTTCGGTAACATGTTGCCCAGGTACCTTGTTGCTGGAAATGTTGTCAGTGTACACAGAGCAAAAAAGAGTTGGGTTAACAACATGTCGCTCGACTGTCGCTCAGATGGTGACGAAAGAATGAAAACGCATTTATGATACCGAGATGTTGCTATCAAATAGAAAAATACAAGTAGGCCTACCTCTTCATTGACTAACTAGATTTTAAAATGTGCACATGAGCTTTCGTAGCAACAACTACTTCATCGGATGCAACGAGATGTTGCTGGTATTAACCAATCGGGCGTAGGCTTTGGGTCACCTGACCTAGTGTGATCATGTGATTTTGACAAAATGGTAGCTACCATGGAATGGAACAAAAAGAAAGAGGAAAATTGTTACTAAGTGTACACAGGGCCAACATTCTTGTTGCCCAGGTACGTTGTTGCTGAAAATGTTGTCAGTGTACAGAGCAAAACGAGTTTGGTAATGTGTCGCAGCAACATCTCAGTAACATGTTGGAAAAAAGATTGCTAGTGTACACAGGGCCCAAAATCGCGTTGCCTAGATGTGTTGTTGCCCTATCTGGCCAATATGTTAACCGAGAATGTTACGGAAAATATTGACAGTGTACACTCTGCTTAAAGGAGGGGTTCAGGAAAAGGGGGAAGGGATGGAGGACAGGGGGTGAGGGTGGGTGGGGGAAGGGGACTAAGAGTCAAGGAGATGTCACCACAATTACTGCACATGGTCCCTTGGCCACACTTTCCATCAAGACGTCAGTCTTATCTGGTGACGTCGTCCTCATTCCACCGTGACTGACTTGGCCAAATTCCGAGGGCAATCCACCTGCGCCAAAAAAAAAATTGGGAAAAGAAAGAAAGAATCAAGAAAATTAGAACGAACCAATCGACCAACCACCTACCAGTTCCGGCTGAGGCAGGGTCATCTTTCAATCTCGTAGTGTGCTACGTAGAGCAATTCTTCTTCTTGTGCCATCACCGACGAGGTGTTTGCCCAACTCCCTCAGCACTCTCCTTACCTCTCTAAGTTTTGACCTCCCAAGACCTCCCAAGGAGACAGTGGTCAACACTCAACAGATTCTGGTCTGGACATGGCCCGTGCTTGGCCAGCCTTCACAAATGGGACAGGAGCCATGTTATATGTAAATCTGTGAACATTTCTGTTTGGTTATGTTACCAATCCATTACTGTACCATTAAATCGCTATAACGAACGACCACGTTATAGCGGCATTCCATTGTATTGAGATCTGACTGACTACTTACGTCAAAGCCGCGCAGGACGGCGATGTGGAATGCCAGAAGCTGCAATGGAATAACGCTAAGGATTCCCTGTAGGCAGTCCACGCAGCCAGGAATCCCGAGGTAACGAGAGGCTTGCTTCTGCATCTCCACGTCCTCCTTGTTGCAGATCACTATCGGACGGCACTGAGGACAAGAAAACACGATAGACATCTTTAATAAGAGGCTAAACACCATCAGAAGCAGGGAAGAAGCAGTTTGTGAGCATACTCAAGTAATCTAGGATAAAGGTATAGACCGATCCAACGGCGCGATATACTGTCCACCATTACTGGAATGACCCCGTCCGTCTTGTGTCTGCCAACAAAAGAATTTACGCTCCGCCGCACTCTATAATTGCAGGGTGTACGTCCCATGATTAGGGGACGTACACCCTGCAGTATATACCAGTGGTGCGGCAGACATAAATTATTTTGTTGCCGAACTAAATACGGGCGGGGGACACACCAGTAATGGCGGGTGTTTCCTACCTCCATGGTCAAGCCGTCGGATCGGTGTATAATACATGATTGGTAAAGGTAACAGAAAAGCACTCATACTTTGTCTATTCCAGCATGTACATAGAATAACACACCAGAGAAAATTTGAGCTCAATCGGACATCTGAATCACGAGAAAATAGCGAAAACCCGAAACAAATTTTCTTATAAAACATGACGAATGGTTTAGATCTTACACAAGATAAAAACTGTTATCTGTCACTGTTTGACTAATTTCTGGATAAATACACCATTTCAGGCGGAAATATTTTAACGGTATGTTTCTACCAGCACCATCTTCATACCCTGAAAGTTATACGTAAACCTGTGAACATTTCTGTTTGGGTATGCTACCAATCCTGTACTAAACCTTTAAGAAGTTAATAGTCACGTTGCAAACATCAACACCATAGGGTTTACGGCATAAAAACACCATCTATACCCTTTTGTGAGTAAGTGTGGTTCTGAGAAGAACCGGAAGTTTCACTTGACGTTTCAAACAGCATCTTGTGTTCCATTATATCCGTCATTGCGACTTTTTTTGGACTAGGACCCTCAATTTTCTCGAGAAAAAATATTCACTAAAATTCAACTAACCTTTCTCGCCAGGACTTCATGCAGTGCATTCTGACATTTCTGCAAGAAAGAAAAAATGAGAAACAAATGCACGATCAAAAATCACTTTAATGAGCCGGTTTTAAACAAAACAAATCAAAATTTGATTTGAGATTGACCCCCGACCGCCCCAGCCCACTCCCCCGCCCCCCATCACTACTCACCGTGTACGTTCCGTCTTTCATTGCGATCAGGATAACAGGCATGTCTTCATCAACAAGGGCCAGGGGTCCGTGCTTCAGTTCGCCGGCCAGTATGCCCTCTGAATGCAGGTAGCACAACTCCTTGATTTTCTGGATTTCACAGATGAACAAGATACCATTTTCAATACAAGTAATAAACTGCTGCAAACTGCTCATCAACCAACATATTGACCTGAAATATAGAAAATGCTTGGAGTTAATAGGAGGGCCTGATGTTTTGATCCCAGCAGGATCTTTCTTAAAGGCTACTCAGAGTTAGGAGGGCCTGATGTTTCGATCCTAGCAGGATCTTTCCCAAAGGCTGCTCAGAGTTAGGAGGGCCTGATGTTTTGATCCTAGCAGGATCTTTCCCAAAGGCTGCTCAGAGTTAGGAGGGCCTGATGTTTCGATCCCAGCAGGATCTTTCTCAAAGGCTGCTCAGAGTTAGGAGGGCCTGATGTTTTGATCCCAGCAGGATCTTTCTCAAAGGCTGCTCAGAGTTAGGAGGGCCTGATGTTTAGATCCTAGCAGGATCTTTCTCAAAGGCTGCTCAGAGTTAGGAGGGCCTGATGTTTCGATCCTAGCAGGATCTTTCTCAAAGGCTGCTCAGAGTTAGAAGGGCCTGACCTTTCTGTTATTTACAAACATTGACTCGTGGTTGGCATGGGCTGCCAAATGCTGCAAATCATTTTCGTCTTCTCGAAAGATGGCGGAACGAAATTCAACGTTTTTGCAAACTTTTCATAGCTGCACAAAATACATATTATCATTGCTTGTGCTGTTTCCATTACATTCAGCAATATCTTTCGACGTTTATGAATCATTGTGTACAAATTGTGTTCAAATTGTGGTTATTTCTATGCTCGGATTTGATGGCTCTCCATAGTTTCCGCAATATTGGTTGGCAAAAACTCAGGCTGTGATGTAGCAAAAGAAAGGTCGATACCAGTCGAAACGGCACACACTGTACATTGCTTAGGAAATTGTTTAGAACTGGATGACGTTAGAACTGAATGGCGTACCAACGCTCCTTCCAAGCACGTCGCGAAGTCAGACAGCATCCTCTGTTTCATTTTACATCTGTCATTGTATCTTTTATTGGACTAAGACATCTTGTCAATTTTCTCGAGAAAAAGTATTCACTGAAATTCAATAACGTTAGAACTGAATGACGTACCAATGCTCCTTCCAAGCACGTGGCAAAGTTGAACCCACGTCCCATGAGAAGAATGCTCTTCTCTTCTTGCAGTTCCTCCGCCAACTTCTTGATCTTGTCGTCCATCTGTAAGATCTCCTTAATCAGATCTTGATGAGGAAAAACATGAGATGGAGATAGTAGGAGGGAAGAACGAGTTGGTTTCAGACATCGAGAGTTTGTCAAACTCACGCCTACAACATATAACGAGTTTGTGAAACTTAAAGGTAGTATCATATTTTTGGTAAGAGACCAAAATATAAATGTTCACAGATTTACATATAATTTACAGGGTATGAAGATGGTGGCGGTAGAAACATACTGTTAAAATTTTTCCGCCTGAAATGGTGTATTTATCCAGAAATTAGTAAAACAACGACCGAAAAATCTGTTTGATCTTTTAAAAGATCAAAAATAAAAGAGAAAAGACTTAAGAAATACTGTGGCTGTTTTTCACTGTTTTCTCAAAAAGTGGGCAACGTATGGGACTGAAAATTTCACAGATTACTTTTACTGTATCTTCCTTGATATTTTTGCCGAAGAACCTGTATTTCTTTGACAAAAACCAAAGTATGATACTACCTTTAAGCATGAAAAGTCTTTATTGATCAAACAGGACTACCAACCAAATTTTCATGTGATGTTTACTGCTTTTGAGTTGTATTCGGCCATTGTTTGCTGAGCGTAACATTCACAAGGAGTTTTGGCTGGCATACTGATGTTATTTAGCAAGGTAGTTTTGGTGCTTAAGCAAATATGTTGACTTAAGCAGCTTCATGAAATTGACCCAAGACCTATGTTCCATTTGGCGAATGTGATTTTATTTGCAAAGGTTTTTGGTGCTTATGCAAATTTTGGTGGTTAAGCAGCTTTGTGAAATTGGCCCCAGGACCATATTTCTACGGATGTCACATCATCGAAATGAAACGCCCGACGGGGCACAACCTGGTCCAAATTAAGCTTCGTGCGTCTAGTTTAAGGATGTGTCTGAACATACCGGGCAGCCGTTGGAGATCTTTGATGATGTTCTTTCGTCTCTCGGTGAAGGAGAGGCGGTCCTGGTTGATCATGAGGGCAAACATGACCAGGGAGATGAACTGACTGGTGTAGGCCTACAACAAAAGCAAGAAAAGTATTTGTTTTGGCATTCTAATTTTTACGTCTGAAAATACAAAAAAAAAAAATAAATACATGATACAGCTCAGAAGATAGATGTTGTACCAGTAGCGTATCTGGGGAAAACGGCACCCGGGGCAAGCGCTAAAATTGCGCCCGCCCTGATTCCAATGTCTAATGCCAAAGAAAAAATGCTTAGAGTTGGGAGGGCCTGACACGTTTTGATCCTAGCCGTCATATTGTACTCGCAAATTATGAATTCAGCATGATACTCATTCCCTGAAACAAGCCAAAAACAGGAATCATAAAAAATAGTTCAGGATCATTTTCAAACGTGACTTCATGGTTTTTTTCTAACCTTGGTGCTAGCGACGCCAATCTCGGGGCCAGCGTTGATGTGGACACCGCAGTGCGTCTCGCGGGAGATGGTGCTGCCCACGGTGTTTGTGATCCCAACCAGGAGGGCGCCGTGCTTCTTGCAGTAACGCAGCGCGTTCAGGGTGTCGGCAGTTTCACCTACAGGGCAAGGACAAAGAGTTCGTAACAAGTTAATAAACAACTGAGAACGGTTTTAAGAAAGAGAGGAAGTTAACCATGAAGGTTAAAAACCACATGAAGCAATGATAAACGTTTAAAGGTACTATTATACTTTGGTAGCATACCGAAATAGAAATGTTCACAGATTTACCTATGACTTACAGGGTATAAAGATGGTGATGGTAGAAACATACTTGCAGAAAAACCTTGCTTACCGTTACCAAAAAAACAACTCTCCCGTGAAATACGTTAAATGTAACCAAAAAAAGTCTGCTAACGTAAGCAAAGATTTTTTGCTAACAGTAACAAATTCCATGAAATTCGGCCTTGGGGCCAATTTCAAGGCGCTGCTTAGCACAAAAATTTGCTAAGCATGACATTTCTGTCTTAGTAAAAACAGAATTAACAACCAAATTTCCATGCATTGTGTATCACTTGCAATTGTTCTTTTTCTGTTGTTCGCTGACCATGAATATATCAAATGGAATTTTCAATGGTGGTTTGTTTTATCGGGCAAGCTATTTTTGTGCTAAGCAATTTTTTGTGCTAAGCAATTTTTTGTGCTAAGCAGCTCTATGAAATTGGCCCCTGACTCACCGGACTGGCTGATGAAGAAGCAGACGTCATCTCTGAAGATGGGAGTACAACGATCCAAGAAGTCGCTGGATAGCTCTATCATGACGGGCAGCTGGGTCAATTCCTCCAGCAGTTGTCTCGTCTGGAAGGAGGGGGAAAGGAAGACGAAAAGGGCGGGAAAGACATATTTACAAATTCTGTCTATTAGACTCTTTGAGGCTGTTTGAAGTGGCTACAACAGTGCTGGTCAATAGGGCTCCGCGCTCGAGCTATTTATAGAATATGCCCTTTATCATCGACAGCTATAGTTACCACTATAGTTGTTCGGACAAATATCACAACGTTTACGTGTAAGTTAATGGGGCAACGTGCGACTTGTTTGTCCAAACTTCTGAATCTGACGTCACGAGCATGGAGCCCTATTTACAGCATGCTGGGCTCACTTTCCTGCAAACAAGACCCCCAGAAAAAGTATTACTTACGGCCATTGCTGAATGATAGCTGGTACCGCAGGCGATGAACAAAAGTCTGCGACAACGATTCATCTCAGACAGATAGTTCTTCAGCCCGCCAAGATTCACTGAAATGAAAACCCAAGAAAGATTGTTACTGCAATGCTATACCAGTCCTAACATTGAGCACAGACCTCGGATTGTATGTAAGAATGGCTGTATGTCCCAAGGTTCCGATTCTCCTTTTCATGGCACTGCTTAAGCCCCTTTCACACCGGGCCTTAAGTACAGTTGCATTGTGTTACGTAGCGACTACGCTGCCCTACGTTGTTCCTACGCTGTTCCAACGCTAGTCTACGCTGGCTTACGTAACAATACGCCGAGTACGCAAAAGGAGTACGCAACATGTACGCAAAAAATTAAACATGTCTAATTTTTCCACGTACTCTTGGCGAAAAGCACTGGACACATTACTAGAAATAAATAAATAATAATATTAATCAAGGGCAGAATTGTGTCATATTAATCAGGATGTGAAGAAAATTTGGCAAACCTGTGTGATTCTCAAAGTTCAGTCTTCCTCTCATGGTGTTGATGACACTCTCCGGCTGCTCAAAGATCTCCTTCTGCATAAAGTAGTTGTAGTTGCCTGGACGGGAAAATAAACAATTCCAGAATGAGACGGTGACGGTCGATTGCACAGGGTGTGGTAATGACCGACTGATTTCGGAGGATTTCTATTACAGGGTTATTTACCTTTCATGATCTGTTGCAGTTCCATCTTCAGGGTCTGCACTTCACGGGACTGCAGTTCGCCTTCTTCTTGCTTGATTCTGTGGATCGTCAGGCCTGCGAAAAAAAAAAACAAGCGAAATTTACCAGAATTACTACGCATAACATCCTAAGACATGCAACCGACTAAAAATCATCAAAATAATCAAAATCATCAATATCATCAAAATCATCAAAATCATCAAAATCATCAAAATCATCAACATCATCAAAATCATCAAAACCATCAACATCATCAACATCATCAAAAAATCATCAAAATCATCAAAATCACTTTGATGACTTTGTCTCTGGTTCTTTCTTTTTCAACTTTCTCCCGACAAAAGATTCATAGCTTTTACATTATGCTCAATACTTCTCGTTCCTTTTCAAGATTTGCTTCCAAATGACGGAGTTTCACAATTATTTGCTTTTCAGGAATTCAAACGTGTTCCAAAAATTAACAAACAAATAAAAAAAAATTGTTAAAATTTATGATACTGCCAATCATTTTTTTCAATTCCTATAATATTATTTTAGTTCACCAATACAATTCCAGTATTTCACATTCAAGTACTTCACAATCATCATCCAAGCTTTGTTTTGAATTTTGGAAGGCTTTTTAAATTTTTCTTTCACAAAGGAAGGAATTGCCATGGTAACCCTTTGAAAGACTTACATCCATCTCGCACGGCTGCTACGTCATTATCCTCTAGATAGATGACACGGTTGGTGTGCTCGATCACGGCGCTGGCGTCACTCGCAAAGAAATACTCCGCTTCCTTAGATTCCCCAACAATCTCAACGTTGCTTAAACTCGTGGATCGCTGGAAAGATTTGTTTTCGGCTGAGAAGGAAGAATAATAAACAAATCGAAACTCAAAATTTAAAGGCACAATACATGTTTTTGTAAAGGTAACAGAACAGCACTCACACTTTGTCTAATCCAGCATGTATACGAAACAATAAACCTGGGAAAATTTGAACATGACTTTAGTGGGTAATTTTTTATCTTATTTTGCATAGAGAAGAGGTGGAAACGTGCAAAGAAGACAATGGGCCTTCACGAAACCAGGCTTGAGGCTAGGCTTGGTGCTTAGTTCGCTACCGCCATTTGAGGCCCTAAAAACAAAATGAAGGGATTGGGCCACATGATGAAGTCAAAGAAAGGCTCCAGCTTCGCCATGTATGTCAAGCCCTTCATTTCATTTAGGACACAAAATGGCGGTAGCAAAAATAATTACCAAGCCTAGCCTCAAGCCCTTTGACTACATCCACGTTTCCACTGCTGTTCTGCACCAAATGAGATGACAAAATACCCACTATAAGTCAAGTGATGGCATGTAAACATTGGTCGCGCAGTCGGTCTATTTCACGCTGTTTCCATATTCTCGACTCAACCTATCAACGCACGACGAGGGCAGTACATGTAATTTACGTCACCAGGAACCAGTGTTGTATGACACGAGACCGGTCTCGAGGCCAGAAATTTGCTGCCTCAGCCTTGGCCTAGGCCTCGTAGGTCCATGACTCGGCCTCGGACTTGGCGTCAAAGAATTTTGACTGATGACTCGGCTCGAGTTTTAAATGTGTTTAAAACTGAAACGTGTTTCCCAACATTTCTGGGGGTCAATTTTCAATTTTTCGTAGAATACACTTACAAAAAGAAAGTTAAAACGCCACGCGAATAGCGCTCACCTACATCGCGACATTATTGTGTAGCATGTAATGCATCAAATGTAATGAATTGAGAGCATGGTGCCCTGCACTAGTGTGGTTATAAACCACATTGTGAAGTACGGGTACCGTGTCTAGACTAGCAAACTAGATAATTTTATATACTAGTACATGACTCGGACTCGGCCTCAGCCTCGGACACGGACACCCATGACTCGGACTCGGCCTCAGCCTCGGCCTCGGACACCCATGACTTGGCCTTGGCCTTCACTGCTTGTGAGAAACTCAGCCTCGAACTTGGCCTCGGCCTCAGAGACCCATGACTCGGACTCAGCCTTGGCCTCGGAGGTTGCGGACTCGAATACAATACTGCCAGGAACGTAGAACTACATTCTGTCCAGGAACATAAGTCGTTTGACTGACAAGCCTGCGTTCGGGATCTACGGTACTCACGTCTCAGTTCTTGCTCCTTGCTGTCCTTGTACACGATGGGCACGTAGTCGCTGTTGAGCTTCTGTTTAGTCTTGATGCCGATCAACAGAGGGCTTCCACGTCTGGTAGCCACGCACTGGCCAGGGAATCTAATGCTCATGAACGCCAAGGCAAAGGCACCCTCCTAAAAGATAGAGCCAGGGTACAGAATAAGTAATAAATGCAGTCTCAATAAAAAAAAAAACCTACATTGTGAATTTGATTTTTCAAATCTTTATCTTTATCAATTTAATTATCTAGGGGCCTTTTCCAAACCTCGGCTTTGGCTCAGGCTCCGGCTTCGTCTCTGTCATCCACATGCTGAAAATAATAGGTTGTGGTTTTTCATTGAAGCTGAAGTTCTGTTTTCTTTTTCAAGCCAGAAAATCTCATTCTGAACCACAGCCAAAAGCCTCTATTTTGATACCCGTAATTTTAAAATGGATTTACGACAATGAAGACAGAGCCAGAGCCTGAGCCGAGGTTTGGAAAAGGGCCTAGGCATAAGTTTTGAGACATTTCTTAGTGGCTCTTTTAGAATCTGTCCAAATGTTGGGTGCTTGGAGTTATTAGGAATGCCTGACTTTTCTGAACATTTCGCTATTTTCTTGCGACTCCGATGTCAGATTGAGCTCAAATTTTCACTGGTGTGGTTATTTCATATACATGTTGGATCAGACAAAGTGTAAGTGTTCTGTGACCTTTACCAATCATGTATTAAACCTTTAAACCTTATAACTTTCACCGGAGATTCCACAAATGAAGACAACGTTTTATAAATGAAAATGAAATGACTTCAACCCACCAACTGAAGAATGACGGTCTCCACCAGCTCCCGGAAGTTCATGCTTTTGCCGTCCTGGGTGTCGTAGATGTACTTGATGAGCTTGGCAATAACTTCAGTGTCAGTGTCCGACTCAAAGACAAAGCCCTTGGACTGGAGGAATGTCTTGATGTCCTTGTAGTTGGTGATGATGCCGTTGTGAATGACCAGGAACTCTACCAGATTGGAAAAAGAAGCCAAAATGCCAACTTGGGTTAGCACGATCGGCTAACCAAAAGAAAATTTCATGAAATAACCACAAGGGAAACTGACTGAAAAAAAAATTGTGCACACAGTATTTGTTCATACAGTAATAAAGTTCTACCAACTCTGACAAAAAAATATATCGGTTGGATGGCTCAGTTTGTAAGAGCGCTGGGGCGGTATTCCGGAGGTCGCTGCTTCGAATCCCGCTCCAGTCAATTTTTTGGGGTTCACTTTTTAATGACAAAAAATATGACCGTATTATCATCAAATAACCACCAGGAAAACTGACAGGATGAATTTGAAAGTCATTGGAAGGAAGTCATTGAAAAAGTGAACAAAGAAAAATTGACTGGAGTGGGTTTCGAACCAACGACCTACTGTATGAAATACTGTATGACTGCACACTTCTGTAAGTTAGTAAATTTTTCTGAACTAATAGACCGATTGCGTGATTTATGTTTACATGCCATCACTTATAGTGGATATTTTGCGCAAAAGAAGAATGTAGACGATATAATAGTCTTCTTTGCTTGTTTCCACTGCTGTTCTGCACCAAATGAGATGAAAAAATACCCACTACAGTGAAACACCACTATAACGAACACGCTGGGATGCACAGAAATTGTTCGTTATAGTGGTCGTTCGTTATAGTGAAAATGTTCAAATTTTCACAGCGCATCCATTTTTGTCACCTTCCTTGTATACCCGTTGGAAAAGATAACACAAATTCGCAACAAGAAAACGGGTATCAGACTATTTCGAATCCAAGCCTCGGTTTGATTACACTGCTTTGAATTGGGACGGATGCACCGTGAATAAGGTCTATAGCCAAATGTTTGGTATAATGGTGCTCGTTATAGTGGCGCTCCACTGTATCAGTTACATGATGGTAAGTAAACATTTGGTCGCGTAATCAGTCTATTCCCAAACTAGATTCTTTCCTGACTCACCATTGTTCTCTCCAGAGCGATGAGGGTGGCTGTTGATGGCGTTGGGTATACCGTGAGTGGCCCAGCGGGTGTGAGCGATGCCGCAGTGGACGTCAAACACCAGATCCATGTCCAAATCCTCCTGCACTGAAATGTTGAGAGAGAGAGAGAGAGAGACAATCCCCTTTAATAACGGAAGACTTGAATGTCGTGGGAGTTGATGGGGTACCGTCTCTAAATTACCCAGAATCTGCCACAGGAAGGTTGCTCAGGACCCAATTTCATTGAATCCGTTACTGTTAATAGCAAAAATTCTTCACTTAAGTTAGCAGACTCTTTTTGGTTACGGTTAGTGTATTTCACGGGAGAGTTTTATTTTTTTGTTAAAGGTAAGCAAGGTTTTGCTTATCCCAAGCCCAACAGGCAAGCCATGGTTTCTTAAAGGGCCTTTGTCAGCTAAATGGTGGACTGTT
The DNA here is from genome assembly GCA_963971285.1 of Astropecten irregularis. Classification (NCBI taxonomy): domain Eukaryota; kingdom Metazoa; phylum Echinodermata; class Asteroidea; order Paxillosida; family Astropectinidae; genus Astropecten; species Astropecten irregularis. Next base: position 3,148,624 of record OZ020263.1, on the reverse strand, counting down.
CCCAGTACCCACAGAACATTTTTGAGCTATTGAGCTTAAAAATCCATAGATGATTGATAGATGGTTGCTAAATCAATCTTGCCCCAAGATGCCTTAGAAAAACCTGGCCGGTTACAATTAGCCGACGCATCCTGGGGCAATTTCATGGAGCTGCTTAAGCACAAAAAATTTGCCTTTCAGCATGAAAAGTCTTCCTTGACCAAACATGATTACCAACCAAATTTCCATGTGATGTCTACTGCTCTTGGCTTATATTCGGCCATTGCTTGCTGAGCATAACATTCACCATGTTCACAAGGAGTGTTTGGCTGGCATACTGATTTTACTTACCGAGGTTTTTGGTGCTTAAGCAAATTTTGATGCTTAAAGGGATGGTACAGAACTGGTTTTTGCTACAAAACCGTTGCTGACAGTGAAAGCACATTATGTTATCCATCATATACCTTAACTGACAAACCTGTAGAAGTTTGAGGTCAATCAGCCATCTGGGTCACGAGAAAATAGTGAAAACCTGTGTACAGAGAACTGTGCACATTTCAACGAATGAATAAAATGCTTCGAAGCGATTTATTCCGATCGGAAAATAGTTTCATTCATTTCTCAACGAATATGGCATTTCAGACAAAAACATTTCATGGGATGTTTTCTCCTATCATCACCATTATACTGTTCAAGTTTTATGTGAATCTGTGATTATGAAATGTATTTTGTCTTACCAATTCTGTACCATCCCTTTAAGTAGCTCTATAAAATTGACCCCTTGGACCGGAAGGAGACATACTTACTGGCAATCTCTTCTTCCAGGGCCTTCACCTTCCCCTGCTTCTTGATGATGCGACTGACGTGAGTCTTTCCATCCTCGGGAGGGAAAGTGTTGGAGCCTTCGACCGCAACACCTGTTTATTTTCCCGTGGACAAAAAAAAGAGACCAAATTTAGACCGAAGATGACCAGGAGCCAAAGGTAAGCCTCCAATAGATTTGAAATTTGCTTCTTGAAGCGGCAAGGCCTCATTTCTTTTGCAAGGCCGAATTGTATTGTATGTTTTAGCCTGAATTTGGAAATGTGGTATCCAAATTCTGTATTTAGGCTACATGAAACTAAGGTATACATACATCTAAATATTACATACAGTGTGCCTATTAACAAGGGGTACGAAAGACCTAAAAAGGTTTACCGGTACGAAAGAAAAGAGTCTTTCACATTAGACAAATTCCTTGGGAAATTGGTGGGGCATTGCCGGGTTATTTTGGTCGGAGTAGGACCTTTCACACTACCAAAGAAATCTCCAGGGAATAGCTTGTCACTTGTCTCAATACAAGTTATTATACAAAGCTAGTCATGTGAAGAAAAAAAACACTTACCATGGCACATAGCATTCCCTACACAAATTCTGTGTATTGTTCTTGTGGAGTTATTTGAAGGCCTTGACCAAAATTTGTAGTTTAAATCTACACTGAAAAATGCACTGAACCAAAGGAGTCCACATGTAAGTCACTTAATATTCTGTGCTCATTTTTGGTGAGCTTAAATCAATTCTTTGCCGCTTGTAATGTAAGGTGCAGGCACGTATTGTCTATACATCATGTACTTTGGTTAATAAAGTTAAATTAATACAGAACTGTGCTTACACTCTGTAAACATGTCCATTTAAGGCAAACACATGACATCTGTTTAAGTGTAAGCTGTAAGCCTCAATCCATGGATTTTATTTTATTTATACATGTAAATATTTTTAAGCTGACTTTTTTTGTTCATAAATCATCCATAACAGTTTGAATATCACTGAGACCAGAACTCCTCCTTTCACCCTTCTCTTGCAAAATAATTTTAGAAAAAAAAAACATTTTCACAAGGTTTCACTCTGTGTAAACTGTGTTTACGTGTACATATGTAATTTCACATCTGTTCTTGCCAACCATGCCAACAATGTCTTCTCTTTTTAATTTGTGGATGTTTGTTTAGGCCATTCGTTTCTTTTTTTTAACAAAACAATCTTTAACACACTGTTTAATTATATTTTTTCTATATATATTTTCTATAATGTCCAGATTTATTTTTATTATTACCTTTTGAAACTGCCTTTGCCAATTTCCTCTTTAATATTTTATCTATAAATCGTACAGTGATGGTGTTATCTGTTTATGTCAAGTGTTGACTGTGTACACATTATTCAATTTTTTAGTGCTGGGTTGTTTCACAGTTTCAATGCAATTTTGAAGTTTAGAAGCAGGCCTATTCGTTGAGCAAATTTATAATTTATATTAATTTTTTGGTTTTTTTAATACGGCCTTCAGCATATTCAGGCCGCAATTTGGTGCTTTTTTTGCTCAATTCATAAACAATTTACATATCCGTATATAATTTATCTACATGTATTTAATTAATTTCAATATCGAAAATGAACTTTCAATGCAATATTAGTATTAACATATTCAGACATTATGGATGTGTATATGACATGTTCGTGACTCCGTGTATATTGTATACAGTCTTAGGGTTTTTTGTTGAATTTACACCATGGAAAAACTCATGTTGTAGATGATAAATTCAAGAATTGGAGACAACCGCTGTCTAAATTGACATTTTAGCATCCTCCCCAAATAAAAACCTGACATGAGTTGGCAAAATTATATTTACTGAAAAAAGCTCCAAGTCTTTTACCACAAACAAATAATACACATAATTATGCACAAATTTGTGATTTCATAAGTTTCAGCTTAAATTTTACAATCCATAATCAAATTTAATATTTGAAAATGCAAAATTCAGACGAGACCATAATCAATATTTGTGACAGCTGTTTGAGCAAGAAATAACAAAACATTTACATATATATGCGACCGGATACAGCCCTGGCGTAGTGAGGCTTGTAATGCACTATTTACTTTTCTAGTTCGTTCGTGCATCACAAAGAACACATCACTCAAGTCTATTATGATGATCAGGCCACAAAAAATAACAATATTTCTGGTTCGGGTTACCCAACCAAGTCTAATTGTTGTCTGCAACTGATTTTATCAGTTTTATTATTACCCTTTTAAGCCTTGACTACACACAGATACCTCCATATGGTTGTTAACAAAATGACAAAAGAAAATTGGCAAAATAAAACAAAATTTTCCATATTACAGTCTACCTACTCTGTTTTGAAATGACATGTAATCGAAAGCAACTTACTATTTTTTATTGTTGGCCTAACAAGGACATCATTTGGAGAAAAAAATCTGTTGCACTATGCAGAATATAATATTTTTTTCTGAAAATTGCAATTAATTTGCATTGTGCAACAGCTTTTATTTTTAATGGCTGGCAAGTTGCAACGGCTCACGCCATATCAGCTGTAGTACCTTGATTTATGCCTCATTTTGGCAGATTGGGTCATACATAAATAATGGAAACATGGAATATTTTTTCAATGTATTGTACAGTTTTGGTAATTCCGTTAACCAGTGTGTTTTAAGCAGAATTGTGTGTGGGGGAGGGGTCAGGTTGGGTAGCAATTCTGACATGTACATGTGCCTTGCCTTTCGCTTCTGGTGTCCCGGGTTCGAGTCCTCTGTCCACAAGTGGATCAATTGGGTTTTCAGTCCCTACCTGATTCTGTGGGTTTTAACCAGAATATTACTCTTGGGTTTTCCTCCCACCTCTAAAACTGTATCTTCTTCTCATCATCTTTCCATAAAAAAGGTTTCATCAGGCTTTGGAGCTACAGTGCCTAAGGCACTTTTGAGGAATCCTTGGTTTCATTACCAGATAAAAATACCAGAAAGAAATAATAAAATTACAACTACAAGCCTCTGTCATTCCCAGTCAGTAGGACAATTTCATAGAGCTGCTTAGCACAAAAATTCACTAAGCAAGACATTTCCGTCTTAGTAAAAACATGATTAACAACCAAATTTCTGTGTGTTGTGCATACCTTGCAATTGTTCTTTGGCTGTTGTTGGTTGACCATGGTAGTTTTGTTATATTGGGCAAGCTATTTTTATGCTAAGCAATTTTTTGTGCTAAGCAGTTTTGTGAAATGGGCCCCAGGTCGCTTACCTGCTGAATCATAGCCTCTGTACTCTAAGCGCTTCAGACCGTTGATAAGCGTCTCAAGGATGACCTTCCGTTGCTTAGGAACCAAGTGGTTGATGTAAGCGAAAATACCTGCAGAACCAGAGAGCAACAGAATCTCAGCTTAGGGGTCAGGATTATAAATTTTTCCAAAATGTCAAAATTTTCCCTGAAATGGCGGCCCTTAATTCATGTTAGTGACCACAAGACATGCCAGACTATGCAGCCGTGAAATGTTACATCTTCGTTACCGTTTTTACCCCATAATTTCCCTCAAAAATCAAAGCCCTGCCCTCTTTCCACAAAGTTAACCTTGCTAATAATAATGTAGACGAGGACACCACCAAGGTATAGATCAGCGCGGACATCCGGGTACTTTCATTCTCATGAACTTGACAACCGATGAAAACCAACATGTAGATGGCGAAAGCTACGGACAAATCACGCACAACCCGTCCATCGTCGAGAATTGTTTACCGAATATTTTTGTCAAGAATCAGACATCGTGTTCTGTACGACTTTCATTGTCGAGTCATAGTTTTTCCTCAGACAATAATCCTTCTTTGAAGTGCCGTACGTATACAAAGATTTAACAATTCTTGCAACTTGGCAACTTGCTGCTTTGTTTTTATTGCTCCAAGGTCGGCGAGCTGGAATGACGTCACTCCATGCTGAGCTATAAAATTATTTAGGTAGGCCTAGACCAGGCTAAGTATCTTTTCAAAAAGTAGTTTTCCTTTTTCTAGTTTTGTGACCCGTCTAATCACAATCCCCGATCGTAGCATTAGTTCCTGAAATTAAACCTGATAAAAAAAATAAAGCTACAGAGATGAGAAGCGTGAGGCTATGTCAAGACATCCCAAGCATTGCCTTGACAACCACAATCCGAAGAACAATTTGTGCCCAATCCATACATTTGTACACTATACAAAACTCAGTATGATTGGTAATATTAAGCCTTATCGCAAATACCGCCTGGTTGATTTTGGACAATGGTGGAAAGGCACCATGGGAAGGAAAAAGGGGCATATTTGGTAACGGTGTACAAGCAGGTCCGATACCAATAAAGGGAACAAAAACAACTTAATTTTAAGTTAATATAATACATTAATAGTTTCTACTGTTCCAAAATTATATTTTTTACTTTCAGTAAATGTTCCCGAGTCCTTAAAAAATCCCCAGATAAAAGAATTTTGTGCAACATTTCAGAGTAAAAATACAATTTTCTTACCTGTTTGTTGCAAACTTCAAAACAGACATACAAAACAGTTTTATTCCCTTTATAGGTATCGGACCTGCTTGTACACCGTTACCGGCTTGTGCGTAGATTAGTGCACTCACTCACTCACCAGCGGCACTTCACTTCACACTCGACTCACTTACATCCCAAAAAATCGCAGCAGTTTTTCGCCAAGAGAAAACACTGAAATGATACTTACCACACATTTCGACAGCAGAAACCGACCCACAATCCGTGAATTCGTCCTACCGATGGGATGTAATGTAACTGAAGATTTACTGCAGTTCAAGTAGTTACGATCTACACAACAATTCATCAACATTCAGCAACGTGTCAAAAACATCAAAATTTGACCTTTGACACGTGTGACTTGCATAGCATGAAGAGCGCCGCCCTTTTTTCCGTTGTTCATTCTTTGCCATGAACAATATTAATGAGCAAAATAAACAAAATTGTGGGCGTGGTACACTTCATGCAGTTACAATGATGCAATATTTTACCACACTGACGTCAGATTCTCATCAACCTACTTTCAGTGATAAGCTGATAGAATATTCTTCAAAATTCTTATCTTTGTTTAGAAACTCCGAGATTTCAACTCGATCACGATAAAAAGAATCATATTTTGTTCCCTCCCAATAATATGTGCAGATTCATGTGCAAATTAAACTACCAATGAAGATACAGTAACAGTCATCTGTGAAATTTAGTCCAAAACGTTGTCAACTTTGAGAGAAAACAATGAAAAACGCCCACGGAATTTCTTTTTTCTTTTTACCATTATTTTTTATCTTTTAAAGATATGTTCGGTTGTTGCTTTTTACTAATTTCTTGATAAATAGAGCATTTCAGGCGGAAACATTTTAATGGTATGTTTCTACCAACACCATCTTTATACCCTGTAAGTTATCGGTAAATCTGTGAACATTTCTGTTTTGGTTTCCTACCAAAGTATGATACTACCTTTAAACTTACCAATTTTATCAAACGACTGAGTAAATACAAGGCAAATAAACTTAACTAGTCTGGCACGACAACTTCTTATTTTAATAACATCAACCACAAACAGTTAAATAGTGGAGTAAACAATTTCTAAAAGTGGATCATTACAATAATTTACAAGATGTCAAATCTATACTTTGCCAGATATTTTATTCCTTTTTTTTTTTCAAATCAATAATTCATAAAAATGTACTAATGAGCTTGTTTATTCGATATTTTGCACATACACACACAAAAAAACACCTGTGAATGTTTAAAGAGAAAATATGATCAGTTTCGGGTCAACTTTTGTCTAGTGACAATACACTTGAAATCAATATGTACTGTAATTAGGGAATCCTTTCAAATCATGAATGCGACATTGTAAATTTATTAATTTGTTTGTATTTCAACTTAAAACAAAAATACTTTGGGAGCATCATCTTAACAGTGTAGAATTCACAACACAAAAAGCTTATTTTTAAGGTGTTTGGGAAAATAAATTCCAAAAACTGTAAAATGTTTTACTCTTAACACACACATTTAGATTCAATCTTTATAGCTTTCCCAAAGTGTGAAATTGTTGTTAATATCTTTTTACATACATGTATCTGAAGATTAAAGGTACAGTACAGGATTGGTAGCATACCCAAACAGAAATGTTCACAGACTTATGTACCGTATTTAACTTTTTTGGGTTGTTTTTTCCACGAAATTTGAGTCCTGCAGTGTATGCAACGCACGGATTTGCAACATGCGACACCAACCAGTGAATGTAAGCATTAAATATTTAACTTGACCACACAGGAACTGTAAAAACAAAATCTGTGATATCCATGGAAATGATGAAGTTAAAAAATGCAAATTCAAAATAATAATCATGTGCACAGCATGAATACTGCTCCTTAAAGAGCTTCACTTTTCTTTTGTTGTCCTCTTTAAGATAAAGAATAGCCACATGCCTTTGTTGTACCGGCAATTAATTGGAGATAATTAAATTTTTTCATCTAAAAAAGCAAGGTGGCTACGTAGGAATGCCCAATATCCATAATAAATGTTGTTGGCTTGTTGCAAATAAAATAATTTTTAAATAAAATAAAATGGATAAACAGAAGAATCTGAATCAGATACACTTGCCATTACTATGATACACAGAGTATTAATAGTTACACACGTTAATATATTCACAAAATATTGGGGTGGTTATTAATTGTGCTGTCACAGCGTAAGCTAGCAATTCTTAACAGTGAAATCAACAACCTGCCAAAAAACTACTCAAACATTACCAAAAAACTATGGGTTTCACTCAATTTACAATTTATCTTTGACCAAAGAAGCTACTAATTGTAGACCCAGCACTCTGCTCACATCTCGCAACAGTTTACTAAATATTGTGCAACGAAGCTTAAGTTCTTATAATAAACACCAAATCAAAGCGTCGTTTCTTTGAACTTTTTGTCTTCAGCTTTTAAAATTCAGTTGAGTTTTTGTGCCCACATTCCATTTTTCAAACTTCAAGTGTGATGTGCCATGAGGAAAATTAAAAAGAATACGTACGTACAGTTCAGTTGTGAACAGGATAAAGCCTCTTAAATAGCGCCCTCTCCTGGTGGCACAAACATTGCAAAGCGCTCAAATTACAGTTCAAAAAAAAAAACCTGAACAAAGTTTCCTTGCTGCCTGCAAATATCACATATTTACAGCTTCCGTATTTTCAGATTTTGGTTTAAATACATTCTTGAAGCATTTTATACAAAAAGAAGAATTATAATTTTGGAAAATGCAATGGGAGCACAACAATACCTTTGTTGAGGTTTGTGGGCGAGGCAGTAGGGTAGCTGTCCGGGGAAGCGGTTAGAGCATTAACTTTGGGGACACCGACAATAAAAGTCCGGGATTTTTCTGCGAAACAATTAATTAAAGTTCTCCAGAGGAAGATCTTCCAGGTGGACAAAACTTTGACATTGGTGTGAAGCTTGAAGGGGTCGTGTCAACAATCGGCAGAATCCGCAGGTAACGGTAACAAGAAGTGGCGGGAGAGAGACTTGGAGACCGAGGGGTGACTATCATCGGGAGCGTCTACTTCTCTTCGCACCAACTGTTCTCCTTCCGCACCTGTTGGGAAGACACAAACAGAGGAATGGATCAGTTTTTTGTCCGAGCGGTGGACAGTGGTGGCCCATCGGGCGGGGCACCGGGCACCACTTATTTTATCGTTTTATTTTTTGTTGACTTGACTACTCCAACAACAAGCCTGGAAATAAACGGAGGCCACTGAAGCCATGGCCTTAGTTGCCCTGGTTCTTGGCCTTGGTGCCCCTTCAAATAATTCCATAGACATTATGATTTTGCAATAGAAAGTGAACCTTGCAATGGAAAATTGGCCTTGCCCTCACCAAACCTTATTTCCAGCCCTGCAACAAGCTAGTCACCTTTATTTCACCTTTTCTTTATTTTTTTTTTTTACTAGACCACGTAGGTCTTTCTGATGCAAGTCAGAAACATGCACCTAATACTTTTGACTTTAAGTCTATAGGCTGGTCTAGTGTTTAAATCCTAGCACTACTTCGGGGGGGGGGGGGGGGGGTGTGATGATAAGAACAGTTTGAAATGTAAAAGAAGGTAAGTTTGTGGTGACACCATGTAATCTCTTCTGTGATAGTGTGTGGTTCTGAGAAGAACCGTTGGTATTATCTTGACGTTCCAAACAGTGTGCTCTGTTCGTCCTCAGGAGAGTGACAGTCCTACCGCAAACCTACTTTCTTTTAGTACTTCCACCATGCATAGCTTCTAGTCTTAGTTTGTGCAGTGCAGTAAAAAAAGAAAGCCTGATTTAGACAAGGTTCAAGGTCCAAGTTACCTGTTCCTCCTCGGCCGGACTGAAGTCATTCTTGATGTTAAACGTTTTCCTGATCTCTTCTGGTGTCTTGCCCTTGATCATGTTGGCCACCGTCTTGCAAGTGGAGTCTAGAAGTCCCTTGATGTCTAAGTAATTAGCCGCCTGGAGAGAAGAAGGAAAAAATCATTTGTGATCCTTTTCAATGTCAAGTTATTCAAAATTGAAAAAAGAAAAATTCCCTCGAAAGCGGGATGTGAACCTGGGCCAGGACTCCTAGAATACTGTACTGGTGCTCTACCAAATGAGCTATCCAGCCCTATGTTGGCGCCTTGGCGGTGTCACAAAGAGTCAATTCTCTTTTATTTGTTTGGCAGTCAGAAGCCATAAAAGCTATTACTATTACAGCCTCGATTCTCTCTCTCTCTAGGTCATCCTCAGACGAGCCTTCCATCGTCGCTTCCAGTCATTCCGGTTTTCGATACTTCCTGCCAGCTCGCTGGTGCTTTGCACTCCTGCGTCCTTCTTGAGAACGTCCAGATATGTTATTGTGAGACGTTCTCGTGCCCGGTGCCCATGCGCTGGTTCCCACAGCACCAGTTTGCTGACCGGCGGCTCTTGGTGTCTTTGGCTTTGACAGCCTCGATTGAAAGAAGTAATCCTTACCTAAGCACTGAACTAATAACCATCCTGAATCTACATTCTACAGTATCCATATGGTAAATTCCAATTCTTTGAACTCTGACCATGTTGGACCACCAAAACTCCACATGAAATTTCTTTGGCCAGGCCTGACAATATTAAATCCTTCCAGACACCCAACACTATGGAATATCCCTATGGCACAGTCTTTGGACTTTGGACTTTGACCAAACTGACCAAATCAAGCCTCATATTTTTTCAAGAATAGGGTGCCTAAGCCCAAAGTCTTGTGTCTTTCCTACTGACCTGCCAACAAATATTCCATGAAATGGTACACGGTATTGTTGGCCTTGGACGGGCATGGGTTTTGTAGGGCTCAAACATAGTAACTTTATATGTTGCTTGCTGGCACCATGTCCAAAGCATGTGCCAACAAAATTAATGCACAGTGTCGGTATATAAAAGGAAGTCCAAAATACATAAACCAAAGGGTAAAGAGTTTGTGTTAGCTTTGATCATCTGTAACCCATAGTTCTTGTATTTTGTTGTTGTTTTTAATCTTCCTGCCTGAGTGGATAAAAGACTGACAAAACGAAAATGGAAAAATACAAACAGATTATGAGGATCCAAGATCCCTTACCAGAATCAGCTCAAATAGCGTGCCCTGGTCCACCTTGAGGAAGTCCAGGTCGTAGCCGCACAGGTCGTCGGTCCGCTTCTCCCGGTTCTCATCATCCTCGGGTGGTGGGGGATCGTCCTTGTGGTAGGTGCACCATTTGATGACCTTCCTCAAGATGGCCGAGTTGACATTGGGGAGGGGAATCGGTTCGTCATCATCCTCATCTACTCCCAGATCTGATGTCAAGGAGAAAGAAATTAATCAATTGAGTCTTAAAAGGCCGACAAAGAAGAAAAAGACTGTTAGCGGGACTCAAACCTTTATGCAGTCACAAAAGTTACATGTATCCTTCCGATTTTGATCAAAGACGCCACCAAATGATGCTCCATCATCTCTCTCTAGGTCGTCCTCAGACAAGCCTTCCATCATCGCTTCCAGTCATTCCGGTTTTCGATACTTGCGGCCAGCTTACTGGTGCTTTGCACTCCTGCATCCTTCTTCAGAATGTCCAGATTGTGGGACATCCTCGTGCCCGGTGCCCATGCGCTGGTTCCCACCGCACCAGTTTGCTGGCCGGCAGCTCACGCCCAAAATGAATTTCCCCAAACAAAATCAACCCTGTAGTGCCCGCCATTTTGGAGCTTTTAATTTATTCATTACGCTGTATGTGTATGGTTTCATGGCATCTTACTTCCACACAAAGAAAGATATATGACTTATTGAAAGGTGAACAAAGAACAATTGATGAGAGCGGGATTCGAACTGGCGACCTTCTGAATACCGTACAGGCGCTCTACCAACTGAGCCATCCAGCCCCACGCTGGTGGTGTCCCCAATTATCTTTGTTCGTTTGGCAGGGCTCCAGTAAATTTTTCTTTGATCACCTTTCAATGACTTATAATTAAGTCAGTTTCCCTTGTGGGTATTTGATGATAAAAGATAATTGACTATTGAGGACACCACCAACATAGGGCTGGGTAGCTCAGTTGGTAAGAGTGCCGGTACGGTATATTGTGGACTTTTAATTTGGTTAGAGTTGAGACAAGACAGATACATGAAGGACTTGACAAAAATTTCATTTCAGCCACTCAAAATACGAACCTTCTAACATTGTTTTGATGGTGACGGACTGTTTCGCAATTTCCACATCCAACTCAAATATCTCCCCATCCGAACTGGAAAGCTTGATGTTAGGCATCTGTGTTGGGTCAAATCAAAATTAAAATAAACAATCAGAATTTTGTGGAAAGAACCACACAAGACAATCCGTTAAAGTCCAAAACGATCGTCAAGATTTCATTCAGAAAACATTGATTATTGTCATACAGAAAGATAGTGAGCGCAAACAAATATCCTAAGCTGCATTTCATCCTTGACATTCGGAGAAGAGATGCGGAGCAATTTTTAAACAGATCTGTGACGTCTTTGAAAAACTCGATGTCATTTGGGATTTTGGGGACATTTTTTAGCGTAACAAAGTACCGTGAAGTACAATTTATTTTGTGTACATCACATTTAACCCTGGTACATGGAATTCTCTACGGCGCTAGACCGACCATCAATCCCCAAATTTAAAAAGTTCAGTTCAGCTCCCCAGTTACTGGGGGTCTAACGTAAATGTACGAAGATGAACACGATTAACGTAAGGCCCTACGGCTACGAATTATTTACTTTAGGGCCGCCCTAGGCTAGGTAGGCCCCTTAAATGTCGTATGGAACTTGAAGGCCAGTAAAACTTGCACAAACACCAACAACAGAGAGTGATCAAGCCAAGTCCAAAACTGAAATTCGGAGTCCTATTTCAGTAGGCTATTTGCACTTTTCAATCGACAGCCGAGGCCAGAGAATAGGGGCGCCTGCATGCAATGGCGCCACCATTGTAACCGTGCATGACTACGGGCCGACAGCATGTTGTTACAAATCTTAAATGGAAAAAGTAGTTACAAAATTAACAAAAACTAGCCCCGTACTCCCCCGATCCTCATGAGCATGGCCACATATTTCTTCTCACGAGGTCCTTCATGTTTAAAACATTGAAAATCGACAAGTTTACCTTCTGTTTTCTTGGTAAGTTCGCCGCAAAATGACGTGGAGAATGTTACGACTGGTCAATGTTATTTATGAACTTACAATGAATCAGCCTTACTTTGAGCATGCGCAGCTGTGACGTCAGAATCAGGATGCGTTCGTTTAGCTCAGACTTCCCTTATACGAGTCGATCCCATGGAACCTCGCACTCGCCTTCTCCCTTGTTTTCTGCAGTACACGCGACCACTCCCAGGTCAGGACTGCTCTATGGAAACTAAACGAACGTCTCCTCATTATCCACATCACATCATATACCGCAATCGCTCACATTGATATAGGCCTACGTCTACGGCTTCGTCTCAATTTTGTATAATTTTTAAACCAATATAATAGGGCCTATGTATCAAAATAGAGGCTTCCGACAACAGATCCGAATCAGAGGTACTCTAATTTAGACGGGAAATTAGAAATTCAACCTAACATCAAGGGCACAACTTGGATTGTTCAGCCTTTTAGATAAAGCAGACGAAGCCATAGCCTGAGCTAACTTGTCGAAAAGAGCCGGTGCCAAAAAAGGGCATAATACAGTTTAGTTCTTTTGTCAAGCAAATCTTTATTACGTGTGTAATTTCTTTTTTCAAAACCGTGATTCAGAACCCGCTGGAGGATCAGTATTTGTCATGTAGAAACTAAAAATAAAAGTTGTGTCAAATTTTCCCCTTTAAAACCAAAATGCCCCACTCTCTAAATAGTTGTTTTCATATTGCATGCAATAGTTGTACTTATCTTGCATTCTTGTATTATATCATGGGGGTATTTATTTCTACCTCCATGATTATATTAAAATCCCCATGCTTTTATTTCATGTTTTCTTTTCTCCCAAGGTCAAAAAACGGTCAGATACTGACTGATATGGGTCATTGATAAACCAGGTCACAATATATCTTGAATCCTCTTGGCCTTTTATGTATAATGTGTGTGTTAATTGATCACTCATTAATTTTGTTTGATAAAATTCTGGTATTTTTATCTTTCGACCTTATAATAAACTTTTTATCTGATGAACATAATTGTTTTTTGGGTTTTTCGGTTTTTTAGTCCCGGCTTTGGCTTTTTATACATGTCTTTGTAATTGTTATTGTCTTAATGTAATAATTGTAAATCAAACTGTAATTCAGGTTCTGACTGTGAGAGTTTGGTAAATAAACCATAAATAATAATAATAACATATTCAGTGTAGGATCTTCCCTTTCATAGAGTAACTTCGACCCCCCCCCCCCCCCCCCAAGGGCTCCTTGTACATTAATTAAATTAACATGGTCCGAAAATAATTACATCATCATCTTTTGCTCCCAAAACTTCCCAAAAGCTCCACCATAGATAAGTATTTATATTTTCATAACCAAAATATATAAGAACAATATCTGGACTACACAAAAAACATTTCACAAAACACCATTGGCAAAAAGACTGACATTATGTGTTTCTTTCTTTTGCAGTTTTATTTAGATTCCCAAACCATTAAAACTGTGTACTTGCATACTTTTATTATTATTATTTGAAAATTAATCATGCTAAAACTATCCACCATTGTTATTGTTAATAAATTGCAGTATTGAAATACATTTACACTCAAAACACTTTGGCAAATGCACAAATAGTACATCTTTTTCCATCATGTACAACACAGCCAACAGTTTTACAAAAAAAAAATTCTTACTTTTGAGGAAAAAAAGCAAAACATTCTTTTGCAAAAATGTTAAAACTTAATGTTTTATCTGGACATTCAAAATTTTTTTAAGGGGATTAGACATGCTGTTGGTGGATACAAATCTGAGGTGATCTAGAGAGTCAATGATTTTCTCAGAGTCAAGTCACAGTCATTTACAAGGTGTCAATGACATGATTCGAGTCAAACAGTTTGCTGTTAGTGAATCAAGACAAAGGGAATAACTTGAACAATGAGACTTGTTGGACTTGATCTGACGTCACTGGGTTATTCCAATGTTTCTCAAGTCAATTTATTCAATGTGTTTGCATTTGTCATAATGCCAACTCTTCTAGTTCAAAAGAATCGATACTGGCACAACACTGAATGACTCCAGAAAGAAAAATGCACTTTACACAATTTACAGTCTAGATGTCAAGCTCATATCCACTTATATATAGGCCGACCATCCACAATTTGAATTTCCATTTTGACCGGGCACTTAAACCAATGAGAGAGCAGCTCCTCCGTGTAGCCAATCAGAAAGTAGTACTTCTGCGGAGCAAGGTTCCGGAGCATGATCCCGACCAGAGTGATCTGATTGGCTCGTCGTTTGATGATGAGGTCCGTTGCCAGGCAATTGTGAAACGTCCCGTAGATGAATTTCCTGATGAAGAGGTCGTCCAGGGCGTGGTCGGCTGCATGGGGTTCATCTTTGAGGTTAGCTGGAAGTCGAGAGGAAAAATAATTCAATTCAAGAGATTACAAGCAATTGATGATCAATCAGACTCTTAATCTTTAGAAGTAGACTTGCCCTAATCCTCTATTTAACTTCGTAGTTAATCCCAGTTCCTCCAGCCCCTTTCTTCTCCTCCCCTTTGTTGGTATCCACCTTTTGATCTCACCTACCCTCACCCTGTTCATACCCCCATTTTGTCCTGATCCTCTCATCCATTTATGTGTATCTTTACTTGCACGTTCTTGTCCTCTTGTCATTTAGCCTTTGAGAAAGATCCTGCTAGGATTGAAACGTGTCTAAGGCCCACCTCAATCCAAGCATTTTATAAAGTTCAAGTAATTTTTTTGGCTGATGAGCAGTTTGCAGCAGTTTATTAATTGTATTGAAGTAAACTTTCACTACAAATAGGGGGTTACCTCAGATTAGTACACTCAGGTTAGCTGGTGCCCAGACCCAATAGATGAAGAGTCATATTTAGGTTAGTTAGTTTACTGTAGAAGCTGGGTATCAGCTAACCTGAGTGTATTAATCTTGGGTAACGCCACAAATAGGACACTGTTTAGATTAATCTACCCAGTGGCGCACCCAGGGGGGGGGGGGCTCGGGGGGCTTGAGCCCCCCCCCCAAGAGGGTCCCTGAAAAAAAAAAAAATGAAAAAAAAAGAAGAAAAAAAACGAAAAAAGGGGGGGGGGAGAGGGAAAGGGAGAGGAGGAAGGGGGGGGGAGTAACAAAATGTTTTGTGGGAGAAAAATTTTCTTTCAGCCCCCCCCAAGACAAAATCCTGGGTGCGCCGGTGAATCTACCTGTGTGTTGAGTACTCCAGCCCTTTCTGACGCCAATTTGGAAAGGAGGGTTGGCTTGTTCGTACGTTATGGGTTTCTCCCCTTTGCTGACTTTGACTCGGCCAGCTACGGTTTTGTGGCACACAGCAGACGTCTGAAGACATCTGATGGGTAGTCTGGCACACTGGGTTGGAAATTGACGCTGTCAAAATGAATAAAAGCACATTCATTTTGAGGTAACAGGTCAACTCGCCTCCTAGCCGACTCGCCTCTTACCAACTCACCTCCTCCCCAACTTGCCCCCTGACCGACTTGCCGACTCGACTCGGTATTAATTATGATGCATTATAATTATCTTCACAATTTGCATGTCATTTCTGAATAAATTAGGGGGCAAGATGGCCAGGGGGTGAGTCGGTCAGGGGGCGAATCGGTCAGGGGCGAATCGGGGAGGGGGCGAGTCGGGGAGGGGGCGAGTCGGTCAAGGGGCGAGTCGGATAGAAGGCGAGTCGATCAAGGGGCGAGTTGGTAAGAGGCGAGTCGGCCAGGGGCGAGTTGACTTGTAAGTTGTACTTTGTAGGCCTAATGTGGCGATTGTGGGTTAACGGGATCCCAAAATACATTGATTTTTTTTGGCTCTGAACTAACTTCTACTCCTCAAAAATGATACTTTTGACTTTCAGCAAATGTTCCTGGGTCCTTAAAAGCCTACATTGAAGAAATTTGTTAAACATTTCAGGGTTAAAATTCAATTTTCTTACGCACTTCTTGTAAACTTTAAAACAGACCGTCTGATCGCGTGAGGCCATTTTGTCTGGTCCGGTTAGTCTAGTGCCCAGACCCAACAGACCAAGAGTCCTCAAAATGTCAGAGTGGAAACCAGACTATTCTCGTCTGCGGCCGTCCGTGCGGCGGTGAAATGTTACAATCTTGGTTACCGTTTTTACCCCATAATTTCCCTCAAAAATCAAAGCCCTGCCCTCTTTCCAAAAATTTAAGCTTGGTAATATAGAGGAGGAGACCAACAAAGTATATGTAGGTAAGTTACTTTTCAAATAGTAGTTTCTTTTCCTTTATAGTTTTAGGACCCGTTAACCCACAATCCCCCCTAATGTTATAACGTTAGGCAATCCATTTTGATAAGGGCAAATTATCTGTTTATAAAAAAGTGGTGAGAAACGTTTTTGATGGAGGGATGAAAATCATTCTCCATTGTAAATTGTTGCCGGCTTTGTTTGCTTTTATATAATGAAAGAGTGCAGGCAGCTTACTGCCAAAATGTTGAAACATTTTACTTACGAAAATCAACCTCGAGAAACTTCGTGCGGGCGCCGCCATCTTGAAATCAATATGACTATGGTGATCCGGTCAAGCTCCGGCTTAGGCTTCGTTTTCTAAAAGACACAAACAAAAGTTGTAACTATTTGATAAAGTCGAAGTACCATTTTCTGAACCAAGAAGGAGTTATTCTTTTCGAAAACGTAGTCCAAAATCCCTATTTTTGATATAATCTACTAAAAATTGGATGTCAAAAATAAAGCTGAAGCCGGAGCCGGAGTCCAAAATGCCCAAGTCCCGGTCTATGTTGGAACCAGACGACTATTCATGTACAAAGTGAATGAGACGACAGGTCTAGTAACCATACCATGTGCTTAACATATGGGTCAGTGCATGGGCGTGCGATTGAACCGGTGCCCAGTGTAGTCAGCGATTGATAAACAAAAATTACCGTATAAAAATGTGTACAAATAAAGAGCAAATTTGCCTTTGAATTTGATTGAATAGTTATTTCCTCTACGGAGACTTGATGGAGAACAAAAGTAAGACTCCAAACTACTATGCTATGGATGCATGATCATGAAATTGATGAAATTGATCAGCTGACGAAATTGTAAAGTTCAGAGTTAAAAAAAATAAATCTCAATTCTCATCGATCGAATGATAATCATATTGCATGATCGAATTCGGGCTTATCTCAACCAGTGTGTGACCGACTCCTACTCTTCAAGGCTATACTCTCAGGGATTGATCTGCATTACTTAAATAGCCACCTACACAGCTACTGATGATCAAAAGTGAAAAGGACGAGGTAACCATGGTTATGTGACTAATTAATTGAAATGGGCCTAAGTAGGCCCTAACTATTAATATTATTATTTATATTTAAATTGGTGTCCAAAAATTTAGCTGTTGCCTTTTGACCAAGTGGTGTTTCCACGTCACCCAGAACAACTTTGCGATGATCATAACCCTAGTCCCTAGGTCTGACATGGACTGGGAACCCCAGGTCAGACATGACGATCATCGCAACTATCAGAACTGAAGAAAAATATGGCGATTGTAAAGTTCAGGACCCCAGCTGTGATTTTATCATAATTCATTCATATACAAACAGCCGGCACAACGTACGTACGGAACATAATCACGGTCGTGAAAAAAACATAGAAGGGTCCCTAACTTTAAAATCTGCAAAAATAAATCACTATACCAGTACGGCAGTAGCCACTCCCCCTGCTGCCCTCACCCTGCCCCGCCCTAAATGAAACTGCATTTCTTTGGCAAAAACAAAAGAAGTCGGCAAACTGCTCATTAACCAAAATTCTGGCGAAATGTTTTCAAAATTTTCATCAACCAAAATGATGACCTGGAATAGATGAGGGCCTGACGTTTCGATCCTAGCTGCAGCATCATCCTCAAAGCGAAATGACTTGCATTTAATATGTTATGTTCCTGGAATTTCTTCTCACAGATGGCGGACGGCTTCAAGTACCGACCTTTGGACTCGGCCCAAATAGATCCTCTGTACCTCAAAGGTAGTAGCTCCAACCGGTTCACGAGGCATCTTTTTTCGGAAGTACCGCATTATATGCAGGGGAATCCGTTCATCCAGCGAGGCTACTTGGCACAGCTGTCTTACAAAAAGTGCATCCAAAGGTGAACGGTGAACTTATTCATGCAAACCCCCAATAATGAAAAGTAAACAAAGAAAAATTGACTGGAGCGGGATTCAAACCAGCAACCTCTGGAATACTGTACTGTAGTGGTACTCTTACCAACTGAGCTATCCTGCCCTATGTTGGCAGTGTCCCTAATCATGAGTCAATTATCTTTGTTCGTTTGTCAGTCAGAAGCCATGAAACCACTCTCATACCGCTACATCATGGCTTCTGACTGCCAAACGAGCAAAGATAATTGACTATTAGGGAATTAGGGAAACCACCAACATAGGACCTGATAGCTCAGTTGGTAAGAACGACAGCACGGTATTCCGGAGGTCGCTGGTTCATAACCAGCTCCAATCAAATTTTCTTTGTTCACTTTTCAACGACATTTTCCCTTGTGGTTATTTGATGAGAATACTGTTTTTCTTTTTGGAAATTGACTCAAATTGCGTCTCTTTTTGTCCATGCCATCTTCTACTAGTTCCTTTGTGTGGTCCAATGAGACTGTCAATGTTTGGAGCCATCTCTTTGGTTTCTTGATCTTCTTGGCGTTGACAGTGTACGACAATCTGGTGACCATCCCTCGCCTGAACGGCACGCTGGACGATCACCTGATCTACACCTTGTATCTCTCCTGTTTCCAGGTAACATCGGCGTTTTAGGCCCGCTTCAAATGTCAAACTTCTGCCATGTCTAATTCAAATAATGGCCCAAGATTTGAATTAGACACATCAACTTTTGAAGCAGTTGCTGGCTTTCTGTCGAAAGTTTGAAGGGTCTTGCTGCTTTTAACGGCAGTAGACCGCCTGTACGGTATTCAGGAGGTCGCCAGTTCGAATCCCGCTCTAGCCAATTTTTTTGTGTTCACTTTTCAATGGCAGAAGAGCGGCACAACTTCATGCGTCGATTTCAATTGAAACCTCAGAATTTCATCCTGTGCCGTTTTAAAAGAGAGAGCGCCGCCTTCTCGCAATTTGAAAAATATCGCAATTTTCATAACCCTCTCTTGGTCCGCTACATGTTGTAATTTGCATTTGTAGGTTAAAGATAGTATCATACTTTGGTAGCATACCGAAACAGAAATCTCCACAGATTTACATATAACTTACGGGGTATTAAGATGGTGATGGTAGAAACATACCATTAAAATGTTTCTGCCTGAAATGCTGTATTTATCCAGAAATTAGTAAAACAACAACAGAAAATCTTTTTGATCTTTTAAAAGGAATGCTGAAAATTTATCCAGGAAAGAGTAAAACCAATGACAAAAATTATTTTTCATCTAATTAAAGATCAAAAATAAAAGAGAAAAGACTGGCTGTTTTTCACTGTTTTCTCAAAAAGTGGGCACCGTATTGGACTGAAATTTTCACAGATTGCTATTACTGTATCTTCGTTGATATCTATGCCCATGAATCTGCATTTCTTTGACAAAAACCAAAGTATGATATTACCTTTAATACCCTGCTTTGGGGTTCTGTTTTTTGTTTTTGTTTTAATTTCCCTTCGATTCTGTTCGTCGTTGCAGTTCTGCATGCTGTGCTCTGCTGGCTACCACATGTTCCGTGTCCACTCGGAGGAGGTCTCTAAACGCTGGTTCAGTCTGGACTTGGCCGGTATCTCCATCGGCATGTTGGGTTGCTACTTCCCTTCAGTCTATTATGGATTCTTCTGCTTCCCGGTGAGTTGCTTGGAGTTAGGAGGGCATAGGTGGCAAGTGCTTTAGGCACTCACCTCTCACCAATGTGGCCCGGGTTCGATCCCGGCTTGGGTCATATGTGAGTAGAGTTGTGCGATGGTTCTCTCCTATGCTAAGAGGGTTTTTCTCCGGGTTCTCTGGTTTTCCTCCCTCAACAAAAATCAAACAATTTCGATCTCAGGCTGTACTCCGTGATCATATATGAGTTGATGTGGCTGGCAGCCAAGGGCGCCCATGAATGCCTGCTACTTGATAACGTTGAAGTCGCATCCTTCGCAATTCAGCACCCCAGCTGCGAGTAAGGATGATCAGCCTCCCAAATTATTATTAATATTATTATTTCTGTCTTGACAGTATTGGAAAAATGTCCACATGGTCATTGTGCTGTTCCTCCTGATAATGACACTGGTTGTCCAGTTGCATCGCCGTTTCCTAACGTCCGGCTGGGCCACGAGGAGGCTCATACTATTTGCCATATCAGTAGCATATGGCGTCGGTCCAAGTATACACTGGATATACCTCAATGGAGGATTTCAGGCAGAAATAGTTCAGGTAGGTGAAATATGGAACACTGCATATACACCTATCCGACGACGCGACCATGGAGGTAGGAAACACCCGCCATTACTGGTGTGTCCCCGCCCATATTTTGTCCGTCAACAAAAGAACTTACGTCCACCACACTTACTGCAGGTTGTACATCCCCTAATCATACGAGTACCCTGCAATTATAGAGTGGGGCGGAGCGTGAATTCTTTTGTTGCCGGACAAAAGGCAGGCGGGGACACTGCAGTAATGGCGGGTGTTTCCTACCTCCATGGTCGCGCCGTCAGATCTGTAATGGCGGACAGTATATCGTGCTGTTGGATAGGTCTATAGGGCTGGATTGCTCAGCTGTTAGAGCAACGATACTGTATTTTGGGGGTCGCAGGTTCGAATCCTGCACTCCAGTCAATTTGTCTTTGTTCACCTTTCCGTGAAACTGAAAAAACCTGTAGAAGTTGTATCTCTTCCATCTACACGGAGTTAGAAGAATATTCGGCATACAACATGTCCCGGATTTCCCCGCCGGTCTTTTACTCATGATTAGCTTTCCAGCTTCCCAGATTTCAATAAAATATGATTGGTGGTGTACAAAATAATATTGACACCATCTTTAATAAAGAGGGCGCCCTTCAAAAACTTGTGTTCGGATTACTGTATACCACAAAAGACCTAGTTATTGGTCTAGCCGCCTTATTTAATGGACCTCATTGGTCCAGCGAAGGCGCCAGTCAGAAGAAAAAAACTTGATTACACGTAATATATTTTTTGTTTAAAAAAAATGCAGCGATCTGAACTCAGTGTAAATGCTTGGAATCACAATACATTCTGGTAATATTTTGACATTTTGGCCACAACTTTATGCTATGTGCGGCCAAAAAGATCATAGAGCTTTGTCCTTTTGGCCACAAGTTTGACCTTCAAACCTGTCTGGGGACGCCATCTTCCAGAAAGATTTGCAGGAGGGCTTTGGGTTCCACTGACTGGGAGCCTAGCGAGGACATAAATCGCACAACTTTAATGTCCGCCCTTCTCTCACTAACACGTTCTTTCCTTCTTCTTTCTCCCTCAGATATTTGTCCCAAAATTAGTCCTGATGTACGCCTTAGCAATACTAGCCCTCGCCTTTTATGCGACCAAGTTTCCCGAGCGTTGTTTTCCAGGTAAAACCTTTTTTTTTTACGTAGTAGAGAACCGCATGAAATAATTTTTTTTATTAGAGATGACCAGTATGTACCGTATATGAGCGAGCCCACGATAACATGAATATTGCTGGGCCATCATTTTATTAAATGTTGTTGTTTTTTATATTAGGTGAATTATGTATTTATCTATATTTATCCTGTTTTTTGCAATTTTTGTTTTCAGACATTATCAGGGGCGGATCCAGGATTTCCCAAAAGGGGAGGGGAGTGTGGGGGAAAAAATGTGCCAATTCAATAGCGACGGATGCATTTCGTGCCGATCAAAGCTAGCTACTTTTGTCTCCCCCCCCCCCTCTTTTTATTCTCTTTTTCAGTCTTTCTCCCTCCCTATATATTTTTTTCTCTTTCTTTCTTTTCTTTTTCTTTTTCTTTTCTTTTTTTTTTTACTGGAAGAAAAGAGGGGTGTACGCCCCCTGGATCCGCCATTGATTATGATAGGTCTCTCTAGTTCTGTTTGATCCACTTAGGCGTGTTTTGGGGCCTTAGCGACCCCAGTTCCCCTTGATGCCATTTTTGATTCTAGCTCTCTTTGTTCTGTTTCAGGCAAAGTGGACTACATCGGCTCTAGCCACCAGTGGTGGCACGTCATTGTCATCCTTATATTCCTATGGTGGCATCACGTTGGCATCGAGCTGATGCAGTACAGGACCCGGTACCCCTGCGTGGGTACCAGCGCCCCTCACCTCCCTGCTTGAATGATCCCGGATCTTCAAACCAGTGTTGTATCAGAGTCCATACATGTCATTGGATATCTTTCCCAGTCCCACCTTACCTTATGAAGTCATTTAAAGGGCATGAACAGCATTATTGGTAACAAACCTAAACAGAAATGTTCACAGATTTATCCATATCTTACAGGGTATAAAGACGGTAATGGTAGAAACATACCGTGAAATTTTGTCTGCCTGAAATGCTGTATTTTATCCAGAAAAGATTAAAACACCAAAAACATTTTTGATCTTAGAAAGATCAGAAATGAGATGGCTATTCCCACAGAATTTAGTGTATCATTCGCAATGGTTTTTCGTTGTTTTTTCTACTGTTTCTAATGATCAATTGAGCTGAAAATTTCACAGGCTTATTTTTATTCCATGACAAGTCAAATTATGAACAGACCGCAGCTGTTCTGTCACCTTTACCAATGTTGTACATGCCCTTTAAATGTTGTGAAAAAGCTGCAATCTTAAATGCGGTTTATTTTTTAGTATTACAGCGTGTTTTACAGTGTATGTAAGCTACTCAGGCCACCGTTTATGCAGTTTTTGAAACCGCCCAACCGTACAGCAGTTACAGTGTGTTGTGTGGCCTCTCACTGGCATTGCAGTCATCCATACTCGCCGTAAGTTGGACTTTTTCATCAGTCATACTCTTGATCATCAAATAACTACCAGGGAAACTGACTGGTTTAATTCTTAAATTATTGAAAGGTGAACCAAGAAAAATTGACTGGAGCAGGATTCAAACCTGTGACCTCTGGCATACCATACCGGTGCTCTAACAACTGAGCTATCCAGCCCTATGTTGCTGATTGTCTGTGGCATACCAAAATGTCAGTTTAAATAGCTTTGTTCGTTTACTAGACAAAAGCCATGAAACCACTCGCATACTGGATGTTTATTAACACTGCTATGGTTTTCATCTGGGACCAATTTCATAGAGACGCTTAGCACACACAAAAAATTGCTTAGCACAAAAATGGTTTGCCCAATACAACAAACCACCATTGAAAATTTGATTTGATACTCATGGTCAGCGAACAACAGCCAAAGAACAATCGCAAGTGATACACAACACATTTTGGTTGTTAATCCTGTTTTTATTAAAATAGAAATGTCATGCTTAGTGATTTTTTAGTGCTAAGCAGCTCTATGAAATTGGCCCCTGGTTATTAGTTGTCTGAGGTTGGAATTGACAATCCAGATAAAATATTGAAAAATAACTCAGGTGTTGTTTTTAAGTATGCAAAATATTTGTGTGTATTTTCATTTTATGCCATATTTCGGACCAAAGCTAATATTAAGCAATATTTATGGACAGCGTTTTGTAGATTTTTTTAGTTTCTGTTCAGATATATTCATTTCCTGTGTTTTTATCCATTCTGTTGTGCTAATAATATTTATTCTTTTTGCTAAGACATCGAAGTCAATGCATTTTGATAAATATTTTAATCATGTTTCCTGATCTGTGTTTGGGTTAGGTTCTGGCTCTGCCTCTGCACCCCACTTTTTAGTAGTTAGAATTTGGTAGAGGTAAAAAATTCCTTTAAGAAGCATGGAGAAAGATCGATGTGAGTGACAACAAATAATGAAATGTTTTAATTCTTTAAAAACGAATCTGATACTGACTTTAAAAGTAGAAAATTGTTTGAATTTTATCAAAACATATTTATTTGTATTGAATTGCTAAAATCATAAATTCATGGTTGTTTTTTATTTTATGATGTTTGTGCTGGTAGGTTAAATTACCTAGATGTGAGTGAACAAATTAAAAAAAAATGTCCAATTGAGCTCAAAATTTCACAGGTTTAATATTTGATGTACATGTTTGATTAGACAAAGTGTGAGTGCTGTTATGTGACCTTTACCAATCATGTATCATCTTTGTAGTATCATACTTTGGTAAGAAACCAAAACAGAAATGTTCACAGATTTACCTATAACTTACAGGGTATGAAGATGGTGATGGTAGAAACATACCGTTAAAATTGTTACGCCTGAAATGGTGTATTTATACAGATATTAGTAAAACAACAACCGAAAATCTTTTAACAGCTCAAAAGACTAAATACTAGCTGTGGCTGTTTTTCACTGTTTTCTCAAAAAGTGGGCTACGTATGGGACTGAAATTTTCACAGATGACTGTTACTGTATCTGTCTTGATATGTTTGCCCATAAATCTGTATTTCTTTGCTAAAAACCAAAGTATGGTACTACCAAACTACTTTTGGCGCAATTTTCAAGTCTCTGCATTTTTAACGTTGAACTACCGGTACATTAATTTTTCCAGTTTTTAAGTTTGCACAGTTTCAACCTGCTAGGTCGCGGCTAGGCTATGGAGCCACGGTGCCGCGTGAAAAAAGAAAAATATTGCTCTAAGTTTAATTTCGCGCATGATGATTCATTCAAGTAACCTGTCGTGCATTTTTATGGGTGCGTTCGTTTAGCTCCCCCGGGTCAGCCCTTACCGGGAACGGTCGTGCCATACTGCACAACACGCGGATGAGTTTGACTGGTGGTCGACCCGGGGGAGCTAAACGAATGCACCCATTATTGTCCTCATTACACATGGCTATGGCTTGTGTGTATATTAGCGGCTGCTGCCGATTTTTCACGGCCTTGCATGTAATACAAAGCCATAGCCGACACACGGGGAATATCCACTCGTGATTTTTGATTGGAAACGCCCTCACGGTCTCGGTGAGTCTGGCGCCAGAGCAGCATCAACGTATCATTTCAATGTATGGTGACAGGGATCCATACCGTGCATGTGCGATAAAATAAATGTTGTTTTGGATTTCCCAAACTGTTTAAGTATTCACCAAGAAAAGTGTGAAAATAAGCGGCTACACGTTGAATTTCTGGGAAAGTTTCATTGCATTATTGTCACTGATAGCACGCACCCCTTTTCCGGGATTTTGGCTGCAGGTCTTTCAACACCAAATCAACTTGACCGGTGACCAACCGTGACGGTAAAGTGAGTAACACATTCATTACATGTACAAATTGAATGTTTCCTGAACTTGCTGAGTGATGTAGAAATAAGACACTCAACGGATGCTTAGTTAATTTATAACCTTAGGCTAATTAAGGATGTTCACAGCTCTATCATGCGAGTTAGGCCTAGGCCTATTTGGGTTTATGTGCTTTGCCTTTTAAATGTTTGTGCACAAAAATCTTTGTGTTATTTAATTAAAAAGCCTTATTTTGAACTTGAAATGAACTGAAGTGAAGGTTACAATGCCTAGCAGTAGTAGTAGTTTAGCCAGACAAAATGGCATCACGCAATCAGATGGGCTGTTTTCAAGTTCGTAACAAGTGCGTAAGAAAATTGTCTTTTTTACACTGAAATGTTGCATAAATGTCTTCAGTTGTTTTAGTATAAACTTGAAACCAAGTTTTTTATACGTTGGTTACTTTACAAAAGTGGTTTTTATTTCCAGATGGCCTAAACTACACTAGTATCAGTCACCATTTTTCTGCTATAGAAGAGATGCGTCGCATACCTTTAGGCAGCACTATGATATTGAGTGCTCCAGTCGCTTATAGCCATTTCCAGTTTGTCACTTTTGTAATGTTATAACTTTTGTCGTTGGACTGCAGCTCCTTCATGGTGCCATCCATGACCGTCAAGCAGCGTCATCGTCAACCCTGAGAATCCTTCCCTGAATGCTACCCCTGCCCGCTGTCTGGTAACCGATCCCTCCCATCAGCATGGCAATCCTATACAGCTGCATTGCCAGGGGCGCCGTCCTGCTGGTGGAGCACTCGGCCAGCTATGAACACAACTTTTCCGTCGTCTGCAAGTCCATGTTGCAGAACATTCCGGGCCAGGACTCCAAAACGGTGTATACGTCAGACCAGTAAGGAGCTAAGAGTCAGAAGAAGGCTCTCAGTAGTACACAGTCTTTCAGGCCTTGATTTTTAAGTAGAGTGAGAGTGAGAGTGATCACTCTCCTCCGCTCTCCTTAATGTTTTCCAAGGAGAGTGAAAAAAGAGAGCTCTCCTTAACAATTTAAGGAGAGCTGCCTTTTTTCAAAACATCACAGTATACATTTTTCCAGCTGACATTTACCCTTTATGGAAAATACTAAAAAAGTGTTATCTTTTTATAATCTTTTTCAACAGGACAAGCAAACTTCTGATTCTGTTCTGATGCAAAAACTTGGTTCAGCAAGAGCAAACTGCTCTCTTTATTCACTAGTATGAGTAGGCCCTATGTTGATTGAAGGAGTTAGATTTGCAGCTCAAACTTGATTTTTGTTAGTGAGAGCAAATCACTCTCCTAAATTCTCTATGTTGATTGAAGGAGAGCGATTTGCAGCTCCCCTCATTTTTATTTAAATGAAGACCTGGTCTTTCTGTTAAGATCAGAACTTCGTTTTCCACGTTCACAATGCGTACATTCACTGTTCTGTGTTCTAAACCCACTTTTTGTTCACACCAATACGGTATTCCAGTAGTCGTAGGTTCGAATCCCACTCAAGTTTTCTTCTTTTTTTTTAATTGTCCATTCAATCATTTTTATCTGGTCAGCTATCAGGGCTGGCCTCTCTGAGAATTTCTGTTTAAATTTTCAAGCCTTGAATTTAAAGGAGGCCACAGAGGCCATGGCCTTCATTGCCCTGGTTCTTGGCCTTAGTGCCCCCTTCAAATGTTTCCATAGACATTATGATTTTCCAATGGAAGTGCCCCTTGCAATGGGAAAACGACCTTGCCCCTTTCAGAAACAAATTCAAGGCCTGCATTTTGGTCGTTGGGCTAACATTGTTGGTGAAGTATACCACATCTCAGTGATAGATGCTGCATCTTTTATCCTGATCATCTTTATACTCCCAGGTACATGTTTCCGGTTATCGTACAGGACAGCATCACCTACCTCTGTGCCACAACCACGGACTTCAGCAGACAGAAGTCCCACGCTTTCCTGAATGAGATCATACGTCGCATCACCTCAACGAGTCTCGGCCAGCGGGTCCAGCATGCCGGAGAGTACGAACTGGACAGGGACTTTAAGATCGTGCTCAGCCAAGAGATGGTGAGGATCCTGTGTCCGATTTCACCAAACGCCAAGATCAAACTTAACCTTGAGTTATCAATAGGGAGCTTTAGATTGGTGTGAACGTGGACGGACCGGACCTCGTTCATGTCGACCTCAAACGCGAGAACGTTCTGTTTAAGTACCAAATTCAGCCAAAACGCGCATCTTTGCAAATCCTATGTGCTCCCTTTAAACACTTGCCCGAACGTATTAAGTGTGTCGCCTGGGGGCGTATTTAGTGACCTCAGCCTCAGACTGCCTGTATTTGTTCCAACAGGACCACTACTCGCACATGAAAGAGTCCAACAGCAACATAACCAACCTGCAGAACCAGGTGGATGAAGTCAAGGATATTATGATTCAGAACATCGATAAAGTACTGAGCAGGGGAGAGAAGCTAGACGACCTCATGCAGAAGACGGAGGACCTGGAAGCAAGCGTAAGACCCCCGTCCTGAAACAATTCCCATTAATCCCTTTTTGCATTTTTTCAGGGAGTCTTCCCAAGTCTAAAAAAAAATTTTAAGCTGTAATCCTCTTCGAGTGATCCCCCATGTACTGTTTCTCAGGTTGCAGCATTGTTAATGCTGCACGTATCTTCAATGATCCTTGGGATATAGTGGTATGTGAGTGGTTTCATGGCTTCTGACTGCCAAACAAACAAAGATAATTGACTATTAGGGACACCACCAACGTAGGGTTGGATGGCTCAGTTGGTAGAGCGCCTGTATGGTATTCAGGAGGTTGCCAGTTTGAATCCCGCTCCAGTCAAGCTACGTTACAAGCTTCTTGACAAGCTATGTAAAGCTATGTAACAAGCTGTGTTACCTGCTATGTTACAAGCTACATTACAAGCTACGTTACAAGCTTCTTGACAAGCTATGTAACAAGCTGTGTTACCTGCTATGTTACAAGCTACATTACAAGCCACGTTACAAGCTACTTTACAAGCTTTTTGACTAGCTATGTAACAAGCTGTGTGACAAGCTACGTTACAAGCTTCTTGACAAGCTATGTAAAGCTATGTAACAAGCTGGCTACATTACAAGCTTCTTGACAAGCTATGTAACAAGCTGTGTGACAAGCTACGTTACAAGCTTCTTGACAAGCTATGTAAAGCTATGTAACAAGCTGTGTAACAAGCTACGTTACAAGCTACATTACAAGCTACGTTACAAGCTTCTTGACAAGCTATGTAACAAGCTGTGTGACAAGCTACGTTACAAGCTACATTACAAGCTTCTTGACAAGCTATGTAACAAGCTGTGTGACAAGCTACGTTACAAGCTTCTTGACAAGCTATGTAAAGCTATGTAACAAGCTGTGTAACAAGCTACGTTACAAGCTACATTACAAGCTACGTTACAAGCTTCTTGACAAGCTATGTAACAAGCTGTGTGACAAGCTGTGTGACAAGCTACGTTACAAGCTTCTTGACAAGCTATGTAAAGCTATGTAACAAGCTATGTTACAAGCTTCTTGACAAGCTGTGTGGCAAGTGATGTAACAAGATGTGTTACAAGCTATGTTACAAGCTGTCTTACAAGCTGTGTGACACGTTTGATTGCAAGCTGTGACAAACAGTAACAAACTATGTTAGAAGCTTTGTGACAAGCTACACAACAAGCTGTGTGACAAGCGATGTAACAAGCTGCCTTTCTTTTGTTGTTTTGGTCCCACAGGCTCAGTCCTTTCAGAAGTCTGCCAAGCGGGTGAGCACCAAGTATAAATGGTTGAACCGAAAGACGGGCGTCATCCTGGGTGTGGTCATCGCCGTGGTGCTCATTGTCATCGTCGTCATCATCCTCAAGATAGCAGGTGTCTACTAAAGTCTCTCATCCTGAAATTATCTCCGGCAAGTTCCAAAAGGCTTTCCGTTCTCAACTATAGAATGTAATGATCAAAATTTCAAATTTCATTTCAGTTTATTTATTTATTTTGTTGAATTGTACACTGTAATGCTTTCGGTTGAAATCTCGTCTTGAAAGAATGTCAGTATTTGCTAGTTTGCTTTCATACAGCTAATTGCCAAATAGGACAGTATTTACTAGTGCTGGGCAAAATCAGGTAATTCTTTATCCGGTTACTGATTGCAAAAAATACAAATCAGGTTTACAGTTAACCTATGTAATCACGTGCGATTTGCGTTACATGTGCGATTTATGGTATATACGTCTTCTTCAGTGTGATCGGCGCTTTCGGAATGCTTCTTTTGATGTTATTTTTTAAATCAATCATTCAGATTAAGTACACACAATGTTTCTTTTAGATCCATTATGTGCAAAGCATGTTTCTACTTGGCAAAATGGACAAAATAACTGACTGAAATTCTACAGTTTACACTTTTTGGGTTGTTGAGCATGAGCCAAACGTTCGTCCTTTTTTTTTTTTTTTTTTCAGTTTCGGCTAACAGTTAGTGAAAATTTGTAACCGGATTATTAAATCCGGGTCGGTCAACCTTTAACCGGATAAAAATCCCAGCACTAGTATTGACCCAAATGGTTGTGATTTTTGAGGTTTGCATTAGAGGATGATTGACAATGTGGCAATTCAGTTCAGTTGCCGCAGTACAGCACTCAAAATTTAACAATAAACTTACCTATTCTCCTGTAATTTTTAGTTTTAAGATTTAAACATGTCTAATCCTTGCCAGGAAATTTGAATTATGATGATTTAATTTTGTTTTGTTTTGTTTTGTTTTCTTTTATTAATTAATTTATTTTATTGTTTTGTGCAGTTTTCAGAGCATTTCTTGTTAATTGTGCCTTTATCCGTCTGAAAATCTAGCACAACTTCACAACTTGCATTTTCTTTTCTAAGTTGTCATTTTTACTTTGGAGTTGATATGTGGTCGGTAGAACTGTGGGAACAAAAGATTAACCTTGTGTGAACGAAATATGCAGCAAAACGTGGACATTATTTTAAGCATAGTTTGTTTTTCTTAAACAGCAGCAACCAAAGTATTAGACATATTACATAATAACCTCAATACAATGAGGATGGATTCTGACTGCATCAAAATTTGACAGCGAGTTTTGTTTAAGGAATAGCGTGTTAGCTTTTTGATAGGAAAGTCTATGGCCTTTTGTATGTGTTGTTTTGGGATGTTTGTTTGTTTCTTTGTTTGTTTTTGTTTCTTTGTTTGCTTGGGGGGATTTGCCCAATTTTTCTTCTCAATGCAATATGTCATAAATGCCCTTCAGTGTTTCTGTCACTTTGGGTGCATTCGTTTAGCTCCCCCGGGTTGACACCAGTCAACCTCGTCCCCATTCTCTCGCTTGTTTTGTGTAGTATAGCACGACCATTCCCAGTAAGGGCTGACCCATGTAATAGCTAAACGAATGGCGCCATCTATGGTGGTGCAGTCAAGCAGGCCCGCCTCCTCAAGAATTGTCAGTCCCCTCCCATTTTTACGCCACCCCCCAAGATTTCTCGACATTCCATTAGTAAGGCAATGGGAGACTTTTAGAGAGTCGGTCTTGAGTCAACAGCGCACGCGCAAACCATGTTTGCGCAATTGTAAGCATGCGCACGTTGTATTGCGCGTGCGTGCGCTGTTGACTCAAGACCGAGTCTCCCATTGATTGCAGTAGCAATGCAAGATTGTATAGCTACTCAACGACAGTATTTCAATTGTTTTTTCTCTATTAATCTGGAGCCATCTGTGAAGATGAGAAACTTTCAATAACTGTATTTATGTAAAATTGAAAATGATTTTATTGGCTGAGCCAAATGATATAGATTGTAATCTCTTATCAATATATTAAATGTTTTACGTTAAAAAGTATTAATATACTTATTGCTTTTCATATGTAAGTATAGAATTAACAATTAAATTAAATTAATTAAATTAACAATTAAATGTTCAAGGGAAAATAGGAAATTCTGAAATAAACCGCATGGGAAGCTGACTAGGTTGAATTATCATTTAAAGGTGAACAAAGGAAATTGACTGATGTGGGATGTGAACCTGCAACTGCTGGAAAATACCGTACCGGTGCTCTCACCAACTGAGTTATCCAGGGGCCAATTTCACGGCGCTGCTTAGCACAAAAATTTGCTAAGCATGATATTTCTGTCCCTAATAAAAACAGGGTTAACAACCAAAGTTCAATGCGTTGTGCATTGCTTGTGATTGTTCTTTGGCTGTTGTTCACAGACCATGAATATCAAATGGAATTTTTCAACGGTGGTTTGTTTTATTGGGCAAGCCATTTTTGTGCTAAGCAAATTTGTGTGCTTAGCAGCTCCATGAAATTGAGCCCAGCCCTGCATATGTTGCCAGTGCCCCCTAAAATGTCAATTATCTTCCTTTGTCACTAATGATATCCCAAGAAAGATATATTTTGGATAAAAAAGATGTGAATTTGTACATTTTATTTTTACTTTTCATTAGCCTATATGTACTTAAAAGCCTTTCTGCACTTGATGATCCTTTTGCATGTAAAAATAATTATAATGCCAATTAATTAGTGTTTGGGTAAGATAAATGTATGGATATATGAAACAAACATTGAAATTAGGGCGCTATTTAATTTAGAAAATTGTTTGACATTGTGCCGTCAACAATTTGTTGTTTTTTACACTTTTTTAGTGTAACAGATGGTTGCAGGAACTGCCATAAGGTTTTATGGGGAAATCATTTCATATCAAGCTTTATTTATAAAAACGTAAGAATTAACTGCAGGCGGCCATGTTGATTACACAAAAAGCGTTGCTACTTTTCAAGCACTGTGTTTCTTCATAACTACTAGTTATGATAAATGCATATATTCAGTAAAGGTTTGCAGTTGATATTATATATTCATGGTATTCTTGAATATTCATTATTCTATGGCCTTTTCCAAACCTTGGCTCCGGCTCAGGCTCCGGCTTCGTCTCTGTCGTCTGTATGCTGAAAATATACAGGGGATATAGCGTGTTGTGGTTTTTCATTGAAGCTGAAGCTCTGTTTTCTTTTTCAAACCAGAGAATCTACTTCTGAACCGCAGCCAAAAGCCTCTATTGTGGTACCCGTTATTTTAGAATGGATTCACTAAATTGAGCCGGAGCCAGAGCCAGAGCCAGAGCCAGAGCCAGAGCCTGAGCCTGAGCCTGAGCCTGAGCCTGAGCCTGAGCCTGAGCCTGAGCCTGAGCCTGAGCCTGAGCCAAGGTTTGGAAAAGGTCCCTGGTTAGTAACATACTTAACGGCAGCCTTGATTATATGTTTGTAATGTGGGGCTTCATCATTTCAGTTCAGCCATTTTTTCTTCATATATTCAAGATTGGCTTTCATAATTTGTAGTCATTCTTGTTGTGTGTTTTCAGTCAAATGAGCAAATAATTATTAGCAAATAATTATGCTATGTGCTTAAAATATGTGAAAGACTTTTCACATGGTAACTTTTTACATTTTTGGGTCCACCCCGTGTAGCCTTTTCAAATTGCAATGATGGGTTAACAATGGTCTGCATTCGCATTTCAATTTTACATGGGTCTGACCCCATGTACAACCCAGAGATTTTTTGTAGTGTGAAAGGCCCCTTTAAAGCACAGATATTTTACCTTTAATTTATGTGATATATGTGATATGTGTTTTATTTCATGAAAGTGCAGTTTTATACATGATGAAAATCATGAAAATTTAATAATTAAAGCACTTTTCGCTTTTTGAATCCTTACATTTAGAAAAAAAAACCACTTCATTCCTTGATAATTACATGGCCTTATATTGATTAATTAAAAATGGTGGACAACTCTGACAAAAATATTACAAATATGACTTACTGTGAGTTGATGAAAATTAAATGTCGAAGAAAAAGAAAATAAAAGAAATTCCAGTGTTTGTTGTCATTCTTTGTTGCTGTTTTTTTTAAAATAAATTTTCCTGTTTGGGGTTATCCCAAAGTGCTGTGTGTATTTTTTCATATTCATTGTGTTTTATAGCTATATATTTGAAATTATGGTCAAAACATTAAGAATTTTATCTTTAAAGGTGGCATGATGTGAATTTATCCCATTTTAGTATTTCAAAGTAAATAATTGATTTAATTCAATGCAACCTATTGAACCTGGCCCACTCTTAATCTCCATATCTGTTAAATTTTAAAATTGTAAAAAAATTATGAGATATAATTAATTATGCTGTATGATTTACAGTCATAATGTAATTTTCCCTCTCTTTAAAGGGCATACGAAGATCTTTGGAAGATAAAAAAATGAGAGAGATATTCCCTGACAATTTGGCGGAATAATTGCAATATTTTTTTCTACTTTTTTCTGTGTATCCATTCCAATGATTGAAATTGAAAATTTCACAGGTGTTTGTTTTATTCCTTCGAATGAACAGACAGGAGCCATATTGCCACCTTTATGTTGTACATGCCCTTTAAAATGTTACAAAGTTAAAATGACCATTAAAGGGAAATTACACTCATCCTCATTTAGAATTAACCAAAATATAATACACCGTTTTGCCTGAAAGCCGATAATCAATAAAAGTATCAGAAATTACTGATATCGACAATATAAAGTTAATGATTATCAGACACTGTGCAGTTCCCTTTAATCAATCCACGTGTCCTACGCATGCGCAAACCTCATGACATTGCATTGTGGGCAGGCCGTGTATAATGCCACGTTGATATCGTCGTGTTGACAGTTTTCTCGCTGAAAAACCTCGATTTTTAAGTTGAGGAAAATTAAATCGTCAAGTAATTCAGAAATTAAGAAACCGGAACACTGTCTCGGATTATTGGATCGGTTGACTAGATCAAGCTGTCCCTCTTGGTGAGTGTTTTAACGGTGAGTATGTTAGCGTTTTACAGGTTGTCGGAAATCGGGACATGGTTTCTGAGATACAACGCTTTTCTTATGGGGGATTGGATTGCTTGTTTTTCCATCACATTCACACACGGTTCTCTGCACTGCGACTTCGGTTTTCTTTTTAATAATTATCGCAGATGACCTTTTTTTCCTTTTTAACATGTCCTACATATTTGTTTAAATGAATAGAATCTGGGGGCTGAGTGTCTGAGGAATATTTTGAAATCTTACATGTTTAATTTTTTAAATAAACATTTTCATCTGATTTCGTCTAACGTTAGCTGTCAAAAATGGTCAATCTAACGTTAGCCCTATTCTTTATTTTTACGTTGGCTGGATTATATTTTGCCGGCACAAGCATTCTTCCTGCGACTACTATTTTGCCGTTCCCTTGTTCTGATTGGGCAATGTTCATTATGTCTTGCCCTCAGGAACGTACTTTCGGCAAAATAATATTTAGAGAAAAAAGAGAAGGCTGGCATAACATATTCAGTGATATTGAGAATTGGCCAATCAGAAAAATGACCGTGCTGGCACAATATTCTCCCCCTTGTTTATTCAACATTAAATAGGGCCTTGTTGTATTAAACGTTTGCACGTACAATGTGCATTGAATTTACTGTACATTCTTCAAAAGGCAAAGAATTCCACAGACACGCAGACAAATTCAAAATAACTGCGCCCAGGACGGCTTCAAAGCGTCTACGCACAGAGAACACGGAGCTAGCGCTCTAGTAATTTTAATATAGCTCTAGGCCTACAGCTCAATTTTATCTTCATGATTCGTTCTTGACATTTTTTCGCGCCGATTTTATTTTCAGATCCACGATGAAAGTGAAGGAGATAAGCAGGACGGCTAACATAGCCTGGAGTCCAGCCGAGCAGTACCCCATCTATGTGGCAGCGGGCACGGCAGCCCAGCAGCTGGATGCTACCTTCAGCACCAGCGCGGCACTGGAGATCTATGCCCTGGATCTCGCAGACCCGTCGGTCGATATGCAGCTGAAGTCCACACTGAACACTGAGCACAGGTACCATCCGAGCAAAAGATATTAAGAAGCGTTAGACCCAGTAACTGGGGCGCTGAACTCCCTTTTTTAATTTTGGGGTTGACAGTCGGCCTAGCGCCCCAGAGAATCCCATAGCCCTAAATGTGTTGTACACGGAAAAAATAGTATTTCACCCAAGTTCACAGTAAATGCGCCGAAAATTTCCCTAAATGACAACAGGCCTTGCGCTAACTTTTTTTCCTGGCTAGCCCACCGGGCTAGCCAACTTCAGATTTTACTAGCCCGTTAAGAATTTTACTAGCCCGTACATATTTTAAATTTTAAAAGATTTTAAACAGGGGACTCTGTTTCAGACACTTCCATAAGAGTGGAAGTTATGATCACTACAGGAAGGCCATTTTAACAATATGAAAGAAAAATGTGTACAGTGTTTACTGTTTTCCCTAGGTTGTTGGTGGTGGTAGGTGTATGTGTGCATGGAGTGGGGCATGCAGTTATAGTATTAATACCTTACGTGTTAATATAACATGTACGTTTTGCTTCTGTTAACACTGATCCTTGTTAAAAAAAATAATAAACAAAAGTATTTCTTTTTAATGATAAATGATTTTAGAAATTGGTAAAAAATATATTAAAAACAATAATACATGTATGTCCAAGTGTAGAATATTAGCCTTTAGAGAGTAATACCGAGTAATGAATACTTAGACACACATCGGAAAAACTTAATTCTCATGTTCGATCGGTCCGACGTGTTCAAAAGTTACTGAGAAAATGGAAGGTAAACAAAATGCTTACGATAACCCAGTGATAACTTGTTCAGAACTTTTTTGGGTTCTCCTGTCTGTTGTGGCTTAATTCACCATCATAATGACTCTGCCCGTAGCAGGTTTTTGGCGCAAGTAAATGAGCATCCACTGTGGATCATGGAAGATTTCCTTTCCTAGCTAACTTGTGACAACAATAAATGTCGAAAAGACGAAAAGTATTCCTCTGCGGCCGGCCATTCAGAAACACTCGCTTTGATTTCCGCATCCACCGCTGATCTCTCAAAATGCAATGCATGTGTGCAACGGAAGGCTGGTTACGGCTTCACGACCAGTGCGTTATACATGACAAAAGTAAACTAGTAGTCGAATACCAGATTAGTAGACATGCATCAGTCTATTTTGCAGGAACCGCGACGCGACTTCTGCAAAAAGCTGTCACGTGGTCATAGCGGACCGTAAGCACAAAATTGAGTCGACGCGATATATAATAGAGTGCTTGCTTATTTCCACTACATGTACATGTATGTTGAACTATTAAACCAATCACAAGAATCATCGTAACGTATTCAGAATGGTAAAATGACTGAGACAAGTCCAATAATTCCGAGCAACAAGCCTACATTGAGCACACGGCACACGCAGCGTGTTCGCTGTGCAGCATCGTTCAATCGATCATGTGGCGGGCGTTGTGTGAGCTGTTACCCGTGCGCTCTGTGCAAGTGTTACGCTATGCGTACGGTGTTTAGAGCTTGAACGGAAAAAAGCGCTTCGCTATTCGGGACGTACGTATGCTCGAACATATCATAAATAAAATAAATTGCGACACATTTTGTACACACTCAGTTTACTTTTAACTTCGTACATTTATCAAAAACCAAAAAGCAGGTTGTTAATTTTTTACTAGCCCACCGGGCAACCAAGAAAGCAAGTCTAGCTAGTCCGGAGCGGTTTTCGCTAGACATTGTCCACCGGGCTAGTACTATTTCGAGACCTGGACAACAAATACATCGCAAATCAGCTTGAAAATCGCTCCATCTCTTCTCGATTGTCAGGGATGAAATGCAGCCTATTCATTTATACTCACAATTATTCCGTGTGATGAAAATCGATGTTTTCCAACGGAAAACCAGACGATCACGTCGGAACGGTGGCCCTCTTTCTTTTTTTTATTTGTGTGACTGCGCCACACACACGGACGGCAAAAATGTGTGGAGCAGAGCCACACAAGATGGCCGCCGAACCGATCATGATCGTCTAGTTTTCCGTCGGAAAACATCGGTTTCCATGAATTCATTAAGCTTACACCGAGAATTGTGGAGTCGGCTGAACCACAGTAAACTAGGTATGTGATGAATTTTCAGATGGTTTCGATACTAAGAACTGAACATGATTGTCTCTGTATGTAGATTTCACAAAGTCGTTTGGGGGAAGTTTGGCATGGGCACCGGCACACGGAAGAACGGCGTGATCGTCGGCGGAACAGACAACGGCGTGATCCACATCTACGACGCCGAGAAGCTGCTGGACAATGCCGATGCTTCCATCGCACAACTTGACAAGGTGAGTGGGGAAGGGTTTCACTGCTGGACTTCACATAGTAATAATTATAATTTAGGCATTAATATAGCGTTCTTACACACAAGAAGGGTATCACAATGCTTTACACTATTATTATCCGTGGTCATCGGGCCCATTTACATTCCTGAAACAATCTCAGCTCCCTGGGGAGTATACAGCCCGCAGCTGCCTGAAAAACGCGCAGGGCTGATCAAGTGCACCAGCCGTCTCTACCCTCACAGGTATCCATTTACACCTGGGTGAAGAGGAGCAATATGTGACAAAGCGTCTTGCCCAAGGACGCAAGCACCACTAGCCCATGGCTGGATTCGAACCCACAATCTGTAGTTTGACCACAAGATCTTGATTTTCGACCTAGGCAATCCCGCATCCAGATGCTGCATCCTCTCGGCCAGCTCCTTGGCGTTGACAGCCCCGGGCATGCCATTGCTCAGACCTGTGGGGGCTGCCAGACCACTAGGCCACAGCATAGTCTATTGAACTTAATTGAATTGAAAGTGTGATGTTTTTCTTCCTGCCTTTATTCTACAGCATTCCGGCGCCGTGAAAGCACTGGACTTCAACCCCTTTCAGTCTAACCTCCTTGCCTCCGGAGCCAGCGAATCGGAAATTTACATCTGGGATCTGAACAACCTAGCGTCCCCCATGACACCCGGCGCCAAGTCAGTGGTAAGTGCTGCACGTCCAAAATTTGGCTTAGTAAAGGAACAAGGCTACTAGGGGAAAAAATACATTGGTACATCGGAATCTGAGATTGGTTTGTCCTTACAAGAGCCAAGGCTCAGAGAAATTGAATTGGAAACAAAGAATCATCTGTCACCCACTCTGAAAGGCTTCTGCTAGCCAAACGAACAACATATATTTGTTATTTGGGACACCATCAACTTAGTGCTGGATAGCTCAGTTGGTAGACCGCTTGTTCGGTGTTCAGGAGGTCGCCGGTTTCGAATCCCGACCCAGTCAATTTTTCTTTGTTCACTTTTCAATGACTTTAATTTCAGTTCAGTTTCCCTTGTGGTTATTTTGATGATTATACTTTGGTTTTGTTAGAAGTTTAGAATTAAGGGAAGATAAAGACATGCATCCTCATTTGTATTCGTGTTTTGGGTTTTTTTTGTAGCCGACAGACGAGATCAGCTGCGTTTCGTGGAACCGACAGGTCCAACACATCCTGGCATCTACAAATCCCGGAGGACGCTGTGTCGTGTGGGACCTGCGGAAGAATGAGCCGATCATCAAAGTCACCGACCACAGCGCACGGGTAAGATGTCGCCTGGAACTGTCTGGAAATACTGCAATAGTTGTTTACTTCTGCACAAAGGAAAAAAAATAACTGGTTAATTTTTAAAAATGCTTAAGAGTTGGGAGGGCCTGACTCATTCTGATCCTAGCAGGATCTTTATCAAAGGCTAAATGACAAGACAACAATGGGATTGTTAATCCCAGCTCACCTACCCCATTCTTCCCCTCTCCATTGTCCACCTCTAATCCTACCCACCTTCATCCCCCTGTTTGCCTACCCATAAGTTACTATGTAGCTTGACCTATATGTTCATTATGTTGTCTTGTCATTACAGCCTTCGATAAAGATCCTGCTGGGATCGAAACGTGTCAGGCCCTCCCAACTCTAAGCATTTTATAAATTTTAGGTCATTTTGGCTGATGAGCAGTTTGCAGCAGTTTATTACTTGTATTGGTTAATTTTTCAATTGTTATGACCATGACTCGAGACCGAGACCTCTAGAGTGATATGCCAGCGCTCTGCCCTAAGAGCCATCCATCTTTACGAGTGGCATCCTTCCAACATATTACTTTGAAGGAGGGCTATTTGGGAAAGAGCACCTCTGAAACGGGCTGGAAAATCTCTGGTGCTGGTTTATTATTCCAGGGGTCTTGTGTTAGAGTTCCAAATGTTCTTCGCTTTATTTATCTATTTCTTTGAATCGTGTGGCTTTAGATCCAGTGCAAGGCAGTGGCCTGGCATCCGGAGGTCGCGACGCAGATGGCGCTAGCCTCGGAAGATGACCACTCACCAGTCGTCCAGATATGGGACCTGAGGTTTGCAACGTCACCCCTCAAAGTTCTGGAAAACCACGAAAGGTAAGACATACTCAGAGATACAATTTAGACACAGGACCGTAGAGCTGAAGGGATTTCAGGCCAATCTTAAAGAGTCTGAAAGAAAGTGGCGAAGGTTTGGTTGAGGGCTTTATTCGGGAAACTTCCTGACCAAACGGCTCAAATTATTAATTCATCAGAACTTCAGGAGTTGCATTTTTGAAAAAGGACTGATTTGTGACAAGTTTTGTCGAGTCCTATCTGCTTGGAAGACATCTGTCGGGTGGCCCTTCTTCTTTCCACTGTGTATTCCCAAATTGTTGATGATCCTCTGTTGATGATCCTCTCTCTCTTAGGGGAGTGCTGTCGATCGCCTGGTGCCCCCAGGACCCAGACCTCCTCCTCAGCTGTGCCAAGGACAACCGCATCCTCTGCTGGAATCCCAACAGCGCCGTCCAGGGCGGCGAGGTGGTCTACGAGCTGCCCACGTCCTCACAGTGGAGCTTCGACATCCAGTGGTGTCCCCGCAACCCGGCCGTCATCGCCAGCTCCTCCTTCGATGGCCGCGTGACATTCTACTCGCTGATGGGCGGACACAAGGGCGACGAGCAGCTGCAACAGAGACAAGCCGATAAGGTATCCTGTTTTCTCTTCTTCTCTTTTTTTGATGAAGATTCACTCCAAACAAGGCTAAAAGCCACTGTAAGATGCTACAAGAACAAAACAAAGGAGAAGAATGGCCAACTCAGTAGAACTGAAGTACTGATTGACATTTCTCTTCAATCAGTCAGGGTTGTAGGGTGGAGGGGGGAATGGATAGGATCATATAGCAGCAGTGTCCAAAATAAAAATAAGGGTGTCCAAAACAGCAAACAAGATGTACAAATTAGGTCTCCTGATGAGGACTAGAGCAGACTAGTCGAAACGTTGAGACCTAATTGCGAGAAGTGCGAACGATATAGAAGTGCGAACGATATAGAAGTGCGAAAGTACAAACGATTATTACATGGTGTTTCCGCAAACCGATCTACATACAAGATGTAGAAATTACAGCAAAGAACCAATAAGGTGCCCAGAAGGCAGTCCTGGACATGCTCATCTAGCTCCTTACAAAGGTCAGTCTGCACGTAAAGTTTCCTCGGCCTTTGAAGGTGGTTCCCAAGTGATACAGCTCTCACCTGTCTCTTTTTGTCTTTCCATCTGGTAGATCGCTTCCTCCTTCCCTGGGACAGGGGGCTTCAACCAGCAGGTTAGCCAGCAGACCCCGGCCACCACCGAACCGATGGTCCTCAAGAAACCGCCCAAGTGGCTCCGTCGACCCGTGGGGGCCACCTTTGGGGTGAGTTACGCCGTTGGTCCAGAAGGGAGGACCCACATGCCAAACCGAAGGTCTTTGTCACTCTGACTTCTGGTTGCCACTCAAATTTCTGCTGCTCTCATAGATTTCTAGGTTTCTAGAACAGATCACAACAGAAGAGAACATGGTGGTTAATCTCATCCCCAGATCTCTAGGAATATATGGGTTTACACTTCGAAAAGTGCGCATGCGTGGAAGTGCCTCGTTTTGAAGTTGCGATCAAAATCTAAGATGGCCGCCGAAGTGTAAACCCGTGTATTGAGTTATGCTGAGTTGAGATGAAGAATTTAGAATTTTATTGTATGGTTTCCGTTACGTTTTGTTATAATACCATAAAAATACCAGGGGACTCGAAACAAATTCCTTAAAATGCCTTCTTGTTCTGTCCTTCCGATTCTCCCCTCCAACCCACCAGTTCGGAGGGAAACTCATCTCTTTCCAGACCACCAAGCAGCAGCCTTCCAATCAGGTCTACATCAGCCAGGTCATCACGGAGACTGAGTTGGTCAAACGCTCCAACGCTCTGGAAGCGGCCCTGTCCAAGGGCAGTTTCCTGGACTTCTGCAGCACCAAGATCGGCCAGTCCCAAGACAAGATGGAATCTCAGATCTGGAAGTTTCTCAAGGTGGGTAGTAAGGGAGCCAGTGTCCGATCATTCTGGCTATAGCTTAAGCTTCCACATCAGTCTATCTGAAGAAGCGGTAGCCACTTATGGAGAAATACAAGCCATAGACCCTTTCATAGATAGCAAGCCTATGGGACTTTGTGTACAACATTTTTAATATGCCTTAACTGCATGCTTCCACAATATCAACGAAAGCTTCCATATAACATAACAATAAAATTAGGAAAGAATGGGAGACTTTTGAGGACCGGTCTTCAAGTCAACAGCGCACGCACACGCATAACAGCACAGGCACAAAACAACGCGCGCATGCTCACAATTGCGTACGCTGTTGACTTGAAGACCGGTTCTCAAAAGTCTCCCATTGAGTAAAAAACACCTTTTTAATGAAAAACTTGTTTTTTAGGTGAATTTTGAGAAAGAGCCCAGGCCGCATTTTGTGTCGCTTCTCGGCTTCGACACGGACGAAGTGGCACGCAAGGTCGCTGCAGCAACCGCAGCCCCCGCAGGTCTGACCAATGGCATGCCCGGGGCCGTCGACGCTGAGGAGCTTGCGGAGAGGATGCAGCATCTGGATGCGGGATTACCTGGGTCGGAGGTCAAAGGGGGCAGTGATGCAGGGTCTCCAGCTGTCGGGTCAAAGGTCAGTTTAAAAAAAAAAAAAATAGCTTTCTAATGCTTTTTCTTGTCATTTTAAGATTTTCATTCAAATGCTTAGATTTCCTCGTATTGTTATCATCGTGATAGTAAGATATGCATCCATTGTGTGATTACACCAGGGGCCTTTCTCAAAGCTCGGCTGTGGCTCCGGCTTCGTCTCCGTAATCCATATGCTGAAAATATAGGTTGTGGTTTTCCTTTTCAAACCAGAGAATCTACTTCCTAACAAAAGCCAAAAGTCTCTATTTTGATACCCATAATTTTAGAATGGATTCACAAAATGGAGTTGGAGCCGGAGCCGAGCTTTGAGAAAGGCCCCAGGTTATAGCTGGCATGCTATCTTCTTAACTTGATCTTTTGAAACATGACATTTATATCTTCCTGTTCCAGACACCAAGCGATACTCTCGGGGACTCTGACGGGGCAGCAGCCTTTGACGCCATTTCGGCCGGCGGTCCCATCGAAGTTGAGAACCAAACGGAGGAGGAGGTGCGATCAGCATCGCCGTTCACCATCTCCAAAAAGGAAGGTTAGCTTCATAGAAATGCTCAAGACCCAGAATTACCTCAGACACCCAGGGGCCAATTTCATAGAGCTGCTTAAGCACCAAAATTTGCTTAAGCACCAAAAAACTTAGTTAATGAAATCAGTATGTCAGCCAAAATTCCTTTTGAATGTTATGCTCAGCAAACAATGGCCGAATACAAGTCAAAAGCAGTAAACATCGAATGAAAATTTGGTTGGTAATCCTGTTTGATCAAGGAAAACTTTTCATGCAAATTTTGGTGCTTAAGCAGCTCTATGAAATTGACCCCTGTTTTAGGATTGCTATATGCTAATTCTGTGCAAATTAAGTGTGAACGTGCTATATTTGAGATTTCAATTTCGTTTTGACCCGTAGACACTGATGGCCTGATCAGCCAGGCAGTGCTGACTGGAAACTTCCAGGCTGCCGTGGAGATGTGTCTCCATGATGACCGCATGGCCGATGCCATCCTTTTAGCTATTGCCGGCGGGCCGGAACTTCTTGCCACAACACAACGCAGATACTTCAAGAAGACCAAGTGCAACATTTCAAGGGTGAGAGAACTTCGAAGTGACATTTGGAAGAACCTGAAATTCAGATTAATTAACCGGGAAGGAGAGGGAGTGAAGATTGAGAGAGGAACTTAGATTGGGAGGAACTTGGATTCGGAAGAACTTGACGTGTGGGAAGAACTGGAATGAGGCAGAACTGAAATTGGGAGAAACTTGGAGTAGGAAAAACTAAGATTGGGAGGAACTTGAATTCGGAAGAACCTGACGTGTGAGAAGAACTGGAATGAGGCAGAACTGAAATTGGGAGAAACTTGGAGTAGGAAGTACTAAGATTGGGAAAGAACTGAGATTTGGGGGATCTGAAAATTTTGAGGAACTAGAATTGGGAGGAACTCGAAATGAGAATGAACCTAAATAAAGGAGGATCTGAGATTGGGAGAAACTGAAATTGGTCGGACCAAAGTTCGGTACTAAGATGGAAATGAAATGATTTAAGTGATTTCCCAGAGTAAATTTATGATGATTATAATTGATTTGATTTTGATGCAGTTGATATCGTCAGTCGTGACCAAGGACCTGTCAGACATCGTCGAATGCTGCGAGCTTGATAACTGGAAGGAGACGATGACTGCGCTTCTGACGTATGCTTCCGTAAAGGAATTCTCAACACTATGCGGTAAGCTCAAATCTCCATCAGTGGAAAAAAACAAAATTGCTTGACATAATCAGAGCACGAGATTTCCAAAATTCTTGCTAATTGCTAGGATTTTAACCATTCAGTTGTTAACATACAGAGGCTAGAGATGGCTTTGTGGTTTGATTAGCCTCTGTGCGCTTTAAAGTAGCCGTGGCTGTATACTCCCAAGGGAGTTCAGATGGTTTCAGGAATGTAAATTATGGCCCGATGACCAGGGATAATAATATGTGCGCCACAAGTGTCTGGGACAAATGTGTGCGCTGAATAAATTCAGAATTATTATTAGTGTAATTGTCAGAGTTGGACGCTAGACACCGGAAATGAATTGAACCACTGTCTCTCTCTCTCTCTGTCTCACTCCCCCCCCCCTCAGA
Source organism: Astropecten irregularis (assembly GCA_963971285.1). Classification (NCBI taxonomy): domain Eukaryota; kingdom Metazoa; phylum Echinodermata; class Asteroidea; order Paxillosida; family Astropectinidae; genus Astropecten; species Astropecten irregularis. Next base: position 3,103,872 of record OZ020263.1, on the reverse strand, counting down.
CACTCTTGCCGGGCGACTGGAGTCAGACCAGACCAGGGACCTGCTGGCCGAGGCTTGCCTATGCTACATCTGCTCGGGTAACCTGGACAAACTGGTAGCCTGCTGGGCCAAGATGACTCACAATGCCAACACTCCATTGCAATTACAGGTAAGAGCTGATGTCTGTATCTTTTAAAATTACGTAAATCAAGCATTTAAAAAAAATAATGTAAATAGAATTGATATCATCTTAAAGATAATATAAATAGAATCAATGAAATTATTAATAAAAAATTGGTTTTCTTGAAAATATTGACGTGAGAATAAAACAAGGCTTTTTTTGGTGAAAACTTTGATTTTCAGGACCTTGTGGAGAAGGTGATGATTCTCAGGAAGGCCCTCCAACTCAAGACGGGTAACGGCACTGAGATCACTTCCCCCATCCTTGCCGAGAAGCTGACCAGCTATGCCCAGCTCCTGGCCGCCCAGGGCAACCTGTCCTCGGCCACGGGCTACCTAGGGGAGTCGGCCCAGCCCCAGATTCAAGAGCTGCGAGACCGGCTGTTCAGGGCGCAGGGCATGGCGGCCGTGGCCGGATCGCAGCGTAGTACGGCGGGTGTTGCGCCTACAAGACAGCAGCAAGCGGCCGGACAACAGCAACAGCCTGGGAGGTCACCATTCAGCAGGGTGAGTCTTTGCCTAACCGCCGTTCATTTCGTCTTTCAGTCACAAACTTGAGGCTTCTCACCTTCCAGTATTGTCCCTGGAGGACCTTTCGGAAGTAAATACTACAAGTTACAAGGTACAAAGATCCAGCAGTTGACACGTAAAGACAAGAATCTTACTGATAAAAGGAGAAGACAGTTCTCCCTGGAAAAAGCCTTTTTTTAGAAGAGGGACTGAAAAGTCTGCTGGAATATATGAAGGGGATCCAAGGCAATGGCCAGGGGCAGCAAGTTAGTGATCATGGGCACTGAGGCGTAAACCCTGTTGCCTCCATGAGGTGTTACCTCTTGGTAAAAGTGAACTACATGCATCCTTTCATTTGCTTCATCATCATCACCTCTCTTTCTTTTTACGTGCAGAATGTCGGAGACTCATTCAAGACGACCACCGTATCCAGCAGCCAGTACTACACATCCCAAGTCAGTGCGACGGCCCAGTCCTCGAACTACGGCTACGGCCAACAAGTGCAGCAGCCCGCGGCGGGTGACGCCTCCGGCCGGCAGCGCAACCCGAGCGGCGACCACCACGCCAACCTGTCGGGCCCCCGCCAGTACCCACACTACAAGGAGGGCAGCATGCAGCAGTATTACCATCACGAGCCAACGCACCAGCAGCAACTGCAGCCGGAGCCACAGCCCCAGCCGCAACGTCAGGCTTACCCGTCGCCGAGCATGTACAACCCAGCCGAGTACATGAAGACAGCACAAGCGCCAGTCGTACCCCAGCAGCCACAGCTGCAGCGGATGCCGGGCTTGGCCGGTTATCCACAGCGGCAGCAGACTGCACCTGATGCGCCATCATCTGGTGTGCTACCAACCGGCGGGTACCAGCCAGTCACCATGCATCCTTCAAAACCAAAGGCGGTCGTCGGTGCCTGGAATGACCCCCCTCTCATTAAGCCAAAGGTAAAGAACGGAAATTTCTGGGTTGAAATTATTATTTTTAAAAGTACAGCGTTGTGGCTCAAGCAAGCGGATCAGATCAAATCTATCATCTCTTTTGTGAAAGTCTGCTCAAATTTTTTCAATTCCAACACATGTATACGAAAGTGATAATTATCTGACATGCTACCTTCACCATAAATAGCCTCAGAAAAATCTCAGAAATATATCCTTATGCACGTTCAGATTTTTAATGGCACATTTCTTCTCAGAAGAGAAGATATCAGTTTGCCACAAAATTGTAAATTTGTTCAGTATTTAATTTTCAAAATGCTTGGAGTTAGGAGGCCCTGACACGTGTCTATCCTAGCAGGATCTTCATCAAATCCTTCGGTTAAGATCAAGCTAGGACGTGTCAAAACGTGTCAGGCCTTCCTAACTCCAAGCATTTTATGAATTTCAGATCATTTTGGCCTATGAGCAGTTTGCAGCAGTTTAATAATAATAATAATAATAATAATTTGGGAGGCTAATCATCCTTATTAGCAGCTGGGGTGCTAATTTATGAAGGATGGTGCTACACGTGACCGAGTTGCTGGCATTCATGGGCGTCCTTTGGCTGCCAGCCACATCAACCCATTATGATCACGGTATACAGCCTGAGATCGAAAGTGTTTGACTTAATATTTTTAAGTGTTTATTACTTGTATTGAGTATTTCATTTTGCTTGTTTGCATGTTTGTCTTAAACAGGAACATCAAAACTATGTGGCCCCCGAGCCCATTGTTGCCCCCATCATCGGAGGGGCGCAGGACACCCCGCCCAACTCGCCCGCCGGCGTGCCTGGTGAAGGCGTGTACAACCCCGCCCAGGTGGACCCGCAGCAGGTATACCGCCACCATGCTAACCAGGGCATGTATAGCAGCAGCAGCAGTCAGCCGACTATAACGCCGGGCCGCGGGCAAGGCCAATATGCAGCACCACCTCATCATCCTGCTTCGCAATCCTCCTCACAAAACCCTAGTCACATTGCCAAGGTAAAATGCGGCACTAACCGGACTAACACACTCTCCCCACACCGGGGAGGGAGGCTCTCTGCTGAGCTTTGTACTAAAACAAAACCCTTTCAGTTCCAATCGCCTGGATCTGGGCTGTATGTTGATGTGTATGTGTGATGCAAAGGGTGCACAAAAAGAAACTTCCGTTGATTTTGACTATCTAACCCTTTGAATGTGATTTTCAAGCTTGGTGCTCAATTTTTCACCAAAAATCGCTTGTAAAGAATTGCCCTTTGCAAAGCTGTGCAGTAGCCTGCCTCTTGCTTATGTGGCGAGTCAGACTTTTTCAGGCCAATTTCATGGAGCTGCTTACCACAAAAAATTGCTTAGCCCAAAAATAGCTTGCCCAATAAAACAAACCACCATTGAAAATTCCATTTGATATTTATGGTCAGCGAACAACAGCCAAAGAACAATTGCAAGTGATACACAACATTTGGAAATTTGGTTGTTAATCCCGTTTTTACTAAGACAGATGTATGTCATGCTTAGCAATTTTTTGTGCTAAGCAGCTCTATGAAATTGGCCCATGGACATTGATTGATATTGCACTAGCCTGGTGGGCCTGTGCTATGAAAAGACGTTTTTTCTCACGCTTTGCTTATCTTCTGGGTATTTTCCGCTTAATTTGGGTCTGTGATGCAATTTGACTTCACTTAAATAAACGAACCTGCTTTGATTAACATAACGACTATTAACTCATCACCCTACAAAAAAACTCATCCCTTCCAAAGCCGACTTTCACTCTCCCTAAAGCTTGGATATTTGTCCGTGGTTGAATCATGCTTATCATGGTATTAAATGGCATTCGCTTTACAAGAACATAACACGACCAGGGGTCGATTTCACAAAGCCCTGCGATCGATCGTGACTCGAGTTGCGAAGGATAACCAATCGTAGGGGACCTATCCCACGTAGGGCTTCAATGCAAGTCCTACGATTGATAGTAAGTTACGAAGAGTTTGGTGAAATCGACCCCTGGATGATTTTCAGTCAGAAGCTCGAGAGAGCTTTATAATCAACTCCCAGAAGCAGTGCTGTAGTCGCGACCTGGAAGTCCGAGACCAAGACTGAGACCTGATGGTCCAAAACCTAGACCTCAAGACCTTGTGCTATTATTAAATACAATAGAAGAATTACAAATACGTGTATCATATGCAACTTTTGATGCGAAACTAAGACAGCATGCTCAAACACTTACACTTGCAGTAATTAACTTTACGGGACGACTTCATTACACTTCAGGAACATAAGAATCGTCATTGTATCAGAAGATAACCGTGCCCAATGTGGCCTCATGATAATCCCACTCCGGCTAAAAATTCTTTCAACTGGGGCAGAAGATTGTTGGCACTGACAAGACTTTGAATGCCAGTTGTTGAAGGGTTGGGAGTTTCTTCTCCATGTCCTGCCAAAATTGTGCGGCACTCATGTCTGGTCGCGTTCCACTGTAGACAGTCCTCCATGGAACAGGATCCCAAGCAATCATAAGGACCCCACATCCCTCATTTCAATCGTCTCCTGATGAGGACTAGAGCAGGCTAGTCCAAACGTTGAGACCTTACGAATAGTACGAGCGAAAAAAGCAGTGGGAAAGTATGAACGATTCTTACGTGGTGTTTCTGCTAACCGATCCACAATCCAACCCGTCCTGAATTGATTTTTGTCTCTCCATAGGCCACTGAGGCAGAGATGCCCAAGGCGCCGATTCCACCCGAGCATCAGCATCTGGCCGATACCTACGACGGCTTAGCCAACAGGTGTAGGGAAGCAGGCGCCAACAATCCAGTAAGTAATACACTCTTAAGAAAACTTACAGTGTTCCCAGTGGCGTGTCTAGGGTGGGGCAACAAGGGGCACGTGCCCCGGGCGCCACTTTTTAGGAGGCGCACAAAACACAAAGGCAAAAAAAGGGAGTTGTTGTGTTGAAGTTATTGGAAATCTAATCCGATGAAGTTTGAACAAAGAAAGAAACATTTCAATTTCAAATTGTCTGATTTTTTTTTTTGTCATTGGCATTGTCAGTTGGAAGTAGGGGCGCAATTTTAGTGATTGCCCTGGGCGCCGTTTTCCCTTATTACTCCACTGGCCAGAACTATGTCTAATGATATTAATATGAAAGGTGAACAAAGAAAAATTGACTGGAGCGGGATTCGAACCAGCGACCTGTACTGTATTCAGGAGGTCGCTGGTTCGAATCTTCGTTCACCTTTCAATGACTTGGAATAAAGTCAGTTTCCCTTGTGGTTATTTGATGACATTACATGAACAAAGATATTTGACTATTGATGACAATTTCAAAATTGTTTTATTAATGTGACATTATTTTTTTATCTCAATTTTGCAGCATATTAAAAAGAAACTGGATGACGTCAGTAAGAAATTGAGCATTCTCTACGACAAGCTTCGGGAAGGAAGGGTAAGTACCTTCAAAATATTTTTCTTTAATTTGGAAGTCACCCAGCACAAGTCTCCCTCTTTTTCCTCTAATTTGTGGAAAACATATTTTAAGGTATAATACTTTATAATTGGTAAAGGTCACAGAACAGCACTCACACTTTGTCTAATCCAGCATATACATGAAATGATACACCTGTGAAAATTTAAGCTCTGTCGGACATCTGAGTCACCAGAAAATAGCGAAAAACTACTCTCTTTTTTCTTAAGAAACACAAAGAATGTTTTCGATCTTGCCAAGATGTAAATTATTTTTTACACTTTTTAAAAAAAATATAGCATTTCAGGCAGAAATATTTGAGTAGGGGGTTTATATTATGTCCATCTTCATAGTATTTATAGTAAATCTGTGAACATTTTGTGTTTTGGTTTGTTTCCAATCCTGTACTGTTCCTTTAAAGGTACAGTACAGGATTCGAAACATACCCAAACAGAAATGTTCACAGATTTACGTATAACTTTCAGAGTATGAAAATGGTGCTCGTAGAAACATACTTTTAAAGTATTTCTGGCTGAAATGCTGTATTTATCCAGAATTTGGTAAAACAATGACCGAAAACAGTTTTGATCTTGGGATAAGATCAAAACCATTCTTTATATTTTATATAAGAAAAACCGAGTCTGGTTTTCGCTATTTGCTCGTGACTCAGATGTCCGATTGAGCTCAAACTTCCACAGGTTTATCATTTCATGTACATGTTGGATCAGACAAAGTGTGAGTGATATTTTGTGAACTTTACCAATGGGAGACTTTTGGACAGTCGGTCTTGAGTCAACAGCGCACGCGCAAACCATGCTTGCGCAATTGTGAGCATGCGCGAGTTGTATTGCGTGCGCGTGCGCTGTTGACTCGAGACCGATTCTCCAAAAGTCTCCCATTATGTATTACACCTTAAAAAAAGATTAAATTCGTAAGGTGCTGTAATTCGCTTCGGTTTTAATCTGATGCTAAATTTGTGTTGTGTCTTTGATTTTTCATTCTCGTCTGCCGCAGCTCTCGCCCATGATCCTGAGCGGGCTCCACGAGATCGCAGCCGGCATCACGGGCTACGACTACCAGACCGGCTTGTCCGTCCACAAGCGGCTGGTCTCCAGTGCCTACTTTGCTGAGATCAGTTCCTTCATGCCCGGCATTAAAGTCCTCCTGCAAGTTGCCATCCAACTACGGGTATGATGACTCCCGGTCGTCATCAGAGGGTTTTCCGATTTGTCGATGCAAGTCACATGACTGTTAGGAATTTCCAGTTGTTTTGTTTTTTTGTAATATTATTTCAAACCACCTTCTTCACTTGGTATCCAATTTTTTTGTTTAAAGGCAACTTCATACTTTGGTTTTTGTCAAAGAAATGCAGATTTATGGGTGAAAATATTCAAAAAGATACAGTGACAGTCCTCTGTGAAATGTTCAGGCCCATATACAGTGCCTACTGTCTGAGAAAACAATAAAAATGTCACCGTTATTTTTTATCTTCCGAAGATCAGAATTGTTTTGGGGCATTGGTTTTACTTGTCAGTAAAACTTGTAATGAAACTTGTCAGTTTCATGAGTTGTGTGAAATAAATGCAGCATTTCAGGCTAAAAGATTTTTAAAGGTATGTTTCTACCATCACCATCTGTATACCATGTAAGTTATAGCTAAATCAGTGGAGATTTCTGTTTCTGTATGCTACCAAAGTATGATACTACCTTTAATGGCGTTTTACAAAACTTGTTAGTTTCATTAGTTGTGTGGAATGTGATCTCAGGGCCGAGTTGTCATTATTTCCATGGTAACTTGTTATTGTGACATCACATATTGCTAAAGCTTTTTTTTTTTTGGCAATAACGTCATATATAGAATTCTCCTTTTTCTTAATTTGTCCCCTGTGCCATTCCAGTACCCACGTCTCGCTAATTAATATGTTTTGTTTTTGTTTATTTATTTTTGTTTTGTTTTTTGAGCTGGGTCAGTTTGAAATTCGAGGGCATTAAAATTTTACAAGTGAGAAGCGTTTTAAAAACTTTGTATAGAATTCAGAACATTCCCGGCTGACCTGATTGGTTGAATTTGGGTCACGTGATGCAGCTAATCAGGTGTTGATTGGTTGATCTAATGTGTGGATAACATTTTACAAGTGCGTGTTTCATTCAGGGTATCTTGAAACATATGGAGACAATGGCAATGAAGTGTCTCGCTCATTTCTTTCCCAAAATGAATTTCTCGCTTTTTCAATCTTCCTAAAGTGGTTCCTTGGTAAATCAGGGAAAAAAATTTATGAAATTTTGTCCCATTTTATCATTGGTAAGTCATTTGTTGAAGGTGCTTTTTTTTTTTTTTTAGAAAAATAAAATAAATAAGTAAATAAATAAATATATATGTATATAAATACTTGTACAAAAAAAATGGCCTACAATGTATGACGATGGGTTTCAATGCCGCAAATGGTGGTTGAAAAACGGTTGATAGGGAGCAATGCGGGAGGTTGTGGGTTCGAATCCCACCTTATGAGCCCTTTCTCTTCTTTTTCCTTTTTTTCTTTACTTGCTTTCAAAAGCGAGTGTATCCAGTTTATATAAATACATTGAGTAGATCAAACCTTTATGTTTTAATTGCTTTTGCACCCTTTGTGTTATGTATGTGACCTGCTACATCAAAATGAGTCATTTGTCACAAATTTGACAAACTGAATTTATGATCAGAAATAGTGCTTTCGTGTGCATTAATAGATTATACGGTACATTTTGGAGGTGTTTAGTATGCAGCATTGTGGAGTTGCATACTAGTTCCTTTGACAAAATTCAGCAATTTTTTAATGAATTTTCTCTGTGTTCATTTATCCTCAACTCGAGTACTCATTTTCCTGGAGCAGGTCACGTATGTTTGATTAGCTAAGTCCCTAATTTCTTGTTATTTTGTTGTTGTCCCCCGAAATGCTGTTCAATTCATGTGAGCTCTCTGTGAGGCCATGTCCCAATTTCTCTGGATGTGGCTGCAAATTACGCATGTACCTATGGCAGCCACTAGCCAGTGACTGTAGCCGTTTCCATAGACTTGTGTGTTATTTGCGGTCGCATTCAGAGAATTGGGACACGGCCTAAGTTTATGTTTGAATAATGTCTAGTTGCTTGACTTCACGTGGTGCCAAGTTCATTTTTTGATTTGAATTCCCCCGACTATCAACAGGATTTTGCATAGCAACCGCTTGGTTCAGATTGGTCTGGTGCCTGTGTGAGCTTTGCATAGGCCTCTAGTTCTATGCACCATACACTTCAACCATGTGAAGTCAGAGTACTAGACAATAATCAAAATGGCTAATTAGGTTAGGTTAGAATCAGTACAAAATTGAAATGAGTTATTACAAATTTTATAATGTTTCTGAAATGGGCCTGAACAAGACGAAATATTCCTCAAGTCATTTTAATCATCAAATTGATATCTGTTTATGCAAACAATAAGAGGTAAATTTAAACTATTTTTTAAAAAGATGCATGTCTGTTTTTTTTGGTGAGTCAAATAAATGTGCATACGTCCTGTAAATTAGTTGGTCTGTGTGGTGTTTTATATGCAATTTAAATGTAATATCGTACTTTGGTTTTTGTCAAAGAAATACAGATTCGTGGGCAAAAATATCAAGACAGATACAGTAACAGTCATCTGTGAAAATTTCACAGTCCCATACGGTGCCCACTTTTGCAGAAAATCGTGAAAAACGGCCACAGTATTTCTTAAGTCTTTTCTCTTTTATTTTTTATCTTTTAAAAGATCAAAAAGATTCATTGTTTTACTAATTTCTGGATAAATACACCATTTCAGGCGGAACCATTTTAACGGTATGTTTCTACCAGCACCATCTTCATAACCTGTAAGTTATACGTACATCTGTCAACATTTCTGTTTGGTTTCTTACCAAAGTATGATACTACCTTTAATGCACCATTTTCTGTTTTTCGTAAGTTAGTTCAGTTCGGGAGTTCAGTAAGACTGTAATATTATTTTGCAGTTTGTTGAGTCTGCATGCATTTTGTTTATGTTAATATCTGTCAAATAATCACACGGGAAACTGACTGGATTAATGATTTAATTCAATGCCAAAAGTGACCAGAGAAAAATAAGACGAGCGTGATTCGAACCAGCGACTTCCTGAATATCACAATTAATGTTTACATTGTATAATGGTTATAAACTGTAAATATAGTCACAGGATACCTCATTCTTCTATCCTCCATACTTGACTAATTCGGAGCGTCAGAATATTCCGGTTCCTGTTTACGAATCTAATTTTTTAAAAGTCCCTAATTAGCTTTGCAACGATGTGTGAATAAATAACCATTTTGGTTTCTGAGAAGGACGGAAGTTTATAGGTCACACATCATGACTGGATCCACCGTCAAGATGTGATATTCTTGACTAAAGCTGAGATTGCCTCTTGGTTACCCCCTTTGGGACAATTCTGTCAGTAAGTGAAAAGTTGTTCATAAGCTGCATCCGAATCTGTTGTCTAGAGCTAGGTCGGTCTTCGCTCCATTGGAAATACGCGGAGATAAGACAATAGACCTAGCAGATTGAGCATAAAGAATGGTTTTGATATCTGTTTTAGGTCTTTGTTTTTACTAATTTCTGGATAAGTGCACCATCAAGTTTCAGGCGGAAATAATGTTAACTGTATGTCTCTACCAGCTCCATCTTCATACCCTGAAAGTTATACGTAAATCTCTGAACATTTTTGTTTGGGTATGTTACCAATCCTGTAATGTACATTTAAATAATAAAATTATCTGTAATAAAATATGAGTTCATTAATTTATCAATGCAATGCGCAGAGACAATGTACACGAAATAAATGGAGACGCATCAATTAATAAATTTCCCCTAAAGGTAATTTCATACTTTGGTTTTTGTCAAAGAAACCCGTGGTACGTGCCCACTTTTTGAGAAAACAGTGAAAAACACGCAAAGTATTTCTGAAATCTTGTCTCCGTTTAATATTCACTTTTAAAAGATCTAAATTGCTTTTGGTCATTTAAACCATGGAGAAATAACTTATTTCTGCATGTTTTAACTATAGGTTTTCCCGGCCAATTTCAGCAAAGAAGCATTCATTTTTACACGGGATTCAATCAAATTCGTTTTAAATTGAATGCTCGTCCACATGTGCATTCGAGATTAAAACTAAGTCGTTCAATTTCGTTATTCATTTCATGAAACCGGTCTTTCAAATTCAGAACGTCCTTTCGTGCATTCAAATTCGTCAGAGGCCTTAAACGGCGATCTGACACGCATTCAACTTCGTGAATAAGCATTCACTTTCCAAACATGTAGGCCCTACATTCAAATTAAAATCTATACATGGCAAGATGCCTTGCATATCAGGAAATTGAGAGCTAAGCAAAAAAAAAAATACTGGAGAGAAAGTAAACACGTACAAACGAAATATGTACAAAGGGCTACAAACATAATTAGACATTTAAGCTTTTCGTTGTAAAATACACAATTACCCCTTATGTTTTGCCCATTTAAAAAAGTTTTAACACGACTTTGTGAAAACACAAAACTCCGCCTAAACTTAATTAAAATTACTGTCTATGAGTGAGGTATGGGCATTATGTACAATGATGAGGTTGACTGAAAGAATGTACATGCATCATAAAGGCCAGCTTTGTTTCACCAGACATGAATAACAGATTACTTGATTTATCCACGTTACATCCAGAGGCGTTTCTACGGGAGATGGCTGGGGAGCTTGACATAACAGAAGCGAGTGTTAGAATAAGTCTAGCCTCCCAAAATAAGTGGCTCCTCTTATACGTGGCTCCCCTAATAAGCCCCCCCCCCCGCCCCCCAAAACATAAAATATATGTATATATATAATTTGCTCTTGTAGCCCCCCAAAAATATTGGCTCTAGAACTGCGCCTAGTGATATCTAAATCGATCATTTAAAGTGCTAAATAGAGTGTCTGAAAACGAAAAAGAAAAGCACGCGCAGACAAAATACCGTGCTCGCGTCCCTGGCTTTTAATTTGATTGCTCCAATCGTCAAAAGACAGAAAAGATCCTATTTTTGAATGGTGGAAGTGTGGTCTTGAATGCCTATAAACGAAATATAGGACGCACCAACGCGAACCTGAATGATAAGACACTAATCCTGAATGCACGAACACGAAATAGAATGTGATAATGAGGAAAAAGAAAGCTGAGTTTGCACAGAGTTGAAAAATCTGTCCGAATCTGAAAGCGTTTTCACGAAAATGAACGTTCTTTTGCTGAATTTGGCCGGGAAAACCTATATTAAACCTGGGGGGACAAAATATCTGTCCGAGGAGTTTATTCTAAAGCCCCACGTAGTATACTGAGTAGTGCGCCCTCTATAAGTTTTCAACTTTTTTTGTTGTTGCATGCCACAGGCAAACTTCACTTGTGTTGCACGGGACGCACGCCACGTTCAGCTTACAATACAGGTGACGTGATTGATGATTGATGTATTCAACCACTCTCATGGTCAACCTGTCTCCTTCCTCTAGCCAAAATACCCAAGATTTCCACCATTAGTGACCCTCTTTCTCTGACCAGTAACCTATCTCCAGCACATCATTAGATAATCAACAGGATAACCGGTCAGGATATCGCAGGATTAAACAGATTGTGAGAGAAAATCTTTGGTTTGCATCGATCGAGGATTCCGAGGAGTGTACGCGATCGACCGGGCTTGACTGAGATTTGTCGGCCGTGTCCGAGCGGTATTTCCCCCGGTATCTAATCCTGCTGTGACCGGTTGCTGCTTGACTGTTGGGCCTGTCATTCTGTATATATCGGTGAGTAGAACCAAAACCGTGGAAGTTTTTAGTTATACAAGGATCCTTATGTCTAAAATGACTTGTCGAATATGGCCAAATGTAGATCGTTTCTGATAAATTTCCCTTTGATTTCCAGAATTACCTAAAACAATTTTGTGAATTTGTCAGATGAGAACAGACATCAGTAACGAGCTTTCATTTTTACTTATTTTAGTAAAGTTAACAGATTTGTTTGTTCATTGCATAATATTTGGACATAAGCTCATTGCTTGGAGAACCAAAGTTATTGCTGTAGACTAGAAGAGCAAGATTTAGAAACACTTGCCAGGAAACCCAGTGCACAAACCCTATGGAATTGAACTGAAGAATTGTTTTTAAGTAAATCTGGTTTCCACAGGTTTAGTTTCAAACTGTCAAAGTGTATAGGTCCTACTTCAGTACTTGGTATATAAAGTCACATTAAGAATGAAAGAATGGTTTGTTTTATTGTCCCTGATTTGTAATCTTCCCTTTGATTGTGATTTTTTTACCACAATAAGTGGGGCATGTTATCATTCAGCGTAGGTCTGTTTTTGAGCTACATCCACTTTTCGAAGGTTGACCTATGTCATAGCATGGAGGTAGGCAGGCCGACTTCCATGGTCGTAGGAAGCGACGTACAAGCAGGCCTGTACCACAATCAGTTGATTTGTTTTGTGTATGGTATGTGCTCCACCACGAGCCAAACTACAAATGTCAAAAGTTTACTTCTGTAACGCGTGAGTTTTTGTGTTTCTTGGAATAAATGCTTTTACACCCTCAAAAACCGATAGATCGAGGATATCTTCAGATAAATAACTTAGGATTTAAGTTATATTTAATATATCGTGTTTGATCAAACGGTTTGATGACACATTTGAGCTATTTCTGTCACAAAGTGCAGTGACATGATATGGGACCAGACAAAATTTGTGAGACCCGGCATCTTCGGTAAATCAGCTGAACAAAATTTGCACCTGTCACTTTGGTGTCTGGCTTGTAAATTCAAAGGCATCATCCTGTCATCGACGGTCCTACAAAAATCTCCTGTGCACACATTTCTAGGGTTTTGTATTACTAAGTTTTGTAACATTTCAATTTTCAAATGTTGTAATCATTGGAAAATACTTTCTCCATGCTAATTTTGGTGGATTCCCAATTTCCAGCATGTAAGAGAACTACATGTACGGTAACAAACAAGCAAGTATCAGTATCAGTGAGCATTGTGGCAATGTCTAGATTAGTTTAAAATTCTCCCAAATGAACAATGTAGGGTTAAGAATGTAGAAGTGTGACGATATAAAAAGTGTGAAAGTATAGTAACATACTACATGGTGTTTCCGCAAAGTCGCAAACACATGATCCACATATACCAATAGGGCTCCGCGCTCGAGCTATTTATAGAATACGCCCTTTATATATTGACTACATGTATAGTTACCCGGATGTTCGGACAAATTGCACATCGTTCACGTGTAAGTTGGGTATATGATGTACGACTTTTTTGTCCGAACATTTGAATGTGACGTCACAAGCGCGGAGGCCGTATTGATGTAGGTTACAGGGGCAAAATCTGAAATTTGAAAAGTTGGTCCTGAATTTTCATTTTAGGCTCTTGATATAAACATTTTATGCCAAGTTTACAGGTTTGCTAACAGATTGAACAGGATTTCCGAAGCAACTCACCAAAACAGTCATGGACAGTCAAGGGTGCATGACCTGACCACATAATGATTTTGACCTTTATCACGCAGGAAACAAATTGATAAACTAGTTAAAGTGTGACCATACATCATACATTAAATTTTTATGTCAATGTCACAAGCAAATAAGTCTTACACAAAGTTATATAGTCTTATTCTACTTCATATTTATGTGGGAATCATTTTGCTTCGAAATTAAACATTTGGTCGTGTGAACCAGAATCACGAATTACTTCACCTACATAATATAAGGTAATATCATTCTTTGGTTTTTATCAAAGAAATATCAAGACAGATACAGTAACAGTCATCTGTGAAATTTCCAGTCCCATTCGGTGCCCACTTGTTGAGAAAACAGTGAAAAACTCCCCTGTCGCGGTATTTTCAAATCTTTTCAACACAGGAGTTTTGATCTCCGAGATCAAAGCTGTTTTGGGGTAGGCCTAATTGATTTGACTTTTTTTCTAGATAAATACCTGTAGCATTTCAGGCAGAAAACTTTTAACGGTATGCTTCTACCATCATTGTCTTTATACCCTGTGAGAATAGGCATTATAGGTAAAATCTGTGGAGATTTCTATTTCGGTATGCTACCAAAGTATGATAATACATTTGAAAGAAGATTTATGTAATCTGAATGAAACTGTCAACTTGAAACGTTGTGTGAATCACTCAGCTTTAAATTCCAGCCCACTGAGCCTGAGCCTGAGCCTGAGCCTGAGCCTGAGCCTGAGCCTGAGCCTGAGCGGAGACTTGGGGAGACTTTTGAGAGACCGAAGACACAGGGATAATGTGGTTGTAGTGTTTGAATTGAAACAGGAGTTTCTCTTTTTTAGTCCTGGGAAATCCTCACACTCTTCTTGTTTGTCCAGAAGAGGATTATTTGCTTTCACAACAAAAGAAACAATGTGGGTTATTTGGCCTTGGTGGTAAACATTGAGACATTTTTTTTGGTGGTGGTGCTTTGCCAAAGGAGCCCTGGTGCCAATTTCAATTCATAGAGCTGCTTAGCACACAAAAACGCTAAGCATGACATTTCTATCTTAATAAAAACAGGATTAACAACCAAATTTCCATGTGTTGTGTATCACTTGTGATTGTTCTTTGGCTGTTGTTCGCTGACCATGAATATGATATATCAAATCGAATTTTCAATGGTAGTTTGTTTTATTAGGCAAAACATTTTTGAGCTAAGCAATTTTTTGTGTGCTAAGTATCTCTATGAAATTGGCTTCAGGATAGGTGTGGGATGGTGTAGGTTTCGTCGATTCTCTTTTTTACCTTCAGAAAGAGGCCCAGGGCTTGTAAACTGAAATTATGTAGTGAAACTGAGGGAGGGGCTATGCTTCAATCAAACATTGTCCAATATGAGCAGCCTGTCAAAATCCAACAAAAACCATCTATTGGAAACGAAATAGTAATGAAATGTTGCTGTTTGCAACCAAATTCATCAGTCGATATTTGATAAAATTTTATTGCTGCCAGGGTTCTGCATTGTATATTTTACAATGAAAAGAATCCACTCTAATTTTTTGTGATGAATTAATAATTATGACTTCTTCCTTAGGTATTAACTTCTACCATAAAGGGGCCCCTTGAATAGGCCTGTACAAAAAAGCATTGTTGGTGATAGCTTTATTTTGAACATGAACATTTAACAAAAAAGTACAGCATCGGCTTCTGTAGGGAAGCGTGTGTAACAAACGAAAGAATTGGCTGTTATACATTGTAGGGCATTGTGTAGGGCATTGTACCCGTAGGTCAAATTTTATTCAAACAATATTCTTATATTCCACCCACCTCCCCACCGCTTTCCAGCAGCTTAAAACATGATCCCACCTTTTATCGTTGAAAGCTAGCCGGCCTGCACAAAGTAAAAAACTCTCTCAAATTAGCTGAATTTTTTTTTTTTTTTTTTCAATCTTAGCTCAAGTCAAGAGAGAGGGTGTTTTTTTGAGGTGCAGTAATGCGGAATTGATCGTCTAACCTCAGTAAAGATCGGAGAGCTATGTCTGGTTGACTGGATTTCAATTCTCCAGTTTGTTTTGGTTTGTCGGCTTTCAAAAAACTGTCGGGAAAGATCACTTCATTCACTCCGTCAAAGGTTCCTTTCTTGGTTCCCAAAAGTTCATCAGCGTTCAACATCCTGGAAAAAAGAAGAAGTAGGCCTAAATAAGCAACTTAAACAAAACAACAAATTCTCTGAAAGAAAAAATCTTGGCTTTAATTTAAAGAAAAAGTGTAATAGTTGTGTTGTTGATGGGTGTTCTTAAAACTGCTTTCTTAAAGGTAGTATCATACTTTGGTAGCATACCCAAACAGAAATCTTCACAGATTTATGTACAACTTTCAGGGTATAAAGAAACGTGCCATTATAATGTTTCGTTCTGAAATTGTGTATTTTTTATTCTTTCCAGAAATTAATCAAACAAAGACCGAAAACAGTTTTGAACTCGGGGTAAGATCAAAACCATTCTTTAGGTTTTATAAGAAAAATTGATTCTGTTTTTTGCTATTTCTGCACTCATACTTTGTCAGATCAAGCATGTACATGAAATAATAAACCTGTGAAAATTTGAGCTCAATCGGACATCTGAGTCACGAGAAAATAGCGAAAACCCGCTCGATTTTTCTTATAAAACATGAGGAATAGTTTGGACGAACGATCTTTGGAAAAGACACTAAATCTTGATTTCCTTGAAAAACCCAGCATCTGATGAACCAAGATTTCCCACGGTGACTGTTTGCACTGTTTACGAACTGTTGAGTCCATTTTCTGTCTCAAACTCAATAAATTTTTTTTGGAGGCCTTGCAAATCATAAATATGTTCCCTTTAAGTCTTGTCACAGTTAAAAGGACAGGGCTGGCTTAATACGTCCCCTGAGGTCGAGTACAGAGGAAGATGATGATGACACATGCTTACAGTGTGGCTGCTGTTTGTACTCGCGTATCGTACCAGGGTACAGCAGGACACACTGTAAGCACGTCAGTAACAGCAGCACGCGGCTTTGCGTCTTGACACGTCGACCATGTAGAACTTGCATGTGCTGTGCAGACAGTGTCAACCAGTCATGAGTCATGAAGGCCTACATGTACATGTTCTGAACATTTGTATATTAACAAGGTTTATTCGTGTACACTTTATTACTCAGCGCAAGAATCTTGCTCTACTAGTATACTGTTGAGTGAACCTGATAAAAAGTACATGGCCTACGCGTACAGTGCATCATTTCGCTTACTGTAATTGGCACTGATTTGTATGGTGTCCCAAGCCTGGAATTTAACGGAGGCCATGGATGCCATAGCCATCGTAACTTACTATGAATCGTAGGACTTATGATGTATTTTTCAGTCCTATGAAGGATATGATGGGTTATCCTTCGTAACTAGAGATACAATCGATCGTAGAGCTTCATGAAATCGACCCCTAGTACAAGAAGATGTTGTAGAGCCCTATAAGTTTCATTAGCCGTTTCTGGTATCTATGGATGTTTACGAAACAGAGCCTGAGCCTCTGTTTCGTAAACCCCCTAGGCATTAAATGTGTATCTCCATAGTACAGTAGTAATTTCTGCCTCCATGACTTGAGCCTAACAAACTCAAAAACTCAGAAAAAATGATGATTGTACTACATTACGCTGTATGTATCCATGTTTCTCATGCAAAAGCTTCGTAAAGGATTGTTAGCAAGCTTAGGCACACCAAGTGGCAACAGCTATTGTCAGAAGTATGCAAAGGGTATACATTATATGGATTACGAGTAAAAGTTCTACATTGTGATGTCCGGCGAAGGATTCCAAAACAGATAATCCTTGCAGAGGGCCTCCAGCAAAAAAATATCACGGCATTCTAATTCTGCAGACTGTCTGAATGAAGTGCATATTTGTAAATAGTCGCAGTATATCTGTATGCCCGACACAATTGCCTGAGATCACATGATTGTCTGCCGAGAGCACACTTACTAGTCCCTGACCGTGTATATTCTGGCTCTATTTATGGAGTAAAAGCTGAACACCAAATAGAGAGTTGTGTGAAGTGTGTTGGTTTTTTGGGGGTCAGAAATTCATAATGTGGTTAAAGGTAGTATCATACTTTGGTAGCATACGGAAACAGAAATCTTCTCATGTTTATCTATAACTTACAGGCTATAAAGATGGTGATGGTAGAAACATACCGTTAACATTTTTCTGCCTGACAATGCTGTATTTATCCAGAAACGAGTAAAACCAATGACCAAAAATTATTTTGATCTTCGGAAGATAACAAATTTAACGGTGAAAAGATTGTAAAAAATACCGTGGCCTTTTTTCACTGTTTTCTCAAAAAGTGGTCACCATGATAGGACTGAAAATTTCACAGATAACTGTTCCTGTATCTTCCTTGATATTTTTGCCCATGAATCTGCCTTTCTTTGACAAAAACCAAAGTATGAAATTACCTTTAAAGGTAATATCATTCTTTGGTTTTTGTTAAAGAAATACAGAATACAACTCATTTTGTGGCAGTACGAAGAAAGAAGGTCATACAGCTTTAAAGTTGTGTTTGTTTTGCCCTCCTAAATGACCCATTAAATGTCCAAGCCAAAGAGCTGAACCCATAGAGTAGGAACATGACAATCTAGCTAACACAGTCATGTACAGTTAATAGCTAAAAGCTTTATAATGCAGAGAAATTTCAAAGGAGTTCCCAGACAAAAGCTGTCCCTAATAACTAACTCTTAACTGACTTGGCAGGGCAATCTTGTTTAATCAGAGGCCATTGTCATCTCCAGACCTTGTCTAGGCTTTTGCTCTGTTCAGCAACGATTGTATATTTTTTTCCCAAAGAGGACTTCTTTTCTCCACCCTGCCAATTTCAATCCAGAATTGACCATGGTGCATTCACAATTACAATTGTGTTGTAACTCTTATGCCTTCATTCAGCCTTATTGTCCCACTGTCTGTTTTACTATTATTGGAGTTCAGCCCGAAGGTTTTGGCTCTGGGCTGAACATTGAATGTCTCGAGACTTTGCCAAGCTTTTCTTTTTTGTGTGTCCCCTGCAAACGTTAATGGCCTCAAGTTTCGATCCTAGCAGGACCATTAGCATCCTGCCAGGATCGAAACCTCATGTTAAGCCGCCAACTGCGTCTCAATTTGGGGTTCAGAGTGCCGACCGGTGTGAAAGTTTGAAATTTCAGCCGAATAATTCATGTTCAGATACTCCGATTAATTCAATGACATGATTTGGGAATCTTAGGGATTTTTTAGTAACATGTATATTAATATCTCTTAATGTATCTTAATTTCTTTTTATTTGTCATTTTACAAGACAGAATGAGGGACAAGCCGTTGAAAATCTAAATGTGTTGAAATGATAACCGGTAACTTGTTAGCACAAGACTCATTTGACAGTACCACCTGTGATTCTGCCTGAGAATTATCAGTATGGGACCAGATCACAATTTGTTGGATCTCTTACGTACTGTAGGCCTATTTGTGTACAAGCATGGAGGTAGTCACCTTTAGGTTGTGCTGTGAGAAACAAAGTTGTGCGAATCGTCATTTTGACTTTCAGAATTCCATGTTTTTGTTCAAAAACATTGTCTGTGAGTGATCAGTTTGACCTCTTTGTCGTTAGATGTATCCTCCCTGTATTTCCCTTCGAGACTCTGCATCATATTGCTTTCTTTTTTAATTTTATCAGGATTGCAAAATACAAAATGGTTGCTGGCAGATAACCTTCGTTCCTCTCCACTTCTGTCCCGTTCTTCTTCTGATTTAGAGAAAGGAACGAACCACACTCAGAAACCCACAAACTCTCCACCCAGGCGTTTAAAAGCTTTGCCCTCCTCTGTAAAGAATTGAAATTTGCAAGGGGGGCATGCAGCTTTTGTTTGATGCCAAGGCAGTCGCACCCCGGCCGGGGCGGCTGACAAAGAACTATTTCAAGAACATTCGTCTTGGAGTCTATTATTATCATCGGACGTGCCGAAGAGAAAACCCAGCAAAGGACTCGGCGCTTTCTTTTGATAGAAAAAGACTGCCCCTCCTGAATGGCATAGGGAAGATTAGGTCTGGCTTCAGTTTTTTTTTACCCGAGAAAGGAGCTCCCGTTGAAAATTCACCCATTCTACTCTGTTTGTTGATGTCCAGTGACATAATTTCTTTTTTTTCTTTGGAGGGGAGGGAGGGTGGGGGTGCTTGAGATGTATTCTTCTGAGGTGAGTGAACTGTCAGGGCTTGTCTTTCAAGGTGAATTCCTTCCGGTTGGTTTTGTAACAACAAGATGCGGGTCGTGCTCCGAGCACTTTGCAGGGTTGACTGTAAGTGTACTCAGTATCTTCCTGTCATGTGTAAGGCTGTAGGGGAGTATTTAGCCTGCTGTTGTGAGGACAGCAGACTCAGAAGATGGCAAGGATACCATGCAAGGTTTCTCACTGTCGTAAAAGGTTAGCACGTTGGGCTCCACGTGCCGACAGCTGACCATGCTATAAACAATACTCTTGGGAATTCCTCCTTTACAATACCAGTACATGCCAATTGAAATACACATATTGTGATACAAAGTGACGCGTTATAGAATCTAGGTTAGTTTAGTGATGCATAAAACACCAGTGAATGAATCCCGACAAAAGTATAAAAGTGAAACCGTCCAGCAAGTGGAATTTTAATTGTTTCATTTCTCTGTGATAGATTTTGTCATCACGGTGGAATTTGATGAGTTTGGGGGTTGGAGGGTGGATAAAAGAAAAAAAAAAGAAAGAAGGAATGGATTTAGTAACTGGGCCATTTCAAATTGATATTCACAACTCTGCTTACGGTAATCATCTTTCTTCTTCGCTATTAACAAGTTAGCACCAAATGTGAATTACATGGTACACATGATAAGCCTACTCAGCAAGGAATCCTTCGTTTGTGGTCAGTTTTCTCAGACTCTGAAGATGTCCAAAACAGACCTATTAAAATATTCAACCTAATCACAGAGTCTAATAAAAAATCAAATTTGCAGAACTGGTCAATTTTCCCTTTTTCCATTTCTTTAATTTATTTTTTTATTTCTTTATTTATTTATTAACCAAGACCAACAGCAATACAAATTACATCATGGTTATTAAAATAATAAACAAACAAGCACAAACACACAAACAAACACTCGGACAGCCAACAGACAAACAAGTAAATTTACAGATAAATAAATCTATATATATATCTATAAAAGAGTACTTACAACAATAAGAATTAATTTACACAAACTGTAAGATGAGATGCTAAGACAAAACTAAAAATAAATAAATAAATAAATAAATAAATAAATAAATAAATGCTAGAAAAATAGAAAGAGAATATTAGGGGCAAAATCAGTAGGCCTGGCTGTAATAAAATTTCACATTTCCCGTTAGTTTCTTTTTCCAAAATTTATTTTATTCCATCTAAAAAAAATTGTGACGAGTTGTTAGTCAGTTCTGAAGTGTATTAACCAATTATGATTAATGGGGGACCGATCCAACAGGTTAATTGAACCCAATGGCCTCCGTGACCGACCGACCGACCGACCGATCGACCTTCGTGTACGTGAAGTTCTGTTGCCCTTAACCTGCATGCGACACACAGAAACAGGAAGAACAAAAAAAAAAAACACCCATATATAAAAATACACAAATCCTTGGCAGTGTTCCCACACACTTCATTTGCGTGTAGGCAATGATCCCACACAATCTGGAAGTAATTAATAAAAAAAAAATTGTCAGGAAAAGGACAACGGTTTGAAACAGTCCGTCCGTCCGTGACAGAAGTTGAAGAAGTTGATGCCCTGTGAAATATGCTGCGGCTTTGTGGTCACCGTGAGCACTGCATGCACTCGATCATCACTTATTGTGCCATTGATATTTTTGCTGAATATAACCCGTAAAAAGTACAAATTGGCCCAGCACTTCGATTTGATTACCTAAACACACCTCAGCATCACAGCCATACAAAAAAAGGGTAACACCCTTTTCTGATTGCATTTTGATAGTATAGTATTCAACTGGTCAATAGCTGCAGGTCAGGGTATTGGCATGCCAGTATTACTCACGTGGTCTTGTGTAACAATATTCATATACTGCCATGGGTCAGTGGTGACAAACCGCAGAATGCGATTACCACACCACACTGGTCCTTTGCTCTGTACACACAAGTTCAAGGCTGACATTGTTGTGTTGTGTGGTGTTTGCTGTGGTGTGGTGTGGCATGTGTGTGTTTGCGGAGCGGAAAGCCTTTTCTCAGAAAGTTGACATAATTGTGTCATGAGTTCTCTTTATCTCTGGTAGCTAGTCCCACCTCTTTATACACACACTGTATTAAGCTGTGATTTCACATTTGGACTCGGTGTGTACTAGGCCTACATGTTTTCATAACTTCAAATTGGATGGATAGATACTGTAATGTTAGCATCGAGTGATAGAGCCCAGGCGTGGTAAGTTTCTTTTCTTTCACTTTGTCATAGATCTGTGTATAGCGAATGGTCTAGTGTGGATTTTTATACTGTGTACAGAAGTGTGTACAAGTAAATGTAGGGCAAATATCACACATTCCAATGGGTCTTTTTTCAACAGTTTAACAACGGGTCAATTTCACTGCCCTGCTTAGCATAAAGATTTGCTAAGCATGAAATTTCTGTCTTATTCATAAAAACAGGATTAAACAACCAAATTTCCATGTGATGTGTATCACTTGTGATTATTCTTTGGCTATTTATAAGTGAAAAAAAACATGAAATGAAATTCCATTGAAAATGAGGGGAAAATGAGTGAAACTAAAATACGTTCATGAATCAGTTTTTACGCAAGAAATTAGGTCAGTCATCCTTGAAGGAAGATGCTTTTTAATTTCTTTCTCTGTTTACTTTTTGGGCTCATAGAACTGACTAACTTAAAACATGACCCTGGGTCACTTATCATGACTGTGACGTTTTGGTGGTTTGTCATTTTCCTAACAGATTAAAATAGTCAGTGTTTTATTCGTTATCTAAACTACAGTGTTCAAACATCAGATGTAGATAATTATCAGGCCTTTATCTTGAAGAACAGATTATCTGTTTCATTTTGTTCGGCCCTAACCCTAACCCACTGCAGTTCGAGCACACATGTTTTTTCCTATACACTGTACTTATCATGAATACCGCAGCACACCAAAGTGTGGTTTGTTTGGTACTGCGTTATTTACCTGTATGATCCAGTCCCCCTGTGGAGGCTGTGGTAATGTGTGGTAAGCAGCTCTTGTCTTGTGTGGAAGGTGCAGAGGGTTAGGGTCAAAGGTATTATACTTTGCTAAAGTTGATGGTCAGCTCATAATTTGATTTGTCATGGAATAAAAACAAACCTGTGGAATTTTCTAGCTTAATCGGTCACTGGAAACAGTAGAAAACAGCAAAACAAAACATTTTAAAAGATCAAAAATAATTTTGGTCACTACTTTTACACTTTTCTGGATAAATACAGCATTTCAGGCAGACAAATTTTAACAGTATGTTTCTACCATCACCATCTTTGTACCCTGTAAGTTATAGGTAAATCTGTGAAGATTTCTGTTTCGGTATGCTACCAAAGTATGATAGTACCTTGAATACCTCTGCAGGCTGCACATTGCACCTTCTTCATATTTTGCAACATGAATCATTGAATGTATGTATACCCTTGATGAACATACGTAAAATGTAAAGCAAGCATGTATGAGATGGCCTCAAGACCAACATTCCCCTTCAGATTTACATTTAACAGTCCGTCCGCACCCCACACTATCTGTTTGCAGTGTATATTTTGAAGTACTGTTTTTTCTTTGCGTTTTGTACACTAGAATCTTTTATCTGGTTTCAAGCATTATCAGCTCTTGTCTCCTGTGCATATAGACACTGCATGTTAAGAGCAGTGTGTCTACATCATGTGTGCATGTATTGTACACCAGTGTATACTATGTACATGTTTGATGTGTTGAGCATATTAAAACCTGAGGATATTTGTGTTGACATATACTTGTACGACTGGGATAATTTCTGTTCTAAAACAAGAAAAAGGCACACACAAGAAAAGACTGGGGAACTGGATCACAAACCATGCATTATCACACAAGCCACATTGTGGTGTATTGTGGTATTCAGGATACCACACTTACCACGGGAAAAACTATGTTATGGGTTATAGTTAATGGTTTTACCTTTATGTTGAAGGTGCAGTTTTATGAATACATAGGCCTATACAATATTAATAATTACACGCATGCTCATTGATGGCTGCCGTCTCATACTTATGCATTATTCTTGTGATGTTTTGGTATTGGGTAACTTTTAATTAATTAAGACTTTTTTTTTTTTTTTTTGATAATTTGTTTTTGATAAAGAGTGATCCACATACTTTGTTATATATTGGTTTCTGTTTTTTTTGTGTGTTGAATTTGTTACTGTGCTGTTTTTGTTCAGGTGTATCTTCTTGCCTGAAAATGAAAATTGTGTAAATTGTGTATTGAGGTTTTTAAGTTTAATTGGTGCAAAGACATGGATTACACATCGGTTTTAATTTTGTTTGATGTGTTGCAAGTTTGACACCGGAACGTCTAATTTCCTACAAAATGTGGGAATCGGTTGGCAGTACTTATAAGTATCGGAAAAGAACAGACTTTTGCCCAGCTGAATATGAAATCAATCTCGTTATGAACGCCATATCCTGTGGTTAGCCATCAGCGTCAATTCTTGAGAATGTCAATTTACTCCAATACTTCCTTTTCCGTCAGATGTGAGGTTATGCGTGGTGGAAGTACTAGAAGTGATCATAGTTGCAGTAAACACCATGATGTAGGGGGCTACATGTATACTCGTTTTTGAGCGTGTGTGGTTAATTCTGAGAAGAGCCGGAGGTTTAACTCCACGTTTCGAACAATATGCTCTGTTCATCTTTTAAGAGAAGAAAACTCTTCAGCACTTTTCACACTATCCAAACTTTTTCACTTTTCAACCCTTTTCACTTTTGAAAAATGTCAACCCCGAACCATCCTGGGTAGGATGGCCTAGACGGAGCGAAATCAACCGTAGTAGGGTAGGGTTGAAAATCTCAACCTGGTTCCAAACTGCATTTTTCTCCGTGATCTGTGTTGTATGAGCCGGTTTACCATAAACGTAGTGTGAATGTTGCATCTCTTCGATCCGGTTTAAAAACTTGCCGGGCTGAACCGGGGCGGATCCGGGTTGGTTTCGACACGAACGAAAATGAGATAGTGTGAAAAGGCCTTTTGAAACAAATTACATAGTGTTATTAAAATCTTTTGGTTCTTCTCAGAACCCACACACTCTCTAAAAAAGAGTATCCATGGTGTTTACCACAAATCTTATCCTTAGTAACTCTTTTGTCCCAAACTGAGTGCTGAAAAGAAACAAACACTATTCATGAACAAATCAACAACCTTCAGATTGACCCAGGATGTCAACTTTTTGATTTTTGGAACTAGGGAGACCTTATCTTTCCAAACCGAAGCCTAATATAGAAAGACTTGATTCCATAATCTGAAAGTGCTTTTGGTTTCATCAGGCAATGCATAACAAAGAAGAGGGTTAAACTATAAAACTTAAAAGTACAAACGCACTCAATTTAACCACAGTAAAACCTTGAGGAAAATGGAAATAAAAAGGTCGTATATATTTTTATAAACCCATTCCATAATAATAAACCATTTCTGCCGCTCACCGCACAAAGCTACCAAGAAGTTTCAACGTCTTTCATATTTTTTTTTTTTGGAGGGGGGGGGGGGGGGGGGGGGTTGATAATCGGACAAAAAACTAACCTTCCTTTGGGCAAAAACCCTCATAATCCTCGACATTCTTTGGAAGAGTGCTATAATCATTTCCCCTTGAATGGTAATGACCCTCACGCCCGACATGAATGGCTTCACCCCTCTCTCTCTCGCGCTCGAGTTTCCCTGGTAATCGAAACTCTTGATTCTAATCTATGCACCTTCCAGCCAACAATTTGCCTTGTTGTCCTAACGTGACCTTTTTCTTTTTTTTCCTATTTGGTTTCAAAGTTTGTTTTCCTTTTCCCTATTTTTTTTTTCTCTTGTCTTCTCTTTCGGTTTCCTGAAAAAAAAAAAAATCCGGGCTGGACATATTTTGCATTCCTTCTTTTATCACCACTCAGTAAACTTGATGGTGTAACGAAAGATCAAATAGAATTTTTTTTTTCAAGGTGGCGTATTATTATTTCGAGTGATAGGAGCGTGAAGTAGAATGACGGGCATTGTGCGCCGCTGACCGACATAGCCTCGGGATGTTGATCATTCTCTTTGCGAACTTGAACTGCGAGGGGATTATCATTACAAAGCTGGCGTTTGTTATGCGCGATTGCTCATGATCAGGTTAAAGTGTTGTTATTCTCAGCGTTCTGATCCGAGGTCCCTTCCCTTGAAAAGGTAGTTTGTTTCTCTCCCCAAGCCTGAACCAAAAACTTGAGGTAGGAAAAAAATTCAATTTTTTAAAAAAATCACCCAGCAATTTGTTCATGGTGAAGTACACAGTAGAAGAATTTTTGTTTTGATGTTAATTTTGAGCGAGTGGATTTATATTTTGTTTTCAGATTTGTTATTATTAATGTCGGACAGTACATTGCCCCTTTTTTCATAGAATCCTCTCCTGTAGGTTGATTTTTGTGTGATTGTGGAAACAAAGTTGCGTTTAAGTTGGTAAGAATTGGTTTTTGGTAACAATTTCATGTTTGCAAAACTCTGCATGTAGTTAAACATCAGGGGCCAATTTCATAGAGCTGCTTAACACCAAAATGTGCTTAAGCACCAAAAACCTTGGTAAATAAAATCAGTATACCAGCCAAAACTCCTTGTGAATGTTATGCTCAGCAAACAATGGCCAAATACAAGTCAAACGCAGTAATCATCACATGAAAATTTGGTTGGTAATCCTGTTTGATCAAGGAAGACTTTTCATGCTTATAAGCAAATTTTGTTCTTAAGCAGCTCTATGAAATTGGCCCCAGTATACTTGCAAACTGTCTAAGTTAGACAATCTTTCCTTTTTATACGAAAATTGATCTGTAGTGCCATGTTGCACCAATCATTGTGATTAATTCCATTTTCTAAAATGGGACAAATGGCCAGTGACATATATTTATGCAATTTGTTTCCTTCGATGCCTACAAAAGGCTTTCCTGAAAAATGGGCAGCTTTATGGCACTTGTGGTGGACAGTGTACATGTAGATGTGTAATGTCTAGTACCGGTATACAAATATTACTGTAGGCCTGTATCCTGGCTAACACAGTGAAGTTGTGATATGGTGGTTTTTATTATGGCCATAAACATTTTTAACAATCTTGGATTTGATACAAGTAATAAACTGCTGCAAGCTGCTTATCAGCCAAAATAATGACCTTAAATGTATCAAATGCTTGGAGTTTGGAGGGCCTGGCACGTTTCCATCATAGCAGGATCTTTATCGAAGGCTAAATGACAAGAGGACAATTACATGCAAGTTAAGATTGACATAAAATTGATGAGAACATCAGAACAAAAGGATTTGGTGTTTCTTCGACAGAAAAGGTTACATATTTGGCCATGTGAATACGGTAATAGTCCGGTTCCCAGCTTGCAATATACACTACACAGTGTGTAGACTCGCACTGCACCAGTGTCTATTAATGTGTGTGCACCAGACCTGTTTTCCATGGAAACAGAATTTGGCGAGGACAAAAAGCTGGGAATTGAGATTGAAAGCAAGATTAGTCCTGAAATGACACTGAAAGAAAAACATCTGAAGTAAATATCCGTTGTTTGCTTACAATGTTGATTCATGGTTGAATGTTTTGACATTCCTTCCTGCCAAAAGATGTTATGACAATTGCTCTTATTGTGGCAGAGTTTCCCCCGAAGGTCTTTTCGTTTGTGTATACCAGTCGGGAATGATGTGCTGGTTAAAGGTGTCATAAATGTCACTTTTTGAGTAAAATGCAGCACTTTATCATCCGGGAATAGATTCAGAAGCAGGCATTTAGGATCTGGTGTGTGTAAAAAATGGCATAGGGTATTCATTGTCCTGTGGTAATTTAATGGAGGACATTCTCTGGCCAAAATGACCGGTTGGGTGGTTTTCTGAAAGCCAGCTCACTGCCCTGGTGTTGGCCACCTGTGGAAGTCAGATTTATGATG
This sequence comes from Astropecten irregularis, assembly GCA_963971285.1. Classification (NCBI taxonomy): domain Eukaryota; kingdom Metazoa; phylum Echinodermata; class Asteroidea; order Paxillosida; family Astropectinidae; genus Astropecten; species Astropecten irregularis. Next base: position 3,076,117 of record OZ020263.1, on the reverse strand, counting down.
ACCCTATACGTGTGAATTCTCAGAATCAGTTATTTGCGGATGAATCAGTACAGTGAAATTGCATTCCATTTGTCATTATTGTCATCAGTATAGTAGTACAATGTACAATGTGTCATGATTGTGAATACAGAGATTAGGAAACAAAGAAAGTTTCCACGAGTCACCCTCATTTATCCAAATGAGGGTGTATATTGAGTTAAGATATGTACACTGTATCAGGGCCATTTCATTAGACTTGTTTAAGCCCCAAAGATTCCTTTGCTTAGTTTTATGTAGATGTAGTTAAAATTCTGTGGCAAATTGAAATGTTTTTATAAATACATGGATTGCTTGCTTGTACATAATCAATAGCAGGGCTTTTTAAAAGATCAGTCTTAGTTACTTTTCTTAGTGCTTTTAATAAGAAATTGGCCTATGGGCTCTTAGCACTAGCAGCTTAAAGGTACAGTACAGGATTGGTAACATACCCAAACGGAAATGTTCACAGATTTGCGTATAACTTTCAGGGCATGAAGATGGTGATGGTAGAAACATACCATATTTCTGCCTGAAATTATGTATTTATCCAGAAATTACCGGTAGTCAAACAAAGACTGAAAACAGTTTGGATCTCGGGGTAGGATCGAAACCATTCTTTTAGCCTAGATGTTTTTAAAAGAAAAGTAAAGTCGGGTTTTCGCTTTTTTCTCTTGACCCAGATGTTCGATTGAGCTCAAATTTGTATGTTCATGTTTGATCAGACAAAGTGTGAGTGCTGTTCTGTGACCTTTACCAATCATGTATTATACCTAGGCAGAGAACCAGTTGCAAGCAATGTAAATTACATGGACATTAGCTGGTAACCTGAATTGTCCCAGTACACCTGTTCCGTGCTTTATATCAAATTTGCATGCTAAGTAGCTCTTACGAAATTGTGTACTGTATTCATTGGGAGGAAAAGTATGAAAATTGGCCTTGCGGTTTTATTGCCGTGAGTGATGTAGTTATTTCATCGCATTCCAAACATTTCTGATCTTTCTTTTATAGCGGAGCGTTATAGTTCTCCTTGGGTTTTTTAAAAGCATTTCACATAGCCACATTTAAAAGTAGTATCATACTTTGGTTTTTATCCAAGAAATACAGATTCATTGGCAAAAATACCAAGACAGATACATTAACAGTCATCTGTGAAAATGTCAGTCCCATACGGTGCCCACTTTTTGAGAAAACAGTGAAAAACAGCCACAGTATTTCTTAAGTCTTTTCTCTTTCATTTTTGATCTTTTAAAAGATCAAAAAGATTTTCGGTCCTTGTTTTACTAATTTCTGGATAAATACACCATTTCAGGCGGAAACATTTTAACAGTAGGTTTCTACTAGCATCATCTTCATACCCTGTAAGTTATACGTAAATCTGTGAACATTTCTGTTTTGGTCTCTTACCAAAGTATGATACTACCTTTAACAAATGATGTTGTGAAACAATTGTTTGGCAGCTCCAGTGCATTGTCAAAGAGCTATATATGTTTTGGATCCGTAATTAGTATGAGAATGGAAAAAGAGGAACCAATAGGCCTACACAGTATAATCTTGGTTACTTTAAAGGCATCGTACAGGATTTGCAAGGCCTCCGAAACAAATTATTGAGTTTGAGACAGAAAATTGACTAGCAACAGTTTGTTAACAGTGCAAACAGTCACCATGGGAAATCTTGGTTCATCAGATGCTAGGTTTTTCAAGGAAATAAAGATTTAGTGTCTTTTAAAAAGATTGTTCGTCCGAACGATTTAGTAGCATTTCGATAGCGTGGTGTAACCGTGAAGGATTCAGAAGGGGGCAAGATTATTTTTGTCGTATTTATGCTATCCAGATGAACAAAGCATAAAAAGGTACATGAAACAACATCTGTAAGGAAGTTTAAGACCTTCACTTATGTTTAAGTACCAAATTCAGCCAAAATGCACATCTTTGCAAATCCTATATGCTCCCTTTAATTTATAGTGCCCCACAGTAATAGCATATATTAGCTTTTGTGAAGAGATATGTTTTTGGGGGCCCACTTTGATTTCTAGGAAAACATTTTTGGGGGATTGTTGGGATTTTTTTCTGCTGTATAAGGAATAAGGCCTATTTGTAACAAGAGTAAAATGCAAGACCACAAAATTGTGCTTGAATTCAGGGAAACTCAATCTGGAAATATGAAGTTACAGAATTTTGTGAAATATGCTACATGACACTGGCTTTTGGTTAAGCTCCCAGGATGTTTTTTTTTTTCAGGTGGGATGAAAACTGGCTATTTAGTACTCTCGTGTCCCCCCCCCCCCCCCCCCCCCCAAATGTATACTTTTTTTTTACTCTGGAAGACTAAAGCCCACCGCACACTATACGATCCGACTAGGACCCGACTGGTTTTTGGAAGGATCGCAAAGCATTCTGGGAGTCTTAACCGTGATTCGACAGTCGAATCTTGCCGACTGGCCATCAGAGTGGGTCTGCGACTGGGAACAATCACGGTTAAGACTCCCAGAATGCTTTGCGATCCTTCCAAAAACCAGTCGGGTCCTAGTCGGAATGTCGGATCGTATAGTGTGCGGTGGGCTTTAGGCATGTGGATTTACGGAATCCTGTTGTGATCAAAACTTCTCTCATTTCGCAGAAATTCTATTAAGGTTCATAATAAGGAGAAAGATTTGAGGCTTTGCATGGTGACAATTGGTATGTGGATCAGTTTGCGGAAACACCGGTTCATAATGTTGTGGTGTTGTGTATCAAAAGATATTGAAACGTAATACGTGTTGGCCCTAAGTGCTCGATTAGGGCATAATTCTGTGAATTTTCCCCCGAACATAGCTCACCTGGGGCCAATGTCATAGAGCTGCTTAGCACAACATTTTGCTAAGCATGACATTTCTGTCTTAATAAAAACAGGGTTAACAAACAAATTTCCACGTGTTGTGTATCACTTGTGATTGTTCCTTGGCTGTTGTTCGCTGACCATGAATATCAAATCAAATGGAATGTTCAATGGTGGTGTGTTGTATTGGGCGAGACATTTTTGTGCTAAGCAAATTTTTTGTGCTTAACAATTTTATGAAATTGGCCCCTGTACTCATTGTCATCAAAATGCTGCCCCCTACTGTCCAGTTAAGGCCATTTGACGCTTCTCGTCTATGAAGAAAAAGTGTCTGTTTACAGTTTGGACTACACTCCTGGGATGTATTATTTATCTACATGTATGTAAGATGTAGGTATAGTAAGACTCACGCAGTCTTGTTTTATGACCTCGCCGTCGCACCCCAGCATGTTGCTCAAATCAAATTGTCTGCCTCTACCCTGCGATGATCTCCTGGCTCTTAGGCTAGGCTTGAAACAAGACTACATGGACATGTATAGTCTCCCTCCCAAGCAGTTGTCCACATGTTGTCCAGTTAAAGTCATCTGGGTCCAATTTCATAAAACTGTTAAGCACAAAAATTTGCTTAGCACAAAACTATCTCGCCCAATAAAACAAACCACCATTGAAAATTCCATTTGATATTCATAGTCAGCGAACAACAGCCAAAGAACAATCACAAGTGAAATACAACACGTGGAAATGTGGTTGTTAACCCTGTTTTTATTAAGACAGAAATGTCATGCTTAGCAAAATTTTGTGCTTAACAGTTTTTATGAAATTGGCCCCTGCCCCTTTTCTCTGATCACTGACCCTCCTATACTAGGCTTGGATCATTCAGTACCCATCGACATTTCCGTCATAACACACAGCCCAGCAGGTCACCCAAATTAAGTCTTCTGTGATCTTCATCCGTCCTCAGACTTGAATCAAGACTAACTGTACCTCAAGCTCAATACTATTCCTTCTTCCCCCCCACCTTCCTCCACTCCCCAAAACCATCAGTCTTTTGTCGTCATACCCCAGCAGGTCCGTCGGTCGAGCGGTCGGTCGCCCAAATCGTTTCGCCTTGCCCTACCCCCTCTGATCTCCGACCCCTTTAGTGCCCCGAAGTCACGGCTCACACCACAGGAAGGAGAGGCCAGAAATAGGAACTGGCTACCAAATACCCTGCATTCCACTCACGTTCCTGGACCAGTATGGGTTCATCCAACCATCTCGTTGTCCTCTCCTTCATTTCGTTCCCTGAATTTCTAACCATGCTCGTGGAAATCTACCGAGCTGAAACTTTCGTCAGGCCAACTCTGTCCCCTCCCCCTTTTTGTCTTCAATTAGTGCTTATTCTCTCTAAGGATACCCAAGTATCTGTCTGATGATCCCAGAAGGCTGTCCCCGTAGTCTTCAGAGATTTCTAGGGTCTGGTTGGTTCCCGATTTTCCCCACTTGCAAGCTCAAACATTTCTGGAGAAAGAGCAGATGGACTTTAGATGGACATATTATTCTGCCCTCCGGGACCCAAAGCAATCCTTTCTGAAAAGGAGAGTTCTGAATCATTCTCTGTCATTTCGGAATGTGATTCCTGTGGGACAAAACTAAAAAAAAAACAGGAAGAGATACCTGGAATAAGGTAAACGATTGATTTCGCTTTTAGAATTTATGTTTTCAAGTTTGAAATCTATTAGCTAGATGGCTAGTATTAGAGGATATGGTGAGGTGGAATGACATAAATTGTTCTTGTAATGACGTGTGTGAGTTGGAAATTATATTTGTTGTCAGTTAGTTCTGCAAGGCAATGTATTTTTGTCTAGTGGATTACATGTACACGTGTACATGTACATGTAGGATGTATTCACAGCGTGTACATAATGTGCTGCACATACATGTAGGCCTATACGATATGCATACTGTACTCTGTTTTGATGTGACCTATGCGAACAGTTGCCATGGAAAGTGGAATGTTATGACTTATCATGTGTTGTTTTGACCTTAAATTTGTTAACAATTTGTCAGCCCTGACTACTTTGGGCAACTTTTCCTTTGGCCTTGCCAATGCACAAGCCCTGGGTCGATTTCACGAAGCCCTGCGATCGATCGTAACTTGAGTTAATAATGGTGGCTGTTTTGACTTGGAACGTATTTGTACATACCTTCAGTACAAACGCATGCACCCCTACACGTGGGTCCATTCCTCCATGCATCAGCTACACCGTATCCTGCGATAATATTATGGAGGGAAGAAGATTGGTGTTGTACATAACAGGAGATTGGTCTTCCTATATACATGTATCCCCCCAAAAACGAAATTAGGAGGACTTGCGGCTTGATGAAGTCGTTACAGGCATCAGAGCATGGTTAGGCCTAAAAAAAAATATTGTTGTGTTGCCCTCAGCGACCGACCGTAAAATGACAAAACTTTGGGTGGGGATTTTTTTTTTCTTTCTCTGAGTCCTAAAGTATAAAAACTCATCATTTTTGACAGAAAATGTCAGATTTAGCAGTAAAAAAGCGTGTCTCCTCAAAACGACCCAAGATCGTTGATTTATAAGCCCTGGTGACCATACATCCTGTATTTATTCTTAAATGTTTGAAAGTCTGCCAAAAAAAATAAATAAATAAATAAAATTGACAGACCGACCCAAAATGTTAATTTTTCCACTTGAGGGCAACACAATAATTTTTTTTTTTAGGCCTTATCGTGGCACAAGGTGAACCGTGTTAGTGTTGTCACTCAAATGTTTTGGACTGAAGGGGGGTATAGGGTTTAAAGGTAATAGGCCTATCATACATTGGTTTTATCAAAGAAAAAGGCCCTACAGATTCATGGTCAAAAATATCAAGGACGATACAGTAATAGTCATCTGTGAACATTTCAGTCCCATATACGTTGCCCACTTTTTGAGAAAACAGTGAAAAATGGCCACAGTATATGTCTTAAGTCTTTTCTCTTTTATTTTTGATCTTTTAAAAGATCCAAAAGATTTTCGGTCTTTGTTTTACTAGTTTCTGGATAAATACAGCATTTCGGGTGGAAAAATGTTAACGGTATGTTTTTACCAGTGAACATTTCTGTTTTGGTGTCTTACCAAAGTATGATACTACCTTTAAGGTAGAAAAATAGGAATACATTGTTGTTTTGTTGGAAATAGCTCTTAACACCGATACTTCCCACTTACATGTTCCGTTGACAGAGGAGTTTGAATTTGCGGCTAACAGGCCGAATACGTTGAAGCCATGTACGTCAAGATTTGCCGATTACTTACAATTTCCTTTTAATCAGAGCTGTAAATTGGGAAGTTGCTGATCAAATTTAGAATTTATTGTAGTGACAGTGGAAAATACAGGAAGTCTAGGCCTAATGAAAAATAGTACCGTATAGTGCAGTGCTTGATAAATTACATGCAAACGGATGCCGTACTGATTGGTTAAATTGCCAACGCAAACAGAGGGTATATAAATTAATGAAGGACATTTCCCCAACCTAGATCTGCCCCTTTCCCTTAAAGTCAATTATTAAAAGCAAAAGAAAAAGTTAAGTGGAAAGGCCTGAAGTGAGATTCGAACCCTCAACCTTCAGAATACAGCACTACTGTATATACTGACACTTTTGGTTGAGCATACATCAGGACTGGAAAAGAGGTTTGGTGAGGGCAAGGCCAATTTTCCATAGCAAGGGGCACTTCCATTGGAAGATCATAATGTCTATGGAAATATTTGAAGGGGCACCAAGGCCAAGAACCAGGGTAACGAAGGCCATGGCCTCTGTCACCTCTGTTTATTTCCAGCCCTGATACATGTCAAGAAAGTAAGAGAAAAAAGGACCAAGGGTCGATTTCACGAAGCCCCATGATCGATAGTAACTCAAGCCACGAAGGATAACCCATCGTATCACACAACTTCTATGTCAGGCTGCAATGCAATCATAAGCGCTACGATTGATAGTAAGTTACGACGAGTTTGGTTAAAACGACCCCAGAATGTTAGGCACAGGTTTCAGAGCAGTTCTGTGTTCAGTTCCCTTCCCAATGAATTTTGAATCCCGAGTGAACTGAAGAAAACATTTGTTTGAAATCACCTGTCATTACACTCCACCGAGTCCGTGACACCCCTTGCACTGTTGCGCTGTGACCTATGTGATTGAACATGACCCCTTTATGCGAGAGGTCATGTGCTTCGCCTCAGATACATACATGCCAACCATTTTTTTTGGAGGGGAGGAGATTTATTCCTCCCTCTGAGTCAAACAAGTTTGGACATTTCATGTTCTGACTAAGCGGAGAGTTGCTGCTCGGATACAGTGTACAGCAGCGTCCTAGACCTAGTCACGTCCTGGCTGGGGAATAACTGGTTCAAGTTGTGACAAACATTTGCAGTGTCTTGGGGAAATTACATTGCACCAGATTTCTTTCCCTTGAGAGTCGACAAAATGGACTAGAAAAACTAGTTTTATGATTTAGACAAGAAGTGAAGTCCTGCAAACTTGCTCATCAGCCAAAATAGTGACCTAATCTTTATAAAATGCTTGGAGTTAGGAGGGCCTGATGCGTTTTGATCCTAGCAGGATCTTTATCGAAGTCCGAACTTAACTTAAGATCGGTAAAGATCCTGCTAGGATCGAAACGCTTAAGCAGCCAATTTCACGAAACTTCAAATGTTGCGTACGTATGCAACATTTAGAGGCGTAACTTACGCAACATTTCCTGCCTTGGCTGCACAAGTTATGCCTGTTTCACGAAACTTATCCAAGATTTATACGTTGCGTAAGTTATGCAACATTTCGTGAAATCGGCTGCTGGCCCTCCTATTAAACTCCAAGTAGTTTTATGATGAATACATTTTGAACACCGAGATTCGCAAAGACTTCTGCACTGCAGTTTTGAACTCGGCAAGGTACATAGCAGACATGTAGGGGATTATTCTACAACCAGGAGAAATAAAATGCTCATATTCATTGTTACCAAAAAAAGAAAATGGCTGTTCCAGGGGAAATTTGACCTCTACAATTACTGGCCCAAATACCATAAGACCATAAATCTTGTGTCACTAAGTGCTCTTGCAACACATTGTCCAATTGTATGATATGGCAGCTATTTGTGTACAATATGTGTCGCGCCAAATCACACAACAGAGGCTCGGCTGTTCTGGTAATCCATCTTTTGGCTTTTGCGGTTGGTCAGCAGCCGCTGGCTGAAGGTGTTTTGAATCTTTTAGAGAGTGTGAGGTCACATGCATGCAATGAACCTTGTGGAAGGTCTGGCTGCTCCTGTGAAGAAGGCCGACTGGCCTTGGAAGTGTATACAAACGTACCAGTTTCCAATAGGACTGTGTACATAACTTACTGATAGTCAGACTGCCTTATGGGACTTACAGAAGTCTCCTCTTCAGAAGGACTTACACACATGTGTATGCACACACATTCCTCAGGCAGTATGTGACCTCACAATAATGTCGGACCAGCCATGGTCAGCTAGACCTGGTCAGCAAACTGTGGTCAGCAATGTGACACTTTAATCTGCTTTCTCTTTGGACTTTTGGGGGATAATTATGACAAATTCTTTCCTTGAGTAAGCTCTAGTGTATCACAGTGATAGAATCCTATTTAACTTCCTAAGACTGCATTCGATTAATGTGGGTTTTGGTTTGGGTAAAACTAAAAGACCTTTTCCAATTGTACTTTGTATAACTCAATTAATCTGTCACTTTCTTCTGCAGAAACTCATGAGGATACGGTACCTTGTAGTTGACGGTTTTTTTTTAATCAGACAGTTGATGTAAGATAATAAAGCCTGTGAAAAGATTGTGACATTGTTGCTGCGATCAACGACCCACACAGAATCTGTCCTCTTTAGACTTTACCCAGTACACTGTTCAAGACCAGCTTGATTTTAGCTGAATGGTCGGTTCGAATCCCACCTTAGCCTAATGGTACCGTAGCACTGTCTATCTTGATGTGGTATAAAAAATGAGCATGTGAAAAGATCATGACATTGTTGCTGTGATCAACGACCCACACAGAATACATCTTCATTACCTAGTGGTACCTGGTTGAAATCCAGCTTAATATTATCTGAATAGCGGGTTCGAATCCCATCTTAGCCAAATGGTACCGTAGCAGTAGCACTGTCTATCTTGATGTGGAAAAATGAGCTTGTGAAAAGATTGTGACATTGTTTTTGTGATCAATGACCCATGCACAGAATCCATCTTCCTTAGCCAGTAGTACCTGGTTCAAATCCAGCTTGATATTAGCTGAATAGCTGGTTCGAATCCCTTCTTAGCCCAGCGGTAGCACTTTTAAGTGGATGGTCTCTTATTGACACTCTTATGAATCTCCAATAACTCGCTACATCCTGATATTCTCTGTGGATATTTCCTTCTTCATTCATCTCTCAACACACACAGCCCCTGGGCAGCCTCAGTGCATGCATGTATCAGTTAACATAATAAGTCAACCTTGGACTTGCCTACACAACAAAATCCCCTCAACCCAAATACTTCATTTCTTAAAGGGAGCATAATACATTTTGCAAAGATGTGCGTTTTGGCTGAATTTAGTACTTAAACAGAAGTGAAGGTCTTAAACTTCCTTACAGACGTTCATGTACCTTTTTACGCTTTGTTCATCTGGATAGCAGAAATACACCCGAAATAATATTGCCTCCCAACGAATCATTCACGGTTACACCATGCTTTCAAAATGCTACTGAATCGTTCGAACGAACGATCTTTTTAAAAGACACTAAATCTTGATTTCCTTGAAAAACCCCAGCATCTGATGAACCAAGATTTCCCACGGTGACTGTTTGCACTGTTTACGAACTGTTGAGTCCATTTGCTGTCTCAAACTCATACATTTTTTGTTGGGAGGCCTTGAAAATCCTAGGTACGCTGCCTTTAACCATTAACAGGGCACATCAGTGTTCAGACTTTAAGATTTTTGTTCTCTTCTTTCATTTAAGTCTTCCAGGGATGTTTGAAACTTCTGCAAAGTGGCAGCGAAGAGAAATGACTCATATCTTTCTTTATGTCAGACCTTGTTCCGACGTTGCGTGTAATTGTTGAGAGCTTTTTAAGTAACCGAGGAATCTGTATCACTCTTGTTTTCGTAGGTCCGTAGAACAGGCTTGCCTTAGCTTTTTTTGTCTGACAAGTCGAAAGAACACCCTACCCAAGCTCCCTCGGAGGAAGTGTTGATCAAGTCATTATACGGATTAATCATCTGGCTGTATATAAGGTAAGCATATGTAAACAAATGCCATATCAATCATGGCTTTTCTTAGAGTACTCCGTGCACTATTAAAACGCTTTTAAAGATCACTTTGCCTCTAACAGATGGCTCAAGCCCATGTGTTAATGGACTCAACATCTTTGACTAGTATGAACAATGTACATCATAAGTCCCATGAGGTTAATGTTGATGTCTAGTACATGTGTAAAGAGTTTCGTGGAATGTTATTGAATTTGGTTTTTGGACTGGTAACTTGCTTTGCTCAGAGTTAGGAAGGTCTGACGTTTCAGTCATAGTATTGAATTGTCGGGCCCTCATACATGTTTCCTAACTCTGAGCATTATTTCAGGTCATTATTTTGGTTGATGAGAAGTTTGCAGCAGTTTATTACTTGATTTGATTTGTAATACTTTTCAAAGATGACTTTTGTTGTATAATTTGCTGGGAAACTTACAAGTTGTGTAACAAGTATCTGTATCTCTGGATTCACTCACGTAAATGCATGGCGTAACATGTTGGTATTAGTCATTGTAGGTTTATTAATCAGTATCAGCAATTAAAATTTTCATATCACAGTTTGAAGCATGTTTAATCATTAATGTCAACCTTGACGGAAAACATGAAAGGGATGTCACTTCAAGATGTAGGCCCTATAGATGTGTTATGGTCTTGCCAAATATGACCAGGGGTCGATTTCACCAAGCCCTACGATCGATCGTAACTCAAGTTACGAAGAATAACCTATCGTAGTTGGCCTATCCTATGTGGGGCTGCAATGCATCAAAGATCCTACGATTGATAGTAAGTTAGGATGAGTTTGGTGAAATCGAACCCTGGGGTGTCAAATGAAACGTTCTTAAACCGGCGTGAGTTTTAATAACGTCTGAGTCTAGATCGATTACCCATGATGTGCAGTCTTAAGCTTTAAATTTTAATTCTACAGGATGTGATATTGTTATGTATGGATATGTTTGTGGCAAGCATTTGCAAGAAGGTCTTGTGTGGCCGGTTGGCAAACATTTGCAAGAAGGTCTCGTGTGGCCATTTGGCAAAACATACAAATTTATAAATTTTTAGGAAGGTAACAAAGCTGATTATACCCTTAATGGACATTTGTTTTTGTTGTCCTGAGGGTTTCACTGCCATGGTCAGCCAGGAACAATATCTGGTTGATGCTATCCAGTGCTTGACCACCGGTTATTCAGCAACAACTGACCCAAGGGTCGGAGGAGGGAGTCTAGAGACTGTCTGGAGGCCAGTGGCTGGAGGGTCATCCCTGGACTGGTCAGTCATGTGCCCTCTGGCCGGATGGATGTATGTTTTTAGCCCAGAAGTGTCAGGGAGCTTTATGCCAGTAGCTTTATGCTGACCAGTCCAAATACTGACATTGCCCAGGGTCAGACCAATTTCATAGGGAAGGAAAGGCTTCCATTATCAATCAAGTTTTTTTTTATTTTGTCCCTATTTTTATACAGTGTGTGATATATTGGTCCCATGGGTTTGATGCTAAGCTGTTGGCAAAACAGTCTTACAGTCTGACTTGCAAAATCAGTATCATTCCAGCTTATCAAAAATTTTCACGTTTTACACAATTTGCAGTGCACACTGATGGATGGACTTTTTGGCTGCAATTTTACTTTTTTTTAAACAAAAGAAAGACAAATCTGTGTGATTTTGTGACGTCAGATATGGGAGCCTTTTCTTTTACATAAAAGGCTCACATATCTGACGTCACAATTTGTCTGCTGCCCCCATTGACGAAATTCAGAGAATCTGAATTTTGGGGAGCTTGCGGGCCGAGAGAAAAATCATTAAAAAAAAGACACTCTTTCTGTGTTCAGTGTGAGGTAAATATTTTTTTCTCATGCCAAGTAATTTAAAGATTATAGTTCTAACAAATAAAGCGTTTGTTGAGGGTCGAACATCCTCTCTAAAGTACAAGTACAAAACAGTGTACATGTGAAGTCATTGATATAGTATCTGTACTACTGCATACTTGTATGTAGGTTTGCTCAGTGCCAAATGGATAAAAAAAAACGATACAAATTACGTTTCAACCTAGTAAAATTGACCCGAGTACATTCCAAGTTACATCCTTGCACAGTTAACACAGTACAAGGACCTGTATGTTATCACCGAAATGCATGTTTAAGTACAAACGCATATGTGGGTCACGACCAGATAAAGAAGCCCAGCTGTCAGTCACTCAGTACATATACAGATAAACGAGTACATCACATATGTATTGGTTACATATGCTCAGTACAAGCCAGGGTTCAGGAAATTTGCCCGCCAGGTCTTTTTGTCATCAAGGAAGCGTAACTCAACTGTATGTTCGAACGGATCGGGTAAAAACGCAGATTGAAGTTTCCTATAGACTCATAGAGAACAAGGAAGAATGTCATGTACATGTACCCGGTATACATTACATACATACATGTACACACATTGCTTGTTTCTGTTCTCCATATTAGAAATGTTCATACGTTGCATGAGTTTTGGTTTATTGTTCCAGGGGTCGATCTATGATTTCACGAAGCCCTACAATCGATCGTAACTCGAGTTACGAAGTATAGCCCATCGTAGGGGGCATATATCCTACACAGGGCTGCAATGCATCAAATAGTCCTACGATTGACAGTTAATTGGAGACTTAGGAGAATCGGTCTTCAGGTCAACAGCGCACGCGCACGCAATTGAGAGCATGCGCGCGTTGTTTTGCGCGTGCGTTGTTGACTTGAAGACCGATTCTCCAAAGTCTCCCATTTACGATGAGTTTGGTGAAATCGATCCCTTTTACCAAACTCATCGTCCCGAGGGGTCGATTTTACCAAACTTATCGTAATGTAGAAGTTGTAGGATAAGATGGGTTATCGTTTGTAACTTGAGTTACGATCGATAGTTGGGCTTCATGAAATCAACTCCAGTATGACTTACGTGTTGAAATCAAACAGGAAACATCCCCTGAACAGTCCCTGGCCCACTGTTAATGCCCATATCAGTGACATTTGGGAGCCGTGATTATTTCCTTCTGGAAATCAAACAGATACCCTAAAAAAAGTGTAAGAACCTCGGGGAGGCTCTCACATGATAGATGAACAGTTTATCAAACATCCAACATTTGGTTGTGATATTTCATAAAAAACATGTTTCTCTAATCTTCCTCTTGTTTCTTTTAAAAAGAGTGTCAGTTTAACGAATATGAGCTTTCGTGTTGTGGCTTGGTAGATGTACAAAACTGAACCCTCTCCTTAATTCCAACAACCTCCTCTCTGAAGCACCTCCTGAATAATCCCGTCTCTAAGACCCTCTACCTGACCCTCAAAGTGATGCACTTGACCCATTCCCGATTGCCTCTGCTCCCCGGACTGTCACTAGCCACCACAAAACGACAGCTCCACCGTCTTCCGAGAAAGTTTCTCAAAGAAATCTGAAAGCTTAAAGGTAGTATCATACTTTGGTAAGAAACCAAAACAGAAATGTTCACAGATTTACGTATCATGACTTACAGGGTATGAAGATGGTGGTGGTAGATACATACTGTTAAAATATTTCCGCCTGAAATGGTGTATTTATCCAGAAATTGGTAAAACAACGACTGAAAATCTTTTTGATCTTTTAAAAGATCAAAAATAAAAGAGAAAAGACTTAAGAAATACTGTGGCAGTTTTTCACTGTTTTCTCAAAAAGTGGGCACGTATGGGACTGAAATTATCACAGATGACTGTTACTGTATCTGTCTTAGTATTTTTGCCCATGAATCTGTATTTCTTTGATAAAAACCAACTATGATACTACCTTTAAAAACAATCAGCAATTCTTATAACATGCAATTGATAGGTGTAACTCAGTAATCCGGTGCTCCTACCGCTTATGTCAGGAGGTCCAATGGGGAACATTTGTCCCGATGTGTCTAATTGGTAATCAGAGCTTCGCACTCCAACTGGGGACTTTTTTTGGTTGTCGTTTTGGATGCCAGTTTGGGTGAGGAAAGAAAAGAAAGCAAACTTGATCTTTCTTTATAATTACAGGTAATGGATAGGGTCTGCGATTTGGGAATGGTTTAAGTAGTACATGGGTATAGGGACGTACATGTAGGGGTCGTGATGTCGGTCATACAGTTTTTAGTGTCAGGTGAGCTCTAAATCGCTTGAAGTGAAATTCCAAGCCCGAAACACAGTAGGCATCATGTATTTTCTTTCCTTCTTACAGTGGAACGCCATTATAACGAACACCGCTATACCGTACATTTGGCTATACCGAACATCATCCTTGGCTCCCAATTTTTGTGTATACAATACAAAGAATACCAAATATGGTTCTTTAAATAACGAACAACCACTATAATCGACAATATCTGTGCAGCCCGCCATGGTCGTTATTGCAGTGTTCCACTTTATGTATTTGTTGTTGCTGACTTCTTGAGCAGCATTCAGAAGAATTTTGAGCTTCTGCTTGTTGATTTTGTTTGTGGAACGCCGTGGATTATTGTATCCTGCAACAACCTCATGATCTTGTGGATGATTATTTTGTGGATTTGTTTGTGGATAGTAGGCCAGCCATGGAAGACAAAAGCCATAGCCAAAGCCTAGGTTTGATGGAGAGCCGTAGACCGTATTTAAATGGTTAAATCCCACATAATGTTTTCACAGGAAGGAAAGTAAGCCGGAGTTGATGGATCGGATAAATTGGCTCAGTTGAAATTACAGGAAATAGTATACTGATTACTGATAGCCAGTTGAGGGACCTAGATGTTCTAAGCAGGGGTGCGTTCCGCTTGCGCGAACATACACGAACATGTTCGCGACGTTTGCGTTACGCTTGTATGTTGAAGTGGAACGCACACGCAACAAAAGGCGAACATGTTTTGCGTATTATTTCCATCTTTCGTTCAATGTAGTTAGCCAACTTCAGCAAACACCTCCTCTACACTGTTGGCTATGTTAGGCGAACGTTGTGTGCGTGTTTGGCGAACAGCGCATTCCGGTTTGAAAACGGTGGCACACATTGTGCGTTGTGCGTGTAGTTAGCTAGAGTGAAACGCACCCCAGCAGCACAGAGTTTTGAATCTTGAAATATGCTTGATGTTGATTCTCAGTGAGAAAATTGAATGACAGATTCATTCTCAAAAAGTGAAAACCAGGGTTCGGGTTTCTTGGTGGCCAATCATGTCATGCATGCATGCCTGTGGGTCCAAAGCCACATGTTGCTAAATTTATGTTACCATAGGGAAGAAAAGGTTCACCTCATTTTTTATGCCTGATTGAATTTTGGCCGGAGGTCAACTGCCTGTACCCCACTCCCTTTGTCCTTCCAATGGATAAGTGGATCTCTGGAGACCTGAGGTAGGAAGATTGAAAGGACCAGGGGGACAGTAATGTGACAGCCAGTCAAAGAGCATGAGCCATGGGCTGAGCAAAGCCAGAGTTAAAGGTGTCATTCATGATTGGTAAAGGTCACAGAAACAGCACTCACACTTTGTCTGATCAAACATGTACATGAAATAATAAACCTGTGAAATTTTGAGCTCAATTGGACATCTGAGTCATGAGAAAATAGCGAAAACCCGACTTGATTTTTCTTGTAAAATTTAAAGAATGGTTTTGATCTTACCCCGAGATCAAAACTGTTTTCGGTCTTTGTTTGACTAATTTCTTAACGTTTTGTTTCCACCAGCACCATTTTCATATCCTAAAAGTTTTTCTTATTAAATCTGTGGAAATTTCTGTTTGGGTATGTTACCAACCCTTTACTGTACCTTTAAGGCTTTTTCACACACATCTCCTTTTCGATCCGTATTGAAACGAACTCAGATCCCCACCGTTTCAACCCGGCAAGTTTTTGAACCGGATTAAAGAGACGCAATGTTCACACTTCGTTTTGAGGGAACCGGCTCATACGGCCATTGAGGAAGGACTAGATTGTTCCTCCATGATACGACGAAAAATGCAGTTTGGAACCAGGCTAATATTTTCAACCCTGCTCCCTACCAGTACCAGGGTTGATTTCGATCCGGTTTATAGGCCGTCCTACCCAGGTTGCCTCGGGGTTGAAACTTTTCAAGTGTGAGAAGGGTTGAAAAAATCTCGGGGTCCGATCCGCTTCCAACCCTGAGATTTTGGATAGCATGAAAAGCTCTTTAGCCTGCCTAAATCACGGATCGTGTAGTGATTTCCTGAGCACTTGAGTTGATGGGAAGCCATCTACATGTATCTAGGGTAAAGAGGCCGGGGTAAAGGAGATGATGTACCCTTGTCCCAGTCCTAGTCTAGTCTCATTTACACCTCTAGGTCCCTGATTTCAACAGACAGGTGTGGTCAGCAAATTAATTGAAGGGGGTAAAGGTAGGGGCGATAACCTGCATGTGTTGCGCTGAGTGATTTACGGTGCCCTGGGAAACCCCAGCAGCTGGTTCCTGGGTACTTTCCCATTCGGTCCTGCCTTGCTCTGCACAAGTGCACATACAGCCAGGGAAAAGTATATGATTAAATCTTGAGGCCAATTTCGTAGAGCTGCTAAAGCACAAAGTTTGGCCTACATTGTACATGAAAATTGGGAGTCAAGGAACATGTTCGGTATAACCAAATGTTTGGTATAGTGGTGTTCGTTATTGTGGCGTTCCACTGTAATTACGTAGTCTGTTCATGGCTTGACTTTTTTTTTTAATGACTGAAAGTTGTAGGGGAAAAGTCCAACAGGACAAAAGTTTAAGTACCCGTAATTTCCTGATAACTTGGTACATTGCTGAAGATGTTCTGAATAAAGAACGAAATATAGAATCAAAAATGGCTTCCCTTAGTCTTTTTGGAGTATGTAGAATATTGGTACATTGGTTGTGGGTTTATACAGTTTATACGGTTTAGTACCTGAGCTGGGAAGTCCTTGATCGAGATTGGAGAGAGATTTCAGAGGTATGTAACTAGTGCCAACAACGCCCCCCCCCCTTCCAGACCAGCATGTGTGTGATGTAGGTCATCAGGTGCAATTAAGCAGTACAAGGGCAAGCCCTGCCAATTTGAATTTACATCCCCATAAAAAAAACACAAGAAAGAAACTCTGTCTGAGCCAGATACAGTATTACATTATGATGTAGTTAATGTTAGTGTGTGGGCAGGTGTTGGTGCTGTACTCTCAGGGGAGGGTGATGTCTGTCAAATTGTCAAGGGGTCCACAATTTTCTTCCCAAGGTCCCTGTAATCCTCTGTAATAGAGGCTTGCTGCTTGCTCCATGCTGCACTCTACTGGTGAAGCTGAGCAAGGAACTAGTGCCTGAGTCCTCTGTCCCTCACCTAACTGCATGCAACATAGGATAGTCTTAAAGGTACATTACTAGGGTCGATTTCACAAAGCCCTGTGATTGATCGATTGTAACTCGAGTTGCAAAGGATAACCCATCTTAGATGACCTATCCTATGTGGGGCTGCAATGCATCAAAGATCCTACGATTGATAGTAAGTTTTATGATGAGTTTGGTGAAATTGACCCCTGGGCCGATTTCATAAAACTTACGACGCATCGCAGAGTTAAGACGCATCCTTACTCTATGGACATCATCGCATCTATGCAATGCGTCGCAGCTATACGACAGGTCGGCCCCTGGATTGGTAACATACCCAAAAAGAATTGTTCACTGATTTACATATACGGTAACTTTCAGGGTATGAAGATGGTGCTGGTAGAAACATACTGTTCAAATATTTCCGCCTGAAATGATTGTGTATTTATCCAGAAATTAATAAAACAATGACCAAAAACAGTTTTGATCTTGGGGTAAGATCAAAACCATTCCTTTATGTTTTATAAGAAACTTTGAGTCAGGTTTTCGCAATAGTCTCATGACTCAGATGTCCGATTGAGCTAACATTTTCACAGGTTTATCATTTCATGTACATGCTGGATCAGACAAAGTATGAGTGCTGTTCTCTTACCATTACCAGTCATGTATTAATTTAAGGAACAAATATTTAAGCCATTTATGGCATTATTCCACGATCCTGGTAACAGTAAAAGTCCAACATCTTCCCATTTGGAGTTATCCCATTTGCCACGAGGGGAATCCGTCACCCCTGGCAACAACAATGCAACCGGACCCGTATCCCCCCTCCCCCTCAATGACGTATGGTACCCCGTCACGGCCCAGCATTGATTGAATGAAATCTCTCCCCGGGCACCATGTTGTTTAAGAGAGCTTCAGACTATTCATAGCCATTTTACAGTCCTTTTCATCTATAACTTGTTTTTCTTGTCATATTTTGTCAGCCTATACCATCCCGAGACATTTTTTGGATGCTTGTCATTTAATGGCCTCGTCTCTAAGGTCCTGACATGAAATGGTATTGCCGACTACTCCCAACCCTCAATTTCCCTTTCCCAACAAAGGTACAATACATGATTGGTAAAGGTCACAGGACTGCACTCATACTTTGTCTGATCAAACATGTACATGAAATAATAAACCTAGGTGAAAATTTGAGCTCTCGAATCGGACATCTGAGTCACAAGAAACTAGCGAAAACCCAACCCGATTTTTCTTATAAAACATGAAGAATAGTTTACTTTTTGTTCCAAAAAATCGTTCTTATACTTGTAATTAAAATTGTATAAGACCATTAGTGCCATTAAAACTTAACAGTAGAAGCAGGAATCTTTCATCTGTTTTGCCAGGAAAAAAAAGCAATGTTGTTTAACACAGTGCTGGATGGCTCAGCAGATAGAGCACCATTACCGTGCTCAAGAGGTCACCGGGTTCGAATCCTGGTGGTCTTACTTCACTTTTTTTAACGCTGCTTTCTTGTTTAATATTTTAATCGCCATTCTCACTGTATCAGGTTTTTTTTTGTTTTTTTTCGCCACTTGCCAGCTGGGCACAAGCGATCATTCCCTTCAGAGGAAATGAACCCGGATTGCTTGATGCGCACTCGCCCACTTATTAATCTCTCGGTGCAAGTAAATTATCCCCCGTAACCCAAGGAATGGCTCAATCAGGGTGTGTTGACACGAGTTTCTAACTTCGCTGCTAACTTTGCTGCTAAAATATCACAGCGGGGGTTCGGTTGAGGAAACAACTTAAACTAAAATTCACAGAGCATTCACAGGACTGCTAAAATGCAGGTCGAATAAATTTTATTTTCTATCGCAGGTCAGTTGCGTTCTTGCAGCAATTCACAGTAAGCAGCGCTGCTAAAGTATCCGATTTCACTGTTAAAGGGATGGTACAGAACCGGAACCATTACTGAGAGTGAAAGCACATTATGTAATCCATCATATACCTTAACTGACAAACCTGTAGAAGTTTGAGGTCAATCAGCCATCTGGGTCACGAGAAAATAGTGAAAACCCGTTTACACATTTCAACGAATGAATAAAACGCTTCGAAGCGATTTATTCCAATCGGAAAATAGTTTCATTTATTTCTCAACGAATATGGCATTTCAGACAAAAACATTTCATGGGATGTTTTCTCCTATCATCACCATTATACTGTGTAAGTTTGATGTGAATCTGTGATCTTGAAGTGTATTTTGTCTTACCAATTCTGTACCATCGTCTGAGGAAGCGAAGTTAACAGCACAAATTGTTGCTGTTAACTTTCGGACTTAGCAGTGAAGTTAACAGTGAAGTAACTGAAGTTAGCTAAAATTTTCACTGCTAAGTTAGCAGCGAAGTTAGCAGCTCGTGTGGACATACCTCTTTATGTCTGTTTGAAACACTGAAACCGATAAAAAGGACAGTTTTTTTTATCTCTCAATTATGGAGCTTCATATACTGTACACTAGGATCCAACCCGGTAATGAGTCAGAGCTGCTTAATATACGCATTTTGACCTTAAACTTGATGATAGAAACAGGATTTTTGTAAAGGGGGTGTCGTTGGCATAATCAGTTTCTTATCAAAGCCATCTGTGTTCTTGTCATTGTAAATCTTTATTTTTCCTAGTTCCTTCCTGCACCTTAAGGGTAGGCCTACATACAGCCATCATCTGTTCATGTGGTTCTTGTTGGACAAGTTTCCGTTTTATAACGAGTTAGGACCTCAAGTTGAATTAGTAATGTGATGTTCAAGGTCGGGGGAAGGAGTTCTTCTCCAAAAGAGCTTCTTTTTTTAGGTTTATTTCTCGCTTCAGGCATTTATTGCTGCCAATTGATGCAGATTTTGGGATCCCGTTCAAGTTCTATATTTGTACTGTGAATTGTGAAGAGACCATCAATCTTGTTCCATTTTCAGGCATGCAACTTTACCTCGGATCAGCTGATTTCCTCTTTTTTTTTACTTTCACTCTTATGTCATTGAAAAATGAAAAACATTGTACAAAGTATGGTAAAGATTGAAATATCCTCCTTTTTTGTTAAGTCCAAGTTGCATGCCTGCATTAATTTTGTAGTGTCTGGCTTGGCTCCAGTGGCGTCACCAGACTTTTGAGTCTGGGGGGGCACAAGGGGGGCACTAGCAATTGTTGGGGGGCACTACAATAATATATATTATATTTTTTTTCACCAACCCAAATCTCAAATGGGGGGGCACGCGGGGGGGCACGAGGTTTTCCAGGGGGGGCACGTGCCCCCCCTGGCCCCCCCTTGGCGACGCCACTGCTTGGCTCATTGCTGTCAACTGTCGCGATTGTTGAAACTTTTTATTTCCAAAATTGTTGATTCGTCTGAAAGATTAAAACTTAACAAAACTGCAGCAAAACTGAGCAAAAGGTGCATACAAGAAAAGTTGTGTTTATTATAGTCATAATTTTTAACCTTGACTGTGGCTTTAATTTCTGAATTTTTTGAGATCTTGATGTGGCCAAAGACTTTGTTTTTCAGACTCTAGATTTGGTTGCACTTAACATGCTTAACAGGCTTTACACACACACCCATCCACAAACCATACTTGGACTTTACACAACAGGGGCCAATGTCATGGAGCAGCTGATAAAGCACAAAAAAATTGCTTAGCACAAAATTTCTTGCTCAATGAAATCAAACCACCATTAAAAATTCCATTTGATATTCATGGTCAGCGAACAACAGCCAAAGAACAATCACTAGTGAAATTTGGTTGTTAACCCTGTTTTTTTTTAAGGCAGAAAATTCATGGTTAGCAAATTTATTTTGCTAAGCAGGGCTGTGAAATTGGCCCCTGCTACCATCAACAGCTAACATGTCAAGGTGGACAAGCCCCTGCAAGCCTTCATCACAAATTCACATTATATCATGTTTCTGGCAAGGGGAGTACATGCTCTGTGTACTTAGTCTCGTGTCCTTGAGAAAGATCTATCAATACTTGAAGGACTGGATTTGCCCGGATTTGGTTAAGTAGGGTGTTTAGAGAGGGTCCATAGAGTGTAAAGGTATGCTATGTGGTTTAGTGGAATCAAGACATTATAGATATAAAGTATTATAAAGCCTGATGTAACAAAGTCACTTCAGGTGGGTGGGCTTTCAAGCGTCTCTAACCGAAATCTCCCAGATGTATCCAGATTCCAGAATTTGTTTCCAAGCTTTGCTGGGAAATCCGCATTTTCCGTGATTTGAGGGTTCGCCGATTGTGACAGACAGAAGCATGGTTTCCTTTCCCTCTTGTTTCATTACTATTTTTTGTGGATGCATTCTTGTTTAATTAGGGCTGATAATTGTTGTTTTCTCCATTTGAAATCTTTATGAACAAAGAGTTTTTCACTTGCAATGTATTTATGATGGCGTGGACTTTAACAAAACAATTAGGCTATCAACTGAATACCAGTCACTCTCCTGAGGACGAACAGAGCACACTGTTCGGAACGTCAAGAGATAATCCCACCGGTTCTTTTCAGAACCACACACTCTCACAGAAGAGATGACATGGTGTCACCGCAAACCTTCCTTCTTTTGCAGCAAATTTTTTTTTTTGACAAGCCAGGACATATTTTCAGAAAAGTTGCTTTTACTTGCCAAAAGTGCTGAAGTTTAATCAGTAATGACCGATTACAGAATCAAAACCTTTTCACCTTTATTTTGTTTTATAAATTTTCAACTTTTCTGTAAAAAGGAATAGTAGAATTGCACTTTTGTTGTCTTGACCAATCTTGCCGACCCCTCTCTTTTTTGGTGGTTTCTTGGCCCTGCCTTCCCTGTATCCCATGACACTCTGCCCTCATTTGTTCATATCCTCGTATCTTATCTATTTATGTATCTTTACTTGAATATTCTTGTCCTCTTGTCATTAAGCCTTTGAGAAAGATCCTGCTATGATCAAAATGTCAGCCCTCCTAACACCAAGTATTAGTTTGTTAATACGTTTGAGCGTCTTTTAATAGAATGGTTCGTCAAAAGTGACCTGGACTGCTGTGTGATATAATCTTTCAGCTTGCGTTACTTTCATTAGTCATCCGCTCCTAGATGAACTTTATTACACAAGGTGGTTGAGAGTTGTTGTATTTTCTTTATCCCCGGTACTCCGAGGTACCAGGGACTTACCAGCAGCTTTGCAACTCGGGATCCCCCGCTGCAGGAAGTGAATAACAGCCTCTGTTTGGAGAGTTGCCGCCGGAAACCAAGACAATCTTAATCACTCTTGACTGGTTTTTGCGTTGTTTTTGGCACGAGATTGACACGAAACATGCTGCAGAAAAAAACCTCAGATTTCTCGTATTTTTAGCACATGTGACAACTGATGTGTTTGAGCATTTAAAATCAATGGTATAATTATCACGCACATATGATAAGCCGTTAGGCGGAAATAAACATTTATATAATTATGTGTGTTCACACTTTTTCATTCCAGTATTAAAGTCTTCAAAATGCTTAAGTTGCACTTCATCTAAATTACAGTGCCCAAAAGCAAACTTAAGTGAGCTTTCCAATAGCAGCTGTTACTGGTAAATGTTTGCCACTCGAACCCCTGACCCGTGGGCTGCCGTACCAGTGCTCTATCAGCTACGCTACATGTATCTAACCTCATGTTTGTCAGTGTCCCAAATTGTCAGTCACCGTTATTTGGTTGTCAGTCAGAAACCGTAAACTCCACAAAGTTTATTTTTTGCGAGGGATGTACACACAAACAAAATGAGACGAACCGCAGGAATCCTTTTGATACACAAGGGAATACTGTAAGCACGCATTCCCTACGACACAGGTTTTATTTTGGGCTGATTTTTGGAGCTATCGCCGATGAGCACGATGATGTGGATCACGTCTGCGGTTTAGCTGAAAGAAGGAGAGCTGATTGATTCATGTTCAAGTTTGGTCAACCACAGTCTCAGAATAAACTTTTTTTGCATCATTTCACTCCACCCCACCCAACCTAACCACCCTCTCAGAGGGACTAATCCCACGTCATTTGGGTTTTTTTGTCTCCTAGTCACTTTGGTCGCACGAACCTAAAAATACTCAGCCAGAGTTCCACGATCTTGCTTCTTGTTCGTCTGTCCTGTGAACCAAAACCAGTTTCGATCTCTGAGGTCAAAACCTCACAATTACAACAACATGTACCTCATAATTTGGCGTAACAATTGCAACGGGTTCTTGTTGTTTTTTACTGTTGATGATCAATAGTGCTCTGCACTTGCACTAAAAATAGCACCCGATCTCAGACAAACATTGAACCATGCAACCGTGTGTGCGTGTGCGCGTGCATGTATACTACGTGCGTGAGACAATGTTTGTCTGACATCCGGGGATTCTGTGACGTCATTAATGCGGAGCGCTATTGAGCTGAAAATTTCACAGGTTTGTTTTTAAAATGCTTGGGGTTAGGAGGGCCTGACGCATTTTGATCCTAGCAGGATCTTTCTCAAAGGGTAAATGACAAGAGGACAAGAACATGTTAGTAAAGATATATGGATGAGAAGATACAGAACATGGATGAAAATAACTTACAGGTTTGTTTTTATTCCATGACAAATCAAATTATGAAAAGGCCGCAGCTGTTCTATCAACTTAACCAAAGTATGACGCTCGTAACTACCTTAATTAAATGTTCAAATTGTGAGCAGACCTCTTGAGTAGACCTACGCTGAGTACCGGGTAGGTCTTCTGATCTCCAAGCAGAGACTAGCACTGGTCATGTTTCCACAAACAGATAACCATATCGGTTGTTGCCACCAACCCGGGAATGTCTCCAAAGTCCTATCTCCTGTTATCTGCCACATTTGCCATTGTTTCGCTTCTCAGTAACACCAACGAGCAAGGAAATATCGAGGACTGTAAACCGATGCGACGTTACGTACCATTCACTCCATCGTTATCTTGTCAAGGTACTTTTTTTTCTTCTCACCTATCCAAGAAGATATCCAGTGGATACCGGGGTGACACATCAAACAGAAAATATTTACACTCGTCTCACATGACGACCATCCTAGATTTCATCGTTCGATCTTCATCTTGCTGGCATGCATGGCCGCTATCTCATACTTCTTCATCCTCCGTGTCACTTTCTTCCTCCTCCCCTCAACAAAACCAGCCCCACCCCCCAAAAAAATCTTATGATAACGGAGTGAACTTGAAGACTCGTGTAATTACCCAGGGATTTATGACAGTGCTGTTTGTTTATCCTGGTCTGCCCGAGGGGCACTGCATCATCATATTTCATCAGTCAGTCGTAGGCCCTGGTGCCAGGTCAAACAAACGACTTCAGGTTTGGCTTGGTAGACGGTAGATAGATGTCGTAGGAGGAGGATGAAGTAAAGCGGATGCGTGTCTGTAGGTCTTGCCAGTGTGGAGCTCACGGTGGATTTTATCGGGTGCATTTTTGGGTCACCTCTCGGAGACGTGCTCGACTTAAAACCTCGGCAGACGTTAACGAGGGACAAACTTGTTGAGATTGATGTACTGTATGTACTGGTATAGGGCCTATGCTTGTAGATACACTTTGGAAAACACATGTGGCGTAGGAGGTGCTCTTGGTTGAGACAAAAACTGGAACTATATCTTGGAACTATTGTACAAATGAGAGGGAACCAATCTGCCCAGGTATTCAGTGCATGGTAACATTTCATTCAGCTTATTCTGTGACAAAATCTCTAGAAATTTCTCACGTTTTGAAAGATGGAGGAAGGTACATATGTACAATGTATTACCCAAAGTGTCTCATATCGTTGGAAGGCTTATTTCAGGGCCCAAGTTCATGGAATCCGTCACGGCCTATTTTTGTGCTAACGGCCACTGCTACGCGCGAAATCTATTTCACGGAATCCGTAAGCAAGACTTTCATTTTGCTAAGAAAGCTGAAGCTCTGTTTTCTATTTCAAACCAGAGAATCTACTTCCGAACCGCAGCCAAAAGTCTCTATTTTGATACCTGTAATTTTAAATTGGATTCACTAAATGGAGCCAGAGCCGGAGCTGAGCTTTGAGAAAGGTCCCAAGACTGGCACCACAAAATCGGACCAAATTGGGCCAGCCAGCTCCCTGCTATAAAAGTTCATTGGTCTCTTAAATGCTGCATATAGCCTTCAAATTCCTATCATACCAAAATAGACTGTGTGTTTGTGTGTAGTTAGGTTTTGTATGTATTTAAGTCGAAATCTAGAAATAGACCATGACAAGTTAAAATCTGCCAATGAGTGCTGGTACATGTAGGTAATTTTTGGAACAACCAAAGAAATTTAATAATTGAAAATGTTTACTAGTAATAAACTGCTGCAAACTGCTCATCAACCAAACTAATGACCTGAAATATATAAAATTAGGTGTTATGAGGGTCAGATGTTTCAATCCTAGCAGGATTATTCTCTTTTTTAAATAAAAATTTGACCATTAAATGACCAAACCAAGCAGGTTAGTTTGTGTACAGTTCCAGTCTTGAATCTTACCTGGTTGTGGTAATAAAATTCTTTGACAACTCTGTTTGTCTTGTTTCAGTGCAAGAGTGTAGTTTATAATGTATCTACATTTTGTTTGTCCTTTTTGGCTTGTGTTACAGTTGGGCTGTTTTGAAAATTAAAAGGAACAAAATAAAAGTGACGAGCTACATGTACTACTGAAAATATATCTATTTGTGTTAATTTTTTTAATTTTTTTATATAATCATCAAATAACCAAAAAGGAAACTTTCAAAGGGAAACTGACTGAATTTGATGTTTGTTCACATTTCAATGTGTTTTTTTTTATTAAGTTGTGCTAACTCCTTTGCAAGTGTTGTTTTGCGTCCATCTAAAAATATATGGTACTCTATGGAACAGCACAATGATCATTGCATTTGTTTATCATTCATTTGCACTGCATTTCTGGTCTCATGTTGTTTTATTCTTACAGAGGGTTATAAATGTTGTTTAATATTTAATTTCTTTTTGTTTATTCCTGTGCAGGCGCCGATCAATTTCAAGCTCATTGATGAACTTAATCTGAGTTCCAAGAAAAGAGACCCACCCGCATAGGACTACCAGGAAGATGAAACAAATGTCACACCACCCTTTGACTTATCGTAAATTGGATTAATTATCGCGAGAGCCTTGGGTTGCAGCTAGGATATAAAGAAACTGAAGTGGGTTCCAGTTTATTGAATAATCCGCTAGCACCCCAAATATAGAGCAGAGGAGTATTAGGAACTGGGCAGTGGATGATAAAGTGCTGCAACCCAGCGAGGAAGAATTTCTAGAAAGGAAAAACAAAAATAGCAAAGAATTTTTGCAGCCCAGACTGGACGGCACCAAGACAAGGACCCCCCTAGGACGGAATCTCCGGGGAGTTTGACATTTTGCCCAGCGGGCTTAGCAACACTCAGGCGCTAATTTGAAAACGATACCCCATTGTAGGATGCACCGTGGATGACAACAGAGGGCTAGGGACAGACGCAGGTCAGTCACAACCCGCACGCTCCGTCAACGGGAGAGACAGTCACGACTCACGGACGCAGTCAGTGAACGGACGCTGGAGTGTAGATGTAGGTCGGTTGTGAGTTGGAGTAAGCGTACGTTGAGAAGACTACGGATCGTGTCATTTTTGGAAGGAGGTTGCTGCAGGGAGTATTCCCGATAAGATCCTCGGGTTGAGTGATTCTCACCTCTGCTCTCTGGAGGAGAGATGAGACGATCGGAATCTAGTCATCATGCGTACCTCGGAGGAATCCCCAGCGGATAGGATCGTTGGATTTATCACTAGCTGGGTTTGTTGCGGACTAAATCCCGCCAGGAACAAGCTTTAGATAGATTGACTCTTTGTTTTTGTTCTTACGATTGATAATTGATAGCGGTCGTTTGGGAAAAAATATGGCTGACAGGGTGGGACATGCTGGCGACACGTCTACTGAAAGTGAGGAAATGACCAGTCCTAGTTCGGGGGAGGGATCACTCGTTCGTTCCAAGGATGAGTGGGGATCTATTCTGGATATTTTGCAGAGCATCGAAGGCACAACGGCCCATTCCAGCAGACCTGTGCAGTCCACGATGCCGAGCCCATCCACAAGACTGGAGCCGCTGTCGGAGAACATCCAGTCCACGGGCATGGCGTCGTCGCCCGTGGGGTCGGACGGCAAACAGGGCCAGGGCCTGCAGCAGCTTGACCACCTGGTGCGGATGATGGAGCAGATGTGCCATCTACAGAAACAGAACTCGCGCCTGCGGGAACAAGCCGAGTACTATTCGGCGGTCAAAGACCTGCAGGAGCTGCGGAACGAGACTCTCATGCAGAACTGCAAGTGCGAGGCCCAGCGGCCCTCCTCGGATGTGAGTCACGTGGTGGACGAAACGTTTTCCGAGCCGGAGAGCACCGTCGGGGACGAGATGGACCCCAGGCACGAGCTCTCCCCGACTCGAGAAAAGCGAGTCAGCCGGTCCATCAAACGAGAACCGAAGACCAAAGGCAGCAAAAAGCGGAGTAGGTCGCTTGACCCATACAGAAAGGACACCTCAGAGCCCCGTTTAGAGAAAGACATCGAGAGGGACAGCAGAGAACGCGAGAGGGGACGCCCCGGAATTTTCTCCAAATTTGAAAAAATGAAGGAGAAATTGACGACGAGGCGGGGCAGCGTTAAAAAGCACAACACGAATAAACGGACGGACGATAAGCAAGACGAGGACCTCAGGGGGAATGTGTACCGACCTGATGCATCTTCCAACGAGCAATTTAATTTGCACATGGACGGCACGGAGACCAAGTCGGAAGACAGTGGCATTTTCCACGTCGGTCTCGACGAAATCGTGACCTTGCCCCGCCTCACGCCCGAGCTTTTACCGAAATCGCAGGATGAGATGTCGGACAACGAAGACGTGTTTACCACGCCTCAACAGACGTGGAGCCAGACAAACAATTTCAGTGTGGAGACTCGCAAAGGTAGCGACTTTTCAACAGGAAGCTCAAGTGAGGATTATCTAGATCTGAAGCCAAAGAGGACTCCCCCTTTGCATCCCGTCGACGAACCCGTCCAGTTGAGGAACCCGGAACGGCAAAGGAGACGGGGAGATTCTACAGAAAGGACCGCCAAGAGCAGCGATGAGGGCGAAGACAAAGTCCGCCGCAAGCTGCGCGTCCGGCGCTCAGCCAGCCTGCAGGACAATGCCTCATTGAACAGCGATGACGAGGACTTTGAAAAACCTCCTAAGCCTGTGTGGGAAGTCAAAGAGGCACCGGCCGTCTTGCAGAGGGACGAGTCCGGCCACAAACAGATCCAGAACAGCCCCTCGAACGATTTTGAGTTGTCGGACGCCAGCCTAGACCTTCAAGCGGGCCAGGACTCGGCAAGCACCTCCAGCTTGGAGTCCAAAGCGGCCCAGAAGAGGAAGTACTTCCGGAAGAGTCAGCACATTGAGGAACCTGTCTCTCCAACAACCGACCAAAGACTGCAGGCCTCGCCGTTTGACATGCTGTCGCCGAAATCTTCACCACCAGAAAAGAAGCGACACAAAGGTAAGCAAAAGAAAGATGAGAGTTTCAATCCATCTCATTTTATTCCTAGAGTCTGCAGATCATCTTCAGTGAACAAAAAAGCAAGAAAACAAAAAAACAAAATAGTAAAAAAAATTCAGCTTTTTTCGTTGAGAGGTGAACTAAGGAAATTGATTCAGTGGGATTTGTACCTGCAATCTCAAGAATACTGTACCAGCACTTAGAGCTATCCAGCGCTTTGTTGGCGGTGTCCCAAATTGTCATTTATTTTTATTTGTTTGGCTTAAGTGACCGTTTCCATAAATTAAGAGCAAAGGTCTGACGTACATGTACGAAGAACAGAAAGTGAAAATCAGGAAAGAAAACAACCAATCGGAAGTGAAACCCTAAAGTGTGTCGGGTCACTAGAGCGCGGTTCATGAACAAAGATAATTGACAGTTTGGGACACTGCCAACTAATAGGGCGAAGGTTAGAGTGCCATTACAGTATTCCAGGGGTTGCATGTTCGAATCCAACTCCAGTCAGTTTTTTTTCACCCACCTTTGTTTGGTTTAGTCAGTTTCCCTTGTGGTTTGTTTGGTGATTTTCATTGCAGAGTTAGACTTCATTCATTTGAAGAAAAGTATAAGTAAAGTTTGCTCCTAATGACGGGCAGTAAGCATAATGAGGACATGTGATAGAATTTTAACTGCTTTGTGTCAGTTGTCTGTTGTAACTTTCACCTAAACTATTACAGGAAAAATGGCGGGAAACATGATATAGACAGTTAGACACAAAACAAAATCATGTAAAATTGGCTTTATTATCTGCCAAAGACATTTGTAATCATCGTGCACTTAAAATGTAAATCTTTCATAATTCTCACTTCAATGCAAATAATAAACTGCTGCAAACTGCTCATCAGCCAAAATAATGACCTGAAATTTATAAAGATGCTTGGAGTTAGGAGGGCCTGGCGTGTTTCGATCCTAGCAGGATCTTTATCAAAGGCTAAATGACAAGAGGACAAGAACATGCAAGTAAAGATACACATAAATGGATAGATGGTTAATTCTCACTTGACTTAAACAGTTTTTAGGTCCTCGGTCCCAACCACTCTTGAAATTTAAAAAACATTGACAGTTCATAGTTCCAAAGGAGGAATGAAAAAAAAAATACCCCTCTTAAAAAAAAAATATACAAACTTAGCTGTAATCGAGCATCAGAGCATCGAGTGCAGTTATTTATATTTTGTAATGTTTATTTATTTATTTTTTCTAGTAAAATTGGGAATGTTCTGTCGTCACGGATAAAATGTCACGGAGGGAGGGGAATTGTTGCGAGGGGTTTTATAGGGAGAGACCTGAGCCGGGAGGAATTCCAGTGCCCATCAGGTGGGCTGCATTCCATTCCCCTGACTGATGGCCCGGGAGTCGTAAATAGACCGGGTTCGGTCTAAGATGCAGGGCTAGAGAGAGGTGAAGATTCAAGAAAAGAGCGGGACCTGATTCTGTACGATTTTTAAAGTTTACTTGCACCGTGGAAACATCAGTAACTGACATCGGGCCTGGCCAAGCAGAACATTTCGGGGCTAAAATTGTCAACCTTTTTACTCAAGAAGGTGGGGCGGAGTATAGTATCTTTTGGACCCCGCTGTTTTTGCCCGCCGTTTTTGGAAGCTTTGGTTTGCTACTAGGTCATACCCTGTCCCATCAGCAATTTCTTTTTCCCAGAAATAACAGTTTGCACACCCTTTTACAAAAACATTTGTTAGCGAGAGTCAGTATTGGCATTCTTATTCTTTGAATCATTTGCTGAAAGCTGAAAGTGGCTGAAAGGAAATTTGGAAACAATTCCACTATGATGTAGATGACCAAAACATTATTACCGAGGGCTTTCGAGAAAATATTTACATGTGTATGTCTGGAAGTTCCATTTTAATTGTTTAATGCATGTGTACGCACATGTACAGTATATGCATGTTCAGTACATGTTGGCATTTTTTACTGTGGTCTTGGGATTTTTCACTTTCTAATCTATAGGGGAGGGGGGATGTTGGGTGGTCTAGAATATTTTTGGTGTGCCAGACCTCCACCGAAATTCCCCGAACTGCTTTTATATTGAGGTTGGAATTTAACTACCTCCCATCTGTTCGCATGCAACTCCATGTACGTGTGTATTAATATGTGCATGAAGGGTCATAATAGACTTTACAGCCCAAGTTTGTACCAACCAAAATGGCTGACAATGCTGAGACTTTGGGGATCACCAATCAGTGCAAAGCTGAGTAGCTTATTTGCTCAGAATGTTCCTTAAACAATCAAAATTTGTGTCCACTTTGGGCCTGTTTGTTTGTTTCGGACGAATCCTGCGGATCCGGATCCCATTTTAGCGTACCCTGCATAGGAGAAGGATCCCAAAATATCGGATCCTTTGCGTGAAACAAACAGGTCCTTTGTTAGCAGCAGAATGAGCAATAAATGGTATAAAGCTAGACAGCTTGTAAAAATAATGAATTTGTATCATGCCATTTGTAGAATGATTTGGCGCATTTGGCAATGTAATTCTGTGTTTCCGGCTGAAGAATCTTGTTTGATATTTCACTTTCAGGAAAGGAAATGAAATGAGAAAAGTCTAACATTTAAAACCGCCAGATTTTCCCCTCAGACTCAGATGGTATGTTTCAATCATTTCTGTTATTAGTCCCTTCATTTGTAAACTGAAACCAGCGAGGACTTTCCAACATGGATTTGTTTTCTGAAACCCAATCATTTCTGGTCCTAGACATTTTGATCCTTATGTTGTGCATCTATATGGACACTAAACTGAGACAGTGTATACGTGCATGGACATGTACAGTAACATGGCCCAATTTCATGGAATCCGTTACGACCTATTTTTGTGCTTACTGGCACTGCTACGTGAGAAATCTATTTCATAGAATCCGTAAGCAAGACTTTCGGTAATAACAAAGAATTTCCAGGGTAACCGTGATTATTTTCTGCTAACACCCTTTCATATGCATTCTGCATAAAGTCCTTGCTTACCGTTACCAAAAAGAAAACTTTCCCGTGAAATACGCTAACCATAACCAAAAAAGTCTGCTACTGTAAGCGAAGAATTGTTGCTAACGGTAACGGATTCCATGAAATTGGGACCAGTATGTTTGCGTCAGTTGAACATGTATGTTACTGGTATCTGGGATCAGGCATGGGGAAGCTCATATTCTTTTGCAATCTAAAATTAGAATCTGGCTTTTAGAACTGACTTTCACACACAAAAGTACATTGTATGAAATGTGACTTTGACTTTTAACTTTGTAATAGCCAAACTCAGCATGAAACATGTTTTGATACAGCAGTGCACTTTATTCTGGCTGCTGTGCTTTTGTCCTGTAAGGTTTTTGTGTGTACAAGTTTGCACAGGTGTTGTACATTGTGTATAGTGGTTCCGTTTTTATTATAAAATATCAAAAAGCCTAATTTCTTTTTCTTCCATATGTTCATACAGATTACTCCATAATTTTTGACAGGACTGTGTTCATGTGTAGACATGTACAATCATCACTTTTTTAGGTCGCTTTTTCCAGAACTGTACAGTTCTAATGGAGTGTGCACAGGGCTTGAATTTCATGAAAAATTGCACTGGACAGCAGGTCTAGTAACTGAAGCATTTTTCTAGACCTGAACTATATTAACGAGACTTGTGGCATTCATGTACATAGGAAAATAGTCATTACATGCAATATTGTGTAAAAAAAATCATCAATTTAGGCACCATTTTAATTGTGCACGGAAAACAAAATCACTAGATAGCCGGACTAGTGCAGTACACATTTTACTAGACCGACGCTGAAATCACTAGACTCGGTCCACGGTCTAGTGGATATTTCGAGTAGAGGGTGTAGGTTAGTGCAACAATGGCAGATTTGTTTATTTTTTGTTGGGAAACAAATCCGGGACCAAAAAAATTCATGAATAACAACAATCTTACGATTTTGATGGATTCACGACTTAATGATCACTCGCGCTCTCGTAACGAGGTTAAATTTCCAGCTAATTATAAAACAACAGTCGGGCATAGCTGACTCCATCCTCACTGCCTGAGTTCATTAGGAGCGAATTTGCCGCAGCCCCAAAATAGCCGCGGCAAAGTCGTCCCGACTCCGTTGGCATCATGGGGGGGGGGATATTCTTGGCTCCCTGACATTCACTGTCAGCCGTGCTGAGTTAAAGGGAGTGTATAGGATTTGCAAAGATTTGCGTTTGGGCTGAATTTGGTACTTAAACAGAAGTAAAGGTCTTAAACTTCCTTACAGACGTTGTTTCATGTACCTTTTTACACTTTGTTCATCTGGATTGCAGAAATATGGCCGAAATAGTCTTAGCCCCCCCCCCCCTCCCCCCCCCCCCCCCCCCCTCCGAATCCTTCACGGTTACACCACGCTTTCCAAATGCTAAAAAGATCGTTCGGACGAACAATCTTTTTTAAAAGACACTAAATCTTGATTTCCTTGAAAAACCCAGCATCTAATGAACCAAGATTTCCTATGGTGACTGTTTGCACTGTTTATACGAACTGTTGAGTCCATTTTCTGTCTCAAACTCAAAAATTTTTTGTTTGGAGGCCTTACAAATCCTGTACGCTGCCTTTAAACCCGGTCGAAGGTTATGGACCCTACGGATGTTTTCGTGGCACTGTTGGATTGCGGGCACGGTATTCTTCGGTTTTGCATCGACGGTGCAGAACCGTTGATGGAAGCATTGGCGTGTCATTCGCATGACCGGTGCCTATCAGAGATCGGGGGAGGGGGAGGGGGGATTGAAAGATGGGGGAGGGGGTTGCCAATTGTAATCTGAGTCACGCAAGGAGCATTAAATTTGGAAACGGGGAATTTGGTTTTAATCAACTGGCATTTGTGAGTCACATTCCGACGTATTAGGCAAAGCAATGCTCGCGCTGTGTGCGCGATACAGCGCAGGTCATTAAAAATATGCGTGCATGCATGCAGACGATTTGTAGAGCTGAAAGAATTTTTGAAATTAGGAACAACAATTGTCAAAGTCTTCAAACAATCGCTCACAGAATTGGCCACACCTCAACATTTGTAATGCTTGAAATTTGATATTGGCGTGCATATTTGTTCAATTTGCATGTACATACATTCCCATGTAAATCAGTTTTAATAGTTGAAATTTAAATGCTAGGAGTTAGGAGGGCCTGACGCGTTTCGATCCTAGCAGGATCTTTCTCAAAGGCTAAATCCTCCCAACTCCAAGCATTTGATATATTTCAGGTCATTTTGGCTGATGAGCAGTTTGCAGCAGTTTATGACTTGAGTTGAAATTTAAGAAAGAAATTACCTACTATACATGTAGTTCACTTGCAGATACATGAAAAGCAAAGGCAAAGCTCTGAAGCTACCCCCGGTATTTATATGTTACATGTAAATATGACAGTAGATTACATGTATCTAACTATTTCACTGGCTCAGAATTCTTCTTTTATCGACATGATCAAAATATGCAGATAAGTTCAGAATCTCTTCAGTACTACTCCATTGTAAAACATGTATTCAGTTTCTGCTCTTGTGCAAGTTTTATTCTATACTGTCGAATCACCGTTGCGATGAAATTTATCATCTCTCTGATGAGTTGATGTGCCAAGGTCAACAATGCCAACAGCACGGTATCTGTGAAGTATGAAAGGTGACGGGAACTTCCTGCCCTCCCGCCGCCAAAAAAAAAAATTTCTTGGACAATTATGACAAATTGCTTGTCCAACATCATAAAAATGGGAATCAATCTAGTTTCCCTGTCTTCCTGCCAACACAAATCAGACTTTTATCACCCGAAGGTGAGAGGTCGTCGGAAATATGCGGCAGTTGGTGTTTGAATGTTTTGAAACTTTTTTTTTTTAACTCTCTCTCCTTTTTTTAGCGTTTTTTTTTTTGTGGACGGGCATGGGTGTTATTTCTAAAGCATTTCTGAAGCCCTGTTTTACAGGGGGAGGAGGGGTCATAAGCGACAGTAATTCATGTGTGAAATGTGATTGTAGTTTGCTGTCAGACTTTGAATTTTTAGGTTGCATTTATAAGCCCCGGTGAACTGTGAGCAGGAAATTTTTGGCATTTTTTGGGTGGTGAGGGGGAAGTTTTCCACACTGACTTTCATTGTCAGATGTTTTTATTTCCCCTGATTCCAGCGTCCAAGAATTTGTTATAAGTTTGTTGTGTTTAATTGTGTAATTGGTTGGCAGAAGGCTTATCGGGGGACTATAAATTTCATATTCTTTGCTCTTTTGACCTAAAAGGTTTGAGCTACAGATTTGAAAAAGTAAAAAGAAATTGATGGTAAAACGTTCTGACAATCTGTCCCACTCGGTGTCACCTGAAACTTGGCTGTCTGTCTTTTCTCACTGGATCTACGCCTACATGTACAAATACCTATAGGCCTACATGTAGATAACTCAATATTATACACAATCCAAAAACACTAAGGGAAGCCATTTTTGATTCTATATTTCCTTCTTTATTCAGAACATCTTCAGGGGAAAAGAATTGCTTGTCGCTGAATAAAGAACAAAATATAGACTCTTTACGAAACCACGTCTTGGGCTTAGGCTCCATCATCTAAAAGCTGAGAATACAAGTTTGTTTTTTTTCCCTTAGCTTGAAGCTCCATTTTCTTGTTTGAAACTTCTAAACCATACCTAAAAACCTCTATTTTGATTACCTGTATTGAGTCAACTTCTGACATTCAGTGTTGCTGTATCAGGGGCCGATTTCACTAACGCGTTGCGATCACGCTAAAGCCCAAATCCATTGCTAAATGGAAATTTGCTATGCAAAGTAGCGATCAATTTTCAATTTTAGAGATGCATTTGGGCTTAAGCGATGATCGCAAAGCGTTAGTGAAATTGGCCCCAAGATTAGATTTGTGTTTTACTGTTTAAGACTTGAAGTATTGAAATCTTCTGCTCACATTTTTTTGAAAATTTGTTTTTCCTTCTTGTCAGTTGGATGGGAGAAGGTCAAGCATGTAGTCACTAGGAAACACATTGGCGACCTCAGCAAGACCAAGGCCACCGTCTCCATGGACGAGAGCCTTCTCCGCAGCTTGGAGGAGCCCAGCTCGCCCACCGACAGCTCCCCGCCCGAGGATGCCTACGGTGGAAAGGCCAAGAGGTCGGAGGTCAGGAAGATTGACCCCAAACGTGAGAAAGGTCAGTGGCTCATTGTAGGGAGTCGTAGGGTCGGAGAGGCGACATGCTGAGTCTCATGAACCCTGGATGACAGGCATGACAGGGCATCTCATCAGATTGGTATAGGCTAATTTACTTCTGAACCAGAATTTGTCCGTATTTTTTCCAGTTTTGCATTCAGCATTGAAATTGGCAGCAAAATGAGAAGACAGTGGCTGTGGAATTTTGGTTCTGGTAGACCACATGTTAAACTGTTGGTGCTTCTTATCAAGTGATATGGGGCCAATTTCACGGCCCTGCTTAGCACAAAAATTTGCTAAGCATCAAATTTCTGTCTTAATAAAAACTGTCGTGAAATAACCACAAGGGAAACTGACTGAGTTTAAAGTCATTGAAAAGTGAACAAAGAAAAATTGATTGGAGCGGGATTCGAACCGGCGACCTCCTGAATACCGTTAATAAAAACTGACTTAACAACCAAATTTCCATGTGTTGTGTATCACTTGTGATTGTTCTTCAGCTGTTGTTCGCTGACCATTAACATCAAATGGAATTTTTAACGGTGGTTTGTTTTATTGGGCAAGACATTATTGTGCTAAGCAAGTTTTTGTGCTTAGCAGGTCCATGAAATTGGCCCCTAGTCTCACAATGGAGCTCAGGGGCTGATTTCACAAAGCACTAAGCACTAAGCGTCAGATTAATCCCAGTTTCTCTAAGCAAAGTGTGATGTCACAATACAAATCACTATTATGGTGATATTGACAACTCATCTTAAGATTAATCATAGGCTGTGTCCCAATTCTCTGGCTGCGACTGCAAATAACACACAAGTCTATGGAAATGACTGCAGTCACTGGCTAGCGGCTGCCATAGGTGCATGCCTTATTTGCAGCCGCGGTCAGAGAATTTGGACACGTCCTTAGTGTTTGGTGAAATCCAGCCCTGGTTTAAGAATGTTTCAACTGCCCTGTGGAAGAACCTTAGATACTGTGACCTCTCAGATTCAAAAGAATTTGTCCCGAAACAGATATCTGAAGACACGATACTACATGAGGCTTTAGAATAGATTTTTAAAATCTCAGGAATACATTTGGTCACGGTTGTTTGTATTATTTTGTTTATTTTACTGTTTTTATTTGGCTTTGTTGTTGGATTTGGAATTTGTAATGGGTGAGCTGGAACTGCAAAGAAGACAAGCAGAGCTGAAACTTCAAATTTTGGTCCTTTGCCAGCCATTTGTGGTTCTTGAATCATTTTGGGTTGTGTATCCATGAGACCAACCGGCTGATCGCTGAAAACGTGTCGGCAGACAGTTGGAAGGGGTCGCTGCGATGATGAAGCAGTGAGAAGTGATCTACATCTAAGCCCCTCTGCCTTGAAATTTCATCTCAAAAGAGAGCACGTCCCCAAAGCCAC
The DNA here is from genome assembly GCA_963971285.1 of Astropecten irregularis. NCBI lineage: Eukaryota > Metazoa > Echinodermata > Asteroidea > Paxillosida > Astropectinidae > Astropecten > Astropecten irregularis. The sequence continues at coordinate 3,038,634 of OZ020263.1, read as the reverse complement.
ACATATCCACATTGTCACATGCCTCGTTATTTCATCTGTCAGTTTGGGAGTGTTTTTTCGTTTTCTTTTTTTCTTCTTCGTTTGTGACTGTGCATTTTTGACCAAGATGAGAGGATCGCACCCTGAGAAGTGAACTTTTTTCCCGTTTTATTTTTCCTGTTGTGTCATCCGTCAACATGATGCATCTTCAAGAAGCCCTTGAGACTAGCTAGAGTTGGGGATACAGGGTCAGTTTTGTCTTCGTGGTAGCTCTGGCAAGGGATTTAGGATTTGTTTTTCCTTTTCCCAGTTGTGGTGCGGGGAGTGTGGAGTTGGCTGGCTGAATCATCCCGCAGTTGGCTTTGCAAATTCCACGAAGAATTGTTCTTGAAATGTCAGGAAAGATTCATGATCTCTTTTTTTCATGATGAAGTTTTTTTGAGATTTTCTTTAAGAATCTTTATTTAAAGAATCTTTGGTCGGACATCTCTCTAGATTTTTTGTATTGGTTGTATCATTCAAAATTTCTTTTTCTTGTAAAAATTAAGAAATTTAACTCTGGTTTGGTTCAAAGAATGATCCTTTTTTACGTGATGAAGTTTAATTTTTTTTTTTAATTGTCTGTTTTTTTTAAGCATCTTTGGTCAGATACTTCCCTATGGATTTTTTTAGTGGTTGTATCATTCAAAATTTCTTTTTCTTGTAAAAATAAGAAATTTAACTCTGGTTTGGGATTTTTCAGAATGGTCCTAACTTTTACTCCTGACCGATATTCACAAGTTTTGTCATTGTTTAGTGGTCTCTGTTCACGATATGGAAACTAAACCACACTTTTCATGAAATAGTTGCATCAGCATGGTAAGAATGTGAAAATAAGGCTCTGAATTTTACAGCTAAGCGGTTGTATTTACCATGGCGGTTTCGACAGTGCTCTATCACCTGGCAGCGGCTTTAGTTGAGTTTGTTCGATTTTTGTTTTCTTGGTTGTGGTTTCTTTCTGAGAAAAATTTGATTTCAATACAGGATCTCTGTCATTTAGTTCGTTATGTATGAAGGCTCTAGGATTATAACTCTGGGGGGTCAAGTTTATGAAGCTAGAGTCATCTCTCAGATTTAAGCCTTGATGTTGCCATAGTAACCTTCGCTATGACATCACAACTCGCCTTGTAATTAAGATTGATAAGAAATTTTAATCGCAGGCCTCCGTGGGAACGGGCGCAGGATGGAAACCACGCTGTGGTTTGTTTCCTATTAAGGACGGATTTGGACATGATCCCCTTTCCTTCATTTCCTGTCCTCTACCGCGGTGTTAGTCACCCTGAAATTAATGATTTTTCCTGAGAAATTGAAATTTTTTCTTTGAGAGTTATTCCTAGGTCGTCTTTTTTGCGGGGAAGGGGGGTTGTTGTCAAAGAATACTTGAAGTTTGGCCGCAAGGTCTCTGGATCTTAGGATTTGTTAATGTGTCAGTTCCCATTGACCGGAATTTGCTGCGGAAAACAACGTCTTCAACACTTCTCCACCTGCGCGGTATAAAAGCCAGTGGATGAGTCACCGTCACCAACTACGCGTTTTGGCACAAAATGGTCGGCCACAAGAAACCCCCCCCCCAAAAAAAACCTCCTTTTTTGGCATTGGTCTTTGAGTGTACTCTTGACTTGTTGTCTGACAAACAACTTCAGATGTTTCGCGGCCTTTCCGTGATCCGTCAGAAAAGTTTTTTTCGGGGAGAAAATCTTCCGACACTCTGCCATCGGTGATCACGTCAACCCTGCTGCATGCATACCGGTTTGTAGAGGATGCTGTGCTTCTTTTGCAGAGATGGAATGGATGACTGGGTACCGGGTAAAAATCTGGGGTTCTCTTTTCTTAGTATCTGCCTTTGATTGATTGAGAAAGGATATTTTGTTGTCGTTGTTTCTGTTCATGTAAGTATTCTCAGTTTTTGCGGTGAAGACCGTCGTCATAGTCGGTCATATCAGAAGCATTTTATTGCCCGTTTGTAAGTGTGTTGTCAAAGATTTGTCCAAATTCTTATGGATTGCTTCTGATGATCGTTGAGGCTTGTATGTCTTTCTTTTTTCAATCTTTTTAGGTTTAAGGAGACAGTCTATCATAAGTTATCTTGTTTGTTTTGAATTGTTTTTGGTTTTGTTTTTTTTGGTCATGATTTGTTGGTAAGGTTCGTTGTCATGGCAATTTCTGACATGGTGCTGTGTGGCCTGCCTTTGTGTAGAAGTTGTATTTGTCTGAAATTTGATAATTTTGTGAGTCTTGGGAAGTGTCGCTAGACAGGAGAATAAAAATGTCGGTTCCTTGTGAGTCCTGGAATGAGCCTTTGAAAGAGTTTCTCACGGCATCCTCACTTTGAGTCAGGTTGAGCGAAATTGGTTGAACATGAGTTTTAATAGACCGAGTCGTACCTTGAGTCTTAATGAGAGTCTTTTAATTGCTTACTCAAGTGAGAAAAGTTTCGATTGAGATGGTGTTGAGTGGGAATTTGAGTTAGTTACCCTGTGAGTAGTTGTTTACAGGCTGCATATATTAGGAATTCAGTCAGTAGAACACGATGAGGGCTTGTTGTATCACGTCATCCTGTCAACTTTGCAATAAAGCCTCTCTGTGGACATTTTTGGGCAGTAGGTCCTTCTCGTCGAACGAGTCTACCACAAACATATTATTAACGCAAGTATTGTCTACCGGTACATCTTGAACAACAGTGATGTCGGTGAAACATTGCCATAGCTGAAAAAAGAAGAAGAAAAAATGGGAAAACCCAAAACAGATTGAGAAGGAGACTTTGGAAGTGACTGTATGTTCGAAGCAGGTGCATGATCACTCCAGGAGGACAGACAAATGTAGAATTTCCGCTGAAAAACCACCAGGGGGATCTTTTTGACACAGGAGCCTCAGTATTAAGCAAGTGCATTCAAGAATGTTACCAACAAAATCGTCGAAACACTTTGAGCCGTCCAATTTCAGTGAGTGTAATTGTACGTGCCTGTTCTCGTAAGCTTGACATCCTCAGATCCCCCTGAGTGTTGATAGAGGTTTCTGTGAGTTGTGTCTTGTTGGCTAGGGTTGTTTCGCAGCCACATTTTATTCTGTGAAAAGAGGTGACTCTATTTAATGTTCCTTCCTGATGATGTCGCTGAACTATGCTTTTCTGAGTGTCTGGTGTACAAATAATGATTATTGAAGTTCGGTTTGGGAGGATGTCAACTGCAATTCCTGCTCTGGAGGGTAGACTTTCGCGCCAGCTTGATCACCAAGTGAACTTGGTTCATCCGGAAAAATTGAATCTAGAGGGTATAGCAACAGGTCAACATTATGATTAAGGGTTCATCTGCACATTGAGGTAGCCACTGTTGAACTTTGTCGAGGTTTGGGGAATAATTTTCTTGTCTCGTTGATTTATTACTCAGAGAGGGGATCACCGCTTCAGTCGTCATCCCTGGAGGCTCAGAGCCCGCTGGCCATCTATGAGAGCTTACAGGCCAACCTGTCGGAAGACTTCGCCAAGAAGATGGAGAAATGGGACAAGAAGAAGAACAGACATGGAGTTGCAGGTAAAAGAGACTGATTAGGTAGAATGCGTTATCGGGATGAGTCAAGTAGATGGATGATTATTGTTTTGTTTGTAAACCACAGCGCCACATTCAAAGTGCTGTGGTGCTAGAGTTAGTTGATGGCTTGCTGAAATTTTGCTAATCCTCAAAATTCTACCTGGAGTGGATGATGGGGATGTAAAGCTGATTAGAGATGGGGGTTAGGGCCGATTTCATGAAGCCCTACGATCAATCGTAACTCGAGTTACAAAGGATTATCCATCGTATCCTACACAGGGCTGCAATGCATCATAAGTCCTATGATTGATAGTAAGTTTTGATGAGTTTGGTAAAATTTACCCCAGGTTACACGTAAGCACCCCAATTCACTAAGCATCCACAGTCAAGTTTTGCCAAGTACACACAGCTTCATTTGCTAAATTGTTGTCACCATCCAGGAATATCTCCCTTGGAGAAGTCCAAACAGTCCTCCATCGACAGTTGCTCTTCGGAGGCCGGCAACCTGGCAGCCAGCGACTTAGAAGCTGAACTCCAGAAGGGTCTGACGGACGACTTCTACAAGAAGCTGGCCGAGTGGGACAAGCTGAAGCAGCAGCAGAGGGCCGGTGGGGCTGGAGGGACTATTGGCCCCAGCAGTCCCAAGGCCGAGGCCAAGCAGAAGCAGAAGACAGGGAAGGATGCAAAGAAGGGGACCAAAGCCGGAAAGTAAGTATTTCCCAACCCTATCTCATCTTTGGTCTGTAAAGCCAGCCTGTGCCTTTCTTTACAGGTGTTTTCACTGTCACCGTGCTCCAGGTTTGTTGTACGATGTTGAAGATTAATGCGAAATAAGTTAACATCCATGTAAATGCCTTCTCTCTCCTAATGACAGAGAGAAGACCAAGACCAAAGAATCTGTCCAGCAGAGGAGCAAGTCTCCCGAGTCCGCGATCCCCCGCAAGGTCTCCCCGCCGTCCGAGGCCATCTATGCCACTGAGAACATCACCGTCTTCGCCAAGCAGGACGGGAAACTCAAGCTGGAGGGTGCCTCCAAGGAATTCTCCAAGAAGTACAAAGAGTGGGAGAAGAAGGAGAAGAAGAAGAAGAACCATCCGCCCGTCCGTGTCGAGGATATAACCACGCCGGTCTTTGACCAAGCCCAGGCCTTGAACCTCAGAGAGAGCATCTCTCCGCCGATGCCATCCAGTCCTACAACCAACGAGTCTGTTCATCAAGAGCCCGAGGATCTGTACGTCGTGGCGCACGCGACCCCGGTCATTGTCGAGCCTGATTACGACAACAGGGACATCAGACACGCCAGGGCTGGCGAACCCGTCTTCAGGACGCAGTCGGCGCCTCCAGTTTCCGCGATGCCATCGCCCGGAAACGCCGACTCCCCCGGGAAACGGCCGTGCTCTCAGAGAGCCCCCAGTGCCGAAGAGGATATCTTCGCCAGCACTGAAGTCTGCCCGAGCCCGCCAGTCCCAAACGAGAAGGTCAACCGGCTCGAGCAGAGGAACTCCTTCTTGGCAGAGCAGCTGAAACTGGACGACGTCAACCTGCTGGCAGTCCAAGAAGAAATTGTGAACATGGACGAGCAACTTGCTGAGATCTCTGGTGAGAAGCCAGGTGAGTGCATTAACATCACTTTTACAACATAACTCTTCTACAGTGGGGGGTCAAGATTAAAACCTTTTTGAGAGCTACGTAAATCACAGAACAACCAAACTCTAAGCAGGACTAGAGTAATAGTCCAGGGGTCGATTTCACAAAGCCCTACGACCGATCGTTACTTGAGTTAGGAAGGATAACCCATCGTATTCTACTTAGGGATGCAATGCCTCACAAGTCCTATGATTGATAGTAAGTTACGATGAGTTTGGTGAAATTGACCCCTGGCCTAGTTGGTTATCATGAGAAACAAATTTATATCGATGCATGCCATGTTGACTAGCTATTCTTTTCAAGGCCAACCAATAGTTTCTTAAATTTATTTGAATACATGTCATAAACTACGATTGACAAATGTTCTTCTTGGACTTTCATGTCAAACCTGGAAATGTGAAACCCTACAAATTTTCCATCGCAATACATTCTTCCCCAAAATGAATCAAGTCCATTTTAGGGTCGTGTAGAATCTTGACAGCGAATTTGTTCGTAGGAATGCACAAGTCATAAATGCAGGGAATGGAATCTTGCCACAGTAAGATTGAGTCCTGTCAAATGAAGCAGATTTTTGTAAGCTTCCCCCATACGTAGCATTTCTTTTTGAAGAATGTGGAAAGTTTTAGAGCACCTCCTCTCAAATGACCCCATTTTGTGCCAGGTGTTTTATGTGAATTAGATTAAAAGAAAATTTACCCCCCTGAAAAACAATGACCGTGAGCAATATGCGCCGCATCAACAGGTTTTTTCTCAAAGGAAATATGACTAGTACCTCTTACTCACCCTAAAAATTCCCCCGCTGAAACCCCACCGGGTGCCCTCTCTACCAAATTTGGTCACCGAGCGGCGGCGAGGTGCTAGTGTGCACTGCGCCGAGGTCCTTGAGTTGCCATGGCGATGCCCAAATGGGGGATCCTCTCACTCACTTCCTGTGGATGGGGGTGGGAGAATGGAGTGGGAGGGGCTAAGGAAGTGGGCGGGACTTGATCCGCTGTCATTTTGACACCATATACTGTACATAACAAATGTTTTGAATTTGTCCGTGCGATCGCTCGATCGAACGTTGGGAGGAGGGCAAATTAACTTGCTTAGGGATAAGGGGTGAACAGCCAGCTGTGAACCTTTGAACCTAAGGTTTTGAACCTTGTTTATGAATCACGGGCAAGGAGCATAGTCCTGGTCATTAGGCTCAAGAGCTCACGTTCGGGCAAAAGGTGAAAACGTAGCTCACTAGCTCTAGGGAGTCAAACTTGCACTGAAGAAAATTACCCCTCTGTATGAGAACAGAGGTTTTGTATTAATTGTAGGTACGGAGGGAGAAGCGTTAATCTCAGGACGAAACGGAGGCTCAGGCTCAGGTTCAGGCTCAGGCTCAGGCTCAGACTCCAGCTCTGACATGCTGAAAATAAAGGATGTGGTTTTTCACTGAAGGTGAAGCTGTATTCCTTTCCAAACAAGAGAATCTACTTCAGAACCGCAGCCAAAAGCCTCTATTTTGATAGCAGTTATAATTATCTGAATTGATTCATGAAATGGAGTCGGAGCCTGAGACGGAGCCTGAGCCTCCGTTTTATAAACACCCTAACACAGATGCAAAGCATTCTGTGCGCATAACCCTCGTTTGTTCGTTCATGCTGTCATGTTCAGTCCCATTGTTGCCACTTATATTAACTCATGTAGTATCATGCACAGAGTTGCCCATTATTTGAAGCACCTCTGCCACCATATTCAAGACGCTGGGTTGAATGGGTTTAAAGAGACGTTTTTAATCTTGTTCAGTCATTTACCATCTAAATCCCACACCGTCATCATTTATCATGCTGCTCTAGATTCTAGCTGTTCATTATATCCATCGAGATGCTTAATTAGTAGCTCAAGAAGCGGATGGCATGCAAAAAGAAATAGGTACAAGCTTGCCCAGCTTTCCTTTGCATTTTTGTCACCCTGGGTATTAGGGAGTTAATTTACTAACAGTAGAAGTTGGCTGAATGTTTCTGTCCCAGAGGAACGCACAGAGCTGAGACGAGTCAGCACCTGCTCGTCTATCGGAGAGTCCGCACTGGAGGCGGAACTCTCCGACATCAAAATGCAGATCGCCCAGTTGGAGGAGACCCTCAAACGGCGGCCCAGGCACAAAGGTCATCACCGTGGGGTCAGAGGGTCTTCAGAGGTCACGGGTTCCGAGGAATCTCTAGATATGAAGGTTGCTGGCACTGGTGGCAGCGGCGGGATTGATGACACCACAGGTTGGTGTGTGGCCTTGGCGTCATGTGACTCTTGGATCATTTTTGTTTGGTTGTTTTTTATTTTCCCGCCTTTATTCTTGCGGAGTTTTTGGTTCTGGTTTGGTTTTTATTTTCCGCTAACAACTTTTGGTTTTGCTGGGGTGTGGATAATCTGTCCTTTTCTCCGAGTGCTTTTCTTTTGCTGACTCTCCTGCAGTTTTCTTTTGGTTGTCTCTAACCTTCAAGCTTCCTTTTCGTTTGGGATCCTAAAAACCTTTCCTGTCTACTCTGGTTCTTCTCAATTTTTAACGTTTGATTTTTCACTTTCTTTTTGCCCGATAACTCGGCCTGATTTTACAACAACTCACCAAACAGGGTTAGTATGTTTCCCTTTGCTGTGTTTTCCTCCTGTTTTCGTTTTCTGTTTGAGAAGATGTTTTAAAAAAAATGAAAGCGGCCATCTTTGTCTTGTTCCCGAAGGGCTGAATGCAGATTTACACATGGTTGTTGGCTGCACCAGACTATTATTTATATACACTCATCCTCAATCTTGTGTCTCCATATATCTTGTGTTTATGAAAATGGCTGTTACCTGACTGTTATGAGTGCTTTTTGGGGATACGAACTGTCTTTCCCAAGCATTGAGGCAGCATTCTTTACTTTCTAGTATTCCTGAATTTCCTCTAATTGTGTGATTCCGTGGTTTTTATTGCATTTTCGTCACCGTCATACACTTTTGATTTTCTTTTCTTTTATTTCTGTTGATCAGTATTACATTGTCTTTCTTTTGTAAGTCTTGTTCACTTATTTTTTGTATTCTCTTTCGGTGATTCCAACAAAAGTGAGAGTAGCAGACAGTTGTGTCATGAAAAGTGATGATCTTCTGTTCCAATTTTTCTTTTTGCCCACTGATACGGGTGGTTTTTTTTCTTTCTCAATTATCTTGACATGATTTCCTCCTTCTATCTTCTTGTGGTTAGACCATGAAATCAAAGTTGTTTTTGTTATTTCAATGGTGGAATTCTGTTTCTTTGGCTTTCTTCCAAGCAGTGCCTCCACATTTTCTGGTGGATTTATACCACATTTTCTTTTCCTGCATGCACATGAAAAGTGAACCTAATCCGTGCAGAGTTTGAAGACTATAGTACCCATTCATTTTTCGCTGAAAAAGGGTTAAAAATGGGGTTTTCTGAATTATTGCTTGAACATTTTCAAGTACCGGTAATTTTAAAAGGAGACGTTATTGAAATCCCTTAAGCCGAAAGAAAACAAGTTTTCATCATTTTCTAATTTTGTTGTCAGTTTGCCATTTTTGGTATTAAAAAAAACTTTCATCCTAAGAACATGGGAGCAAAAACCATGGGAATTATGTCTTTATAACACTCTGTCTTTAGTTTACTTTGCGTTTGAATTCACTAACACATCAACATAAAGGTCAAATGCATTGCATGAGATAAGCACTAATACGATGTTTATTGGAGCATGACTTAATACATGTACATGTACATAACAAACCATGAGTTAACCGGTAATCATATTAATTTTGACATGGTGTTTGCTTCATTACCCTCACAGTTATTTTCATATGGGGCACCAGTCAATTTCTAAATTGCCACCGGTTCCCCGCTGCACTCTCTCACAGGTCAACCTATTATTAATAAAGACAAGGCTATCGATAACCGGCTAGAATACAACTGTTTTAAGTGTCTCTTTCCCATTTTTAGTTTTGTCTAGACTGAACCAAACCTTGACTGGACTGGGTAGTGAGTCAAGATAGTGCTAACCTCGCCATCAACTCGCATGCTCCAAGTCTCTTAGTGACTTGTGAAACAGCGGACCTAATAGTTTGATCGATTTTGAAAAGCAAGACTGTTGACGTCAGCTTTGAGGAACAAAGTTCACAAGACTTTAAGGATGTTACTTTAATACGTACTTTTTGAACATTTGACGCCCTTTCTTGAGGGGGTATAAGGGGGAGAATCACATTTCCTCCGATCAGCAGTTTCTACTCGATGGGAGGGTGATGGATCCTCAGGAACCCCCCTTCCCCTACCTCCCTACTCCCCTTCCTCCCAGGGGAGACCCAGGACTTGTCAGCCCTTTCCCAGTCCCCTCAGTTCTCCTTGAACACTCGCGCCTGCCTCGCTGCGACTTTTTAATACTGATGATGCCGGAAGATAGCTAGATTCTGTGAGGTCCAATTACGAGAGGAGTCGGTTCTGGTTTGCGATGGGAACATTCTCCGTGTCTGACGTTGATGGAGTGACTCATGGAGTTGTGTGTGGGGTGGGGGAGGATGGGGTGAGGGTTGAGAATTGGCAAGATCCAGCTGGTTTTGTTCCTAAACTTAGCTCTTGTGAGCTTGTGAGGCGTTTGCAGCCGTGAAAGTGCGATGTTAGTGGAGAAGGGAGGGAGAACGCAAATACTCGTACCCCTTGCCTCTTCAAATCTAGTTTCCGAAGTTGTTTGAAAGTATCTGGGGTCGATTTCACCAAATTCATTGTAACTATCAATTGTAAGACTTATGCATTGCAGCTGTACTAGGATACGGTGGGTTATCCTTCATTAATTGAGTTACGATCGATCGTAGGAATTCATGGAATCGACCCCTTTACGAAAACATTTTGACTAATTGAGCTTCATTAAAAAAAAATCTCATGGACTGATATTTTTAATTCTTTAAGAAAGGCTCAATTTTTGGGAAGTTTTTATTTTGAATTTGTTTGTATTAATTTAGAAGAATTTGTTTTCCTTTAGGCGTAAACCATATTTTCTGTTTTTAATCATTCGTCTCGCCGTCTGTTTCAAACTTGTCCCCTACCTCAACCTACACATACTTTGAATTGGAAACAGCTTGGCTAATACTACTGACTATTTCTCTCGTCTGAACTTCCTCTTACATATTCTTATATTCTTAGCCATGTTTTGTATTTTCACAATTTTTTAATCCAAACTAGAGTAAACATGAAACCTAAAATTGAACAAAGAAAAATTTACTGGAGCGGGATTCGAACCGACGACCTCGAGGTCGCCGTTCACCTTTCAATGACTAAAAAATTCAGTCAGTTTCCCTTATTGGTTATTTGATGATTCTAAAAATAAACAAATCAATCAAACAAGATAAGTAAGACGTAAATAAAAATAAGGCGCAAAACATGCTTTGTCAATGTTTACAGAAGATTGACCCTCCCTAGCTTGTGACATTTGAAAATCCGGTTCGTCATCGCTGACCTATACATGACTTTGCGCAATCGTCCAAAAAAACCAAGGGTACACAAATCGCCCCGAGTGCTGTTTTGAAATACCCGTTAATTATCATGTCAATTATCGCGGAATGTTTTTTAGGAGGACCTTTGATATTCGGTCTGACATTTAGAGTTTGTTATTTTTTTCGCTTGGGAGGGGAGAGGGAGGGTTGGGACGTTGATAAAATGTTGTCAGAGGTCGGAAAGACGGAAACTTTAAGGATGATTTAGGTGATTCAAACCAGAGTGTGATAAAGACTTTGGCAGGGAAGTAATTGCTTACAGGTTGTGTGTTCCAAAGCAGTCAGTTTTTTTTTTTTCATGCACAAAAAATTGCATATCACGTTGTTTGCGTGAATAGAATGCACCCCTGGATGAATTTACACAAAAGGTACATGTAATGACCTCCAGCCAATGGTCAACCCTCATCTAGGACCGATTTGAAAGAGCTGCTTAAGCACAACATCTGCTTAATCATGAAAAGTATTCCTTGATCAAATAGGATTGCCAACCAAATTTTCATGTGATGTTCACTGTTTTTGACTTGTATTCGGCAATTGTTTGCTGAGCATAACGTTCACAAGGAGTTTTGGCTGGCATACTGATTTTAACATTTACCAATTTATTTTTCAAAGTTTTCCACCTGAAATGATATATTTATTCAGAAATTAGTAAAACAACGACCGAAAATCTTTTTGATCTTTTTAAAGATCAAAAATAAAACAGAAAAGACTTAAGAAATACAGTGGCTGTTTTTCACTGTTTTCTCAAAAAGTGGGCACCGTATGGGACTGAAATTTTCACAGATGACTGTTACTGTATCTGTCTTGATATTTTTGCCCATGAATCAGTATTTCTTTGATACAAACTAAAGTATGATACTACCTTTAAGCAGCTCTATGGAAATGTCCCCAGATCTGTCTAGAAAATGTCCCAAGAGGAGGAACTTCATAACAACAGGTTCTCGTCCAAAAAAAGGGAGAACATCCCTGTCTGTTTGTCGTCAGGTTTGACCCGACCGAACATGTGGCAGAGTGTTGAGAAGAAAAATCGTGATTCATGGCTCACAGGAAATTGAGTTTTGACGAAAGGAGGCAACATTAAAGTTCCACTGAGATGGAAACCGTGGAAACAAACATTTGTTGTTTTTCTTCCCTTTGCTTACGGTCGAGTTGGTTGTCAGATTTTTCAGGTTTGAAATATTTTTCCTCTGATTACATTATTCTATGATGCATATTCAAATTTTTCCAAACTTTTTTTTCAAAATTGTTTTCCAAAATTTCCAAACTTTTATCGATAAAAAATACTTTCAGCCAATGTGTTTTCTACTGTGAGCCAGATTCCATGAACTTGTTTTTTTTCTTCAAAATGCTCAAGAGAAAGTCACGTATCAGACAAAACAGTTTTGAAGATAGCGTTTTGAAATCAATTATTTTTCTTTTCCTGTCCCGTTATCAAGCCGACAGCCCGGAAACCAGCATGACATTTTGAAACCAAATTAAATTTGCCAAACTTTTTTTTAATTTCATCATCAGCAGGGACATTTGTGACTTGTGATGCGGCTTGTCGCGCTTCAGCTGTTCCGTACAGCTGGGGGAAAACAGTGCAACGGCGAAGCATCTTGCCAAAATGAAAAAAAGACTCGTATTTGTGCTTGGTCATGTTTTGTGGGCGTTGTTTAATAGTCATTTGTTCAACCGTATCTAGAATATATTCTTGTTTTTAGGAAGCAGCTGTTTTGCCTTGTAATATGTACAATGCTTGGTTCAGTTGAGTTAATTACTGTACATCTGTTGTATCATCTTTGAAACAGAATAGGCCCTGGTGATATCGTGATATGGTGATATTTTTTGTGCTTAGCAGCTTGTGAAATTGGCCCCTAATGTCCAGATCTAAGAGTTAGTTTCAGAAAAAAAAATAATACAGAGAAGAAGTTTCTCAAGCTTCAAAGGCTTTTGCTTATCTGATTTGTTACCAAATAATATGTTGTGTGATGAAGGACGAAGAACTGATACTGAACTTTACATCTTTTGCTAAGGAGCTTCGTGAAAAATTTGCAACCCGAACCTCCCCATCTTGCTGAAAAAAAAAGTTGCTGCACTGAGCTGAGAATGGTTTAAGAATTATCCAAGTTGGTTTGTCCTATGACCATTCTGTTGCATAGCGTTTAATTTCTATTTTTGTTCAATTCCCTCGTGATTTCTTTCGTATCTGAATTTGTCACTTGTAAACTGACAGCGAAGTTATCTGACGACGTAATGTCCAACCTTGACTCCCTGGCTGGGCTACTTTGTGAAGAAGCGTGTTGGCTCGTCATGTCTTACATTTGTTCCTCCAATTTGAAAGACATGCCAAACATTTGTCACATTCATGTTCACTTTCAACACCTCTGTTTGCGATCCCCTCGGGCCGGCCGCAAGTCATGTCTGCAATTTAATCCAGATCTCAGCGTGACAACCTTGGGTTTTTTTTTATATGCGAGAATTCACAGTTGTTAAAGGTGTAATACGTGATTGGTAAAGGTCACAGCACTCACACTTTGTCTGATCCAGCATGTACATGAAAATAATAAGCCTGTGAAAATTTGAGCTCAATCGGACATCTGAGTCACGAGAACATAGCGAAAACCCGATTAAATTTTTCTTATAAAACATGGAGAATGGTTTTGATCTCGGCGCAAGATCAAAACTGTTTTCGGTCTTTGTTTGACTAATTTCTGGATAAATACACCATTGCAGGCGGAAATATTTAAGCAGTATGTGTCTACCAGCACCATCTTCATACCCTGAAAGTTAAAAGTAAATCTCTGAACATTTCTGTTTGGGTATGTTACCAATCCTGTCCTGTACCTTTAAAGAGTACAGCAAAGAGAGTTCTGTGTAGGCCTGTAGGTTTTCATCGTGGGCTGGGAATTTTCCACATGGTTCATAGAATCCAAAGAGCATAGGACTTTATAGTGCAGGGCCTTTAGCCCCTTGGGGACTAAAAAAATGTGGACTTCATTTTTGATGACGTACGAACTCAGCGATTGACGAAATACACGTGGATTCAAGGCAAAAATCTCATGTTTATTGATGGTATGCGAATTGAGATTAACCATTTCACTTTTTTGAAAAGTTGGGAAAGTGATGGTCCTAAAAAAAAAATCGAATCAGTTTGGTTTTTTTTTGTGTCAGTTGTGGTCACTGATTGTGGGTGCTGGTTTTGGGGGTTTCCAGCGCTGAGATTCATGGGGCAGAAGCTTGGGAAGGATACTTATGCCTTCGACCCCTCCCCTGAAGTTAGTGGAAGAATTGTTCAGATGAGCTAATCAATTCTGCTCCTTATGCAAGAAAAGCAGGGTGTCCAAATATTCCATCGCTAAACGGAAAATTGATCGCTACTTTGCATAGCAATTTCCTGATTAGCGATTGATTTGGGCTTCAGCGATGATCGCAAAGTGTGTGAAATGGGCCCCAGAGGTCGATTTCATGAAGCCCTACGATTGATCGTAACTCAAGTTACAAAGGATAAGCCATCACATCCTACATAGGGCTGCAGTGCATCATAATTCCTACGATTGATAGTAGGCCTACATGTAAGTTACGATGAGTTTGGGTGAAATAGGCCTCAGGTTGATTAAGAACAGCTAACAGTTTGTCCCGGGGCAACTTTCATGGAGCTGCTAAGCACAAAAAAATTGCTTAGCACAAAAAAGTCTTGCCCAATAAAACAAACCACCACTAAAAATTGAAAATGTTTAAACCATTAAAAAATTAGCAAACAACAGCAAAAGAACAATCACAAGTGATACACAACACATGGAAATTTGGTTGTTAATCCTGTTTTTATTAAGACAGAAATTTCATGCTTAGCAAATTGTTGTGCTAAGCAGGGCCCTGAAATGAGCGATACCCAGACACTACTGTCTGTGTCTAAGACCTTGACCCTGAGCAAAATCAAAATCGCATCAACAAAATTGCTCAATCAAATGTTTACACTTGACAAGAAAAATATCTGGAGATAGGCCATGCTACCCATTTATTCTAAAAAGCTTTTTAGATGCCTTGCACTCTCCAGTTGGTGCTAGTCCACGGTTGTTCCTCCTCATATGTAGGTCATGTTAGATGTCATTCCAGTCCAAAAAGCAATAAAAGTAATTGCAGTTTTGCCCCCACCCCTCCCCCCAAAAAATTGTGTGGGAGTATTTTTCTTTCCCTACCAGCGGGAGACTGCAAGATGTTTTTAAGTTGGCAGAATATAAAACTAAAAACAATTTTGCCCTGAGTTCCACGCGAGGCAACAACTATCAGCAACGCAACAACATCCACAGCAACAATGAAAACACCAACAATAACAACAACAACAAACACAACAACCACAGCATCAACAACCCTAGCAGCAACAGCAACAACAACAACAACAACAACAACAACAACACCACCAACAAAATTGAATTATGAACAACAGCAGCAACAACAACCACAGCACCAACAACAACAGCAGCAACAGTAACAGCAACAACTATCAGCAACACAACAACATCCACATCAACAAAGAAAACCCCAACAACAACAACAACATCAACAAACACAACAACTGCAGCAGCAACAACAGCAGCAGCAGCAACAACAGAATTGAATAATGAAAACTCATCTAGACCCATGTTCTTGAATCTGGAACTAGAAATTCAATCATTTTTATGGAGTTGGAGATGTATAGGGGCGGTTTGTTGGCAGGGAAATGTTTGTAGTTACTCATAAGTTCCACACCTGTTGAGTAGAGGAGATGGTCTTAGGTTTGGTTCCAGACAAGAGTCACCTGTTGTTGATTTAAAAAATCCTGAAAGGTAATCCCAGTGAGCAGAGAAAGGTGCGCACCATGGAATTACAAAAAATAAATACTTCTGAAAACTCAATTTCCCAAAATAAAATCACCAAAAAAGTGATTGCAATTATAATAGCTATTTGTCCCGTTTTTTTTAAAGTTTTTTAAACTATGTTTCCTAATACTTGTTTTTTGTGATTTTTTTAATTTCATTATTTTTTTCTGCGGTCTTAAGATTGGATTTTGTCATCCGTTCCCTAATCATTTACATCCTCTCTGGATTGGCCCCCTAATACTCAGAAATCCCCAAGTTGTGATTCTGTCCTTCGTGAGTCAAGCGAAGTGTGTCTCTGAATCCATCTTTGCCTTGGCCTCCCTCCTCTGCAACTGTTAAAGGACGGGGGTTTGTGGTTTTTTTTACTCTAACCAATGCTGGAGTTGTCAGGTTCAGGGCTTTTGCTGTTCCCCCTCTTCACCTGGTCAAGGAAGTCCAGGCTTGTAAGAGAGGGGATGTTGGGGAGAGCCTGACAAATCCTTTTTGTAAATTGGCTGGGCTAGTCTATAATAAACCTGCCCTGGCCTTGCCTAGCTTAACCTGGCCTTCCCTGGCCTAGTCTATAATAAACCTGGCCTGGTCTGGCCTTTTGTTGAGGAGAAGGTATCCTTGGTTGACCTATCATGGGCCATTCCCCCTCCCTCCCCCTTCCCCTCACCTCATACAATCACCTGATGTGGTAGCCCCTAGCTACTGAGTGCTCCCGTTTCTTGGGTATCGGTTGTAGCCACTGTCAGAGGTGCCTTTGAACACCAAGCAGATATGGAGACTTCTGCACTACGCCTGACTTATCTTCCTCTTTTTCTTCCTCTAATTTTACACTCTTTTAGTGTTTTTAAACACACTTTCTCTGGTGGCTTGAAGTCAGTTAATTTAAATCTGACTTAAAGGTAATATCATACTTTGGTTTTTATCAAAGAAATGCAGATTCATAGGCAAAAATATCAAGGAAGATACAGTAACAGTCATCTGTGAAAATTTCAGTCCTATACGGTGCCCACTTTTTGAGAAAACAGTTGAAAAACAGCCACTGTATTTATGAAGTCTTTTCTCTTTTATTTTTGATCTTTTAAAAGATCAAAAAGATTTTCAATCATTGTTTGACTAATTTCTTGATAAATACACCATTTCAGGCGGTAAAATGTTAACGGTATGTTTCTACCACAACCATCTTCATACCCTGTAAGTTATAGGGTACATTTCTGTTTCGGTTTCTTACCGAAGTATGATACTACCTTTAAAGTTCCCTGGAGTGTTTATTTTTTTACAGACATTTTTATTTTAAGGAGCATCAGAGGACTGTCAAACTAATGAAACACCTTTCATATACAAGTAACAAACTGCTGCAAATTGCTCATCGACCAAACTAATGACCTGAAGTAGTTAAGAGGGCCTGATATTTCGATCCTAGCAGGATCTTTTTCAAAGGCTAACGTTTTTGAAAAATTAGCCTTTGAGGAAGATTCTGCTTGGATCGAAACGTCAGGCCCACCTAACTCCAAGCAAACACCATTCATTTGGAATGCAATCAATAGCACTATAATGTTTTGCTTCATTAGACTTGAAATTTCCCCTGTATGCTAGTTTTGTTAGATTTCTAATTAGCCTTTGAGCAGCGCAAAATTGTTTGGTCAGGATTGGTGGGATAAGGAATTGACAATCTTGTTCCAGAATCAACGGCATGCAAAATCAAGGCATGCATAAACAGATGTACCAGACTATTTACATGTTCGGTATACAAATTTTGTCTGAAACTTTCAGCAGCTCGGCACAGGTACCCGGCCAATAGGATCTCAGGTTGGCTTATAGTCTGGTACCGGGCACGTTTGTCTGACTCAGGTTTATATTTATGGGCTGTTAGCAGAGGAAGGAAACAGATGACCTGGGATCCCGTCAGCCATGACTGGCAAACTCCAAATAATCTTTAGGACCCAGGAGGGGACATTTTTTAAAGAACTCCAAAAAATTGTTCTTGATTTGCAAGCACCAAGGGGATTGTCTGAAGTCTGGTTCAAGGCTGTACTGAGCAACCCACTGATGCTAAGGACTCTTAACGAAGAAAGAAATTATTACAAATCCCAGGAGTGGAAACCGGATTTTGAGGTTCAGATTGAGGGCGAATCCTTAGACGTCCATTAAAAAGGTCCAAAACCCTGGGGCATTTTTATACACGTGCGTTTCCATTTTTTGGCGGATGGAGAGAGCGAATGTATCCGTGTTTTTGAGCTCCCCTTAAGCTGAAATCACAAACGGAAAGTTTTGAGAAGAGATCGGATTTGTAAGGAGGCCCAGAGTCACACTTGGGTAGCCAGCCATTTTCAAGACCAAAAGGTATTTTCGCTCTACTATTGAGGTCTTAACCGTGTTTTAAATTTTGAAGTGTGTTTTCAGAAAGGTGGATCGAATGTTTGGAAGCCCATTTTGTGTTGAGTAGTGTGAATGCAGACCCATGATGAAATTTGGTTGACACGTGGATAGGACCTGTTTAGATTTCAACGTGCTGCAGTGTGAAAAGGCCTCAAGCTTGGCTGCCTAGAAACTTTAAGTTTGGCCACGTTCCATCACTAGGAGGTCCACGACGGACCCTCTCAGATCACAGAAACTCGGAAGTAAACAGCGCCAATCCTCGTTGCAGAAGAGCAAATCCTTTATTTCAGCGTGGACTATTTTTGAGCATCGATTCCCAGACTGTGGTTGAGGAACACCAAAATCAGATTCTCTGTCTCATCTTGTTTTGGGGTCGGCTTTCGGAGAAGTTGCCTCCCGAGAGGGTCTTCTTACTCGCCTTATCGGAGCGTCTTCTTGATCCTCGCCGTCTAGAATGAGCACGACCCACGCCTAGTCTCTCTCTCTCTCTGTCTAGCGAGTCTGTCGGAGTGGTTCTCCTCATCATGATATCGTGTGATGTTAATTTTTGGATTGCCATCAGTGTACAAAATTAAGTTGGTTCGGGCGCATGCACTTTTTTGTTTTGGTATTATTGTTATTATTTCTTTCTTTCTTATTTTTGCATTTTCCCGTTTAATACATTGCAGTGTCTGGGTAAACTGCGAGCATGTCATTTTCAGTTTTAATTGAAACTAAGCTCAATCTAGGAGCTAACTTCTTAAATCTGCTCAAGCACCAAAATTTGCTCCTCGTGAGAAGTCAAAAACAGGATTGCCAAACGATTAACTCTTTGAACTTGTATTCAGATATTTTGCTTAACTTTACAATCACATGGGGTTTGGGCTGGCAACTCGATTTCATGTAACGTGGCTTTTCATGCTTGAGCAAATTTTGGTGCTTAAGCAAGTTTGAAAAAATTGATTCTTCAAGCTGGTGCTGAACTTTTCTTTGTCTCCTTTTTTCCCATCTGAAACTTCAGAAGATTTCTCTGACCATCTTTGTAAGAATCGGCCAGCTAGTGTTTAAGTCCAAGCTCAATTCAGTGTGTCTTAATTTCAACCAAAAAAGAGTACATCAGTCACAGATTAACGAAGAAGAAAATTAAGGACCTCTCTCTTGACTCTGCCTTTAATTTGAGAAGCATGGCCTGAGCATGGGGAGTAGTTGGACCTGCTCTGAGGAAGTTTTTTGGAAAGTCACTAGTTGACCTTGTATCGTCAAACACCTCTGCGGACTTGTAAATTTCTATCGTAACACAAATCAGTAATTGTTTCACTTTGTGATGTTCATTTTTTGACAGCTATTACCTCGTGCCTTCCGCCCACCCCAGAAGCTCAAGACAAGAGTCTCAAGATGGACGAACCGTCAGCTTCATCGTCGGAGCCCAAGGCAGCCATCCCGGAGTCCGAAAATCAGGGCCCCATCACCTTGGAGCTGGAGAAGAGTCTACAGGAGCGAGAGGCCATCATCAGATTGCTGCAGGTATATGGCTTGGTGTAGTCTTGTGACAGGGCTGTTTTAATGTATTAGGGGGAATTAATGCAAAACTTCCGAAAGTTGAAACAAAACAAAAAAAGATTGAAAAACGTCTTGCTTGGCCGGATCACTTGCCAAGATTTCATGTCATTTTCATTTAGCAATAACTTAGTGTTTTACTTCTACATATCGTAGTACCTTCTTCTTAGTCTCTAGGCGACAAATGTAACATAGAATTCAGACTAGCATTAGCAGCCTATAATTTGTTTTAAACTGTAGTCCTTCCCAGGCACTGCCTGACTTCCAGAACTTCATTCCGTCCTTCTGTTTATCATCTGTTTTCTGACTAATTATGACTTGTCTGAATTTGAACCAAATGTCAACAGCCAACTGATTTTTCTTCTCTAGTCTAGTTTCTTCATAGTTCCGTTTCTCGTGTAATTTGCTCGAGGCCTTGTCAAATTTTGGGGACCCTCCTGGGGCTTTGTTGTAAGACACTTGACACTTAATAAATGAATCGCTTGTAGTTTTTAAGAAGCTCTGTGAAGTTGGTTGGCCAAAGGGATGTTGTTTTTATAGTGTTATGTCCTCGTGATTCCTCACTTTGCTGTTTTTGTATCCCAGGCTCGAGTCGAGCGGCAGGCTCAGGAGATCAACTACCTCAAGAACGGCTCGGACGCAGCCAATCAGTTCCGACGGGCCAAGAGCTTCACAGCCAGAGACAAGAAGACTTTTGTGAGTCACTAGACTGTTTCTGAACAATAGAGGGCGCTATTTCAATGAAGAGGAAGGGAACATTGTGACCTGGGGCCTTTTCTAAACCCCAGCTCGGGCTCGGGCTCGGGCTCGGGCTCGGGCTCGGGCTCGGGCTCGGGCTCGGGCTCGGGCTCCAGCATTGGTCCCAGCTCTATTTCATGAATCCATTCTAAAATAACGGGTATCAAAATAGAGGCTTTTGTCTGTGGTTAGAAGGTTGATTCTCTAGTTCAAAGAGGAAAACAGAGCTTCAGCTTCAATGAAAACTACAACCCATTATTTTCAGCGTATGGATGATATTTGCTTATGGTTAGATTTCACGGGAGATTTTTCTTTCTGGGAACGGTAAGCATGGACTTTCTGCAGAATGCATATGACAGTGCTTTAGCAGAAAAAAATCAAGGTTAGCCTAGAAATTCTTTGCTTACTGATTAAGGGCTGAAAGTCTTGCTCATGCATGGTTTCCATGAAATAGATTTTAAGTGTAGCAGTACCCATAAGCACAAAAAAAGGCCGTAACAGATTCCGTGAAATTGGGCCCTGGTAAAAGCTGGTATAAAGCAGAAGCTTATTTGTTACTAATCACATTTAGCGATGTTCTCCACCTCAGGATCCGAGAGCGATGAAGGTTGTAGACATACTCCTTGAGAAGCCAGAGACCATGATGAAGGGCAAGATGCTGGCCGATGACCGATCAGAATCCTCTAAATCCCTGAAATCAGACAGCTTGCCCTCCTTGGAGGCCCTTCACATCTCAGGTGGGTGTCTCATGAGTACAAGTCAACTTTTTACTTCGCCCCCCCCCCCCCACCCCTGTCCCAGAGGCAGAGCTCTCGAATCGCTGATGATGGGATGGTGAAACCTTCTAGCAAGTCCTGGTCTGGATTTCAGACAACACTAAGATTAATCTATAAAGTTGTCTGTATCACCGTAGTGATTTGTTTTGTGGCATCACACTTTGCTTAGCGATTGGGATTGGTCTCCTGATGAGGACTAGAGCAGGCTTGTTGAATTGTTGAGACCTTACAAGAAGTGCGAATGAAATAGAAGTGCGAAAGTACAAACGATTCTTACATGGTGTTTCCGCAAACCGATCCACATACCAATTGGGATTGATCTTACACATAAGATCAGTCTTACTGCTTCGTAAAATCGGCCCCTGGTTTCAGCCTTGGTTTGTGTAAGGTTTGGTTTTCATTCAAATAAATATATCCTCTTTGAGTGATCTCCCATGTACTGTTTCTCAGGTTGCAGCATTGCTAATGCTGTGCGTATCTTGAATGATCCTTGGGATATAGTGGTATATGTGTGGTTTCATGGCTTCTGACTGGCAAACTAACAAAGCGCATTGACAATTTGGGACACCGCCAACATAGGGCTGGAAAGCTCAGTTGGTAGAGTCCTGTTATGGTATTTGGGGGATCGCAGGTTCAAATCCCAAATAGAAGTGAGGAACAAATCCACTGCTCTTGCAGTAAGACCCTGGCCACAAACTGATTGTGATTTGGTTCCTTCTTTTGTTTTTCATTCTAAAGCTGAAGACATCAGACTGGATTCAAACATGGACGAGAAGCAAGAAAAGCCGGAACTGAAGGAAGATGAGGTGAATGTCTAGATCTCTTCTTGTCCTCTGTCGAGGATTCTTAGCTCTCATATAAAACATTCAACATGGTGGATGCATGATATTAAGGTTTTTCCCCTCCCAAAAGACGGCAACAGTATGCTGGTCAAGATGTTTTTTGTCAAGATTTTTTCAGAACATGTTTCATTGTTTTTTACTTGATGTCTTGTAAGCCCAAATCTCATTCTCTTTTTAAAAGTAGTTTCTGATTCTATCAATTTCTTGATTTCGTTTGAGGTTCACATCTGGATTCTTCCATTTCCATTAGCCCCCAACCTCTGAGTAATTGTTTAAGGAAACTTCCAGAATCCATCACAATCTATCAGAATCTTTCACTTGAGCTCAGGCAGCAATAAGTCACAATGCTTGGAGCTACTGTCACCAAGGTATTCACAATTTTTGGAATACCAGAAATAAATGTTTACAGATTCTGGATGGTTAGGCTTAAGTTCTGGTTTCAGTTACTGGCATCAGTTTCTGTTAATGTGTCGTGTTGTTGTTTTACAGAAATTCAAGGAGGTTCACAAGGTGGAATCTTGTGAGGTCCAACCGCAAGAATCAGCCAAGACACCTGAAGCTGTGTCTGCTGACAAGCAGTCACCATCTCAGCAAGGTCAAGAAAAGGATCCCCAGGATTATCCCGGCCTCTTTGGTCCCATCGAAACCAAACTGAAACGACGCCGCAATCGGAGTTTGGAGCCACCGTCACCGACCCCTGATGATGGCCAGGACGTGTCATCGAAGGAAGCCTCGAGGAAGGATTCTGATGTTTCGGACACTTCTGCCGCTGTTGACTCCCTCCGAGCCAAGAAGTTGGAAGACAGGTCCCATCTGCAAGAGCCTGTCACCAAAGATGGCACTTCGCCTCCGAGATCACTGCGGATGAAGACTCCAATGGAGAAAGATAGTGATGACAAAGGACCGGCGTCACCCTCTGCGACAGTCAAGAAGGTCACGCCCAAGTTTGAGCTGGTGAAACTGGCGGATGGCCTGAAGAGTCAGGCGGTAGATCTGAGTCCAAAAACCCAGAGGAAACAGAAACAGGAAAATGAACAAGACAACAAGAGTGATAGTGGGATGTCTCCAAAGTCCCCTCGAGAAAACTCCAGGTCAGACAGGGAAAAACAGAAAGCAACAGACAGCATCTCATCTAGGGTAAAGCCTGAAACAACTCCTCCAGGAGAAAAGCTGGAATCTGCTGAAAGCTCCCCACCACTTGCAAGAATGAAAAGAGCAGAGAGCACCTCTCCAATTAGGAGAAGAGATGCCAGAAAGAGCTCTTCTCCCAAAGAGAATCGAACCACCACCCAAGGTTCCTCATCCAAAGCTAAGCTGGAAAGTGAGGAAAGAACCTCACCAAGACT
The DNA here is from genome assembly GCA_963971285.1 of Astropecten irregularis. Lineage (NCBI taxonomy): Eukaryota > Metazoa > Echinodermata > Asteroidea > Paxillosida > Astropectinidae > Astropecten > Astropecten irregularis. The sequence continues at coordinate 3,015,506 of OZ020263.1, read as the reverse complement.
TAACAATCAGGATGATAAAACAAAACCGACTTTCAACAGACACGAGTTGTCCAAGAAAGAGGAGGTTGATAAGGAAAGAGAGAAGTCGTCCAAGAATTCCAGCACACCTGATCAAACCAAAAAGGAAAGTTCTCCGGAGAGACAATCAGGGAGGAGGGCGCGCACTGTGAGGACACCATCAACAGAGACCGAGCCATCCTCAAGGTCTCCGCAGAGAGAAACTGACCTCAAAGTGACAAGCACAGACAGGGGAAGGCGTCCCTCTGTTGAGAATCTAAGAGCAGCCATCGAGCGACGTCAGCGCTCTTTGTCTTCTGACACACTTGACAGCGATACGGACTCAAGTAGCCCTGCCAAGAAGGCCTTGGAAATGAGGCTATCAGGTCGAATCATCTCAGACAGGAGGGACTCCACTGAGTCAGTCGAGAGCAACAAGCAGTCACCCCTTGAGAAAAGGGAACCTGTTGTGATGCGGAACAACCAGAAGAAAGATGATTGTTCAGTTTCAAGCCTGCGTCGCAAGTTTATTGCTCAGGAGTTTGGAAGTACACCAAATGTCTCTGAGTTGACTACTTTACTGACTGGACGGAAGGAGAAAGAACGTCCGCGGGAAGGTTGTGTAAGGCAGATAAGTCAGGCATTCTCTGTAGTTTCTCTTAATGATCAGGGACCTGGTGACCTAAGGAGGAGCAGCAAATCATCAAGTGTCCGTTCCTCACCACAGAGCCTCTCCCCCGCATCTTCCAACAGTTCTCTATCCAACATCGTTGCCAATCAGATCAAAAAGCTGCAGGACAAGGCCAGCTCCTCGCCGGAGTCCCCAGACCCTCGTCCTTCCACGCAGACCAAAAGCCTCAAGGAGGCCGTCCCTTCGCTCTATAGCATCCGCGGCAGATTGGAGCACAGACAGTCACTGACTAATGTGGCAGATGTGCGAGCCAAGTTTGACAAAAAGTCTGAGGCTTCAACTACTTCAGAGAGTTCCGGGGTTGCATCTAGGACCAGCTCGCCCAGCGATATTCACCAACGCTCAAGGAAGGGTCCAGCCAAACCGACACTTGTTCCTTCAGTGGCAGCTGCTCGGATCAAATATTCGGTCTCTGTCAGCAACGGGGAAGAGAATAGTCCTTCCAAGAAATCGGCTTCGTTGAAGCAAAATGGGAACTCGCGGAATCCCCGCATGGTGGCCGTCGTGGAGTCACAGACTGATAAATCGTCAAATTCCGACTCCACAGTTTCGTTCACTGTCAACCCTACTCAAAAAAGGCGGCAAAATGGAAGCCGTGCTTCATCTCGGTTGGAAGAAAATAACAACAACAGCAACAATAACAACAGGAATTCTACCGTGAGGGTAGAGTTGCGCCAGAAAGGGTCTTCCGCAGAGGCATCAAATAAACCAAACGAAAAACAGGGTAAAGGTAACAAGGAAACAGAGGACAAAAACTTTAGCAGACGGGGTTCCATGACCAGAAGTGAGAAAAGGCGAGGCTCGGTTTCGAAACAGACAGATTCACCCCGAGATTCCTCAAGAAGGGGATCAGTCTCAAAGGGCAAGGATTCACCCAAGGAGAGTGCCAGGCGGAGGTCCATCTCCAAAGGGAAAGAATCTCCCTTAGGTGGTTGCCGCAGAGGATCCCTGTCAAAGACCAGGGAGTCCAGTAACGAAGGCTCAAAAGGGAAGGCAGCATCCAAGGATTTGCAGCCTCCTCAGGAAGCTTCTAGTCTCCATGTTCCGGGTGCCGAGCCAGAGGACGAAGACAGGAGCAGAAGGCGGCGGCGGAGGAGAGAAAGAAGCCACGCTTCCCCGGAGCCAGTAAGAGCTAAAGCTGATGCGGGCAAGTCTGAAGACAAGCCAGCCATCAAAACAGCTGACAAACCCCTTGACACTTCAGACATCAAACAAAATACCAGCAGTAATACCAGTCAGGAGGTCAGGCAGGAGGTTAAGAGATCAGAAGGCAAACAGGAAATCAGGACAAAGGAACCAATTAAGACCACACCGGTGATCAAGAAAGATGCCGCATCAGATGCTAAGTCTGGTGGGGCAACAGGGGTTAAATCGGAGGTCAAAACCAACGAAAAACCTGAAGTCAAGCCAGTGACTAAACCAGAAGTTCAACCGGCAGTTGTGAAAGCTGATGCTCAGCTGGATGTCAAACCCAAGGTCAAACCTGATGGCAGACTAGAAGTAAAAACTGATGTCAAAGTAGACAGCAGAGTTCAGGTCAAACCAGAGGTCAAAACGGACGTCAAACCAGTGGTCAAACCAGTGGTCAAACCAGAGGTTAAACCACAGGCGCAACCGCAGGTCAAACCAGAGGTCAAACCAGAGGTTAAATCTGCGGTCAAACCAGCGGTTAAACCAGAGGTCAAACCAGTGGTCAAACCAGAGGTTAAACCACAGGCGCAACCGCAGGTCAAACCACAGGTCAAGCCACAGGTCAAATCTGCTACACCAGAGGTTAAAACTGACGCCAAACCAGACAGAGGTCAAGAGAGACGAAATCGGAGAGAGGAGCGGGCTCGAAGGCAGAAGGAGAAAGATGAGGAAGCTGCGAAGGCCAAAGAAGAAGTCGCCAGGGTCAAGGCAGAAGCAGCAAGGGCCAAGCTGGCGAAGGAGATAGAAATTGCCAAACTTAAGGAAGAGGCAGCCAGAATGAAGGCATCCAAAATTGTAGAAGAATCCAAGAAAACCCTCCGAATTGAAAGGAGGGAGTCTAAGCGAGCAGAGAGGAAAGAATCTAGGAAGTTTTTAGAGAGAGGGGAATCCAAGAAGATGATCCCTCCCTCAGAACCGACGCCTGGAAAGGATGTTACCACAAAGAGCCACAGTAAAAAGGAGGAGCAGAAGCCTTCACAGGCTGCTCAATCCAGCTCTTCACAGCCCAGCCCCTCCCAACCTAGCCCCTCTAAACACAGCCCCTCCCAGCCTGGAACCTCCAAACCCGGACCCTCCCAACCCAGCTCCTCAGCGAGCTCTCATTCCACTTCCCAAGCATCCGGCAAGCCAGCCGCAGCTGACAATGGGGCAAAGAAAACAGAAGGGGAGGACACCAACATGCCCGACCTCCTCGCCCAGGCACAGAGGAAGGCATCGGGTGATGCCGATGACGCTCTCACAGTTAGAAGCCCTCGTGCGATCCTGACCAACTCTGCCCTGAGGGGCGCCGAAGCGGCCATCGGCCACCCGCTGCCTAAAAGTACCCCCGATGAGGAGGAACTGAAAGACGATCCCTCCGATGAGAGGAGGTCCCGAAAGGACGGGACGCGGAGGAGCAGGGCCATCAATCGTGGCAGCCGCATCACCCGCCTGGACATCTTCAAGCGGGCACGCTCCGTGGACAGCTCCAAAGCGAGCAAGGATCGGTCTCCGGATCGGCTTGGTGGAGGCGGGGCCAGCAGCAGAGCGTGCTCAATGGACAGGTCGGGCAAGAATCGTGACAAGTCACCGGGCGGGGAGGAGACGAGGAAAGGAGGAAGTTGGCTGTCCAAGAGAACTGGATCCATCAGTAACTTTCTCAGACCATCCAAGTAAGTATCTCAGACTCATGATAACATGCCCTTAGGTTTATATCTTTGAAAGTTTTTTAATCTCATTGGTAAAAACTGAAAACTAACACTGCATATGGTGGACCGGTGCTTATGGTGTGAAGGAAATGCTGGAATTCCAAAGGAGCTGGTGACTACCCGCTAAATGTTCATTTCATGACGAGGGTTGGCTGGGATTTTCTGCTCCTTACCAGGTCTGACTTCCATGGCTCCGCTTACCAGAGAAATCTGCACTTACAATCAGCACTCTTGCTTACGGGGTTAGCAACGAACATCTAAGCAAGCCGAGTATCCAAGAAATCCATAGTTTAGTGGAGTAGGCAAATGCGCAACTGCAAATTCTTTGCTAATCCATGAAATAGAATCTCGTAAGCTTGGAATTTTCTGCTTGGGATAAGTATTTGCTTACCGTAAGCAGAGTCGTGGAATCAGACCTTAGTCTCTGCCTCTTGTAGAGGTATTTGATTGTTGGTCAGACTGTCAACAAAAATCCTTCGCTGCCTGGTTTAGCTAATTCAGCTGGAATGGTAGTTTTGATTAAAATGGTCGTCACCGTTTGTGTGTCTGTCAAGTCCAAATGATTGTTACTCACTGTATTTCATGTCTTGTGGAGTAGTAACTGTTTTTGTGCGGTCGGGTAGACCGATTGCGCGATCAGTGTTTACATGCCATCACGTCACTTATTTTGTCCTCTCATTTGGTGCTGAACAGCAGTGGAAACAAGCAAAGAAGACTATTATATCGTCCACATTCTTCTTTGCACGTTTCCATCGCTGCTCTGTGCCAAATGAGATGGCAAAATACCTACTACAAGTCACATGATTGCATGTAAATATTGATCGCACAATTGGTCTATTACCAACACTAGAATTAAAACTTGTATACTCCCAGTATTTCTCTGATTTTCAGGGTGGAAAATAATAATAATAACAATATGGAATTTAAAATGCGCAACATATCCATCCAGAGCGTGCTCAAGGAGCTTATACATTATTATCCCTGGTTATCGGGGGCCCACTAACATTCCTGAAACAATCTCAACTCCCTGGGGAGTATACAGCCCTGGCTGCCTCATATACATTCAGTAACACTAGTAATGTGCTACAATTCTCAGAGTTTATACCATTTTCAGAATTGTAACAAATTGCCAGTGTTAGCAGACGAAAGTTACGTTCTCCCTGAATTTCAGAGAGATGACTCAGGGAAGCGCATTCATGGAATCTGTCGGGGCATGTAAATGTTTTGATACTCACAAACTCACTCCCAACATTCTAAGCAGCCGTGATCTAGAGCTCTGGGACGAATTGGAGGACTGCTACGACATCTTGAAGAGCTGCACCAGCATCTACCGGCCGGCGTATGAATACGAAGACATGTGCCAGCTGCGCTACGCCCGGGAGACCAGCATCCTGAGCTAACGACCTCACATAACCTTTGACCTGACCCTTTCCCGCTTTGCATGGCATGGTGGCTTATTGTTATGTAAGTGGCATGGTGGACTAACCTTCCCTGTTTTTCGGAAATTGTTTCAAATTGTAACCCTAGCTCGCCAACGGGCTAGTGTCACTTGTAGTATATGCACTCTTAACCAGGGAAACTTCAACACAAAATCATGTCATGAAGTGGTTTAGTGTATTGAAAAAGAGTTGTGTGTGTCTTGAAGTTTTGATTGTGGAGTTCGGCACTTGCATGGTGTGTACAGTGTTGTTGTAGTAGGTTATCAGTAGAGTCAGTATTTAGAGTCTGCATGTCAGTCACTCCAGCAAGTTGGGGCAAGATATGTGGCCCTTGTGACTATGGCTGCATCTGAAACCAGTTACCTAGAGCTAGGTCTAGGTCTGGGCCCATTGCAAATGCATTGGACCACGCTGACTCAGTCTAGACGTAGCCATAGCTCTGCAAACCCAGACACGGACACAGCCTATGGTGAAAATGTAACCAACTACCGGTATTTTTCCCACAAAGGGAAATATACTCCATACTTGTATCATTTTTTTAATGGATGGCTTCAAAACAAAACTTGTTGGAATGACCTGCACAATATAATCTTAACGTATTGTGAGTGATAGTCTGTGATGAAGTTAACTTAGCTAGCTTTAAAGAAACAATTATTTCAGATTGTCCGTTTAGAAATATGCTAATAATTTGATTTTTTTTTTTCTACTTACTGTGTGTCCCAGTCCATTTTCTTTCTTATATCAAAGGACAAAAATTGTTTTGCAGAAGGTTGAACAAAGAAAGAAACATCTGTATTTTGGCTTTTTTATTCAGGTAGCAGGAAAGATTAATAAGGAAAATCAGGATTTAATCATCTCTATGCAGGAAAACAGTAGAACATGGAATTCCAAACGACATTGTATCTGCGATTCTCTAGAGCTTTAAGCTTCTGAAGTTTGCTGATTTACTTTGTGCTTAGTTTTGTGGGTTTGGTGTCATTTTTTCCCTGTCCTGGGGTTGATTTCACCAAACTCATCGTAACTTACTATCAATCATAGGACAGAATGCATTGCAGCCCTACGTAGAAGTTGTAGGATACAATGGGTTATCCTTCGTAACTCGAGTTATGATCGATCGTAGGGCTTTGTGAAATCAACCCCTGTTTCCAGTCATTTTTTTCAGCAGTTTTCCACTTTGTTTCATTGTCATGATTTCTCATTTTTGAAAAAATAAAAACCTTTTCCTTGCAGGGTTTAACTTTCTTCATGGCCGGAGACGACATAGTTTTGTTTTCTTGTTGGAATACCGCCAGTCAGCTAATCAGGATGATCAACACTCCTCCAGAAAAATTTTGCCCAACCTCCAACATCGAAGACTTCTGAAGGCGACGAGAATACCTCTCTGTGGATATCATTGTCTGCTCATCAGTCGGAATTGACGAATCTGTCCTTCACAACCGGAGTTTACAAGTCTGATTTTCCCAGCATTGAGATTTTGGTTTGACAAAACCATCTTAGAGTCTAATTTCAGCATGGAAAAGAAACTTCAATTTGGCTCAAGCTCACAAACTGACAACTCAACAATTCTAAAAAAAATAAATGGCAGTATTTTATACAATTCCAGAGGTAAGAAAATGCCACAAATATGAACAATTTGAAATCTTTACAAAACCGTTCAATTTATTTTTTTTGCTGAACATTAATTTGTTTTTAATTTTAAACACAATTTTAGAAATAAATTTGTGCAAGTAAATTTCAAATTGTTATTTTTTTAACCAATGGTTGAAATTTGACTCGAAATGGACCTTGTTTTGTAATGGAAAATTAAGCGACTTGTTCATGTTTATGGCATAAGGATATAGTAGGCATTATTTAAAACTAAAAGAATGATAATGTAATTATAAATAGTTGTTTAACATTTTTGGACAATGTACTTCATTTGGACATTCATCTGCTTTGTTTGGTCCAGAATTAATGCGAATGTTTTTCTCCGTCCTCGCTAAACAACTCAAAATCTAAGCATTAATTTGCTAAGCCACAATTGGACAAGTTTTTACCACGTCGGGGCAAAATAAGCAACAAGCCGTAAAATTTCCATTTGAAAATTCTGAATAGTACCTGGTACACATACTTCTTTCATTGCACATAAATACCTCAGTTTGAATTTCCCACACTAAAGACTCTGTTGCTATATCACATGATTTGAGGAAAGCTTTTGCATAGCGATACCCATCTCTGGAATGAGCTGGTTCCTTTGTGCCGTTCTTATCCATTATGAACAGTGCATTGGTGCAAGGCGTCTGTTATGTAACCAAGAAAAAGCTTGCCTCGAATCATGTGATATAGCAACAGTGTCTTTAGTCTGGGAAATTCATACTGGGGTGGTTATGTGCAATGAAAGAAGTCTGTGTACCAGATACTATTCAGATTTAACTCACAAATGGCTTATTCTCTACAAAGATTAAGGAAAATATGTTAAGTAAATTTGCTGATCATAATCTGAAAATTGCCATTGGATACCATTGTCAATGAATCACTGAAATATATTCTTTTTTATAAAAGTTGCTGTAAAATGAAAAATCATGAAAAACATAGTTTCTTTGATCTTGCTTAAGCCTGTAAAACAAGAAGAAACAGTTTTAAATTATGTTCCCAAATTGAATTTTGAAACACCATTTATTTAACAAATGGTTGCGTATAGAGATTGAAATCAATTTGCGATGTGTTGTCAGATTATTATGTATTAGAGATTGTAAATTGTTCTTAAAATGATTTTTTTTGTGGGGGTATATCCCAATTTGTAATAATAATTAACTATTTTCATTGTCTAGTTTTCATCAAAGCATAGGCAAATATATCTCGAGCTTTGAGTGAAAACATTATTATGCAAGTTGTATTTTGTAACAACATATTTGATTCATTTGTAACTGTGAAGCTCAAATGTGACAATTTTTAGAAGGATTTTTACGGAATTATCATTTTAATTATTTATTTTTAACAATTACAAAACAATGTTTATAGATAGCAATTTTTGTTCAAACAAAGATTGATTTTCACCTGTATTTTGTTTTTAATTTAATCTGGATTATTATTGGTATCTTAATAATTGTATTCGAAAAATGATTAATATTTAATATTTTTAATATACCTATGCAAATGAAAATGTGCTATGCTAATCGACTCGTTAAACAGATGAATGAATTTGATCATCATTAGACGATCAATTTAAAGATAAAAAACTCCAAGTTATTAATGGAATTATTTTAGAGGAGTTTTTTGACAAGTTGTGTAATTTAGGGAAAAGAGTAAATAGTTAGGGGTCATTGTCATGTATATAATTGTGAATATGTAGTAAGCCAAATAATTTAAATATGTAAATAGGTAATTTGAATATTTTTAAACTGTCACGTGACTCCATCCCATTGGGCACACAACTCCTGATTTTGTCAATCAAAATGCACAAGAACTACTAAGCAACTCCCAATAGTTGTGCAACTTTTGGTGCTAAATTTGTGTTTAAAACTCCAACATAAAATGTTCTTAAACTCTTGTAATGTTAGATGATGACGGCAATGAAATATCTAGTGTTGAACGGCGCAGCGATGTTGGATTCTGAACGTGACTTGGCTCGGAGAAGAACGTCGGTTTTACAGTAATGTTATTTTCCTTGTGTTCCATCTTATTCACCGATATCATCATTGGTTTCGTTGTTGATGCCGAACAATGAGAAAAAGCGCAGTTGTACAGCCGCGTAGCTCGGTATGGCCCAGGGAGTAATGACTGGCAGGCGAGGGCGCTGTACCCAAAATTCCGTGCGTAAGGTCTATTGCAAACAGCATTCTTTTCGTCTGGTATAAACTCATATTCAGGAGTGCAGAAAGCCAGAATAACTTGCAGTATAACTTTAGCCAGTCAACTAGCACAGATTACCCTATACCGGATTAATATGTTTTCTCATCTTTACTCCAATTGCCATGTTATAAATCGAAGAGCTAGATTGAATCTCTGTAATGATTTATTGTTGGATTTTCCAGTCGGCCAACTGAAGTCAAGAAGCTACCAGGGTGCCATTGCCCATGTTAAATAACAGCATTTTGTTGACTTAATAAACATCTCCTAAATTCTCCAAAGTTTTAACCTCCAGAGAAAAATGACACTGCAATTGTCACTTATGTTGGCGAGCTATCTTATAGTTGGTAAAGGTATCTGTTGTTTGTCAAGTCCAACTTTTTACATATTCTAAGAGCATTTATAAAACGGAGGCTCAGGCTCAGGCTCAGGCTCAGGCTCCAGCTCTGACATCGATATGCTGAAAATATAGGTTGTGGTTTTTCACTGAAGCTGAAGCTCTGTTTTCCTTTTCAAACCATAGAATCTTCTAAAGCGCAGCCAAAAGCCTCTTTTTTTATACCCGTTATTTCAAAATGGAGTCATGAAAATGAAGACGGAGCCCGAGCCTCCGTTTCGTAAACGCCCGATGATGTCAGGTTTCTTATCAACTGAAGAGGCTACAGACTCCATGGTCAGTACTGAATTGAAGCTTAATAGTGCATGTAGGGACGATAAGTCTGAAACTTGTGGCCAATTTCATAAAATTTGCTTTTAAAGCACAGAAACTCAGCTTGAATAAAATTCAGGCTTGAAGTCCACAACTCTTTTTAGCTGAAGAATGTTATCCAGATCAAATAAATTGATAGACACATACCAAAAGCCAGAAACATCGTGTGGACAATTGGTTGTTAATCCTGTTTTGACCGAGAAAGAATTTAGCAAATGAAGTGCTTATCAAAGCAGCTTTTATGAAATTGGGCCCACACAGCAAACTGGTCATAAAAGCTCAAAATACTTGCTTGGACGATATCACAAGAGCCCCATATACTAGACAAGGGCTGTGCATCATATAAAAGATGTAGGTAGGCAGTCAGTCATGCAATATGTAAATAAATAAATACTGAATACAGAAGTCATAACTATAAATGAAAAGTGTCAAGAATTGTTTCTGTTGATTTTTTTTTTTTTTTTTTTGGGGGGGGGGGGGGGGGGTGTAAGTCTACATTGATGTATGCACTGTGCAGTCCGTGGCATACACTCAAGTCCTTGCATGTATAAGAGAGTGGGGATGCCCATCATGTGCGTTATCGAATTGAGCCTGTTTTTGGCACTACACATGCACATGCAAAGGACATTGGATAATTCTTTTGCAAACAAGTTTTACCGCACACGTTGACAGGCGTATATTCGTCAATTTGCTGGCCTACGAAGTTGTATTTATTTGTAGAAGAAATCCTTACTTTGAGTTTTATATACATGACGCTGCTGCACAATGGTCCATGGAATGTTACTGTCGAGTCACTTGTTTCTGCAATGTGAAGTTGAGTACTTATTCATAGTTTAATTTTATGTCCGTACGTAGTATGCACTCATACCAGCCCTAGCAAGATTTGTTTCACAGAGTGCTTTGCAAACAGCCTATTTTAGGCAATCTTCGATAAGGTCCATTGAGAAAAGAAATCATGGAAGTAATTACTGATTCATTAATTTTTTCTTCTTTTTGTAACTAATTGTCATTTTATTTCTGTTTTCAAAACAAGAAGTACAAAAACTATGGTAACATATTATACTCATCCAAGACACAGATATGATTATTCATATATACTCCCATCACCATTATATGGTACATTCGTAGGTTAAATAGGCAAAAAAATTATCAAAGAGTTGGTTTTTTGTTACTTCTTTAGAATACTGTACAAAATATGCAAATTCAACATAATTATCAACTTGATATAAACCTAGAAATTTGAGTCTGAGAAATTGTTCAGGTGACATTTGTTGGTTTTCTTAAAATATTAGAAAAAAAATCACCCTTGTACAAAAAATACCAAAAAAAACAAAGACTTAAAAAATATCTGTTAATCTTTTCTAAAAAATATATGCCCATATTTTACATGTTAATCAACCTTTTCTAAGCTTTAAAGAAAAAAAGTTTAGTTAATCATCAAATAGACTGTGCAAGTAATAAACTGCTGCAAACTGCTCATCAGCCAAAATAATGAGCTAAATTTATAAAATGCTCGGAGTTTGGAGGGCCTGACGCATTTCGATCCTAGCAGGATCTTTCTCAAAGGCTCTTTTAATAGCCCCTCTTTAGCCTTTGAGAAAGACCATGCCAGGATTGAAACACGTCAGGTCCTCCGAACTCCAAGCGATGAAATAGACTGATATTGACTCTCGGATCACCTGTGAATTGCATTGATTGGCTGAGAGCTTGTGCGATTCTTTACAAAGAAATACGTAATAATACAAAAAACTGAGATGCATATTTTGATCAACGTCACTTTAATAATAAGAATTATACTGGTATTGGTTAATGCAACAGGTATCACAGAAATATACAAATGAATCCACACAAAAAAGTTAAAAAAAGGTTTTGAAAATAAATGACAATCAAAATCTTCAGAGATCTTCACAGATTTATCTATAACTAACAGTGTACGAAGATGGTGCTGGTAGAAACATACCGTTGACAATTAATGTTCTGTCTGAAATGCTGTATTTATCCAGAAACAGTGGCGCACCCAGGGGGTGGGCTCGGGGGGCTTGAGCCCCCCCCCAAGAGGGTCCCTGAAAAAAAAAACGAAACAAAAAAACGAAAAAAACAGAAAAAAAAGGGGGGGAGGGAAAGGGAGAGGAGGAAGGGGGGGGGGGGGGAGTCACAAAATGTTTTGTGGGAGAACAATTTTCTTTGAGCCCCACCCAAGACAAAATCCTGGGTGCGCCGGTGTCCAGAAAGAGTCCAACCAATGACCAAAAACAATTTTGATCTCAGGAAGATTAAAACTCCTGTGAATAGATTTTAAAATCATGTTTTTCAGTGTTGTTTCAAAAAGTGGGCACCATTTGGGACTGGACATTTCACAGATGACTGTTACTGTATCTTCCTTGATATCTTTGCCCATGAATCTGCATTTCTTTGACAAAAACCAAAGTATGATGCTACCTTTAACCAAATTTTTTTTCAGTGAACTAACTGAACCATGTATTTTATTCAGAAGAACTGAGGCATTCTGCGGTCCTAGATGCTATCATACATCTCCTGGATCTTATCTTGAAAGTGAGCTGTCAGCGCTGCCCGTTTGTTCTTGAATGTAGGCGTCAGGAGATTATTCTCACTGCTAAAGAGCTCCGAGTGTAGAAAGATGGCTCTCACCTGAATACGAATCAATTCAGACAAATTAGAATGGATCGAAACTGATATCAGTCAGCCAACAGGGTGAATGTCATGTGACCATGCTCCGGCCAATCAGGGTAGAGATATATTTGCATGAGGACTACTTATGTTTTGGGGTTCAATTAAAACTTGATGCACTGCACATTTTAAAAAGTTCTCCCCCAAAAAAACAAAGGCAAAAAAATTATTAAAAAAAACAACAACAACAACAACCAAATATCAAAAAATAAATCCAAAATAAATAAGAAACAAACAAATAAACAATTAAAACAAAAGATTTTAAAATGTTGTGTTTACTCACCACTTCGAAGCCTTTCAGCCCATTCTTTCTACTATATTCTTTGATTTGCTCCAAAATGGCGGCATTAACCTCCTGCAATTCAAATCACAATCAGAATCTCATCATGGTTGCTATGGCAACTAATCACTCTACAAATGTCAAGAGATTATTTTCACATTCTGCTGAGATAACCGTTCTGCTCAAAAATTATGGTCATGTGTCGTTCTTGTCGCTTTGCAACCAACTCATTGCAACTAACTATCAATCATAGGACTTTTGATGCATTGAAGCCCTAGGTGGGATAGGCTCCCTACGATGCGTTATCCTTCGTAACTCGAGTTACGATCGATCGTAGGGCTTTATGAAATCGACCCATGGTCACTGGACCACATTATTTTACCGGGTACTCGATCCCTATGGAATGTACAATTTCTTCATTAGAAATTTTCAGAGACAAAGCCAGTAATGTAAACCATAACGGCGCAATCAAAACATTTTGACATTTTCAAAACATGAACTGTATGTTGGCTTGACTCCAACGCATGGGCTATTTGACCACCCACCTTCATCTCACACAGCTCTTGGTAAGAACCACTCAGTTTGTTTTTCGCCGCGTATTTGGGGAGTTCCTCCTCATCTGGCACTATGATTCCAACCAGTGAGTCCTGAAAACCAGAACAAAATATAGTGAAGAATGATCTCATTTTCGACAGTTAATCCTTTCTTTCCATGGATTCTATCTTGAAAAATATGTTCACAGATTTACATATAACTTTCAAGATATGAAGATGCTGCTGGTAGAAACCTACCGTTAAAATAATTTCGGCTGAAATGCTATATTTATCCAGAAATTAGTAAAACAATGACCGAAAATAGTTTTGATCTCCGGGTGATATCAAAACTTCTGTGAATAGATTTGAAAATACCGTGAGCATTTTTCACTGTTTTCTTCAGTTTCCAATGATGACATGAGCTGAACATTTCACAGTTCTGTCACCTTTACCAATCCTGTAATATGCCTTCATTACCTTTAAGCTTTCTCCGTAGATGAATGCCTGGGCCACCAGAGGCAGCTGGGTGTAGATGCTCTCCAGTCTCTCCGGAGCGACGTACTCTCCCTGAGACAACTTGAAGATGTGCTTCTTGCGATCGATGATCTTCAACGTTCCATTCTGCGGTAGGTAGGAGAGTTAGGGACCAGTAAATCATCTTAAGTAATGTCTGGAAGCTTCACATATCAACCTAAATCCACAATATTATCTTTATCCACAAATCCACAACAAAAGCAGTTTTCCTCAATGAAAGTAACATCATTAGGAAACAAACAAACTGTCCACACCTAGTCTAGAAGGGCATCAACTGTAACTATTATCCACAACATCCACTACATCCATAACATCCACTACATCTGCAACATCCACAGCATCCACTACATCAACAGGTACATCCACAAACATCCACTACATCCACAACATCCGCTACATCTGCAACATCCACAGCATCCACTACATCCACATCAACAGGTACATCCACAAACATCCACTACATCCGCTACATCTGCTACATCCACATTATCCACTACATCCAGAGCATCCACTACATCCACAGCATCCACTACATCCACAGCATCCACTACATCCACAGCATCCACTACATCCGCTTCATCTGTTACATCCACTACATCCTCAACATCCGCTACATCTGTTACATCTACAAACATCCACTACATCCACAATATCCACTGCATCTACTTACTGCATTCCACTGACCGATATCCCCAGAGTGAAGCCAGCCGTCCTCATCGATGGCATCCCTGGTTTTTTCTTCCTCATTCAAGTAGCCCTTGAATAAAATGGGGCCCTTGAAACAAATCTAGAACAGAATCACAGTTTAAAAAAAAACAAATTACAAATGAAGCCTGGAACACGTTCAAAGTTAGGAATTTTGGGGGCTGATGAGCACTGTAAGAAGTGAAGAGACTTAAATGTAGTATCATACTTTGGTAAGAGACCAAAACAGAAATGTTCACAGATTTACGTATAACTTACAGGGTATGAAGATGGTGCTGGTAGAAACATGCCGTTGACATTTTTCCGCCTGAAATGGTGTATTTATCCAGAAATTAGTAAAACTACGACCGAAAATCTTTTTGATCTTTTAAAAGATCAAAAATAAAAGAGGAAACACTTAAGAAATACTGTGGCCGTTTTTCACTGTTTTCTCAAAAAGTGGGCAATGTATGGGACTGAAATTTTCACAGATTACTGTTACTGTATCTTCCTTGATATTTTTGCCCACGGATCTGTATTTCTTTGACAAAAACCAAAGTATGATACTACCTTTAAAGAGTGTTTGTAGAGCAAAGTCTCAACAATATATGTACCAGTATTTTGGTAAAGACTGGTGCCACAATTAAGTTTAATAAGGAGATCACTAAACTTCTATGGTCTCAAGTGATGTTAATACTGTCTCCACCATACTGCCCCACCCAGGTTGCTGCTGGACCAACAATGTACTCTGAAATTGTTCATTTGTCAACTGTATATGTTCTGCAACATCGACGGCACTAATACTTGTAATCAACTGGATATGTGTGTTTTCTTTTAAACATGCTGACTTTTCTTTGTATCTTTTTACTAGCACACTAAAGGCTGTCCAATGAAGTTGACGTAACAAGGAGCATACCTCGCCCTTGTCATCAGCAGCAAAGTAGTTCTTGTCGGGAACGTCTACCAGCTTGATCATACAGCTTGGGATTGGAGCACCGACGTGACCGGTGCTCACATCAGACATGGAGGTGATGGTAGCACAGGCCGTGCACTCTGTCTGGCCGTAGCCCTCGGAAACCTGTGGTAGTTAATATGGAAATACACACGTCTTAATGCCTTGAGAAGCCTACTATGGCCATATGCAAGGTACCGGCTCAGGCTACGGCTTTAGCTTCATTTGTACTTTATTTTTTAATAAAGTAATAGGTATCAAAATAGAGGCTTGTGGATACGGCTTGGAAATAGATGCTCTGTTTAACACAGGGATATATGAGACTTCAGATTTTAAATATGAATTCCAATTTTTTTTTTTTTTTAGATTTTTTAACTCATAATTTCAGCTTTTTGTGCACCTCCTCTGTATAAAAGTATAGGAACTTTTCAATTTCAACTTTTTCCTTGGCATTTTTAGATTTATTGTGTGTGGCCACTCACATCTTCGGTTACAAGAGTATTGAGCTTTCGCTTCAATAAAAAACACAACCTATCTTCAGCTTTTACACAACAGAGACAAAGCGAGATCCGACACCAAGGTACGTAATTATCATAAATGTAGTTACTATTGTTCTAGTAATTATTATTATCACATTATTACATCTAATAAACAATAAAGGCAATTAATTAACGTAACGTGAGTTGTAACTTTTTTGAAATTAAAAGAAGGTAGGTTTGCGGTGACACCATGTAATCTCTTCTGTGAGAGTGTGTGGTTCTGAGAAGAACCGTTGCTATTATCTTTTTGAAATTAAAGGTAAAGAATCATCAAATAACCACAAGGGAAATGCAGTAAATGTGTGTGGTTTCATGGCTTCTGACTGCCAAAGGAACATAGATAATTGACTATTAGGGATACCACCAACGTAAGGCTAAATAGCTCAGTTGGTAGAGCGCCTGTAGGAGGTCGCCTGTTCGAATCCCGCTCCAGTAAATTTTCCTTTGTTCACCTTTCAATGACTTAAAGGTAAAGAAGAAAAAAGGCACATTTCAGTGGAGCGTCTTAGAAAGCAGGTGAAATATGACATCGGCATTTATACACACTTACAACGCAACCGAAGGCTATTCTGAGGAACGTAATGACTTCAGTAGACAGAGGAGCACTACCAGTGATGATCCATCTCACTCGGCCTCCGAGTAAATCCTGGCAAATCGGAAATATCAGGAGCAGAATCGTATAAAGGTGAGGATTTTGTGCTTAAAGGTAATATCATACTTTGGTTTTTGTCAAAGAAATACCGATTCACAGCCCAAAGTATCAAGGAAGATACAGTAACAGTCATCTGTGAAAATTTCAGTCCCATACGGTGCCCATTTTTTGCCAAAACAAAATTCACAGGAGTTTTTATCTCACCCCAAGATCAAAATGTTTTTGGTCTTTGAATTGGTTATACACTTTTCTGGATGAATGCAGCATTTCCAGCAGAACAAATTTTAACGGTATGTTTTTACCATCACCATCTTTATACCCTGTAAGTTATAGGTAAATCTGTGAAGATTTCTGTTTCGGTATGCTACCAAGGTATGATAGTAACCTTTAACTTTTAGCAAGCAATTCTGGTGATAGTATGGGATATTTTATAGCTTTATAAGCCATTTGTTACTTTCCCAAAGTATACGTGGATATTTTTTTTAAGAGTTTTACAAATGCTCACCTGGACTTTCCTGAATACGAGCTTGTCCCACAACGAATCATTCCGCACAATCCCTCTTTGAAGAAGAAAAAGAAAGGACAAAACCCACATTTTTAATCACCTCAGCCAGATTTCATAGAAGAAATAGTAATTAGTGAGAAATTTGTTTGTGCTCAGCAAAAACCAGCTGAATACCAGTCAAAAGCCACATGCCTTACTTGAGATTTTTAGCTGGTATCCTTTAATAACTGCTAAGCAAAATTGGTCTGTGCTTAGACAGTTGGCCCTCTGCTAAATCAGTGGCTAATACGAGCGAATCACAAAAGTGCGCCTCCAAGAGTTTCTAATGTGTTAGCCAATCACAATGCACGGAATTTGTCGACCAAATGCGCATCTGGAAAGGGTTTGCCGACCAAATTCTGTGCATTGTGATTGGCTAATGCGTTGCAAACTCTTGGAGATGTACTATTGTGAATCGCCCGTATTCATGAACTGCTTTTTGACACCACTTTTTGGGAAGCATTTGACAAGATATGATGAGTAGCCTAGGACAGTCTTAAGGATGATACTTTGACACTCCCATCAAGATGCCTTAATTAACCGTGTCAGGGTTGCGGTCGAACAAACATACTTGACTCAGATTCAACTTAATTGCAGGACTCGAGACTTGCCGAACATCTTGGTATTAGTGACAATATCCAAGGTGAGATAAGAAACCATGGCTTGGACCTGGACCTGGGACCACCGGAATACTGCACCAGCAGCTCTCTACCATCGATCGCTGACTCTCCTCCATCACACATACCTCTTCAGCTCCGCTGCCTTCCTGCTGTAAGCCAAGTTGAAGAGAGACTTCTTGATCACGTTGGCGCCGCTGACCCCCGACATAATCTGTCCACCGAAAAATGCATTCTGTGAGTCTACAAATTCTCCTTATTTTATAATAACCCTTTTAGAGTTTAAAAAGCTGTATCCTCTTTGGGTGATCCCCGATGTACCGTTCCCAGGTTGCAGCATTGCTGCGTGTATCGGTGAAACGATCCTTGGGGTATGGCGGTGTGTGTGTGGTTTTATGGATTCTGACTGCCAAACGAACAAAGATAATGTACTATTGGGGTCACCACCAACGTAGGGCTGGATAGCTCAGTTGGTAGAGCGCCTGTACGGTATTCAGGAGGTCACCGGTTCGAATCCCGCTCCAGTCAATTTATCTTTGTTCACTTGTCAATGCCTTTTAAAGTTTGTGTTTCAAGATGATCCTGCTAGTTTATATCCCACTTTACATACCCTTGGGTGGATTCTAGCTATCATGAAGCTTGGTTCCGCTCTGTCAACATTTCTCAGACTCATTACCTCTTTAACCTGTCCGCTTTCTGAGGGCTTGCCTTGAATCAGTCCCTGAAAACTTTTGCCTACACCCTAAAAGGCTTCCTTAATTCTGACATGACAAGTGGATATCTGCTGATAACTACAAACCTTGTCGTATATTCTGTTCAGGAGACGTGGGACTGAAGGGAATACGGTAGGCCGGAGGGCTTTGATGTCATCCAACAACTTCTTGATGTCACCCTGGAAAAATCCGATCCTGGAGCCACTGTTCATGATAATGTACTGCAAGCAAGACGAACGGAAGCATTCAGGAGAACGGTATCATCAGAGAGTCATGCATGGAATCATTCTTCAGGATGTGGTCACTAATCGAGGTTTGTGGTAAAAGTGTATCATTCAAGTCTTTGAGCCAATTCCCTGAAGCCACTTAGGCACGGCGCATTTATTACTAAGCAGGTACCACAATGCTTGACTTGGCAAAAAAAAACAGCTTATAAACTCAGATTCCATGGGATTTTCATGCTAAAATTTGTATAAATCCTGTCCCAGCTAGGTGGAATGACCCATAAGAGAATGGTACAAGTTTGCTGACATGGAATGACACCAAACAAATCCTGTCCCAACCAGGGGCCAATTTCATAGAGCTGATTAAGTACAAAAATTGCTTAAGCATGAAAAGTCTTCCTTGATCAAACATGATTGCCATCTTAATTCGATGTGATGTTTACTGCTTTTGACTTGTATTCGGCCATTATTTGCTGAGCGTAACATCCACAAGGGGTTTTGCCTGGCATACTGATTTTATTTACAAGGTATTTGGTGCTTAAGCAAATTTTGGTGCTTAATGCAGCTCTATGAAATTGGACCCTGGTAGAATGACCCATAATAGGAGGGTACAAGTCTGCTGATGCTACACGGACATCGTACAAAATGTGCAAAACTGACAATGGCTGGAAACTCACCGTGATAAGTCGTTCATACTGATGAGCAAGCGGAAGGTATGACAAATGTGTCTCGTCCTTGGTCATCCACATTTTGTCCTGAAAATAAACATCAAAGACGATTTAAACAACATTACAGAGCTATAGCCTTCAGCTATGGCTTCTGACTGGCGAATGAACAAAGATTATTGACTATTAGGGACGCTACCAACATAGGACTGGATAGCTCAATTGGTAAGAGCGCTGACGGGTACAGTAATCCGGGGTTGCAGGTTCGAATCCCGCTCCTGCCATTTTTCCTCTGTTCACTTTTCATTGACTTAAAATTAATCTAGTCAGTTTCCCTTTTTGTTATTTGGTTATTGTGTATAATATTATACTGGTTAGAGGTCTTGTTTGATATCAGGTACAAGACTCAAAAGTTGAAACGAGTTGTCAATGTGAATGCATATATGGTGCCTTGTGGAGGCTGAGACCAATAGTTTGAATATGTCTCCACAGGGAAATTCTAAAGATGTATAGGTCTCCACAAGGTTTTCACAAAACTGATATTTGGAATTAACTCAAAAATGAAGAAATTTACAAGGTATACCGGTACTTATCATTGCAAAGAGTGGTATTTTAGATATTAAAGGGAGGTTCATTAGAAACTTCAACCTAGGAAAGAGATTCTGGTTCAAATGGGAGCGATTTCAATTCCACTCTTCGAAGAGTGTTCATTAGTACACAAGAACAAAACCATGTCTCCACAAGAATACAAATTCCTGACCGTGTGCACTCATGCACCTACCGTTTGTAATTGAAGTCCTCTGATGTCAGTCAAGAAGTTATCATGAGTCATGATGGCTCCCTTTGGTACTCCTGAAAAATCAAACAAGAACCAAAACCAAACAAAAGCTCAGTATTAGGGGTACTGCATGTACTGTCCACTGTTTTTGCCCAAATGGGACACATCAGGGCCACACTCTTTCGCTGGAGTATTTCATGAGTTAAGTGGTTGATAAAACAAAGAAGGGACCCCCAACCAACCCAGGAAAAGGCACATTAGTGCAGCAGCTAGGCCCTCTTCCTCAGAAAAGTCAGGGCCCAATTTCATAGAGCCGCTCTAAGCACCAAAATTTGCTTAAGCACCAAAATCCTTGGTAAATCAAATCAGTATGCCAGCCAAAAACTCCTTGTGAATGTTATGCTCAGCAAACAATGGCTGAATACAAGTCAAAAGCAGTAAACATCACATGAAAATTTGGTTGGTAAACCTGTTTGATCAAGGAAGACTTTTTGTGCTGAAGCAGCTCTATGAAATTGGCCCCAGGTCTTACCTGTGGTACCACTAGTGAAGCAGATAGATATTCGGTCATCCTTCTTAGGAAGCTGAGCCAGGAATGAAAATAAAAACAAAAGAGGAAAGATATTTGCTGAATTTATGAATGAAACTTAGATATACTAGGCTAGATCATTGAGTACCGATTGTAAGTAATACGTACGTTGGTTTGATCAACTTATCAATTATCATGGATGCTTATAAGAGTTGCCACATCACAAGAGATGTACAGTACTATGTGCACAAATTCAACAAAGATCTTTCTTTTAAGTTTAAGTCATCGGTCCATTAGCCTTGAGAAAGATCCTGCTAGGATCAAAACGTCAGGCCCTCCTAACTCCAGGCATTTTATAAGTCCAGGTCATAATTTCGGTTGATGAGCAACTTGCATTAGATATAAGTCATCTTCCTATCCTGGGGCCGATTTCACTAACGCTTTGCGATCATCGCTAAAGCCCAAATCCATCACTAAAAGGAGAATCTATTGCTACTTTGCGTAGCAATTTTCCGTTTAGCGATGGATTTGGGCTTTATAGCGATGATCGTAAAGCGTTAGTGAAATTGACCCCAGCTATCATCCGACGCAATCCTCTCTATAAAATCATGCCGCACGTATTGATACTTAATTCATTGTTTCCCTACTATGTGCATAAAGGGCCCGACTCTTAAGGATGGCGCTAGCTGTCACATTACCACTGGTTCCTTCAGGTTGTTGGTTCCGATCTCCAGCAAGTCCTTGTACAGGATGATCTCGATGCCCATCTTCTCGTACTCCTGTTTCATGTCCTCCGCCAAGGGCCCGTCGAAGAGGATCACCAGCTTGACGCGAATACTGTCGCTTCCAAGAATTTGCTCCAGCTTGGTCAGCTTCTCTGCCTTGTCGATGAAGATGGTTTCCATTTCGGCTGCAATTTTTAAAAAGAAAAGAAAGGAATGAGGAGTATTGAGGCTTGCCCAATGTGAGGTATCTTCGGCTGAATCCGAATTATCGTAAGTGGCTACAGCTTGGTCAGTGCCTTCGTCTGATCAGTGCGCCCTTAGCAACAGCCGTAGCCATAATCGTAACCATTAATGATGTATTCAGATCCATCCATACAGGCTCATTCTACCAGGCTTGGAGGAGCCTCTAACTCTATACTAATTTGAGACTTCAGACTCAATTCTTGTACGATCTAAGAATCCACAGTGAGAAGAACACCAGGAATTTTTCGAGGATGGAAGATGAAAATCAACAAGAAGGAAAATCTGTGCCATCAGGTAGGGACTGACACATTTAACCCACATAGAGCCCTTGGTAGGATTCGGATGGGAACACAAGATGTGGAAGGCAAGGGAAGAGTGGTATGCCATCCACTGACTCAGTGGGATTCGCACCCGGAACCCTATAAGTGGATGGCAAAGGAAGGGTTTCTATGCCATTCACTGAATTGGTGGGATTCGGACCAGGAATCCTTAAGGTGGATGGCAAAGGAAAAGAGTCACTATGCTATCCACTCACTGGTGGGATTCGCACCAGGAACCCTAAATGTGGAGGGGCAAAGGAAGAGTCGCTATGCCATCCACTGACTCAGTGGGATTCGGACCCAGAACCCTAAAAGTGGAAGGAAAAGGCAAATTTGCTATGCCATCCACTGACTTGGTGAGATTCGGACCGGGAACCCTAAAGGTGGACAGCAAAGGAAGAGTGGCTATGCCAATCTCACACTTGGTGGGATTCGCACTGGGAACCATGTGGTGGAATGCAAAGGAAGAGTCACTATCCAGACTTTCAAAATTATCAAATGATTTTGAAAGTCTCCTCATCAAATTAATATAAATGGGAGTTGCTGATGTTGGCTTACTGATATTGATGATATGGTGACAGGCTTCGACGCCTAGAGTGTCATACAATGCCACAGCAACCATTGAGAATGACATACAAGCAAGATCCATGATAACCCACTGTAGAAGATACAAACAAACAAAAACCCAAACGGTCAGAATCACAGAATTTTCCTTAAGACAGCCAGAAAATATTTACAAACATATGATTTAGCCAGCTAAAACCTTTGATACTTTTAGAAGAAGTCAATTTTCCCAAAAGGTTTTGCCCTGCCAGTGCCCACTATATACCTTATTATTGAGCTTCCACCGGGCAAAACTTTAAAATCATTTAACAGCCATAATCTTACAAAATGCATAGATTATTTTTCGATCGCAGGTGACTTGTGAGTCATCTTCTGATGATCGACTCTCATGCTGAAACTGATGCAATTGAGAAGCACAAATCAAGATTTAGGCCAATCATCGCAAGTGACCACACCCAGAGGGTTAAGCTATTTCCCAGGGGCAAGGCTGAAATTGTGACGTCACATTTGTGTGATTACCTCAGGTCGATTTTGTGAATAGACGCCGATGTTGGTCTCATTACCAGGCGTAAGACCCTTCTGTACAAGTGCCGAGCCAAGCTGGAGTGCAGTGTCCCGTACCTGTCAAGAATACCAAAACGCTGAACAATCATATCAAACCTGATGAACCGCAAGCCGTTTCACACATTCTGTTCATTAATAAAAATGCTCAAAGTTTAGTCTGGTACCTGATGTGGTACGTACCACATTATTATAATGAAAGTACCGGTATACATTATGATGTAAACTTGGAAGGGTCCAGATCTGAACAAATGCCTAGCAACATGCAATACGGGTGTTTCACTATAATGCGCCGCCATGAGTGTGCAACGCATTGGCCAATTTGACGACAAACTGCGCATCTTTCCACATGCGCAGTTTGTGAACAAAATTAATTCCGTGTAATTGTGATTGACCAACAAGTTGCAAACTCATGGTGGTGCACTATTGTGAATCGGCCATATTACTTAACTAATTTGCAATAGGTTTTTATAGGAAACTTTATGTCAAAGCTACACTAGAACTTGAGCATGCAAAATGGTCAGATGAAACAAGAATAATAAGAAAGCCAAATAGAAAAATAAATAAATAAATTAAACAAAAACCGACTGGATTGATTTGAAGTTATTGAAAAGTGACCAAAGATTACCTGACTGTAGCTCATCCATTGGAAGGGCTCGGTGGAATCAATCCTCCAGCCCAGACAATCTCCATCACCTAACGACACAAAAACAGTGAAATAAAATGATTATACTTCCATATTTACTATTGAACCGCTTACAACATCATATAGGGCATTTATGAAACGGAGGCTCAGGCTCAGGCTTCGGCTCTGTAATCCATATGCTGAAAATATAGGTTGTGGTTTTTCATTGAAGCTGAAGCTCTGTTTTCCTTTTTAAACCAGAGAATCTACTTCTGAACCGCAGCCAAAAGCCTCTATTTTGATACCCGTAGTTCTAGAATGGATTCAGGAAATGGAGCAGGAGCCTGAAACTGATGAGCCTCTGTTTTGTAAACCCCCATGTCTTTGTGTTCCAATGGCCCTCAGTGGACCATGATCCCATTGAGGAAAACTTCTACAGATCTTTTAGAAATGCTTTTAAATTCTTTAGTCCTTTTTTTGTTTGGGCGGCTGTGGGCAGAAATGCAATAAATTTATGATTTCCATATTTGGCCTATTACTTGTGCAAATAAAAAAATTTAAAAAATAAAAAAACCACTACGTTGGCAGAACATCGAATTCTTCCCCCCACCCCTTAAAGGCTTAACCCTTCCCCTAAAAAAACAACAACCCAAATCCACAGAAAAAACCACCACGTTTGCAGAAACTGAGGTCAAAACCAAGTTTCTTTTACCAGATTCTTTCATTCCATGCAAGAAGGCCTCGTAGCAGGTGGACACCTCTGGCTGGAAACCATCCTCAATAACCAACTGACCGTTATTGTAGTCGCACAGGGGCGAGACGTGGATATGCTCCGGTCCCTGCAACCAAATTAATTTTCATACTTTTATGAAAGTTCACCTTTGAGCCTTAAGCTGAAGCTGTTTGAATCATGAAGTTGAAACAGCACAGAATCTGGGTAGTTATAGTTTCCATGGCAGCAAGAGCATTTCATTTCAGACTTTTGGCTAAGGTCATTTCAAAGTTTGCACAATGATATCCCAATAGACTGTAGTAAGCAGAGCAGTTTGACAATAAATTCAGAGTAATTTTCAGATGACCATTTTTCAGAAATTATCATCATTTTGACATCAGACTGTAATTGTCAACAAGATTTTCTCGTGTGTGCAGATTTTCCACTTTTCCAAATAAGTTACTGATAATTTGAAGGCATTTTTAATCCAAGCTTTGTCTTTAACCCTATTAACTAACCTGTATACCACAGTTTACCATACATGGTTTTTCCTATGGTAAGCATGGTAAGATCCTGAACATTATAAGATACCACAGTGTGGTTTGTGTGGTAATTCATATAGTTTATGATCCAGTCCCCCCCCTGTGGAGACTGTGGTAATGTGTGGTAAGCAGCTCTTGTCTTGTGTGGTAAAGGTGTAGAGTGTTAGGGTTATGGAAAAAAAAACAGGTACATATTTATTTGATTTATGTTTCTCCTGCTATTTTCTCTTCAAGGCAGCAGTTTTGAAAATTGCTTGTATCTCTGCAAAACATAAAATATAAATAATGAACAGAAGAAATATAATATTTGTTATAAGCTGTGGGTGAATGAAATTAGGCAAGAACATGTAGCAAATGTTGATATGTACATATTCATACAATAAAAAAATGCAAGTAATAAACTGCTGCAAACTGCTCTTGAACCAAAATAATTGACCTGAAATATTTAAAATGTTTGGAGTAATAGGAGGGCCTGACATTTCGATCCATATCTTAGCAGGATCTTTTTCAAAGACTAAACAAAAAGTCTTTTCCTTCCTCCATGGTCAGGCCCTCCTATCCCCAAGCAAATAAAAAGAAAGTAAAGACATATAGGTCCATAGTGATTGAAATGTGAAAGAAAAACATTATTTATTCACATGACAGGATTCGATAGTAACATATGTTTGTCTTTTTCGATTCTCTCACGAATCTCAAATTATTATAAACTACAACCAACTCTAAATTTGTCTTTTTGCTAATCTAGTTGTTCTTTGGTTTCAAGGAAACTCTTTCTCTGGTTTCCCTTTATATAGTTTTCATTCTGCATAAATTCTTTCTTTGTTTGGATTTCCTTGTTCTGTTTTGATTTTTTAAAGGGGCATGTCAGCAGAGGTATGCTTTTGTTTAAATCATCACATGAAATTTATGTCTGTGTGTATAACGGGGGGTGGGGGTACATTTTTATGCCTTGCATAACCAGGCAAGGCTGTGTGATTCAAAATCCACATTCATACCACAAATGTGGCCGCTTTTAATTCACTATTCACATTATAAGCTATCCATCAATTCATGCATCTGGTTGCCATGGTAGCCTGAATGAGTGAGAACAAATATAATAACTTTCTTGCAACACTTTTTCATCTGATGAAGTAGTTGTTACTACCAAAGCATAAGTACTTATTCTCCTGGTTAGTTTTTAAAGGTAGTATCATACTTTGGTA
Organism: Astropecten irregularis; assembly: GCA_963971285.1. Classification (NCBI taxonomy): domain Eukaryota; kingdom Metazoa; phylum Echinodermata; class Asteroidea; order Paxillosida; family Astropectinidae; genus Astropecten; species Astropecten irregularis. The sequence goes on along the minus strand of OZ020263.1, from coordinate 2,989,537 downwards.
GCATACCGAAACAGACATTTTCACAGATGTACCTATAACTTACAGGGTATAAAGATGGTGATGGTAGAAACATACTGTTACAATTTTCTGCTTGAAATGCTGTATTTATCCAGAAAAGAGTCAAACCAATCGACCAAAAACAGTTTTGATATAGGAGATAAGAAATTCTGTGAAAAAAGATTGCATTAAAACTGTTTTCTCAAAAAGTGGCCACCATTTGGGACTGCAAATTTCACAGATGACTGTTACTGTACTATCTTCCTTGATATTTTTGCATTTCTTGGACAAAAACCAAAGCCATACCATGTATACCTTTAATAATCCTGGCCAGCAGACAATATCATGCACAGATTCTGAGAAAAAATCTTTCAAATTTGTTCATTTCCCATTCTCTCTTGCTTGCAGTCCGTATGTTACTGACGTAATGCATGTTTTTGAGCCAAATAAGGAATTAACCAAAAGGCAATAAAACTCACCGGCAATTCTATGGATTGTTGGTCCAGAGAAATTGGTCCTTCGATCGGCTCAGGCTCTTTGCCAAACACCATGGTGGCGGCACCTAACGCAACCGCAGTCAGTCCAACAGTGAGTAATGGATGCTCGGCGCAACTCTGTATTATGTCCATGCTATGAAACAAACACAATGAGAAAAAACATGAATGTAAAGTAATACGTCAGTCATATGATTATACATTGTATGTGAACATTCTTTATTCAGGAAACCTATAGGCCTACACATCCTGAGATTATTGATTGAGCAGCCCATAAGCGTATTTTCCCACTGAAAGTTCATCGACTCTGGAGGTGTCCCGGAGGTGACCTTGCACTTAATAATGTTATGGTGTTACCATGGCGACCAAAAGTGTTGGTCTCAAATTCAGGTCACTTTTACTATGGACGCCTGGATGTAGAGTCCATGTGGTGTATTATTACATGTGTGATGTTAGTTTTGATTAAAACTTAAAACATTGCATAGCTGGTGGGTGGGGGGGGGGGAGGAACTATGGGCATTTACGAAACAGATAGAGGCTCAGGCTCCGTCTCAGGCTCCGGCTCCATTTCTTGATTCCATTCTGAAATAACAGGTATCAAAGTGGCTACTTTTGTCTGCAGTTCGGAAGGAGATTCCCCGGTTTGAAAAGGATAACAGAGCTTCAGCTTCAATGAAAAAGCACATGCTATATTTTCAGCATGTGGATGTTTACAGAGCTAGTTGGGTTGCAGAAAAGATCAAATTTATGTTTGTTTCACACTGCTAAAATGTACAATATGGAAGGTGTTTGTAAAGCATTACAGCTAACAATGAAATTATATTGTGTGTGTGGGTAGGCCCCTATAGCCAACTGAAATGATTGAAAAAAAGTTGACATATGGAATTTATACAGGTTGAAATAGTGAGCCAATGTACGTAGAGAATTCAAAATCTTTCCATTCGGATTCCATCCAAACTGAGATAAAATGAAGTTGATAAACTGAAGGTTTTCCCTGTTCACATACATTGATACAACTTCAAGTTGACAAAACTGACAGGGAATTTCCAAAATAAATGTTTGGTATACAGTTGAGTTTTAATGTATCAATTTCACTTTTGCTTTCACCTATAAAAGTTAAACCATTGGTTACTACATGTATGTGCTAGGATGGTGTTTTAATCTATGAAGAAAGAACATGCAAGCCCGTGTTGTCTTTTCTAAATCACTATATGACACATGACAAATCCATGAGGGCTACAAAAATTTGCTTGCCAAAATGTCTTCCTTGCCAAAAACAGGATTGCCAACTGAATTGTTGTGTTGTTGTCTTGCCTTTCCCAAGTTCGTTACGACACACATGACAAATTCACGAGGGCGACAAAAATGTGCTTGCCAAAATGTCTTCCTTGGTAAAAACAGGATTACAAACTGAATTGTCGTGTTGTGTCGTGGATACCACTTCTAGCTTGCTTTCATCTACTGTTTGCAGTAGCACAATATCTTACACATCCATGGGTCACTGCAAGGCGAAGGAACTTTGTAACTTAAAGTGACACTACATAAAATGTTTCTTAATACCACCGGCAAGTGGCATATCTCTATGGGGGAAACTTTAAGGTATGTTTGACCATTAAAGGTGGCTGCAATGCCAAGGGAACCGAGTGAAGGTATTACTGACAATAGGCACGTTCTCACACACCAAAAAGCGCGACTATTTGGGTCGCACTCCAAATCGCGACCCAAATAGTCACGCTTATTTTGTGTGGAGACACAATAATCGCGACTATTATAATAGTGCGTCTTTTTGCAAATAGTCGCGATTATTTGCTGTGTGAACGGTGCACCAAAAAATACCGGTTTTTTATATCCCGTCATGCAAGGCGGGCCCGCGAGTTTAGCGCAGGATGCATGCCAACTTCACGCTTCACTGTTCACAGGCAGTTTGATAGAAATTGTACTGGTATGATTTGGGTCACGCTTTTTTGGCTGTGGGAACACAACAAAAAGCACGACTATTTGGGTCGCGATTTGGAGTGCGACCCAAATAGTCGCGCTTTTTGGTGTGTGAGAACGTGCCTATTGTTGTCCTATGTTATAGTTTCCTTTATTCCCCTGGGTTGTTCTGGAAACTCAATTTTATAATTGGCTATGGGAGACAACTATATATGGACTTCCTTCAGACCAAGTTTGGTTAAAATTGGCTGTAAAGTGACCAAAGTGGCACCTAGAATGCCCCTGTGCAAAGTCTATGGGGATTCAAACGGAGAAGATGCAGAAGAAAAAAAAAAGAACAAAAATAAAGGGCAACAATGTCAATAATAATACCTTCTACGGTTCCTGTAATTCCCCTGGGTTTTAGCTGGAAACTGGATTTTATTTTAGCATTTTATTTTATGATGCCTAATCATATATAAAAAACTGGCCCCTGGATGAAAATCTGGGGCCTGTTTGTTTTGGACGAATCCTACAAATCCGGATCCCATTTTTTGGATCCACCTCCTATGCAGGGTACGCTAAAATGGGATCCGGATCCGAAGGAGTCATGATCCTTTGCGTGAAACAAACAGGCCCCTAGATGTTAGGAGTCCTGCAAAATGACTTAAAATTACTTAGCTAAGCTAGCATTGCAGAAACTGCATGAATGGTATTCACCGTGAACACAAACACAATGCAGCTAATTTTCCCTGATAACAATTCATACACATAAAAATATGTTTAATACACACATGCAATACTTAAACTTGAACTTACACATATCAAAGTGCACACACAACACAAGTTGTAAAACCTTATTCAAACAAATTCCACAGGCAGTTTACATGTAGCACCACAATGATGCTTGGTCGGTTAAATCACGCACAAGTCACAGAGATAAAATCTTTCACAAAATCCAAAACATTTGTTAATTCCTTGCAGATTGATGGATGTTTTGCCAACGTTTTACATGCTATAACTGTTTTTCAGGAATAGCTGTCACCAAGGCCATTATATGAAAAAAAAGTTGAGCAAGGCTGTCTGCAAATGTTTTTGCAAGCTTACCACTTCTGAAGCCACACCACACTTCTGCAAATGCTTGATGTACATGTACATGCATCTACACAACAAGTGGCTGCCAGTACAGTAGCTTCATGATAATTTGCATGATAAAGTATTTACATATGAATGAGTTTCAGTGACCTTTAGAGGTGAATAGTGAGCTTTAACATTGTCAAAGTGAATTTGGAACACTAAAACCAGGATTTGAAGCTTGTGGATGGGTATTATCTTCCTCTACACCAAACTATATACTCTGTCTATCGGAATTTAATGAACTGCTCAGTGCAAACCCGGCCTACTGCTCGGCATCCGAAACTGTCGTGAGGACGGCCAGAGTACACTTGCTGAAACGTACGGTCATGATTAAACTTCTCACCGGTTCTTTTCAGAACCATATACTTCTAGAAAAGAGTTAAGTATAGGCCCCCTACATGGTGTCTCTGCAAACCTTATACTTTCTTAAATATGGCAGCAGCTCCATTGGTTTGGGTTTTCCAATTGGGGAGCTTTTCCCAATGTGGACCAAGTTGTCTCTTTTGCTATTAGTCCTCTCTCTAAATGAAAAAGAGTAAAAAAAGCCACTCTTTGAAGAGCCATATGAGGGACAACTCAAGTTTACGAGTTGTCAGGTTTTCCACTCTTTTAGAGTGAAGTTTGCTTCGTTTTGAGTGATTTTTCACTCAGGCTCAGAGTTTAAACCATTCCAAAAGAGTGAAACAACCATCACTCTTTTTGAAGAGCCAATATGAAGGACAACTCGATTTTAAACGAGTGGTATTTTTCACTCTTTTGCATTTAGAGAGCACGGTTTGAATGCCACTACAAACTCTCCCTGGCAGTCACAAACTGCCAACTTAAAGAGATCAAGGGTCGATCCAGATGAGCGGGAGATGAATATCAATTGACCTGCATAGGACTTTAAGGGGAGCCTAGCTTCATGCAGTTAGCTGTTAAAGGTAATATCATACTTTGGTTTTTATCAAAAAAATACAGATTCATGGGCAAAAATACCAAGACAGATACAGTAACAGTCATCTGTGCAAATTTCAGTCCTATACGGTGCTCACTTTTTGAGAAAACAGTGAAAAACAGGCACGGTATTTCTTAAGTCTTTTCTCTTTTATTTTTGATCTTTTAAAAGATCAAAAAGATTTTTGGTCGTTGTTTGACTAATTTCTGGATAAATACACCATTTCAGGCGGAAAAAATTTAACGGTATATATGTTTCTACCACCACAATCTTCATACCCTGCAAGTTATACGTAAATCTGTGAACATTTCTGTTTTGGTCTCTTACCAAAGTATACTACCTTTAAGGCTGGGCCTAGCTTCAGTTAGTTGAATAGCAGCTCGCCATACCTTAACCTCAACCCTAACAATATACCCCTGACTGATGAATAGTTGAATACACACTACATGAATAGGTGCATGACCACATATAATATACAGCAGGTAGGTAGATTACAGGCACTATATATCTTAGCCAGTGCCTCCATTTACCAGTAGTCCTATTCCTATGTTCAGATTTGTGCACTGCTATAACTCATTGAACCATGGACCTATTATAGTTAAAGGTAGTATCGTACTTTGGTAAGACACTAAAACAGAGATGTTCACAGATTTACGTATAACTTACAGGGTATGAAGTTGGTGGTGGTACAAACATACTGTTGAAATTTTTCCGCCTGAAATGGTGTATTTATCCAGAAATTAGTAAAACAACGACCAAAAATCTTTTTGATCTTTTAAAAGATCAAAAATAAAAGAGAAAAGACTTAAGAAATACTGTGGCCGTTTTTCACTGTTTTCTCAAAAAGTGGGCATCGTATGAGACTGAAATTTTCACAGATGACTATTACTGTATCGTCCTTGATATTTTTGCCCATGAATCTGCATTTCTTTGACAAAAACCAAAGTATGATACTACCTTTAATATTCCACTGATAGAGACTACGTACACAGTGCACTCAAGAATTGACAGAGCGTACTATGGAAAATATTGTGTTTCTACTCGTCTATAACCACACTTCTAAGTTCTTGGATAAAATGATCTTTTTTGACACTTGAGGTGGCTCTCTCAATCTCTTGGTTTCTGGTTATTTCAGCCTCAAGTTGTTGATGTTTTTGTTGTTGTTGTTTTTGTCAATTTGAAATTCATTTCAATGTTGATGAAAAATGAAAGAAAAGTCACATTCACAATTTCACAGAATAATTCTTCATATTGAATATATAACCACCAGCTGGGTGAAAAAATATTACATTTTTATGCAATATTGCAAATGTTTTGCAATATTTAATTTGGAAACTATGTTACATTCTTGAATACTGATCTGCCGATCAACTATATAGCCTAGTCTAAGGTGACCAGACGTCCCCGATTTCAGGGGACAGTCCCCGATTTGACAGTGCCGTCCCCGATGAAAAATTTTCCCCGAGAATGTCCCCGATTCGACGAAATGCCCCCGGAAATTCTAATTGTCCTAAATAAAAAACAAATGAATGAAATGCTGTGCTAAAGAATATAGGTTCATTCTTCACAGAAGTATGCGAAGACAACCGCCTAAGACATGTAAGTATGTAACCCACTCATGTCAACTGGACAAGATGTCCATAGATGCCACCATTTTGCATGTAGGCACCATCTGGATTCAACAAATTGTCAAAATTATACCCCTCCCCCAGGACAAGGATCACTGTCCCCGGATCAAATCAACAAAATATAGTCACCTTAGCCTTAAGTCTCTATTTGTTTTCAAATAAGCACAAGGCTGGATTTTCCAATATATGCCTTCACTGATCCAATTATCTCTGTTATCTATTCAAATAAGCATCAATCTGTACATTTACTGATTATAGTCTCTATTATTTGTTTAGATGAGTATCAATGCTGTATTTTCAAACCTGTGTGTTATATCAGAGGACTACTGTGTATTGCACTAAGTCATTTTGTGGACTTTGAACATACCAAAAGGACACCAATCATACATGCATCAAATATAAAATTCACCCTTATGGGGGTACATGGTATTAAATCAAAACATAAAAAAAACATTTAATTGTTTTTTTTATGTTTTTTTAATTTCAATCGAAGACAACAGCTCCAGAACTACCAATAACAAGAATTTAAATACAGTAATATCAAACATGATTCCAATTAAAAAAACAAAAACAATATTATTTGTGACAAAATTACACATAAAGCAGAGATACTCCACCACATCCTGATAAAAAAAGATGACAGCTCTTCTATAGTGTCAGTGATGTTACCCACTTTTACTATACAGAACTGTTTGAGGGTGTGTCTAAAAGTTTGTTTGGAGTGTATGCAAATTTCAGGACTAATTTGCATATTCATGAGCAAAACTTTGATAGCATCAAGGGTGATTATAAACCAAAATGATTTTTGCTCACAAATTTATATTACTTAATTATCTTTTCTCTTTCTAAATTTTTGTTTGTGCTGACTGTTTAAGGTAATTATCATACTTTGGTTTTTGTCAAAGAAATACAGACTCATGGGCACAAAATGTCATTTCAGAATGTTTGAAAATTTATTCTTTTTTCTCTCTGCAATGAAAAATCAGCAATACAATAGGCAACTGATCTGGAATATTATTTTGCAGGAATTAGATCTTGCACGTGCTGTCTTTGGGCCTGTTTGTTTATGACGAATCCTGCGGATCCGGATCCCATTTTAGCGTACCCTGCATGGGAGGTGGATCCCAAAATATTGGATCCTGTGCGTTAAACAAACAGGCCCTTTATGTCTTTGACCTCTGTGACACCTAAAGGAAAGCCACTTCCGCTCAGCCAGTTTTTGTTGGCCATGTTGATTTTTGGAAGACTTGAGCATTTTCGAAACGGAGGCTCAAGCTCCGTTTCAGGCTCCGGCTCCATTTCATGAATCCATTCTAAAACAACGGGCATCAAAATAGAGACTTTTGGCTGCGGTTCTGAAGTATATTCTCTAGTATGAAAAGGAAAACAGAGCTTCAGCTTCAATGAAAAACCACAACCTATATTTTCAGCATATGGATGTCAGCGCTGAAGCCTGAGCCTGAGCCTGAGCCTCCGTTTCGAAAAGGCCCTAAAAGAGAAGCATTCATTCCATACTTATCCAAATCTACACCACAAACTAACCTGTATAATATCATATTCATCCAAATGTATGTCTTTTTTGTCAAAACAATGAATTGTAATCGTTTGAATGGAGAGAATTTCAAAAGCAGTTTTCTTGGAATTACATATGACAGTATTTCAGAGGTAGGTAGGTATTTCACTGGAATTTTCACTAAACATGCTGAAATGTAGGTCCTTTTTATATAGGTCCACATTGTTTTGTGTACAAACTTTACAAACTAGCTAAGTTTCACATACATGTACACCTATTTATCTTTAATCTCTGTAGGTGTTAATAGAATTAATTTTGCACTTCTGTGCGAAAATGAAATAAAAAGACTGGTTTTTACATAATTGAAATTAGAGATGGGAATTTACAAGCGACATCGTGGGGACTCCGTACCTTTTAAAGCCACGCCCATTTCAACGTAGTTTCCCCTTTGATTTACAATCAATAGAAATTACTAAATATCAAGCCACGCCTATTATACTTACCTGGATACTGTCTTGTCTGTTTCACGCTAGTTGTTACCTTCTACGATCTCAAATCCACACAGCCCAAACAAAAGTTCTCAAAAGAATATACTCCGATTATTAAACTGTTCAGTGTTGTCCCTTTTGCTACCTGTCTGGTCTCTGAATATTTTGGTCTCTAAATTTGTTTTGTAATACCAGTCCGTCTTCTCTACACCAACAATAATGCACTCACTTCAGACGTACGGCTCTGATAGCACTGTTATACGTACACCCCGAGGCGACTGGAACGGAAGACCACACGCTGCATGCAGCTATAAGGGCCTTGGTCTTTGTACCCAGTCGCTTTGTGGCCTGTATCTATTCCATCTGATCTATATAATAGGCTATTATTATGCAACAGTCCATTATGATTATTTAGCTGCAAAGGACTTCCCCGAAAAGCAATCATGAGTTAGGACAGCACCCTGTCTCACTACCATACTTGTTGAAAAGGTAAAAGGTACAAGTATCATACTTTGGTAGCATACCGAAACAGACATCTTCACAGATTTACCTTTAACTTACTGGGTCACTGATAAAGATAGTGATGGTAGAAACATACCGTTAACATTTTTCTGACTGAAATGCTTTATTTATCCAGAAAAGAGTAAAACCAAAGATCAAACATAGCGGTGGAAAAAAAAATTAAGAAAATACTAAAGGCGTTTTTTTAACTGTTTTCTCAAAAAGTGGGCACCGAAAATTTCCGGATGAATGTATCTTCCTTGATATTTTTTGCTCATAAATCTGCATCTTTCTAAAGTATGATAAATTACCTTTAAGACTAGACTTTGATTTTGAAAATGTATAAGGTAAATAAAAAATTATAACCCAAAGAAATGCAGATTAATGGGCAAAAATATGAAGCAAGATAAAGTAACAGTCATCTGTGAAATTTTTGCCAGTCTAGTCCCATTCGGTGCCCTTTTTTTTTAGGAAACTAAAAAACGCTCAGTTTTTTTTTCTTCAAACCTATTCAAAAGAGTTTTGATCTCCCTGAAGAGAGTCTCTGGACTCTGGTTTTACTTTTTTTTTCTGGAAAAATACAGCATTTGAGGCAGGGAAAACCCAGAAAATCAACTTCAAAGCCATAATAATTATAGCTTTGAGGATTATTTTGTTGGAGCCCAAGCCCGTCAGCCAGTAGAGTAAAGAAAAAGTTTGAAAAAACGCAGGGCACCGAAGTTATTTTGCAACAGCGCCCTCTTTTGTTAACTTTTGTTTGATCAATGAACGGCACCCAGACTCCCACCAGTGCATTTGTAACGAGAATTGAAAATTAGTCCGACTACAGTTACAAATTCCAGCGGGGAACGGCGGGATTCTTTTGCCGGCGGGTTGTCAAACTTCAACTTCAAATGATCGTTGGAAAACTTACTAAGATGCCCTTCCGAGTTCCAAGTGCTTGATTTTATTTCCCGTGAGTATATTTAATTTTGACATTTCTTGATTTTGCTGGAGATCTGCATTTTTCATGGTAAATTGGTCGGGAAACTCGGCCACCAACGTTAATTTAATACACTGAGATTGACATTGAGCTATGCCTGCGCCTTAGTATAACCGGCATAGACTCTGTGCATGATCATGACGGACGGTGCAAAACAATTACAATCACAACATTTTCCACAACCAAGTTGAAGCCTTCTGCAGTATTGTTTGTCAACTTTATATTGAATGCAAGGACTAAAGGTCCTGCTGGGATCGAAACGTCAGGCCCCACTATAACTCCAAGAACTTTATTTATTATTTTTATAGGCCCCCTATTCATTGAAAATTACACGATGGGAAGAATTCCACTGATGCATGATCATGATGGACGTTGCATAAACGTTGGCGTTGCATAATATTAAACAATATGTAGGGGGGGGGGGGGGGCCTACTTTCATACTAAGTTAAGTTTGTAAGGCAGACTCCCATGTGCGGAGTGAACACAGGAGTCAGTCTGCCTTACATCTTTGGAAATGGAAGTAGGCTAGGCCTTAGACCCAGTAACTGGGGCGCTAGACCGACCTTGTCAACCCCAAAAGTCAAAAAGGGAGTTCTAGCGCCCCAGTTACTGGGTCTAGCTAGGCCTAACGTTAGACGTTACAGGAAAACTAAAAAAGCCCCAATATTTATAATGATATCCAAATTCCAATGCCAGAGTTCACTTAGCTGCTCAGTTACTGGATGTAAGTGGAAAACTATCTTACAGGATGTTTTTCACTTTTTGGGCTTTGACAGGACTTTGGGGGTTCTTTGTATTCGAGAATCGCACATGCATAGTTTGATTAAGAAATCGTACTGGTGCGTCACAATTGTTGTGCCTGTGTGGACATGACAGAAAATAATCGCTAAGAAGAATCACGCTTTTTTAGTGTGTGTGAACGTGCCTAAAGATTTACCTCATCTGTTTATAATTGTCAAAAGTGTTGTTGTTTTAAAAACTTAATTATTATTGTTCATAATCATAAGTTTAAGTAGAATTTATGTGGCATGTGGACAAGTCTTCACTTGAAAATGTTCAGCAAGCTATATTTTTTGTGATCTCTTCGAAATAAATATTTAGCCCCGTATCATAATTCATATGATCATGAATGTGCACAAAAATATTAAAAGCAGAATTGGTTTTCAATATTTTCTCTTGACTTGACAGATTTCAAGAGCTAAGCATTTTCCCAGGTGTTTAATTTCAGATTTAATTGGATCAGATAAAAGTATGAATGCAATTCTTTGACCTTGATGAATGATGTTTAATAGCCTTGAATTGAGTCTAATACGTATTGATTGATTGGTTTATCGTGTGACCAACAATATTGCCTAAAGTCAAGACTTGACATCTGAGCACTTGAATAGGGCTCTGCGCTCGAGCTATTTATAGAATAAGCCCTTTATATTGACAGCTACAGTTACCCGGATGTTCAGACAAATTTCACAACGTTTACGTGAAGTTAATTGTGTAACGTGCGACTTGTTCGTCCGAACATCTGAATGTGACGTTATGACCGCGGAGCCCTATTGTGCGGACTCTTGTACGTGAATCAAAGTTCACTCACACAATTCAAATGATAAATACTGTACATCCAGGGGTCAATTTCACGAAGCCCTACGATCGATCATAAATCGATTTAGGGTATAACCCATTGTATCCTATGTAGGGCTGCAGTGGATCATTTAAGTCCTACTCCTACGATTGATAGTACTTAAGTTACGATGAGTTTGGTGAAATCAACCCCAGGATAAGAGCTTGTCACTTTCTCACTGTTATCTGTACATAGAGGGCGCTGTTCAATTTGCACACAACAACATTGAATATGTCGATTACTGGATGTGTGGTGTACAGCACATGTACGTGTGTACATACATCAGTGCAATACTGCCCTCTGCCATGCAGTATAGCATACACACGTTTACAGACCTGATGTGTACCGGGTACATGTGTAGGCTATGCAGTCACGCTGATTAGGGAATTTCAAACATACCATTTAATAGTACTGTAGGTCTTGATCTGGAGTCGAACAGGGATTAAAGGGCTCCTGTAGTGCTTTTTGTAGTCAAGTTAATTCTTTTCCTCTAGATGTTGCATGGAGAAAAATGCTTTACCTTGACGTTACCTTTAAGCTTCAGTGACATGAATTGTGGATATGCTGCCTACAAAACTTTTCAAGTATCAAATAATCCTGGGCAAATTAACGAGGATTAGTCATGGTTAATGACTTTGCTGTCATTTTTTAGGTTTTTTTCTTTTTCTGAGAATATAAACAAAAGCATGACTTTCTAATCACTTGTTAATTTACAGATACCACAAATGAAAGGATGTTTAGAAATAGGAAAGTAAATTTTTGTGCACAACCCTATGGAAATGTCACCCTATAGCGCAATAAATTAAAAATACACGTATTTGTAGACGACATTACTAAGTGACTTTAAAAGAGAAATGCAGATTTTGTTATTTACTTCTGCAAGATGTGCAATGCTAAATAGCTCTGATCCCTGAGGCTAAGAGTTAGATTGCAGATTTAAAGTACTGCATGAATAAATATCAACCAACATGCAGATCCTTTTTTTTTTCCATCCTCAAATCGGGTCAAGAACTCATTTTCATCTAAATTGCTGATGTGTGTGCCACGAAATCTGCAAAATCCAATTCATGAATTTCATTTATTTCGGGCAGGAAAGAAGTCTCTGTTTTTTCTCTTCGTCTCGCTCGGTGTCATTATCCCATCTTTGCGAGGCCCCGTTGAAGGGATTCACTGTGAATCATGTTTCCTTATCTTTCCTTTATACGTTTGTCCATCCGTTCCTTTCCTTTGATCCTTGTAGTCTGTTTTTATTTTCCCCCTAAAGTACCTCGTGTAGGTCTTTAAGATTCCTCCTCTACTTTTAAATGTGGGACCCTAAACCAGTGCTGTGAGACTCGAGACCAATTTTGCCAGACTTGGTCTCGGACTCTGATGGAGTCGGACTTGGACTCGGATGTGTTGACTCGGTCTTGGTCTCGGACTCAAATGGACTGGACTCGGACTCAAATGGACTGGACTCGGTCTGGGACTCGGACTGACCGGACTCGGACACAGCACTGCCCTAAACCCATCAGTCAAATGGTTAATTATTATATATGCCTACTACACTGTATGTACACTCTCTAATTAATTACATGTACCTCTAGACATGTATGTGTGTAAGTGCAAAATGTCATACAGTCATATGTACTGTATACTTTATGGGATCCTAAACTCATAAGTCATGTGTGTATGTCATTCATTGCTAATTATACTAAATTATTCTCTAATTAACCAGGGGCAAAATGTTGTACCTAGTAAATTAGTAGTGGTATACATACATGTACATAGTATACATGTACAATGTATGTGGCACTGAGTTGCATTCCGTAACGTAGTCAATCTTGGACATGCTTAGATGCCGTCTACGGAAACTCGGCTTTGGGCTCATTGTCACCAATACATGAAGAATATGCCAGGAACAAAATGCTGTTTACTAAAGTATTTCTGTCATTCTGTTAGGTCCATGTCACATGAGGCAATTTACAGGCAACCATTTCTAGGCAATCTCCAAGAAGAAATAGCGTTTGTCTTTATAAAGTCTAAAGCGAAACGTGTCAGGCCCTCCTATCTCCAAGCTTTTATAAAGTCTAAATATAATTTTGTAGGGAATAGTGAGAAACTGCCAGAAAAGTGACTGTGCCGTTGTGCTGCCGCTACTGAAACTTTCCTTTTGTCATTTTGTGTGTGGTGTACTTGGTTGCCACCTAGTTGCCTGTAAAAATTGCCCAGTGTGACATGACCTTTACGTTTCTGAAATTTTATTTTACCTCTGGGCTTTCTCAATGCTTGGCTTGACTCCGGCTCAGGCTCCGGCTTTGTCTTTGTCATCTGCTGAAAATATACTAGGTTGTGGTTTTTCATTGAAGTTGAAACTCTGTTTTCCGTTTCAAACCAGAGAATATACTTCTGAACTGAGTCAAAAGCCACTATTTTGATACCCATCATTTAAAAGGAATTAACGAAATGGAGCCGGAGCCATGGCTGAGCTTTGAGAAAGTATATTTCTCCCCAATGATATGGGATCTGTCCCTTTAAGGAGGAATGTCAACTCCTATCCTCATCTTCACTGAGTAATCTTCATGCTAAAGCCCCTTTCCCACGTCAGCTTGTTTGTCTGAGTCACTGAGTGTTTGTATGTCTGTATGCCAGAGCTCTCCCAATCGAAGCGAGACGTGGAAATTGCACCTCCTTATACTGCTCCTGCCTGCCTGTTTTTTTTTTTTTTGCTCTGACATCAAGTGGTTGCTCACGTCCGTCAGTGAGACATGGCATCTCCACTACGTGGCCAGTCCTATAATTTCCCTTCAAGAGGAATGGTCTTAAATTTGTCTTTAGCTTCTCTGAACGTCTTCTTATGTTAGCCCTCAAGTTGCTTTTTTTATGTTAAGAGCAATTTACAAAAAAGCAGTATCTGTGTTTTTTAGACAATTTGTTTTGACAATTTGTTTTGACAATTTGTTTTGCCATTGGAAAGCCCCATAATTAGCTTGCGTTGAGAAACAGGCCTTAAGCATTTCATTTGATGTACATGTATTTGGGGGGGATTGATTGTTTGTTTTGCCAAAACAAACAATCAATCCCCCCCAACACCCCTACAAACAAGCAAACAAATTTGAGGTCCAAAAGGTGACCAGACATCTCTCTGCACTGGATTTATAAGCCTCATGATGTGAAATTCACTTGGCCCTAAGGGGTGCAATTGCCTTGGTGCCCCTTCAACCTGAAGTGCCCTGTCACAGTAGAAAACTGCCCTGCATGCCCTATTAACAAATGGATTTGGCGAGGATTGAAGTCACTAGGTGATTTACGGCGATATGTAACCAAAATTTAGTAAGATAATTGACTATTGGGGTCGCCACCACCAACGTAGGGCTGGATGGCTCAGTTGGTAGAGTGCCTGTACGGTATTCAGGAGGTCGCCGGTTTGAATCCTGCTCCAGTCAATTTTTCTTTGTTCAATTTTCAATGACTTTAAATTCAGTCAGTTTCCCTTGTGGTTATTTGATGATTCAAAATTTAGTAAAGTACATGTAGGAATGTGCGCAAATTCATCTTTTACATGTCCATCAGTTTCTATATTTTTTAAACAGATTTTAACAACAAAATTATTGAATAATTAGGCCTACTGATTACTGTCTTTCAAAACAACATGACTTTTGGAAAACAAACTTTCCAGCCCTGTTTAAATGCATTCTTCAAGGATTCCTTTCCAAGGATTATTAATTTCTTTTCTAAAAATGCATGTTTACAGTTATTATTTTTGTGCCTAGAAATTTGTGACGTCAGTCGTGATCCATTAGGTTGACAAATCTTTTTCCGTGCACGGAGGTTCGCTTAATATCCTTTTGTTGGCATGGCCGAACAATTTGCTTGCTCGCTCTGTCAGCCTATTGAAGGCTTTCCAGTTGTAAAAATTAAATGAGGCCAAAAATAGAGATCTGGGTCTCTTTACGTGAATGGTCCGAAAATATTCCAGGTACCTGTGAGAAATTAGGTAAATCATATTGTCATTTTTGTTTATATGTAAAGTGAATTAATTCTTGTATGATTATTTGTTAGAATTATTTCATTTTGTAATTTGTTTTTTTCAACAGCCAAATTTTGGGAAAATGTAGAACATGAGGCTTTTTAAAAAGCCAAGTGGAAAATCTAGAACATTTTGAAAATTGTCCATGCATGAATGAATGTGACACAATAAAATTGGAAAGAAATATGCTGGTTAGAACTACAGCATCGACACGATCAAGGGTATTAAGTTGAATACATGCACGGAAAGTCTAAACTCTAAAGGTTGGTCTTACTCATTTGTCATTCATTTTTAAAAGTAAACTTGTTTTATGTTTAAAGGTAATATCAAACTTTGTTTTTTTTTCAAAGAAATACAGATTCATGGGCAAAAATATTAAGGAAGATACAGCTATAGTCGTCTGTGAAAATATCAGTCCCATACGGTGCCCACTTTTCGAGAAAACAGTGAAAAACAGCCACAGTATTTCTGAAGTCTTTTCTCTTTTATTTTTGATCTTTAAAAGATCAAAAATAATTTTGGTCACCGATTATACTCTTCTCTGGACACTGGACAGCATTTTAGACAGACAAATTTTAACAGTTTGTTTCTACCATCACCATCTTTATACCCTGTAAGTTATAGGTAAATCTGTGAACATTTCTGTTTCGGTACGCTACCAAAGTATGATACTACCTTTAATAGGCCATGCACATGTATCCAGTTTCATTCAATGATGACAAGAAAAAGAATAGGAAGACCGGGCTATTGCCCAAAGCCACTGGACTTGAAACGAAACCCACTTCACAAATGAAAAATGCAATTACTGCGTGACATTTCATGTCAAGTGTGATATTCCTATATTTGATCTTGGGATTTCATTCGGCTTAAAGACTCGGCCGGACGAGTGTGAGTGACTCTCTCAGGGTGTTTGTACACTATCCTCAGTTTCCCTCTCTTTTTTTGTCAGTTCTCCAGTCACCTTAGGTAATATTTTGACATTCTGTCACTTTCAGGATGCAAGTGGAAATTTGAAAAGATCAAGTGGAACAATTGTCAGATTTTAATTTTGGATGAGTTGTCTCATTTTATGCTGGTATTATGGCTGTGCACAGTATGTACAGTATCATGTTTTTGAATGTTGTGTTTGAAAATGTGGTGGCATCTTAATTTATGCTGAATGCATAGATGTTGGTAGTATCGTTTCAAAATGAAACATACTATGTATGTACGTATGTAATACTAAATAGGAACATACATGTACCATCTGTTTGTAGCTCTATGAGTATACTGTGTATGTACAGATAATGCATGAAGCTTTCCAGTTGGTTAGTTTGTTATGTATGTGTATGTGTACGAAATTATTGATCTTCATGTTTAATAAAGGTAGTATCATACTTTGGTTTTTATCATAGGCCCTACAGATTCGTGGGCAAAAATACCAAGAAGTTACAGTCATCTTTGAATATTTCAGTCATATACGTTGCCCACTTTTAGAGAAAACAGCGAAAAACAGCCACGGTATTTCATAAGTCTTTTCTCTTTTATTTTTGATCTTTTAAAAGATCAAAAAGATTTTCGGTCGTTGTTTTACTCATTTCTGGATAAATTCACCATTTGAGGCGGAACAATTTCAACGGTATGTTTCTACCACCACCATCTTCATACCCTATAAGTTATATGTAAATCTGTGAAGATTTCTGTTTTGGTCTCTTACCAAAGTATGATACTAACTTTAGGGTTTGCACTTTCCGGCACCTGGCAATAACTTAAGTAAGGTACTAGGAGTAGCTAATGAAAAATTGAAAATTTGGCTCTTCGGCATGGGATGGGCTTACGCAAGTCCAGTTTTTTTGCTTGTATCTGTAGCTTGCAGCAATATCATAGTATGTACAATCTGAGTGTGAACGGTTGTTGGTTCTGAAAAGAACCAAATATTCAACATTTGAACCGGTTTGCGCTGCCCATCCCCGGGAAAGAAAGAAAGTTGATTTTGACGTTTATTTGATAATTTTTTGAAAACACGACGATTTTACTCTCCCTAAAGCCTTAAATGACTGGTCCTGTAATTAAATGCGCTGTGCATTTAACTTGCCATTGGAAGTTCCGGAGAGCGTAGGAGCCCTGGAGGAATAGGATGTTTCCGAGTCGTGTCAAATTATCAGACTGCTTGTCAGCGACAATACAATTTGAAGACTCACAGTCAAGTTCCTGCACCTGTCTTACGTTCCATTACAAAAACAAAAAAATCAACGGAATTGTCTCAGGTTGGCAGCGGACAGTTTTGGAAATATAACCGTGTGTGCAGCACTTAAGGACGCGTGCTCTTGTGATAGTATTTGTGCAGTGAATCTGGGTAAAAACTTGTCCGGTTTTCAGCCGGCCCTCACAAATTGAAGGTCTAGTTTTACCTGGTCCTCACTCTGTGCACTGAAGAGTAAGGAGCTAGGCAGTACCACCACTCCGACACTCACACCGTACAATAAATACCTGGTCTATTGATGTACCGACATCCACGTGCCATTATGTTGCCTGGATACAGATTTTTTACATGCGTACGTGCGTAATTAATCACAAGTCGCATGGCAATTGCCATCTCGTACACGTGCACACATGCTACATGAAATGAACCTCCTCTTTTGCATCATTCACCACTTTAAGTGACTTCCTGAACGGAGGCAGTCGTTTGCCAGGTGGTCGTGTGCTCGACGACGGCAAGGCAGTTTGTTTGACAACGGTTCAGCTTGACAGGTACAGTTAATTGTTTTACATTAAATACCGTAGAAGCCAACACAGAAGATGTGAAATTATGGCCAGCTTCACTACTGTCTGTATCAGACACCTGTTTATTTTATTAATGATGTTCGTTGCTCATTTGTAAACATTTTGCATCAGCCCAATTTCATGGTCGTGCTTGCCTTTAAAATTTAGCATAAAATCAGTGAATAATGTAAATGAGCAGAACATTCCATGCTCACAGCTCGCCGGATCCCACTTCACGGATTTACAGTGTTAAGCGAGGAATATTCAGTTGGGTGGCCGCGTACTTGATATTTTAACTACAAATGTCTAGCTTTATACTCGGATAATTTTGGAATATGATCCCAATCCTGTATTATTGCAGGAAATATTATAATCACCACGCGCACTAATGATTATTTTTGGAGGCCTTTTTTGTTGCTCTGGTCTTGTTTTCCCAAGTCTTGTTAAAATGCCTTCCATCATTTCAAGGTATAATACATGATTGGTAAAGGTAACAGAGCAGCACTCACACTTTTTCTGATCCAGAATATTATGTACAAATGATACACTTGTGAAAATTTGAGCTCAATCGGACATCTGAGTCACGAGAAAATAGCGAAAATCCGACTAAATTTTTCTTATAAAACATAAAGAATGGTTTGATCTTACCCCCAAATTAAAACTGTTTTCGGTCTTTGTTTGACTAATTTCTGGGTAAATACAGCATTTCAGGCGGAAATATTTTAACGGTATGTTTCTACCAGCACCATCTTCATACCCCAAAAGTTACCTGTATACGTAAATCTGTGAACATTTCTGTTTGGGTATGTTACCAAGCTTGTACTGTACCTTTAATAATCACAAAAAATCTTCGTCTTTTTTTAAATGTCAAACTACTGGCTGATTTGTTTTCCCTTAAAATGCAGTCTAGTCATAATGTCTCAAACCGCACTTGAAATATCTAAATTCTGGCTGACTGAAAAGTAATTTTGTATTAAATCCGCAAAGTGTTTTCACTTCTTTGACCTTTGGACACAAGTCATACAAAACTTCAGTTCTATTTTAGCGATTCCAGTCCCACTGACGTCTGACGGATAAATCTTGCGATTGATTGCCAAAGACTCTAAATCTCTGTCTTTTTTTATTTTTTTATCTTTCTACGTTCCCCCAAAGTGTTTAGACTCGAGTTTAGGAGAAATGAATTGCATTGAATAGTGAATACCCCAGATAAAAAATTAGGCTCGTGTTTGACCTGGGCCGCAGGTTCGTTCTCTGAAATTTGAGCTGTGGCCCGAGGCGTGATTATTCATCAATATACACGTAATTTGAGGCACTCTTCATTTCCTGAACTTCTTTTTTCTTCTTTTTTTTCTCGATCGGAGAAAGATCATTTTCCTTCGCTGACCTCGTTTTTTTTTTTTCTTCTTCTTCTTCTTTGCCTTCGTTTTTATCGTACATTTATGATTGTAGGAACGTGACCCAGCAAAGCTAAGCTAATCAGTCCCTGCGATGGCGGACAATTGAGGTTTTATAAAATTACCCCCTCCCCTGAAAACAAACCCAAAACAGAAATAACGTGTATTTGCAGGGATGTGAGATTTTTTTGTTTGTTTGATTTTAACTCTGAATTTCATCTTTTTTGTGTACATCTGCTTTTTACAATGAGTGTAGGAAGTTTTAAATTTCAGCTTTTTCCTTGGTGTTTTCAGATTTTTTTGTGTGGCCACTCACATCCCTGTATTTGTGAAAATGGGGTATTTCATTTATTAATGTTTTTATTTTTTTGTTTATTTATATATTTGTTTATTTTATTTGTTTATTTATATATATTTGTTTATTAATTCACCATTTTCAACAACGGAACATTTGCTAATGACAGGAATGCTTAACAAAAATAAAATTTATTTACAATGAACCTAAAATAAGTAGAATTTATTAGAAATATAAATGTTTCTTGATTTCTTTAGTTATATACTTTCATTTGAAAATGACCGAAAAATTGTGAAGCAAAGTACTGTGTACAAAGGTACATTATGTTAAGTCGTATATCAGTGCAGATGAGATTTCTCAGATTAAAATCTGATTTTTTTTGTTTTGGATTTCAGATTTTTTGTCCTCACAGGCTGTGTACAAAAGTATAGGAGATTTTCAGATTTCAGACTTTGTATGCTCCCTGTCGGCTGTTTTCAGACATTTTTATCATTGGTCAATCTCATATATCTGGTGTATTACAGTATTACACATGTACATATGCCTCCATGGTAAATGTACAGTGTACATACAATGTATACATTTACAATTTTGACATACATGTACAATATACAAAAAACGAAAATGGAGAATATATTCAGTTTGTAATTTCTCTTTTTGATTGATGATGATGAAATTTGTTGAAAGGAGCCCGGGCCGCTGCCGGCAGGTTCTGAATGTGTTGTGGGCTGTTTTCATGCAGTTTGTACTCATTAAACATCAATATTAACCAACTGGGGAGGAGGGGGGGGGAGTACGGGACATTTCATGAAAACAACATTTTGATTGTAATTTATATTTTTGATAATAAACTTGTGCCGTATAATGAGAATACATGTATTTAGTTCAGTCAGTGATGAAAAAGTGATGATTGCCGACGAAGATGAATGGTTTAAATTACGATTCGTGGCTTGTTACGGGTCAACTTGTGAAGATGCATCATGGTCTTGGTCTGTCACGCCGTATAAAAGAAGTCTATCTGAATTATTAATCATGGCTCTGGTCTCCTGATGAGGACTAGAGCAGACTAGTCGAAACGTTAATTGCGAGAAGCGCGAACAATATAGAAAGGGGAAAGTACGAACAATTATTACATGGTGTTTCCGAAAACCGATCCACATACCATATATGGCTATGGATAGGAATGATGCACAATGTAGCCACTGGCTAGCCGCTACCACTAGCACGCATGCTATATCTAGCCGCAGCCAATGAATGGCTTTATACGTCAGTGGGTCGAGATTCAATTAGAATCTTCTCTGAACAAACATCAGTTTAGAATTTCACATTAAATACTCGGACATGGCATCCACGTGGGGCCTAATAATCCATCATGCCGGAATGTCGTCAAGTCTAGGGGAGAATTTTTTCTTTTTTAATTCCCGAACTAGCCAGATTGTCTCATGGACTTTGTCGCAGTCCTGGAATACTGTGGAATCAATGGGGATCAGGTTCAGCTTTTTTTAGAGATTTTTACGAATGTAAGAACTTCCGGCACTCGTTTTAATTGCATCTGACTAGACCAAGAGTCGCAAAAAAACTCTTCATGTACATGTATATTCTCCGTAGTGATCTTCAATGTGGGTACAGTATAAGGCCGGAAAAAAAAAATTGTTGTGTTGCCCTTAAGTGGAAAAATTAAAATTTTGGGTCGGTCGGTCGATTTTTTATTTTTTATTTTTTTTTGGCCGACTTTCAAACATTTCAGAATAAATACTGTGTCGTTCATATATACATAATGATATATGAAATATGAAATATATTAATTGACACAAGATTAAAAGAGAACCTGGAGTAAACAGTTCACCCAATGTTTAAGGATTTTATCGCGAATACCAAGCAGGATGTATGGTCACCAGGGCTTATAAAGCAACGGTCTTGGGTCGTTTTGAGGAGACACGCTTTTTAACAGCAAACATTTTCTGTCAAATATGGTGATTTTTTTTTTTTTTTTTTTTAAAATAAAAATCCCGACCCAAAGTTTTGGCATTTTACGGTCGGTCGCTGAGGGCAACACAACATTTTTTTTCCGGCCTAATGTGGAGAGTCATGCACATTGTCAAAGTAATCGTCTTACATGAAGTGAAATGTTCTTCAGTGCTGTCTCTCAAGTTATTATTTTTTTGTGGCTGACATCTGGTGGAAAGATAACTTCCAGGCATCCCCCCCAAAAAAAGAAATTGTCCGATTTAAAGGTAGTATTATACTTTGGTAGTATACTGAAACAGAAACCTCCACAGATTTACCTATAACTTAATAATTTACCGTATTAATAATTTAGGCATTTATATAGTGTTCTTAGACACAAGAACGGTATCACAACGCTTCACACTATTACAGGGTATATTGAAAGATGGTGATAGTAGAAACATACCGTTAAAATGTTTCTGCCTGAAATGGGGTAGGTCTGTTTGTCCAGAAAAGAGTAAAACCAATGACCCAAAAACCAATTTTGATCTTCGGAAGCTCAAAAATAATGGTCAAAAGATTTTTTGAAATGTTGTGGCCATTTTTTCACTGTTTTCTCAAAAAGTGGGCACCGTATGGGACTGGGAATTTCACAGATGACTGCTGTATCTTTCTTGATATTTCTGCCCATGAATCTGCATTTCTTTGGCCAACAAACAGTTGAATCACTTGTGCAACTTTCTAATTATCCATATAATTATGTACATTACACTCGCATTTTTTTTTCGAGGGCTGATTCAGGGGTATTTTTTTTAGCAGACTGGGTTATAATTTTTTATTTACCTTTAATACATTTTCAAAGTCTGGTCTTAAAGGTAATTTATCATACTTTGGTTTTTGTCAAAGATATTTTTGCCCATGAATCAAACAAACATTACAAGAATTATGCCAAGCCCTTATACATGTAATTCTCCAATTGCTGTTCTGCCAAATCACACAACACAGCTGTATAATACATTCATCTACAAGTCAAATTGTAACAAACGCCAAACGGTCCTCAATTAAAACCGATTCCTCACAAATTGAAAAACAAACAAACAACAAATAAAAGCATACAAGTACGCGGAAGTTGAACGACAACATCCATTGCAAACAAACGCTGGCCTTGGGCCATACACTCTTCAATGGTTAATGACACTGGATGTCCTGTACATGGTATACTGTGTAAATGTTGCCTGCAGGCTCAGGCTGAGCGAAGAAATGAAAACAGGAAGGAAAATATCCTGCCATTATGTTTTATGATTTTTTTATTTTTAAAGGCGATCGTCATTCAACGTCATACAGTATACTGCGTGGTATTCTGCGTGTAACATATATACATGTAAGCAAGGTTTTTCGTCGCGAACTTGGGACTTGTGCTAAATTATGGGTCTAAAATACCTCCTTTTTCCTTTTTCGATCTATACAGCGTGTCCCCCAAAAAATGCAACACTTTGTCGGGAGCCATTAAATGTTAAAACTAAACTGTTTATAACTTAAAGATTTTTATATGATACAACCATGTCTTGGCTATCACCATGTAGAATTTAAGCAAAATCGGGCTGCGATTGTCAAAAATATGTCCAGTTGAAAGAGTAGGCTACTCTTTGAAACAAATTTGCAGTATTCCAGAATAAGTGATCACTACACACATGTGTACCTGAAAGAAAGATGAAAATCGGGTTTTGAGGTTGGGTGATTCAGTCTTATTTTTTTTTTTCTCAATTTCAGTTCAATTTTGCTCAAATTCTACATGGTGATAACCAAGACATGGCTGTATCACATACATGTATCTGAATTTTGAAGTGATAAACAGTTACATTTTAATATAATGGTTCTCGACTCAAAGCATGCAAAGTGGAGCGTTTTTTTTTTGGGGGGGGGACATGCTGTATACAATATTTTTTAGCACAAACAATGATAGACAGTTTGAGTTTTACGACAATACAGAGTTTTGATTTCGGTAAACCTTTAATGAATATATACAATGTACAGTGTAGTAGTCTTGCTGTGTCTACATTTTACATTGTACATAGAGTACATGCTCATTATGAATGTGTCCGGTCCCTTCAGGCAAAATTTTATTTGCAGGTGTTTTTATAGGTTACAATTTATAATTTTATATTGAAGCAATTTTCTGAAAAATATTATTTATTATTACTTAATATTACAACCACACTGTCAGGACTGTGGGTGTTAGGGAGACAGTGTTAGTGTCTGAAAATGAACATTTGTGAGACATACATGCCTAAGCCATTGGGGAGACATTTGGATGTCTCCTGAAAAAAAATAATTTCTCGCAAACTACGGTAGAAAGAATTTTACTGTAATATTTTATTAATTAATATTTTAATACCCCCCGGTAATAAAAAAAAATATCTTTATAGACCTTTGTCTATAAAGTTTGGTTCAGCTGGGTTTCCTAACAAGCGAAAAAATTAACGAAGGGGATTATTTTAGTGCACATGTCTTAAAGGTAGTATCATACTTTGGTTTTTATCAAAGAAATACAGATTCATGGGCAAAAATATCAAGACAGATACAGTAACAGTCATCTGTGAAAATTTCAGTCCCATACGGTGCCCACTTTTTGAGAAAACAGTGAAAAACAGCCACAGTATTTCTTAGGTCTTTTCTCTTTTAATTTTGATCTTTTAAAAGATCAAAAAGATTTTCGGTCGTTGTTTGACTAATTTTTGGATAAATACACCATTTCAGGCGGAAACATTTTCAAAATGGTAGGTTTCTACTAGCATCATCTTCATACCATGTAAAGTTATACATCTGTGAACATTTCTGTTTTGGTTTCTTACCAAAGTATGATACTACCTTTTATAAGGGAATAGCCTATCTCCACTACATGTAAATTATACTGATTCTCGGTACCGTAATTATATTTATTAATTAACTGAAGAATAACTCGCAGTAGACATTTAATTCTCTCGGAAACAGCCCACGTTGATGGTGGTTGAATGGCCCCAGGTTATACGTACATGTCCACGTATGTAATGTGTGTAGCATACCAGTTAACCTATCGATGCACAAGATTTAATTTTGGAGTTGATCGTTATTATATTTTTAATCAATAGTGGTTGGGTGGATAATTTATGATAATCATACATGTACATGAAGCTAAAATGTGTTACGGCTTACATTGAATGAAAACATACATGAACATGAATATTCAGATGGCCTGGGGTCGATTTCACCAATTAAACTCATCGTAACTTACAGACTTACTACCAATTGTAGGACTGTAAAGGTAGTATCATACTTTGGTAAGAAACCAAAACAGAAATGTTCACAGATTTACGTATAACTTACTGGGTATGGAGATGGTGCTGGTAGAAACCTACCGTTAAAATATTTCCGCCTGAAATGGTGTATTTATCCAGAAATGAGTAAAACAATGACCGAAAATCTTTTTGATTTTTTAAAAGATCAAAAATAAAAGAGAAAAGACTTAAGAAATACTGTGGCCATTTTTCACAATTTTCTCAAAAAGTGGGCACCGTATGGGACTGAAATCTTCACAGATGACTGAGACTGTATCTTCCTTGATATTTTTGTCCATGAATCTGTACTTCTTTGACAAAAACCAAAGTATGATACTACCTTTAATGATGCATTGCAAGTTTGCAACCCAATGTAAAATAAAGTGATTCTTATGTGGATCGGTTTGCGGAAGTGATTCTTATTGTTTGCAGATTATTTCTGTAACTATACAGTAAAAAAATGTAAACGTGGCGGCATGGTTTGAAAACGTGGCGGCAATTTTCAAGCTTGGCGGAAATCGGCGGGCGCCGCAGAAAACGTGGCGGTGCGCTGTCTCTTTTCTACATGTTGGCGAACACTGCCTTCGTAATTCGAGTTGCGATTGATCATTGGGCTTCGTGAAATCGACTCCTGTTCTGTTACATGTAACTTTCCCCCCATTAACGGGTATGCATACCTAGAAAACTACCAACCCACATACATATACATACCTACATGTACTGTATTTTCCACTTGTCCTTTTTACATGTACCAGATAGGCCTACTCACTTTACCAGATTGAATAATAAATCCTCAATCCCCGTTCGTCAATCTCAAATACCAGTACTTAAGAAAATGAAGCCCAAAGCTCCCGGGATTAGTCTCCGATTCGTTTTTTGTTGAATTTCTTCAATTTGCAAATTATTAAGAAAACTTAATGTACTCATGTTTAGCTCCACCCCACCCCACATTATTTAAAATCACTTTAATAGATAGTGGACCTCCCCGAAAATTTAATTGTCGTTCCTCTAATTAAGAGGATTAGGTTTTAATTTCGAGCTTAGACAGAATATAATCACAGAGATACATCTGTACATGTAGCTGTAGCTCTATAGAATAACATACTGTACATACAGTACATGTACTGTATACATGTAGATCCCTGTATACACTGTACTACAGAGCAAGACTAAAAATAGGCAGTGTATATTCTGCTGGTACCGGTACTCTTCCTGCAAATGATATTTTGATGTTCTGTTCCCTTTACTCTGATTGGCCTATTATTTTTGATAATTTACCCCATGGATGCGAAAATCCAGTTTTTCTGTGAAATATTTCACTGTGAATTGCGTTGTATCCTAGAAAAAGGGCCTACATTTGAAATTTGAATGCCAAAAAAACTTGACCTTTTCTGGTTTTGGCTGTAACATTTACCAAAATTAAACATATATCTGGGTGTGCTTACGTGTTGGAGCTAGCTCAAATTCATTGATACAAATTTATAGTAAACTGCTGCAAAGTGCCCATCAGCCAGAATAATGACCTGAAATGTATAAAATGCTTGGAGTTAGCCTGAGGCCGGGGCCTGACGTGTTTCGATCCTAGTGATCCTTCTTTTCTAGCAGGATCTTTAACCTTAGAAAGATCCTGCAAGGATCAGAACACAGCATGCCTGGCCTCCTAACTCCAAGCAATGGTTGCTATTATTTCTTGCAGAGGTGGTTCTATGGGAGGGGCAGGGTCTTGCCTTGTCTTGATTTTGTGTGTTTTAGCCCAAATTTACGTTATTTTCCAGGATTTTTCTTATTACTTTCAGGATTTCTCCTGAAAAGCTAATCACACCCCTGCTTTTTGTGTAGGCTATCAGTGCATGCTACTCCTTAACAGAGCCATGTGTTAGAACTTAGAAGAAGGCCGCGCCTGATATCTTGTTTTTTCAAGATGCCTGTGCGGCACTTTGATTGGATTTTCACCAAGATTAGTTTTACGATATGCAAACTATTGATATGTGAACTCTGTTGATGAGTTAGGCCTACCAGTTGGATGAAAGAAGACCCAACTGGAACCATCCAATGGGCTACCTTCAATCCCTGCAAAGCAGCTAGGAGTTTGACCCCCACTTTCGTAGAAATCCATACTGTCTGCACTGAGGCCATCCCCATCAATGGATAATCTCCCACTGTGTGTTTGTACACACATGATGAATGGCCATCACAACTTGGAGCATTTAAAGACTCCTGTGGCCTTTTGTCCATGCTGTAACCATGGTAACAGGCACCATTGTTCCCTAGATTCGATCTGGTCTGGATTTGCCGGTGGCTGCCCTGGTGGAAAATTCTTGAGACGGAAATAATCACGGGGGCCAACCATAATGGCGTTATCCAATAGAATAATACTTTTACGTAGAATGTCAGTTGATGTCGGTAAAAAGTTCAGGCAAAGCCAATTGTTGGGTTAAAAGTGGAAGTTTAGTGGGCTCTGTGGAATTATGAAAGCTTGACGGCGTAGCACACAAGAGTGCACAACATGTGGGTTGGACTGGAAGTGGTTTTATGCTATTGCATTCCATACCACACCCACTAACTGCATGGATCTCTATAGTATTTTTAGACACATGTACTTGTATGCAGACTTGCTATACTTGCTGGCAGCCTTGGTTGCACATATTTTTATACAAGTACTGTACATTTTATAAGGAATGTAGGAATATAGTTCATTAAAGGTACATTAGTATCATACTTTGGTAAGAAACCAAAACAGAAATGTTCACAGATTTACGTATAACTTTCAGGGTATGAAGATGGTGCTGGTAGAAACCTACCGTTAAAATTTGTCCGCCTGAAATGGTGTTTTTATCCAGAAATTAGTCAAACAACGACCGCAAATCTTTTTGATCTTTTAAAAGATCAAAAATAAAAGAGAAAAGACTTAAGAAATACTGTGGCCGTTTTTCACTGTTTTCTCAAAAAGTGGGCACCGTGTGGGACTGAAATTTTCACAGATGACTATTATTGTATCGTCCTTGATATTTTTGCCCATGAATCTGTATTTCTTTGACAAAAACCAAAGTATGATATTACCTTTAAGGAATGTAGGAATATAGTTCATTGAAAGTACATGTAACATTTAAATACACATTGTGGACTTGTCCTTGTTTTACATGTTTTAAAACTATGCACAGCATCACCATGTTTTAAAATGGTATCGTTTTTGTAAATAACTCAGTACATCTGGTTTCATACAACTGCCTGGGATGTTTCCCTTGCCCCGATGAGAGATAACTCGTTAAAATTGCTCTTGAAACCGTTTTGCTGATAGCAGGAGTTCACATATGCACGTGCATGTCATTTTAATTAACCTGCCGCTGGGTATGGAGATCGCTGCTAGAGGTAAATGACTGCGAATGGCATACAGTAGTCAACTTGGACCTTTAAACAGGCCTGCATAGCAGCGATACTTTCTATTTCTCCGGAAATTATCTGAAAATATAATCTACTGGAGCCGTAATTCCGAAAGCCAGCATATATATATATGATGCACTTATCATTATTGCAACTGGTTATTAATTAATTTGATGTATTTTTATTTCTATTTTTGTTCGTTCGGTTGAGTGATCCCATTTGGTATTCACTGAAAGGGCACTGATGCCCGTCCTGGTTGGGCCGGGTCCTTGGGTTTAGCCACGTAGACTAGTAGAGGCATGTTTTATTCAGTTGGATGACCCTATAGAGTCATGGATCACTCAGGCTTGTCCACAGTTGTGCTATACAGACCGAGTGTGCTTCAAGCATGGTCATACAGGCCAGTATGCTAGTACCCTAGTGTAATTACGGTGATACTCGGACCAGAGGGAGAAAGAGACGTGGGATTTCGGATCTCTATCACCAATGGTGGTGATTGACACGTGCCTGCTTGTAATGTAGGCTCCCTACAGCCAGCCCACGGATGATGTTCATGATCGTCACGGCCGGCCAACGACCAACGTAAATGCCCAGTGGTTTGCACCAACAGCGTGTAGGCTAGATGTCAAAGATCTTTTTGCCACGTCGTCATCAATCGCTATCAGCTGTCGGAGTGATCAACGGGAGGATAGGCATCGCAAATCATGACCAAAGTAACATGACACATGTGACTGGGCCTACACGATTCATTATATTCACTGTTGAATGCATGTACACACTGTTCCAACATGCCAGCAATTGTGTCCCACCAACGCTTCAGTAAATACACGATAAAAATACGTTTTGGTCTCGATTGCGGAGTTTTGTGGCATTTTCGATAATCATGTACCCAAGCGACTCCAAGGGTACGCGTTTGGCCACATGTTACCTGAGTGTGAAATGTGTGGGATGTGAAAGCTGAACTTTTCTAATTTCTAACAGTGTTGGTTAAGGAGCTCTTGACTTTTCAGCCCCAAGTTGGTTAGTTTTGATGGTACTGGACAAGATTTGCTAGATCGATACTTCCTCAATTAAAGATGTGTTCACAGTTGTGTCGCAGGAAGTGATTATCGGAAATGGATCTGTGGAGTTTATAGAGCACGGAATGCATTCAATGATGTAACCACATGGTTCTTTCAGCACATAGCCTAAGCTTCTTTGAAGGCTTCTGAGAGGCCCTGAGTTGATGATCGTCTTCGGGATGCCGTGGGAATGTTTCCCTTCTCCGAAAAGGAAGAAGTTGTATACCTGTTGGAGTACATTGATGCATGCATGCGCATTTCCTTCCTCCTATGCCACTCGGCCAACGTCATGTTAAATCGGGAAATCATGCCTTATCGCCCTATAGTATCTGTATACATTGACTGCCGCAGGAAATGACATGACTCTGTGAAGTTACCTTGAACTAAAAAACCTTGAGAAAAGAACAAAACAAAACAACAACAAGAAACTCATGGCCATTTGTTGCTCAGCACACCAGTCGATTTTGTTGTTGTTTCGGTTGACTGCACCATGCAGTCGTGCAGTCAACCACGTGGAAGGGAAGTCCTGGCCTGAATCCCAAGCTGCCATCCACGTACTGCCCACATACGATGGAATTTCTGACTGGCAAAACCTTGGATTACTTACCTCCAACCCTACAAAAAAAACATTATTTTAAGGCAGGACTTTGTTAGGATGTTGTACACGAACATGTTCCATCTTCTGTGTGTAATGAATAGTTAAGGTTGTACATTGTACAGTGTATTTTACTGGAGTCGAAGGAATTTGGTCTAACTTCGTCCGAGCTGTCAACCAATCGCCTTCCACCAGAATGACAGATAGGTGAGACAAGTTTTGCTATCAGGTTTTGTCTTTCCAGAAAAGACCACTATTTTAATAATTTCTCATCTCCTTAAATCACTGTTTATATAAATTTAATCAGATGAGATACTTGAATTTCATTTAACTAAAGAGTTGATGTATACTGTATACAGTATCTGTTTGGCCAACCAAATATTGGCCTTTTCTGACATGGTCTGTGTGAAAGATAGCTTTCCTAGCTTTCACCAAATTAGATAGTGTTGAAGTACTGGTATTTATTGCGGCTTTCATTAGGATGTCTGTAATTTGAAGAAACCTAAAAAAAAAAGAACCTAAATGTACTGTATCAATTGGTGTTTGTAACAAAAGAAATGATTTGCAACAAAAGAAAGACAATTGAACAACTAACCTTGACATCAACAATTGGTTATTTTTTTTTGTATCACTTTGTATTTTGGAGTGCATACCACAATACACCACAGTGTAGTTTGTGTGGTAATGTGTTGTTTGTGATCCAGTCCCCTGTGCTTATTTTGTAATGTGTGGTAACCAGCTCTTGTCCTGTGACAATTTGAATAAAACTACATGTAATATGAACGTAATTAGAGAATTCGCTTCAAAAGCCCAACATTTCACAAATTGTGTGAGAAGTCTGTGAATATTGTTAAATATTGTTATGAATATTGTATTTTCCTCACAATGATAATATAATATGAACATTTGTATCTAGTACCTTTTTTTCAAAAATTAAAATTTGCTTTAAGAACAGCGCACCACATTTACAAAAAAAAAAGAAAAAAAGATTTTGTGAGTAAATTGAAGTCACACCCAATTTACTCCTACACATGTCAAGGGAGTTGGCACAAAAGCCCTAGGCTCACAGTCACACATCTCAGGTGATTGAGAGCTTTTAAAGGTGGGCGATAAAATATATAAATAAACCTGTTGAACTTCAATTTCCCTGTGCCGTCCCGAGAGTAGAAACTCTCAAACCTTTCTGCTAAACTCCAATCAATCCAATGGTTGGGATTCACCAGCTAGCTAGCCCGCAGTTTTTCAGCCTCTTGCTATCTTGCGGTAGCGCAGTTAAAAGCTAATTATGTTTACAGTGTAAATATACTGGACACCCCTATTGCAGATGATGTCACTGACATTTTTTTTTGTTTTGGAAAGTCAGATTGGTGTTGTCATGTCGTCGGCATCAGTGGTCGATTTCACCAAATGCATCGTAACTTACTATCAATCGTAGGACTTATGATGCATTGCAGCCCTACGTAGGATACGATGCATTTGGTTATCCTTTGTAACTCGAGTTACAAACGATTGTTGGGCTTTGTGAAATCATCTGCAGGTCTGTTTAAGTGTCTGTTCGGGATTTAAGTGTTCTGGGAACACTCGTATAGGCTACAGTACATGTAGGTGCACTATATTATGGGTATATTCTTTGTACAGGTTAGGGGATGCACAATTGTGTGGACTTCCAAATGACATTACCAAAATGTTGGTTGGGGTTTATTCTTGCCTGGTGGGCGTAGCATTTTAACATTATTCATGCAGTGTAACAGTTCATGGCTACATTTCATTGTCTTATAATTTGAAAGCTGATTTGGGTAATACATGTACATTGGAACATGGCGGGATGCACAGATATTGTCTGTTATAGTGGTCGTTCGTTATAGTGGTTTAAAGAATGTAATGTAAACAAAAATTGGGGTTCTGTACAGCCAAATGTTCGGTATAGTGGTGTTCGTTATAGCGGCGTTCCACTGCCCACGTAACAAATTTTAGGAAAATGACCCTTATCAATTTAACCTATTCATCATAGATCGGGAATTCTTTTCTAGAGAAAGAAGAATATAAATTTATGGTGTTATCTGATTTTAAACAACTATCCAAAATCCAAATGTTTTATAAAAATATGAAAAAGTGCTAACTTGACTCCAGTTTTTGTGCTTTGCTCCTGATCGCACATACGTGCTGACGCAGTGACACCCCACACAGTTTATTCGCATGAATGGAGAATTCAAGAGTTGGTTTTTTTGTATGCGGCGTCGAAAGACTGTAATACGTGAACAGTATAGAATCCTACATGTAGAGCGCGACGCAGATTGTTCCGTGCGATCCTGCCGTACATGGCGTGAAAGCAAAGGCAAAGCAAAGGGAGTCCCGCTTGACAAGCACTCGAGCCCAGTGGAGGGTCATTTAGCCAGCTATTTTTAGGCCGTCGTCAACCACTTACAGACGCGGAGTCGGTCGAGAAACATCCTGGGTACTGGGCCCTCTTCTCAAATACTCCTCTCCATGTTTGTGTGGTCGATTCAAGCCGTTTGACGGCAGAATACCGACAGAGGGAGATGAAAGTGTCGGATGATGTGACTGGTTGCACCAATGGATGCCTCTCCAACCCTCTAGAGGATGTATGCATGCCTATAATTCCTTCCAAGAATAGAACATCACACGGCCGACCGGAAATTTGGGTTTCTATAGAAAGGCGGTCGTTAAGGCAATTTACTTTCTGTTGTGAAGGGGTCGGAGATGGAGGTTTTTCCAAGAAGAACATGTCAAGAGTTGACTGAGGATATTTTTGACGTTTCTCCCCGAAAAAAAAAATCAATTCTGGGCAGAAGACGTAGTCGTTTGCTTTCAAAATCCTCGCAAGGAGATCAGAAAATAATTTCCTCGGGCTGTATTTAAATGTAACCGAGTCACGATCATCAATGTTATCTCGGTGATTTAAGATGTGTGTTGGTCGCCAGGGCGTGCACTCATCAGAAATCTAAAACCACCGATACCCGACCCTTTCAAAACAATTTAGGAATTCCGAGCAACAGTTTTGCGTGCTCCGGTTTCATCTGGGCAAGTCTGACATCTGCACATCACCGAAGGAAGGGAAAAAAATGTATAAATATTTGTGGCTTCGTGCAGGTATTTTATTTCACAGAATATTTCTCGCCTATTTCACTGAGAGTTTGATTTTGTAATTATTTTTTAAATTTTTACTCTTTCAATCTTTCCAAAATACAAGATTGCTTTAACAATTTCCCCCTTAAAATTCTATTTTTTTAGTGTGAAATACATTACACATACATTTTTAAAGTATCCTCTGTCAAATTTTGAGTATTTGTAAACAGAGGCTGATCAAATTTTATTTACTTGTATTGAATCGTGGTAGAAAAAAAAGCCAGCTTTTATTTGTCACTCTCTAGAGTAAACCCTGCTCAATAACATTTTGATTAATTCTCAATCGTCATTTTGTTTTTCATTCCTGATCTCATTTCATTGCCATCTGTTGGCATAATTTCATGCAATGTTATACAAATAATGAATGTTTATGAGTGGAATGGTTCGCCTCGTGAAATGGAACAGTCCATCTGTCACCTCATGAAATTATTTTTTCCATTCTACGAATGTGAAACATTCATTATTTGTTTTATATAACATCTAAGTAGATCTTTGTCATTTGATTTTGATTGGAGGATAACATTTTAAGAGTTAGCGAGACAAAAAAGCTTAAAATCTTGGCAAACAATATTGCTCTTATTACAGTAACGCGCGTTGCACACCAATGCGTACGCGCGCACGCAGTGACAAATAAATGGAACGCCGCTTGACCAATCACGTATTAGTGTCCCTGGCGTGCAATGGTACAAATCGGATGGCACCAAAAATGCACCGTGGATGGTACAAATTTCAACGGTTGTGACGTAAGCCATGAATTGGTCTATTTATCAAATATCACGTGACATACAATCCTCCAATCAAATGACAAGGATCTACTAAGGTGTTATATAATTCATTTTAACTAATTCATCATCTGTCCGAACCTTCACATTTACATTTTGTCATAGATGAGTGGTAGACAGTACATGACTAGATCCTTCGATGCATATTTCATTTGGACTACAGGTACGGGGCTAGAATCCAAAACCAAGTTCAAAAATAGTGAAAGTGCTAAATCTACGCCCATGTGCGCTAGCATTTTAACCTGAGTTTGTAGTGCTGAGCAGTCCAAACTCCCGAAGCTCTCCACATCTTGTGAAAAGTCCGAGCCCCGACCATCCCTTTAAATAGTAAGATGTACATACATTGTAGTTACATGTAAGTCTAAACGTGACTAGAAGTATTACTAAGTAAGGGCGTTTACGAAACGGAGGCTTTGGCTCAGGCTCAGGCTCAGGCTCAGGCTCAGGCTCAGGCTCAGGCTCAGGCTCAGGCTCCAGCTCTGACCTATGTTGAAAATATAGGTTGTGGTTTTTCATTAAAGCTGAAGCTCTGTTTTCCTTTTCAAACCAGAGCCAAAAGCCTCTATTTAGATTATTTCAAAATGTATTCACGAAATGGAGCCGGAGCCTGAGACGGAGCTTGAGCCTCTGTTTCGTAAACGCCTAATAAAGTCTTTTGTGAGGAGGTTAAGGATGCCTCCATTCCTATGGTGTGGGGAAAGTATTCCTTAACACTGAAACAAGACTGGTGTTCTTTTCAAAGTAAAAAAACAAATAATAAAAACAAGGCCTATAGGTCTAGTAGGGGTACCTAGAACTAGGCAACTTTCAGTGCTTTAATCCCTGTGGAGGAAGCAATTCGCTGTGAATCTTCACTGATCATCTGCCCACAGTATATACAGTACACTTTATAGAGGGGTACCGGCTACGTTCAGCCTACAGCAGAGCTATAATTAATATCCCCACTGGTACGACATCTTGTCCCATGGTTACGCCTCTCCGTCAGACCCGTACGACCTCACGTCGGTATGATGAATGAGCTTCGCCAAGATCCAAGCACCAATCCATCCAAGCCATCACTCTGATAAACACATCATCCCTAGTAGAAGTTCCGACGAGCTTATATTTTCCGGGACGAGTACATTCGATCACAAGCCCAAAGTTGATTACAAGATGTTGAAAGACGGCTGTATATTTGACCAAGTCCGTTTCTGTATTAAGGACGTCCAAGATTTAAACATCTGCCTTTGATTTTGAACCCTAGGATTAAATTGAAACAAAAAAATTATCTAAAAACAAATAAACACGAAGAGGAAATGCCACGAACAACTCCTCGTTATTACAATTTGATCCGGTCTAATCAGTTAGTGACCGTTTGTCTAGGTCATCCGTCCCGGTTTTACAAGCATCGCCGGTCAGGCGATCAATTTCGGCCACCGTGGTGTCAAAACTGCTTGAAGCACTGTCCTGTGTCCATTAAACACTATCGTGTCAATTTAGCTGGGTCAAAGAGTCAATGTCAATTAATGTACTGGAGTGGTCGTCTTCGCTTTATAGGCTCGTATTTTATACAGTATTCGTTTCCACTTACTACTGTACTACCTGTACTTAATAAGTGGCATGATAAATTGCTGCAGTACCAAAGCCGAAGATGTATAGTAGTGATGTAGCACAATTTAAGTGTTAAACTTCATTTGGCTGACATCTCTGTGTTGTGTACAGAACTTGTAGCAATTACGTCTGGATTTGTTTCTTGCTGAGGTAGGCAACTTTCCACATATTTCTTATCGTTGTTTTGAAATTCATGTCGTGGCAGGGATTTTGGACACCCAGTTTTGCCAATTGTGTTTGTTTGTTTCATTTTCCATTCTTTCTTTGGGACACCCTGTATCATCTGCTGTTGACATAATGTTCCCTACATGGGGTCGATTTCACCAAACTCATCGTAACTTACTATCAATCGTAGGACTTATGATGCATTGCAGTCCTATGTAGGATATGATGGGTTATCCTTCGTAACTCAAGATAAAATCGATTGTAGGGCTTCGTGAAATCGACTTTTGGCTTTCCGAAACAGTCTCCATATTTATTTATTCCACGATGCTTCTGCTGTTGTTCTTGTTTTTTATTCTGATCTTGTTGATCTATGCCATTTTAACTCCATGATACACAAACATGTAGTATTCTGTCTAAAATTAATTTCTTGGAATTTATTCCTTTCTTGTGCTATATTTTGCCTAGTGTCTTGTACAAGTATGGAAATAAATGTGAATTTAATTGAATTGGTATAAAGCAAAATATTTTGGACTCCCTATTTTTTGTTTACGTTTTTTAATTTAGTTTTTTTCAGAGCAAGCCAAATTTGAAAGCCCGATTTCTGGAAATCTCAAACCCGGGACTTCTCATTAATTTACTTCAATACAAATATTATGATAACCCAGTTCTGTCATTTGACCACAATTCCACACAATTTATGACATTTCCCTCAAGGTTCCAATCCAAGCCATTCCAGAATCTTCTCATCAATAAATTCTCCTCTGTCGAACTCATCAGCGAGTATTTGGAATGCCGCGCCAGACAAGAAAACATCTCGACTAGGAGAGTAAATCTTGTGATGTTTGCGTTATGACGAAAACATACATGTATACACGTAGTACATTCCCCTACATGCATAAACACACGTGTACAGGGTACATTTATTGTGGGTCGAGCATTACATCATACTGGAGCATGATAGCGGTGTATTTCAAACGATGATGTCAGAGATGCGTCGCCGTGGAAACAAATTGAATTGCTCGGTGCTGCATGATAAGAAAAGTTGAAAGACTGCGGCCGAATTTCGTGGAGCTGGCTATTGATCAGAAAATCTGGCTCAGCGAATCTTTCCATGCTTAGCAAAAAATGTGTTGGGTACCAGTGGCTGCCAATATGCATAGCAGTTAAGTTGGTAACCATACATAGTTACATACTTGCTTAGCAAAACTCAATAGTCTGAGTCTGGCTAACATTCTGACATTCGTACATACGTAGAAGCCAATTTCACAAAGCTTCTAAAAGACATTTTCATGCTAAGCAAATATCGACCGGGAACCAGTTTTAGTCAGTATGTATCACATGGAATTTTGATTGGTAACCTGAATTTGGTTAGCAAATCCTGTCTGGCCCTAGTAAATTTATCTGTATGCATCGGCCCTATTGAATTTGGTCCATCTGTATGGAAAGAGCATATATGTCTGATGCAGCACAATCTGGCGGATTACCAGTCGTCCAATAAACCGTATGTAACATTTCGGTCGGTAACCTACAGTAGCTGCTGCACAGAACTTTTCCTCATTAAGTGCATTTGTACTCTCAGCCCCATGTTTTATGCCTACCGACCAACGTGTGCACTTTTGCTCATTAGTAGTAAAAATGGCATCAAATTTGATCCATCTGTACTGTTCATTTCTTTTGGCTTATTAAACAGAAAAGATTTTTTGCATGCAGTAGTTAATCAATTTTGTTATTAAAGTCCATGTGTGGTAATATAGATGCGATACATCTGTATGCAATGCCATGTTGTGGACATGAAAACAGTACTGAGGGCTGTGTTTAAACATGTGTTGTGCTCGTACACATTATGTACGTGCATTGCATTCTGATCGAGGACGGAAGGATTTATAAAGGAATTATAATTAATCCATTCATGTCCTTGAACGGACTTCTTTCATTCACGAACAAAAGATAATTGACTATAAGGGACACCACCAACATATAGGGCTGGATAGCTCAGTTGGTAAGAGCGCCGGTACGGTGTTCCGGAGGTCGCTGGTTCGAATCCCGCTCCAGTCGATTTTTCTTTGGTCACTTTTCATTTCTTTCATTCAAGAGTTGAATTGTGGTGAACATTTGAAACAATCCATATATTGTGTACACATGCATTCAATGAATTTCATAAATGGTGTGGAAGTTAGAACTGTGAATTATTGACACCATGTACACCAGTGTGTATGTGTACAGGGTCAGTGCAGTATATTATATGGGGCATTGTACACATGTACATCTGTACAGTCCAAGCCTTTTTCAAACTTTTAGGGAGAAAAATCAATTGTTACAATCGAACGCCCTAGATGTGTTTATTTATTTTTTTTTTTTACCAGGAATGCCCCGGAATCCCCCAATATCTTACTTGAAATTTACAATTTTGAGTTGTAACTGATGTGGACATTCGCATGGTTGTGTGCAAAGCCAAATTTTCAAATTGTCTCTGGCTAGGTACATTGTACATGTACCCATGTTATGTACATGTTCAGTATAGACTGATCCGATGGTACGACATACCGTCCTCCACTACTGAGGTGCCCACTGAGTGGCAACAAAAGAATTTCCGCTCCACCGCACTCTATACTACAGGGTGTATGTCCCCTGATACACCGCAGGGCCAATTACATGAATCGCAAGTCGAATTAGTGTATAGGTTGGTTCATCGACCACTGACCAGTAAATTCTGCCTGGTACCCACCATTTATTACATGCAGAGGTTACCAGGCACACTTGACTACATGTAGTTGACCGCTGATTAACCTTTATTATGAATGTAAAATTTTCAGAGCAATAGTTTGAGGCTAAAGTTCTTCAACCAGACAGAACACGTACACAGTACACGTGGTTACATCGCCTGGAGACAGTCAACGTCCCCTGACATGCCCGCATCCTTGAAAATTCCTTGGAAAATGCTGGATCGTGGATTTTGGAGAGATTTGGGCTGATTTAGGGCAGCGATTTGGCATGATTTGTCTTGTTGTAATGCCGGAACGTGGAATTCAGGAAGATTTGGGATGGCTTAAGGGTTATAATTTGTCACGTTCTCGTCTCTTCGTTAACATTCAAATGAGAAAAAAAAACACAAAAACCTTAAACTTCCCTGTAAAGGGATAACTAACTTAACTTATAAAAAATACTCTTGTTACAGCAATCATTTTTACACACTGTGCATTTTTATATGAAGGGTAGGAACATGATTCTTGAGGGACATAAGCGCGTTCTTTTTCTCCTTGGCAGAGGGCGCTGTATCATTGAAAGGGGCACCGAGGCAATGACCAGAGGCATGAGTCAATTGTCTTCAAATATTTTCATGAAGTTTGTGCTCCGGGCACCGGGTATCTGACTGGGAATGCCAAATCCGAACCATGCAGGGCCACCGAAGCAATCTCCTCTGTTTAATGCAGAGAAATTCATGCTCGGCACGTACATAAACACGTGTTCGGGTGAAAAAAAACCCCACAAACAGTCCATGATAGTCGGCTCGGATGTTTGTGTGCGATCATGGCGTGTCCTCACTCCTTGACGAGTTTGAAATGCACGGCCGTTTGGCTCCCCTTCCAAACACCTCAAATCTCTAAAATTACAAAAACAATTCTGGAAGTGGAAAGTCCCTGGAGGCCGTGGCGTCCCAAACAGGGTCACGGTGAGCGATTAGCACTGATCCGTCTTGGGCACTCTGTCCGGTCAATGATGTCACTGTACGTACGTGAGCCTACAGAAGTGTCTGTTGACCAGTCATCTATCAGTTTGAAATACACATACTTGTAGATACTTTTGGTTCCACCGCTCTCTCTCTCTCTCTCACTTGATGTCTCAGATGCATCTTAATTGAGGTCAGTCAGTGGTCAGCATTGACCTCTTTTGACCTGCCTTTTGTTTCTGATTGTGGAACTGTCCAGGGGCCAATTTCATAGAGCTGCTAAAGCATACAAATTTGCTTAAGCAAACAAAACCTTGTGGTAACAAAAATTTCAAAACCAGTACGACAACCAAAACTCCTTGTGTATGTTATGCTCTGTGAGCAAACAATAGCCGAATACAAGGTTATTTAGGTGAATTACTGCATAGACGAAGAAAAAAGGAACACTTCTAAATTTCGTGCTGAAATGACGCTGCAAAGTTTCAAGTTTCCATCCTTCTGTCATGGGGCTTCTTTGGATTAGTAGCAAAAAAAAAAAAATTATTGAAAAAAAAAATTTCCAATTTAAAAATGGCCTCGGGTTAAGTTCATGCACCCTGCGATAGTCACACGATTAACAGATTTAGATCTCAATCCTCGTACAATTTTCAAATGTCCCCTGACGAATCACTCGACGCTTTTGTGGTGATCATCCCCTTTGGAAAGAGATTTTGTTTTTAAGCCAGTGACTGTCAGTTATTGAATATTGAAATCCTGTAAAGTATAAATTATGAATGATGCATTTAAAATTCATACTCTGTTGTCTGTAATCAAAATTGAAATCAATGTCTGGTGTTTTGAGAAAGATTCTGCAAGGATCGAAACCTCAGGCCCTCTTCAGTACTAAACTCCGAGCAAGAGGAAATTATACATTTATACAGTACTTGAACTTAAGAACGTCTTCAGTTATTAAAAGTGTGGTTGACGAACTTCAAATGTGCATGTACGTCATGCATGTTTATATACACAGTACATGATTGATACATTGCACATGTCTAAAATACATGTACATCTTCTTCAGTGTGTCAGAATGATCCATTGACGTACATGTGCACGTGTGTTGTGGAGTATTTGGTTCTTGTTGATTTGTTGGTTTTTTTACTTCGGGAGGTGTACGTGCACGTTGGCTTGTGCGCTGCTCACGTGTCGATTGAGCCCGTCCACGACGCGTATTGCGGCTGTGTGGTTGTAGCATTCCACGTGAATGTCAGATGGGCATCCCCGAAGCCACGATGATGTCACAACGGCCCAGCTGTTTGGCCCGTCCGTCAGTGCGAGTGGCCAGTCATGTGGGTTATTTTTCAACCCGTGGCAAACAGCCAAAGAGTCAATTTAAGATTCCTCTAGTTGTAAAATAAGTCTGGCTGACACTTAAAGGTAGTATCATACTTTGTTAGGAAACCGAAACAGAAATCTTCACAGATTCACCTATAACTTTACATGGTATAAAGATGGTGACGGTGGAAAGATACCATTAAAATTTGTCTGCCCGAAATGCTGTATTTATCTAGCAAAGAGTAATATAAAACCAATAACCAAAAACAATTTTGATCTTCGGAAGATAAAAAAATAACGGTGAAAAGATTTTTGAAATACCTTGGGCGTTTTTCTCTGTTTTCTCAAAAGTCGAAACCGTATGGGACTGGGATTTTCACAGATGACTGTTACTGTATCTTCCTCGATATTTTTACCCATGAATCTGTATTTCTTTGATAAAAATCAAAGTATGATATTACCTTTAAGATTCCCCTGTTGTAAAATAACATTCTGGCTGACACTTAGAGACAAATTTATGCTTACCCTACGTCTGCGTGTTTGTACATAACTGGGCAGGTATGTCTGCTACTGCTAGACCGAAAGGAATTTTTCAGGGGTGATGCACTACTAAAGAATTTACTTTGCTTAAAAATTTCATTAAAATCTGTTAATTAGTAGGGCCCTTTTATTTTTCATCATGGTGGTTACTAGTTAGCCCTCAAAGAGCCTGCAACCGTCCCGCCATTTACTCCTCGACCTACCCAAGCACTCTATGGTGTTTTGTCATTTATTGAGGAATAAATACAGTGTAGTGTGATTTCATATGATTGCAAAAAGGGGTTAATGATATACTCCTGAGTTGTATGTTCAATTAATAAACATTGGGAGTTTTAAAGAACTGTCTCTGGTCTACGTTGACAGTCTTATCACAGCTGCACGATGTACGTACATGTATGAAAGCCAGGCTTTGAATTTAGAGTTGGGCGATACGATCAGGGCTCGGTATTAAGAACAATGCCACTGGGAAATCAGCCGATCAGACGTTTTTTGAGAGGATTGTTGGGGTCGTCTAGGCAAAGACCAAGGGGGATAAAGAAGGCGGCTAAAACCGCCTCGGTTGTCTTTGCGAAGCTCTGGGACCGGACGTACATGTACCCCAAGAGGAACCGACTTGACTCTAGAATCTAGGCCTAGGAGGTTTTACAGAAAGGAAGTCCCCACAGTTTTTGCAATCACAGTTGACTTTAACGGTCAGATGAGGTTCGGAGCCTTGATCCCCTCCCTCGTGTCCCTTGAGCGAGTCTAGCTAGTTTAGAATTTGTTTGCTCATCGGTCCAGTTCTCCCTGCTATTCCTGGTGCTGTAAGTCCACCACTCGGTAGTTTCGCGATCAGGTTACATTGATGTGCACAACAGCTCAACGTGAGTTAGCTGTGATTGCGTAGGCACCGCGGAATAAGTGGAAATTCCTAAAAATAGAATTTGAGATACTTGTAGCAGTTGCCGTTGGAATTCATGAGCAAATAAAATAACAAGCTTTCCAATCAGCTTGTGGCATTTAGGATGAGCACTAACTGTCAGTGTGTTCTGTGTTTGTGAAAAAGGGCAATTCTGAAGGGAAAAAAAACCCTAGGCAATAGGGCTCCGCGCTTTTGACGTCACATTCAGATGTTCGGACAAACAAGTCGCATGTTGCCCAATTAACTTACACGTAAAAAACGTTGTGAAATTTGTCCGAAAAAATGAGCCTGAGCCGGAGCCTAAGCCTCTGTTTTGTAAATGCCCTAAGTCTTCGAAAGATGCCCGGACACCCCCCTTCCGTATCCCCTGTCAAAAAAAACCTGCATACATATGTCCATGTACAGTAGCTCCTCGGGCAAATGACTAATGATGACTCTCTATTTGTACGTGATCGATCATTCGATGCCCTCCTTCTGAATGCACTGTGAACATCTTCCAGGTATGAATGGATGAGTGTGCACCAGTGCGTACATTCTTCGCTTTCCAGGAATCGTAACACGTACTATGTTCTCGCGACATGTTCTTAATTTCTCTACTGGCCCTGATTTGATTTTCTTTTTCTTCTTGTTGAAAATTTCATACCGATGGAAATATTTTGTGGTCCATGATTCATGTTTGATTCTCGAGATGAAGCAAGTTGTGCCTACTCATCATCACTTAGTCATGCTCGGTAGTCTGTATTGATTGATTTATTATTATTATTATTTGGGATTGACCTGTCATCACATTTAAGTGCCGCTAGTCTGGAAATTATGAGTTCTCGTTTAAAGGTAATATCATACTTTGGTTTTTATCAAAGAAATACAGATTCATTGGGCAAAAATATCAAGACAGATACAGTAACAGTCATCTGTGAAAATTTCAGTCCCATACGGTGCCCACTTTTTGAGAACTTAAACAGTGAAAAAACGCCACAGTATTTCTTAAGTCTTTTCTCTTTTGTTTATT
Source organism: Astropecten irregularis (assembly GCA_963971285.1). Taxonomy (NCBI): domain Eukaryota; kingdom Metazoa; phylum Echinodermata; class Asteroidea; order Paxillosida; family Astropectinidae; genus Astropecten; species Astropecten irregularis. The sequence goes on along the minus strand of OZ020263.1, from coordinate 2,946,478 downwards.
ATCTTTTTAAAGATCAAACAGATTTTTTGTCATTTACTAATTTCTGGATAAATACACTATTTCAGGCAGAAACATTTTAACGGTATGTTTCTACCACCACTATCTTCATACCCTGTAAGTTATACATGTACGTACAGTAAATCTGTGAACATTTCTGTTTTGGTTTCTTACCAAAGTATGATACTGCCTTTAATTAATAAATAAGCAAGTGCCGGGCTGGCTAGGTGAACAGGCTTCGATCTCTAGTAAATAATTTCCACTTAGTCATTGATTTTTATCAATGTGCGCGGGTATTGCATGGTGCCCCGCAGTGCATCAGTCGTGGGTCGATAGAAGGCATCCCGATGATGATTCATCAGTGGAATGCATGTAGTAAGCATGACGCTTTAACCTTTAGACCAAGGGCCTTACTCAAAGCTCGGCTCCGGCTTCGTCTCGGTAATGCTGAAAATAATATAGGTTGTGGTTTATCATTAAAGCTGAAGCTCTGTTTTCTTTTTTTCAAACCAGAGAATCTACTTCCGAACCGCAGCCAATTTAGAGTCTACAGTATGTTCTAATTTTAGAATGGATGAATTCACGAAATGGAGCCGGAGCCAGGGCCGAGCTTTGAGAAAGGATTCGTCTCTGTATTCCTTATGCTGAAAATATACACAATTTACAGTAGGCCATGTAGGTTGTGGTTATCATTGAAGCTGAAGCTCTGTTTTCTTTTTTTCAAACCGGAGAATCTACTTCTGAACCGCAGCCAATTTTATAGAGTCTATGTTCTAATTTTATAAGAATGGATTCACGAAATGGAGCCGGAGCCAAGCTTTGAGAAACGCCCCATGTCACAAGTTTCCAGGCTTCGACTGTGTCTCTGTAATCCATATATGCTGAAAATATACACAATGTATAGGCTGTACTTTATCATTGAAGCTGAAGCTCTGTTTTCTTTTTTTAAACCGGAGAATCTACTTCCTAATCACAGTCAAAAGAGTCTATTTTCGGTATTGTAGAATGGATTCAGAGGGAGCCAGAGCTGGAGCCATAGCCGGAGCCGAGCTTTGAGAAAGGCCCCATGTCGCTTCCAGTCTAGCTCTCCTCCTTCCCCTCAAGTCCCCCACCCCATGAAAACAAAAAATCTAACCCAATATAAATTCACTGTTGGAGTCTGTCGTATAATACATACATACATACATATGTACATGCACTCTGTTCGTATGTGAATGCATTTTCCTTCAGCCTTTAGCTAGCTGACTGAGCGTTTGCTTGTGTGTATATTTAAACACACTTGGAGCCTACCTACACTACCTTGCACTTGTACGTTATACGTGCAGCCTTCTCAAGTTAAACCCCCCATCATGCTGCCTCTACCTTGCAGATGCCTTACCCAGTCTCGGGGGAATTCACCCCCCTTGCAGATGGTAATCAATAACCCCACGTGAGGGACACGTGATGACAGGTCTCGAACCTGTGTGTGTGTGTGATTGTGTGTGCGTGTTTGGGTTTGTCTTATTTTTCTTATGCGCCAGATGCTATCTAGAATTTACAGAGCAAGTGTCTTGGGTATGAGAACGTTTATACTCAGTGTGTTCACGCGAGCGTACACAGAGAGCTGTATGAAAAAAAGTACACTATATGCAACATACCTGAACAACTCGGACCAGTGAATTTCACCAGAAAACTAACGGGAGAAGCAGAGCACGATGTGACCGTTTGTTTGCTGTTTTTTTGTTTTATATACCTTTCGGCTGATTGGATATTTTGCAGTCGGGTCGGCTCCGATAGTAATGCGAGGTTGGATGCCCGACAACGACGAGGGGTAGCATTTATATTGGCCCGGTCCGTCGGCTGGAGTGCTGGGTTTTGACGCTGCCATCCGATTCATTCGTTGGTTGGTTGCCTGGCCGCGGGGGCGAGAGATGAATTAATCATAAACTGGACTGCTCCTCACTCGGTAACTGCACTGCCCTCAGGGGAAAGAGCGGAAATCTGTGTCCTCTGGTTTTAGGACGAGGGTTGGTATATAACAGCAGAAGAGCTTCAAGGAGCATAATTTCGTAGGGCATTGAAAAAAGAAGGAAACCTCAAGCCAGCTCCCCACACTCTAGTCACCAGTCAGGACTGTCGGAGTGAGTAAGCTTCGGTGGATTCGGCACGCGGAGAGGAGAAGGTGGAGAGAGTTGGAGGCAGTCTTTAGTGATGCTTCATCGAGTTTGACTCATCCGAGATGACGTACTCATCGTGAAAAGATTCTCCTGAATAGGCTACGAGGCCCGGCTCCCCCTCCATGCAGCTGTACTTTATTTCTATTTTTACGTTCGGCTAGATCTGTCTTCGCGGAAGACGGGTGACCCATTAAAATCCCCTGCCTGATGTGAGAGGACGAGGAAATCGGCTCGTTTATAATACAGAGAGCAGACTGTTGGCTCGTGAGGTTGTGTGCACTGGTGGTGTCTGGCTGTAGCTGGGCAATTTAAGAAGAGGATAAGGCTGGACTGATCACAGTGCCTGGATTCGTATCATCAGCTCAGTTCAGAAGGACAGTAATGTGACCTGTGCTCAACCTGCGAGTTGTTTTGTTTTTTGGACTGAGTGAATTATCAGACTCTACTCTGTTCTGACTGGCTAATCTCAGATTTCTTTCATCTTCTGAAAGTCTTCTAATATCTGGATATGTACGATCCAACAACCTATTTTGGATGAGGCACACCATTTTGGAAGCTGTCCAGAAATACCTTTCAACGGATGACGTACAGTTCTCTAAACGTACTCTTCGAGAGGTTTTAATAGCACTCTGGAGACTGAAGATTCCACTTCACATAGCGAACACGTGTACAATTTGTACTTCTGCGAAGAAGAATACTTTCACCTCCAGATTCTATGCTGGAAGTTTGTTCTCTTCTTTGGAGAGTCTGAAAGCAACTATAAACACGTCTCCAGATTGACTAGAAGATATCGGGACCTGATTGGAGCCAAGTGAACTTCAGTTTGTTGTAGAGTGTTGTACTTTAATCTCTGGAAAAATTTGAGTGTCTTGATCAGCAGAATTCTGTTCTGTGGATTTTCGTTGTTACTTCTCTGGGTTATTCTCTGTCGCCGACGTAAAAACTGACCCAGTGTTTTTGGCTGTGACTTTGCCCAATCCACCTTGCGTGGAGGACCACCTGTAACGAGACGCACCGAGGACAGGACCCCCCCTGTCTCCACTTTCTCGTTGCGGTTCAAGAAACGGCAGTCAAGATGCGGACCCATTTGTAGGTGTTTTTTTTTTTCAAACTTTTATCTTAACAAATATCCAAATGCATATGTGTACAGTATTTGATGTGCTGCTATTGTTTATCAATTGCTTTTATTGTACTAGTACCAAACATCCACGTGTCCATGTTCATGTCAGTCGGTGTAAAACTGTGCATTAAACAAACAGGCCCTTAGTCACCTTTAACGATATTCACTTATCTTCTGCGGCACTGCCATGGATCGTGCTGTGTGTAGAACACACAGTGCGTAAATGGCTATTTAGCTACAACACAGACAGTCATTTTCAGATTATTTTGGCATTGGCCAGTTGCAATTCTGTTAAAAAAGACTTTAACAAGACTTGACATCAAAATTAATATCTTTTAAAGGTAATATCATACTTTGGATTTTATCAAAGAAATACAGATTCGTGGGCAAAAATATCAAGGAAGATACAGTAAAAGGAAGATACAGTAAAAGTAATCTGTGAAAATTTCAGTCCCATTTGTTGCCCACTTTTTTGAGAAAACAGCGAAAAACGGACACGGTATTTCTTAAGTGTTTTTCTCTTTTATTTTTGGTCCTTGTTTTACAAATTTCTGGATAAATACACCATTTCAGATGGAAACATTTTAACAGTATGTTTCTACCACCACCATCTTCATACCCTGTAAGTTATACGTGTATCTGTGGACATTTCTGTTTTGGTCTCTTACCAAAGTATGATACCTTTAAATGGACACTGTAGGTTAATCTTAAAATCAAATTGGTCTCAGTTTTGGTTTCAGGTTTTTTGTTTAACAACACAGTTGTTTTTATGTTCGGTCTCAATGCCCTTTGTTCCTTGTTTACATGTACATTCATAAAATTGTGCAGCATTTTTTTGTTCAACTCTGTAAAGTGCTGCAAACATCTCAGTGCTTGAATTGATATGAGACTTTATCAGGGCCTGGGATATCACCACGGATACAGTTGCCATGTGCTCGATCCGTTGCCCTGGTTTTGGTCCCGGTGATACTGATAATAATGGAAGCACTGCTTGCTGTTGTGAATGCTTCCAGTAAAATGTACTTTGTATTTTGGGGTTTCATTATCTGTTCGGTGTCAATTTTGATATATTTAAGATTAAACAGTTTGTGAAAGTACAGTATCACACATTGTACTTTATAAAAATGATGATTAATCTAATACGCATCTTAGCCAACTGTCATGATAAAATGAAATGTAAATGCGCACAGACAGCAATCTTCGCCTTGTCACCAACCAACGCCAGGTTTTTAAAAATGGATTAAAAAAAACAAATTAACTTTTCACTTTTGATTCATGTTGCATGTAATGGGACTTTAAAGGTATAATACATGATTGGTAAAGGTCACAGACCAGCAACCACACTTTGCCTGATCCAGAATGTGCATGAAATGATAAACCTGTAAAAACTTGAGCTCAATCGGACTGAGTCACGAGAAAATAGCAAAAACATGATTCAAGTTTTCTGATAAAACATAAAGAATGGTTTTATCTTACCCCGATATCAAAACTGTTTTTGTCTTTGTTGGACTAATTTCTGGATAAATACAGCATTTCAGTCGGAAATATTTTAACGTCATGTTTCTACCAGCACCATCTTCATATCCTGAAAGTTCTACGTAAATCTGTAAATATTTATGTTTGGGTAGTGTATGTTACCAATCCTGTACTGTACCTTTAAACTTTGATTTTGAACTGGCCAGAAAATTTCCGTAAAAATTGGTGTAAAATGAAAATGCAAATATTTGGCTGGTCGTCAATTTGCCGTTGTAGTGCCACCACCTGCTTCTCCACTCTGAGCCAATTATTACAGGGAGCAAACCGGCAATCAGCGAGACTGTATTTGGAATCCATTTTACCTTTGATCATTGATCTAGAGTGATTTGGGTCTCACTCTGGGACAGCTGCGATTCTGTGGCCCCTAGATTTCAAAATATGTGGCTTTCGATTGGAAATTGGTCTTGGTGGTAGAAGTGGATTGGCAGAACTACCGAGTGGGGGAAAAACAGCTCAATACATTATAACAGCATTATATTTAAACACTACTGTGCTGCATTGCATGTCTGTGCTTCACTATAAACATAAATCGGCAGCATACAGATGTAGAAGTTGCTGTGCTCATGAAAGCTTATTTCATGGATTACTTTAAGGAATTTTCTCTGCAGTGTGCTTGCATACCATATTAAACTAAGGGGGTTTACATGTACGAAACGGAGGCTCAGGCTCAGGATCAGCTCAGACTCAGGTCATGGCTCGGGCTCTGGCTCAGGCTCTGGCTCAGGCTCAGGCTCTGGCTCTGGCTCTGGCTCTGGCTCAGGCTCAGGCTCAGGCTCAGGCTCAGGCTCTGGCTCAGGCTCTGGCTCAGGCTCAGGCTCAGGCTCAGGCTCAGGCTCAGGCTCAGGCTCAGGCTCAGGCTCAGGCTCAGGCTCAGGCTCAGGCTCAGGCTCAGGCTCTGGCTCTGGCTCTGGCTCTGGCTCTGGCTCTGGCTCTGGCTCTGGCTCTGGCTCTGGCTCTGGCTCTGGCTCTGGCTCTGGCTCTGGCTCTGGCTCTGGCTCTGGCTCTGGCTCTGGCTCTGGCTCTGGCTCTGGCTCTGGCTCTGGCTCTGGCTCTGGCTCTGGCTCTGGCTCTGGCTCTGGCTCTGGCTCTGGCTCTGGCTCTGGCTCTGGCTCAGGCTCAGGCTCAGGCTCAGGCTCAGGCTCAGGCTCAGGCTCAGGCTCAGGCTCAGGCTCAGGCTCAGGCTCAGGCTCAGGCTCAGGCTCAGGCTCAGGCTCAGGCTCAGGCTCAGGCTCAGGCTCAGGCTCAGGCTCAGGCTCAGGCTCAGGCTCAGGCTCAGGCTCAGGCTCAGGCTCAGGCTCAGGCTCAGGCTCAGGCTCAGGCTCAGGCTCAGGCTCAGGCTCAGGCTCAGGCTCAGGCTCAGGCTCAGGCTCAGGCTCAGGCTCAGGCTCAGGCTCAGGCTCAGGCTCAGGCTCAGGCTCAGGCTCAGGCTCAGGCTCAGGCTCAGGCTCAGGCTCAGGCTCAGGCTCAGGCTCAGGCTCAGGCTCAGGCTCAGGCTCAGGCTCAGGCTCAGGCTCTGGCTCTGGCTCAGGCTCAGGCTCTGGCTCAGGCTTCAGCTCTGACATCCATGATGAAAATATAGGTTGTGGTTTTTCATTGAAGCTGAAGCTCTGTTTTTCTTTTCAAACCAGAGAATCTACTCCCGAACCGTAGCCAAAATTCTCTATTTTGTTACCCGTTATTTCAGAATGGAGCCGGAGCCTGAGACGGTGCCTGAGCCTCTGTTTCAATAACGCCCTAAAAAATAGAATTTTTGGCCTAACCCTGTCAATAGTGCTCAAAAACTGATGACCACAAGCTGAGCACAAAACCAGTTAAGTCTTTGGTACCAGCACCATGAAATATGGCCCTGAATAATTCTAAATATTCTGTAGATCTCAAGCTTATGCATTAGTAATGGAATGGAATTTTGTATATAAAACAGAACCCCAACTCACTGTACTCGGGATGAGGTTCTACAAACAGTACATGTTTGTATCCAGTACGTGTATGGGATCTTTATGAAAGGTTCCAATTTTTAAAATTCAATTTTTTTTTGGCAGAAATCAACTTGGGTTTCCATGATTATGCAGACTGACAATTACACATCTAAAAAAAATCAACAATAAAAATTTCACTATCTGCATTTTTTTTTTTAGGAATTTGAAAACTGAATATCTTGGATCCAAAATTAAAATTACTCCCAAATAAGTAATTAAATAGGCTAAATAAATAAAAGATAAAGTAGAAATTTAATGCACGAGGAATTAAATTTGTGACCTTCTATTTTGAGGTGCATGCTTTGAAACACACATTTGTGTGGCCGTAATTGGTTTTTGGATAGCATTTTAATATCAATTTATGAGCAGAATCACCGAAATCCAGTTCAGTACTTTGAAGAGTCAGCGATGAAGTTGGAAATTTGCATTGGGATTTGTTTCTACAATAAGATTAGGCCCTATACAATTTTATACAATATAAGAGAATGTGTAGTACATGCTTCTACCTTTTGGCCTGGTACATGTGCAGTGGCCACATATGGCTGATATTGTAAGAAAGCTGGAACCGGAATGATTAATTTTCAATACATGTACATTATACGGTGCACATGATACATGTATGTACAATATGCATCATTATGCAGAAATTAATGGTGTGTGTTGAATGGAAAATGACTTATAATGGAGTTATCATTTCTAGAGCTGCACCAATGCCATTCAAATGATAGGCATTCTCATTTACATATAATTACTATAGATTGCAATATGTTCTACAACAGGCCTACATTATACATGTAGAACTACATTATCTCTTAAGGTGTACAGGTATTGGGAGTGCTTTCCACACTATCTAAAATCTCGGGGTTGGAACCGGATCGAACTCCAAGATTTTTTCCAACCCTTTTCACACTTGAACATTTTCAACCCCGAGCAAACCCGGGTAGGACGGCCTAGACGGATCGAAATCAACCCTGGTAGGGTAGGGTTGAAAATCTCAACCCAGTTCCAAACTGCATTTTTTGCCGTGATCAGTGTCGTATGAGCCGGTTCACTAAAAATGTAGTGTGAATGTTGTGTCTCTTCGATCCGGTTCAAAAACTTGCCGGGCTGAACCGGGGCGGATCCAGGTTGGTTTCAACAGGGATATAAAAGGAGATAAGTGTGAAAAAGCCTAATGTGATTACAGATCTGGAATTAAGTGAACTGGGTATCACAATCGTCTCCAGTTGTGTTTGTTTGTTTGTTTGTTTACTTTTGTTAATTGACTATTGTTTTTGTTTGTTGTTTGTCCTTCTCAGGTTGAAGGCCCCCGAGATCGCCATCAACGGCTTGAAGCAGAACATGGGCTCCGCAGAGTATGAGGAGATACGGTCTCGCTACCACCTGAAAGAGACCATTGGATCAGGTAGGTTGACGCTGAAGCTCTGTTTATTTTTCGTCATTGGAAAGTGAACACAGAAAAATTGACTGGAGTGGGATTCGAACCAGTGACCTCTGGAATACTGTACCAGCGCTCTTACCAACTGAGCTATACAGCCCTATGTTGGTGGTGGCCCTAATTTGTCAAATTTCACCTTTCAAAATTAATCAAAATTTAAGTCTAAGTTAATCTAGTCAGTTTCACTCGTGGTTATTTTATGATTTATTTAAGATGAATAAGATTAATTAGACAGTGACTGTTCAAATAATAGTGAATTAAACCAAAATTCACCGTAATTCTGGATATTAGTTGGTATAGGCCTTTCTTTTGCAACATCACAGACCGCGTTTTTGCCAACCAGCATGGCGGAAACTATGGCGAGCCAAGCATAAAAATCAACCACATATTTTACCCAATTTGTACGCAAATTGCAGATATTTCTGAATGTAATAGAAACAACACAAGCGATGCTGATATGTATTTTGTACAGTTATAGAAAGTTTGCAACAAACGTTGAAGTTGTTTACGCCGTCTGTGAAGAAGACGAAATGATTTGCAACATTTGGCCGCCCATATCTTGCCAACCAGTGTTTATAAACAAAAGAAAGGTCTATATGTGCTCATCTGCCTATATGTATGTTATTGTTACGGGAGACAAATCAATGAAGCAGATCTTGCCCCAACCTTGTGGCTGTATCAGTTACAATGTACATGTATGACTCATTGGGTATTCCTGCATGTAACCTGCAGGTGATTTTAGTCCCAGGAAATCTGAGATGGTTGGGGTTCTTTTTGATTGATTGATTGTCTTTTTTTATGACAAGTGATAAAACCCAAGACTGCAAACTGCCCATCAATCAGGAAAACAACCTGCAAGATATTTAAAAACTCTGAACTGCACATACACATGTACTCGTAGGAGGGGCTGACATTTCAATCCTTTCTGGAAGATCCTACTTGGATCGAAATGTCAGGCCCCCACTAAACATTAAAGAAAACATTTTATCGGACAAGACGAGGTAACATAATGTTGCCTTTGAAATAAAAAAACTGATGACGTGTAGCGACTTTACGGTTTCCACTAATTTCGTTCTTTTCTCTGCATAAAGACAAATAAACATTTCATCGAGAAATAAAATAATGTGATGGCATTTGGAAAAGCTTATTGAAAGAGATGGGTCTTTAAAAAGCCTTACAGTCGAGAAAATATGCCTTTCAAAGATCAAAGTCATAATTCTAATTGTCAAAATTGATTTAATATGTGGTGCTGACATATGAGTGCTGCACAGTATATAGAAATTAAAAACCTCTTGCTTTGTAGCAAAGGCTTTATACTTGACTGATGTTAAACGGTAAACGCTTGCCCGTGGTGACGTGGTTATAAATCTGTGCGCCTTTCAAAATAATTTGTGACGCGTACATTTTAAGTTCCTCTCATCGGACAGCTTTATAGAAGTCAGCCTTTTATACTGTGCCCTTTCTCCAAGCCTCTGAGAGCAGAGGTCAAAGCCGCGATGGATGAGACCTTTGAAGCTTGCTCTTTTTTAAAAGCCCAATTTGCAATTTGCAACGACCGGCAGCACCGGCTGACTTTTCAAGAAATGATTTACTCGGCTCGAATGACGAGCAAACATGAGAAATCTTTTGATTATTCTTCCCTCCCCCGTTACCTTACTCTGCAAAAAAACCTCTCAAAGGACACCAATTACTGTGCTTATGAATGCACATCTAGTCTAAAGCAAAATAGAAATGGAATGGTAAATTTTCTGCCAAAAGGGGTCAAGGTACAGCTCTAATTGGGCACTGAATTTTTCGTGACAAACAGCAGACAGCAACAACAACAATTGCCGGCCGGCCCGTGACTGAGTTCATTTCATAGTTAATTTGTTTAACCTTCTAAGACATTTTGCAAACAATGTTCACCACGACATTCAGATACTTCATTCGCATCTGGCAGTCGAAACGCGTCCCCTAATTTGGACACTGATAAAATATACATCTAGATAAATTTGATTAACTCTTGACTGTGGATGTTGTTGCAAATTGCAGTTTAGCACGTTGCTATTTCATTTTTTTTCACCATCCTAAAATTGTACGAAATTGAATTTTAACCTTCACTGGTATCATGAACACTGTTGTGTGCATGTTTTAGTAAAATCTGTTATTATTAAAGGTAGTATCATACTTTGGTAAGAGACCAAAACAGAAATGTTCACAGATTTACGTATAACTTTCAGGGTATGAAGATGATGCTGGTAGAAACATACCGTTAACATTTTTCAACAGGAAGTGACCAGTGCATTTATCCAAAAATTTGTAAAACAATGACCGAAAATCTTTTTGATCTTTTAAAAGATCAAAAATAAAAGAGAAAAGACTTAAGAAATACTGTGGCCGTTTTTCACTGTTTTCTCAAAAAGTGGACATTGTATGGGACTTAAATATTCACCGATGACTGTTACTGTATCTGTCTTGATATTTTTGCCCATGAATCTGTATTTCTTTGATAAAAACCAAAGTATGATAATGCATGGTTTATGATCCAGTCCCGTTGTGGTAATGTGGGGTAATTAAACAGCTCTTGTCTTGTGTGGTAAGTGCAGAGGGTTACATAGGGTTAATATCCAGTTCCTCTGTGGGAACTGTGGTAATGTGTGGTAAATTCAGAGGGTTATTAAGGTTAAACCTTCAGATCTGATCATTTTTGTAAGTTTAACTGTGGCCTTTTCTTTGTGCAGGTGGTTTTGCCAAAGTCAAACTTGCCACTCACATTGCCTCTGGTGAGAAAGTAGCCATTAAGATCATGGACAAACGAGCATTAGGGGTAAGTTTGCTTTAATTATGTAATCTTTTTTGTTGGCGTGTTTGGGTGTTTGTTTGTTTGTTTGTTTTTCAAGTTAAATTGACTTATCATTGAAATACATTATAAGGCTGGATACAGAGCATACATAGGGTGAATACAAAACGGAGGCTCAGGCTCCGTCTCCATTTCATTAAATTAATCAATTTTGAAATAACGGGCATCAAAATAGATGCTTTTTGCTGCGGTTCGGGAGTACATTTTCTGGTTTGAAAAGGAAAACAAAGCTTCAGCTTCAATGGAAAACCACAACCTATATTTTCAGCATATGGATGACAGAGCTGGAGCCTGAGCCTGAGCCTGAGCCTGAGCCTGAGCCGCCGTTTCGTAAACATATACCGGTAAACGTGTAGCTCAGCTATAGTATAGTACCAGTGCTAATTGTTGAGTGGGGCCTGTATAATAAGTGAGGTTTCAACCTGCTAGCATAACCCGTTTAATAATGTATACATGTGTTGACTGCCACAAATTGTGGTATCAAACTTAAAATTGAATGAGTTAATTGACATGCTGTGGTTGGAGACAGAAGTCTTATTCCCTTCCAATTCCATTCCCTGTCTCACTATCCTTTTCTCCTTGCTGTTCTGTCCATGTTTACCTCCCAGGATGACTTGCCAAGAGTCAAGACGGAGATCATGGCCATGAAGGAGCTCGTCCACCAACACATCTGCACCCTGTATGAGGTTGTGGAGACCAAGCACAAGATCTTCATGGTCATAGAGGTAGGTTCCAAGACCGTCTTAAGCCTAGCTTAGTCACACCTTGGAAGATATTTCTTAAGAACCAACTGTACCAGGAGGCTTTATATTAAGTTTCATCTTCATTTTTTGTGCCTCACAAATTTTGTAGTCGGTAAATTCTAACCAAAAGTACAAATTGCATTTATGAGCTTTAAACATGTACTTGTGCAAGAACTGTTTCACCATACAGTACGTCAGTCAAGATCCGGTTATTTTATGTTGTCATGGTTGTGACGTCGCAATTTGCTTATACCAAATCGGCCGGTCATGACCTCCATTCTTCGCTTACAGGGTTTGCACCAAATTTCTATGTCAGACCGAGTAAGTTAGAAAACCTAAGTTATGCAAACTACCCACCCACAGACTTATGAAAATTCCTCCATAATCTCTAAAATAGGGCCTCTTAGGCACAATTTTCCACTTCAGTAAGCGCCGCCGACTCCACTCTTAGTCGAGCCGAGAAATTTGATGCCAAGATGTAAACACCTAGTTTGATTGATTTGATTGACGGAAGTCAATGGAACATTACGAAAGTCCGTGTGGCCACAAGTCCTGTACGAGGTGTGAGGGTTGTTACAGTATCTGTTTCAAGTCAATCATGTCATCTTTCTTAAAGGTACAGTGCAGGATTGGTAACATACCCAAACAGAAATGTTCACGGATTTCAGGGATGAGATTTCTCAGATTAAAATCTGATTTCAGAATTTTTGTTTGTTTTGGATTTCAGATTTTTTTCATCACAGGCTGTGTACAAAAGTATAGGAGATTTTCAGATTTCAGACTTTTTATGCTCCCTGTCAGCTGTTTTCAGACATTTTTATCATTGGTCAATCTCATCCCTGAGAAAGTTTACGAATAACTCTCAGGATATGAAGACGGTGCTGGTAGAAACATACTGTTAAAATATTTCTGCCTGAAATGGTGTATTTATCCAGAAATTAGTCAAACAAAGACCAAAAACAGTTTTAATGTTGGGACAAGATCAAAAACCATTCTTTATGTTTTATAAGAAAAATTAAGTCAGGTTTTTGCTATTTTCTCGTGACTCTGATGTCCGATTGAGCTCAAATTTTCACAGGATTATTATTTCATGTACATGCTGGATCAGGCAAAGTTTGAGTGCTGCCGGCCCTGTGACCTTTACCAATTGTGTATGTGTACCTTTAAGTTCTAAAAAAACAACGGATTTGGCCATGCCACAGAGTGGCAGCGTTTATCTTGTCGACGGCCTACGTACACAGGCTTGGTGTGCATCTAGCGCACTCCTTCTGATCACACAGACCGAGCCAACAAGTTATTCATGAGGATAAAACATGCACTCCTAGAGATCAAGATGTAATGCATATTTCGTTTCGAAAATAAAATTTCAAAAAAGTTTCGAGAATTTCTTTGCCTTTTTTAAATTTTTTTTTGGGGGGGGGAAATGACTGGATGTAAATAGATGAAACATAAATCTCTTGTGGAATTTTCACCTCTTCTATTTATAAAAATAAAATAAATCTTCGTGGCCGTCGCTGTATACATATCAGTCAAGCTCCAGTTTATGTGGTGTTGTGACGGCCCTTCTTCGGTGCAAAAATACATTTACCCGGCTGCCTGCTTGACTGATTGGGCGTGAAAATAGATCATTTCCCTGCGGTGCAAGAGATTTTCGGGGAGATATATATATATATGTGTATATATGTATCATCGTTGATTATTCCCCCACATAGTCTTTCTATGCATTTTGATGTGGGAACTCAATTCGTAGTCATCAATTTCGAAGTCATTATTATTCATTTATTACATTTTTGTTTCTTAACTTGCATTCGGCAAAAAGCAATATTGGTTTAGTATGATCCAGACGTGAGCTGCGTGATATTGCTTGGTGAGAGTGGCAGGGCTCGAAATATCCACTAGACCTTGGACCGAGTCTAGTGATTTCAGTGTCGGTCTAGTAAAGTGTGTAATGCACTAGTCCAGCTGTCTAGTGATTTTGTTTTTTCTTGCACACTTAAAATGGTGCCTAAATTGGTGATTTTTGACACAATATTGCAGAAAATGACTGATAGATGTACATGAATGCCACAGGTCTAGTGAAAAAAAGTTCAGGCAGGTCTAGGAAAACGCTTCAATTACTAGACCTGGGGCCGATTTTATAAAGCTCTGCAACTCGATTTGCGACGCGTCCTAGCTGCGACGCGTCACATCTATGCGGTGAGTCCATAGAGAAAGGATGCGTCTGAACCCTGCGACGCGTAGTAAGTATTATGAAATCGACCCCAGCTGTCCAGTGTTTTTTTTTTTCAAGAAATCCGAACCCTGAGTAGACATACTGTAGAGCCAGGTTTCGTAAAAGGCCCATAGCAAGTTTAAATACCTTCAATATCACTCTGGCTTTCTTTCCTTTCTTTTTTTCATCGGCGCTGTTAAACCTTAGTGGAAGTCGTAGTTCCTAAATTTGTCAGTTATTTGAGTCATTGTGGTCTTGTGACGCAATCGTTCCTGACGATGTCAGCAAGATGACTAAACAATTATGCGTACATTCATCCCCGGCAAGGTACCGGGAGCGTTGTAATCCAATGAGCATTTCATTAATGTATCACTGGTGTCTACCGATGACGAAGATATACGATGACTGAACATGGCGCTAGGTACATCTTTGGAGATTACGAGGCGGGTGGAATTCCTGTGACGTCGTTTTGTTTTCACTCGTATAACATTCTCTCTATCCCCCCTCCCCCTCCTCGTGCGCCCAGTCAAACATGCAGTCACATGATTAGGCACGGTCTATTTATATACAGAAACTTGGCCCGTCCGACTGGCTGGCTGGCTGGCTGGGACGCCGCGGAAAGAATTCCGAGTGTGTTTGGCCCCAAGCCAGCTCTTTTTGTTAAAATTTTTGTTTATGAAATTCGATCGGGCGGACACAGTATTATTAAATACAGATTAAATGGATATATGAGAAGGCATGTTACCTGGTTCCCTGCTATCGGTGAAATAAAGCAGGGAGTATTTTATTACTAGAAGGGGTTGGCAGTTGTATGTGGGTGTTCTTATTTTAGACATGCCAGGAGGACTTTAACAAATGATTACAAAATGGCGTGAAATTTTGGTGGCACTCATAGAATGAGGTTTTAGGTGGTTTTCTGGTTTCAGTCACGAAAATAGACAAAGTTATTTCATTCAGCACTATATTTGTTTGCACTGGTTTTTATTTTGGTCATAGTTTTGGTGACCTTGTTAGGCTATTGATATGTAATTGATTCTGTAGTTTGTACGTATGCATTCTAGTTGCACTTTTGGAAAATTAAAGCAGTTTGCAAAAATGATTTTTCGGACAGATTCCTTGTTTTGAAAGTAGTATTCGTCTATTCGACCAATCACCCTGTCTTGAATTTTTATAGATTTTGTAAATTTCATTCATTTTTATAGATATATTCCTGAAACACTCGTCGACTCGTGAAAGTTAAACGAACTCATCCGTTATATCATACCATTCACGTGTTCCTACGCTAGGTCTGTCCACCAAGTTTGGTTGTACATGTAATTGCATGGCGTCCATACATGCCATATGCATATTGCAAACTTGTATGGTTCTTCTATAAAATTGTACTTTCTTACATGTCTGACTCAAAAAAGAGCTTAATTTTTGTTGCACAAGTTAAAGTTATTCTAAATTCTTTGAACAACTGTGTTGATGTGCATTCATACAAGTACATGAAAGAATGGCCATTCTACCAGTAGAAGTTTGATAATCTTACATGTACGTGGACACCGTACATTTTATAAGTCAACTTGCCTATTACAACTCGTATGCAAAGATCCATTTAACCTTCGGTATTTTACGTTGTCATCTTTCATGTCTGGTCCGTCTCGCAATCCCAGGCTGAACGTCTGTCACCAAGTCGCCCACGGAACACCGATCATCTCTGCTGGCCCAATTTCATGTTCTCTTTTTTTTTTTTGATCTCATCTTTCTATAGTACTGCCCGGGCGGGGAGCTGTTTGACTACATCGTCGCTAAGGACAGGCTGAAGGAATCGGAGGCTCGCAAATTCTTCCGGCAGATTCTGTCGGCTGTGGCGTACATCCACCACAAGGGCTATGCACACAGGGACCTTAAACCGGTAAGCCAGTGTGTGAACCCTGATGGATTGAGGAGTAGGGTAGAGCACGGTCAAAGCTTTTCTTATTTCTCTATCGTTATTAATTTTTGAAAAGAGAACAAAGATAAATTGACTGGAGTAGGATTCGAACCAGCGACCTCCTGAATACCATACAGGCACTGTACCAACTGAGCCATCCAGCCCTACATGTACGTTGGTGGTGACCCAAAAAGTCAATTATCTTTGTTCGTTTGGCAGTCAGAAGCCATGAAACCACGCACCCACCACCATACCCCAAGGATCATTTTACCAATACGTGCAGCAATGCTGCAACCTGGGAACGGTACTTGGGGGATCACTCAAAGAGGATACGGTTATTTATTTTTGTTTTCACCGTAAGACATGATCTGCCGATTGATGATGCGATTATAAAAGAAAAAAAACAAAAAACGTAAAGAAGACAACCACCCTTGGTGATAAGAATGCCGATCGTTTATAAGACGATTAGGGTCTTCTCTCGTGGCGCACAGGGAGTTCATTTGCTTGGACTGTGACGGGCCAGGTGAAAACAACAAGAGCTCTGTCACAACACTGAGGTTTTTCATTTGGATTCCTCTTGCTAATACCGCAGCAATCCAGCCTCAATCACTGGGAGGGTTTAAGCAGGGTTTTCCGGTCCGGCATTAAAAGGGAACGAGGTTGCGACAGTCCGAACCAAAGCGCGGGGAATGAGGACAGCTAATCCAATTGTGGGTTTCTTAAGTAGGGAGGGAGGAGTGACGGACCGGCGCATGTGAGGATTTGGGACCTAGATGAAACTGTTGAGGGATTTTGACGCGAGAAGTCGTCGCATAATGTGTACTTTGGCGGACGGGGCCCCCGAGAACAGAATTTGACATTTAGGGCGGCAGCTAGCAGTGGCACCAGCTCGGAGGTTAATCGCGTGAATGGATACATGCTCGTAGTTCTTGCCAATGGGGGAGGGTTTGGTCAGTTTCCCCACCCCCTTCCCCCACTCCCCCCAAGCTAGACAGCCTTGCCAACAGACTAATCTTGTGACTGCATCTAGACTTTGTTACTGAGTTGGCGCCACGTGCATGCTGTATATCTAATATAGCATCCCAATCTTTAACATGCATACAGGTCAAGTTGTGAACATTTTGTGTTGTATATCTAGTCCAATAGTGTGCAAAAAGGTTACATGTATATGAGAAATGCATTGAAGTGACCCACCTCCCCTTCTCTGCGTTCATTGTTTGTGGCTCCTCTGTCCGTTTATTAACTAGAAGACCTGGGGCCAATTTCATGGAACTGTTAAGCACAAAAAAATTGCTTAGCACAAAATGTCCTGCTCAATATTAAACAAACCACCATTAAAAATTTCATTTGATATTCATGGTCAGCTAACAACAGACAAAGAACAATCACAAGTGATACATAACTCATGGAAATTTGGTTGTTTATCATGTTTTTATTAAATGACAGAAATTTCATGGTTTTAGCAAATTTATATGTACTAAGCAGGGCTGTGAAATTGGCTCTAGTTTAGAAGTAAGTTTCTTGTGTCCCCAACTCTGCCAATAACATAGAGATTGAACCTTAATCACGATCAGATTAAAACAAATGATGTTTGGCCGAGAAATTTGATACGGCACGTACACATTCCTAATTTTCTTTTGGTTCCCGAGCGATTTTACTTGCAAATTCCGGTCAATTTGTTTTTTGGGGTCTAGTACGAGTACGAGTCAACGGTATACAAAATAGGAGAGGATTGCATACATATAAGCCCATTAACGGCGCTCGACTGCGACGTGCCCTGCCAAACTATCGGGCGGCTTAAATTTCAAATCCAAATTTATTTCTTTGTTTAAAGGTCATTTGCGTCCGGATTTAATCAGATTGAATGTGTTGTGCCGGGAAAGGGCGCGAGATGTCTGCAGATAGAATTGAGGGTGGGGGGGGGGGGGGGGGCAGAGAAAAGTCGGTGCCGGTGAAATACAAGACTTGCTCGATTGATATTCCTGAAAATAAAAATAAATAAGTATTAACTGTCAACGCCTTAACACCCACCCGCCCACATTCTCATCACCACATGATCGTCAAAACATGTTTACGTTTATTTCCATCGGATTATCTTCGATGAAATTAAAACTGACAGTTATAATAATCATTCATATGGAGTCCACATTAGGGCGACAATCCCATAGGCCTATGCACATAAATAAACCCTTCTGTTTTTTCCCAGCCGATGCAAACTTTACAGACAAATGTTTTATAATACAAGGATTATAAAAAAACAATTCCGACAGTAACATTCTTTCTAGTTTTTGAGAAACATGTTTAGGGTGACATCAAAGTGTTCACTTTCAGGGGATGGGTCTTTTTTTTTCTTCTTTTTTTGTATAAAAGTACAGTATTTTGGGTGTGATTTTTCTTTTTTAAAAGTTATTTCATACTTTTTTCTTTTTTTCAAAAGAAATGCAGATTCGTGGGCGAAAATATCAAGTAAGATACAATAATAGTCATCTGTGAAATTCCCAGTCCCATACGGTGCTGACGTTTTGAGAAAACAGTGAAAAACGCCCACGTTATTTTAAACTTCTTCCGAAGATCAAAATTGTTTTTGGTCATTTGGTTTTACTCTTTTCTTGATATTAAAATGCAGCATTTCAGGCAGAAACATTTTAACGATATGTTTCTACCATCAACATCTTTATACACTGTTAGTTATAGGTAAATCTGTGGAGATCTCTGTTTGGTATGCTACCAAAGTATGATAGCACCTTTAAGCTTAATATGCTGAGGTGCACTTCAGCCCCATTTCAAATGGCTTTGAAAATACCTGCTATAAGTTTTAAGTTGCTTTGATCATTTGTAATTTGGGTAAGTAGGTTCTCAATGTGCACCATTATATGCAGCTTTAAATTGACTATAAAAACCATGACTGATATGTACACGCAACACGTGCAAGTAATAAACTGCTGCAAACTGCACATCAACCAAAATAATGATTTGGAATATATAAAGCTTAAGAGTTAGGAGAGCCTGATGTTTTGATCCAAGCAGGATCTTTCTCAAAGGCATATTAACTGACCTGTGCAGCAAGAACCATACTCCTTAACATTATCTCCTCGGGTCGTCCATTTACTTACATGATAATGTCCTCACATTTCTGTAAATTATACGAATGCCATAGGTCACAGACAACCAGACACACACATACGATAAAAAGAACCCACAACCTTTTACACTGTTAGGTGTCGGGGACTTGTTGATGGACTGAATTGGCAATCCAGTAGCGTGTTGGCAGTTAAACAGCGGTCTGGTCGCGTGTCTACATTAAGTGACCATTTACAGCCGACACGGAGTGCGCACAGCGAGACGACATTAAGATTCCCTCGCTATTAGTATTAAGCTGAGAACCATTTATAATCATTATGCCATGTGTGCTTCTTAATCTTGTTGGCGGCTGCGATTTTTGTTTTGTTTTTGTTTTTTTCCCCCATATCGCGATCATCCCCCCCTGTGGCTTTTGTGTAACAGTCTGAGGGGTAATGTAGATAAGCTTTTTAGCATATTATTCTAGTCAAACCGGCCAAATGAACCTTAAAGGTAGTATCATACTTTGGTAAGAAACCAGAACAGAAATTAATGTTCACATATTACGTATAACTTACAGGGTATGAAGAGGGTTGTGGTAGAAACATACCGTTAAAATATTTCCGCCTGAAATGGTGTATTTATCCAGAAATTAGTAAAACAACAACTGAAAATCTTTTTGATCTTTTGAAAGATCAAAAATAAAAGAGAAAAGACTTCAGAAATACTGTGGCTGTTTTTCACTGTTTTCTCAAAAAGTGGGCACCGTATGGGACTGAAATTTTCACAGATGACTGTTACTGTATCTGTCCTGATATTTTTTCCCATGAATCTGAATTTCTTTGATAAAAACCAGTATGATATTAGCTTAATTTGCTAAAAGTGAAATTTTGAGTTACAGTCCATTATTTATAACGCGTATACTTGTTACAAAACTGTAGAAATTACCCCCATTTTCACCTCGAAAGATGTTATGTCACCAGGAATATGTAGTCTTGAGTCTGAAATCTTGAAGTGGATGACTAAACGCATTCAATCTGATGCAGATACATGTAAATCAAATAGGAAAAGTGAACAGAAAAAGTATAAAAATAGAACTGACTTCAAGATCGGTTCTCGCTATAGCATGCAAGTCCATCCATTGATTCCTCTTGAGTGATTTCTGATGGGTCCCATCGATGGCGAAGGGGACGTGTATAGCACGGTCGCCGCTACCTCATTTTCCTTGCCGATATTTATTCCTGGCCACAGAAGTTTCGAGGTCCCACTCTCACGGTGATGCATAATTTGCATTTTCAAAAGCGTCGCAAAGACTTGTTTTGGTTTTGGGGTGTTTTTTTTTTCGCATGAATATAGGTAATCTAGAGCCTGTTTGTTTCGGACGAATCCTGCGGATCCGGATCCCATTTTTCGGATCCATCTCCTATGCAGGGTACGCTAAAATGGGATCCGGATCCAAAGGATTCATGATCCTTTGCGTGAAACAAACAGGCCCCAAGACTGTGCAAGGATTTTTTCTTTTCAATCATTGAGCCGCGTACTATCAAGCAATTTTTGCGGGAATCCACCCCCTTCCACCTTCCCTTCTCCCTAGCAACCTTTACCCGTTCCCATCAACCGAGTCCAATTTCGAGGCAGGACCCTACCGGGTATTTTAGTATTACCTCCAACGAGATTTGCGTCAACATCCGCGAGGCAATTAGTCTCAGATTATGCGGCGTGTAAACCCCCCCTGGATTCCAGTTACATATGTCAGGGTTCAAACAGGTCCAGTCTGGAGGGTGGGGGCAGGGGGGATAGTGGAAGGGACGGGTACAGGTAAATTTAGGTGGGCGTTAAGATATTGATGTGTTTGTAATGGTAAACAGCCACCATCTTCCATTATCCCTTGCTGTTGCAGCTTGCACCTTCGCCTTCCTGATTGAACAAAGCTTTTATCCCACGCCTCTACCGCTGACCTTGTCACGGCATTACTAGGAATATTCCCATCTGCCTCCCCGAGGCCCTGGTTATTCTCTCCCCCAGTTCCACGATCGGTCAGCGTAACAAACCCCAGCAGGTGAAATTTTGGGAGGAAACATTCCACTAGCCAAGCTTAAACCGCAGCGTCTCTTATGACGTCGCTCTGCTCTGTTTTGCTGAGGTGGGGGGTCGTGGCGCACGTGTCTTTCCGTCGTGCAGCAGCAGCAGTATCGTTCCGCTCATGTTGGTCTCCTTGCAACGGCCGCAGAGCCTTCTGCTGGAGATTGATTTTGTGCGATTTCTCATTCCATAGGATTCATGCCGGTAAAAGATTGCTTTGATATTTACGTGAACCCTATTGCACTGCTTTCACAATAAAAAAAAATGAAAAGCAAAATAAAGAAGTCCATATTTAAAGATGAAATGAAGCAGTAAACATACATATTTCATCAAATGATACCTCAAAAATATTCCATTCTAAATCATGTTTCATCTATAAAAAAAAGACAAAAATAAATTGAATCGTAGCAATTTCACCTGCAAAGCCATGGACTACAATCAATCATGAAAAAAAAAAGGGCCATGTCGAAAAAATTTGTACTGAACATTCATCTGCTGTCCCTGAAAAAAAGGTCAAATGGTGTCTCCTTTTTTCTCTCCGCTTGCTGTGAAAAGAAGCAATTGAAATGGAATTAACACTCGTATAAGCCTGCTGGGGCAAAACCGTGTGGAATGAATGCAGGATGGTGACAATGTTCAAGTTGACGTGAATGCATATTTACAATTCAGAATATTAATGCTTTGAAACCATTTCTGTCATCGTTTTATTGTACAGACCTTTCTTTGACAACGTTGTGGCCTGATTTTTTTCTCAAACCATTAGATGGCATATTAATTATGGGGAGGCATCTATGTGTTAAAGCAATTTTGTTTCAGAATTATTCAAAGACAATGTTGAATGTAAATGGAAACAAAATTGAACAATAATGGGAAAGTATTTTTATGTATTGCTATGGCAATGTATCTCTCATTGATTCAGTGACATTTTTAAATTTGTTTGGATTTTATAATTTTGTTTCCATTTTAAAACTACAGTATGAAGGTATTTCAGGATCATAATAGAGTATTTTTGTAAATAGCATTATATAGACCTTTCTTTTGGTTACAAACAACTGATGGTGGTTGGCACTGGCAGCCAAATGTTGCAAAATATTCAATTTCCATAACAGAATATGTGACCAAATGCAACATTTTAGCAAACTTTCCATGGCTGTGCAAAATGCATACCACCATTGTTTGCGTTGTGTTCATTACATTCAGCAATATTTTTGAATGTTTATGAAACATTGTTTTCAAATATGTTGTGAAATAGTTTTGCTTGGCTTTGATGGCTCGTCATAGTTTCCGCCATCTTGGTTAGCAAAAACTCGGGCTGTGACATCGCAAAAGGAAGGTCTATTATGTGGACCACCTTTTTATGGCCCTTTGTGCCTGCTCTCACGGTTACCTTGTTTTTTTTTTTTTTTTTTTTAACAATTTAAACCTGGGGGCCTGTATTAATTACAAATTAAGAAATAGTTGACACCTCATTATCACATTCTCTCCTCATTCCCTGCCCAGGGTCATTTGGTCTGAATTACCGGTAGTTCCTCTTGAATAGGACTGCGTCCCATTAGGCAAATTATTAGGCAATCAGTTCCATGCAATCGTCGAGATTGAAATAACATTCATCTTTCAGTTTCCATGTGATTTTGTAAGAGAAAATAAGACGTCTGTGAAATAGAAAAGGCCTCTTATCTATCATCGCAGTTATCCTTTTTGCATTTAAATTTTGCACAAATTGCCTGTAATGGCATTTGGCAATCATTTCTTCAAGATTAAAATAATATTCATCTTTCTGTTTCCAAGTGATTTTGCTAGAGAAAGCACGACATCTATAAAATAGAAAAGGCCTCTTATCTATCGCAGTTTTCCTTTTGTATTGAATTTTTTTCACAAATTGCCTGTAAATACAGTATACGGCCTTGTGTATAAAATGCAGTCTTTAGGCCCATGTTACACAAGGTAAATTACAGCCAATCAGTTCCTGGCAATCTCCAGAGAGAAATAACATCCATCCGTAAAATAATTTTCCTGGGATAGCGAGAAACTGGCAGAAAAAAGTACTTTTGTTATATCAAAATCTTTTTAAAATTTGTACGTGGTGTAGCTTGTTCCCTCCAAGTTGCATGTAAAAGAAACCTTTGTGTGACAAATCCTTTAAGCTTGGGAATGATGCAATGGGTTTTGCAAGAATTCTGTCACGATGAGTCCCATTAAGGAAGAATTATAGAACATGTGTCCCAAATCTCTGGCTGCTACGGCAAATAACACACAAGTCTATGGAAACGGCTGCAGTCACTGGCTAGTAGCTGCCATATGTGCGTGTGTGATTTGCGGCCGCAGCTAGAGATTTTGGGCGCGGGCTCAGTACCTTTGCACAGTTTTTTAACAGACCGACGTAATTTTCTGCGGAACCAACATTGACATTTCAAAAACCACTCGTGTGGAATGCACAGAGAGACTCCTAAGAAGCAAGCACGATTTGTGTGCTTCACATTGCCGCCGGCAATAGGCCTAGGCCTACACAGGTTTAACCCCTCCCCATAGCAGTGGTCGTAATTCTGTCCGCCGTCACGCATAAGTAATTTTAGCTTTTAGTTTAATTTGGTCTAAAGCATCATTGCTTACGTACACGCCCACTTTATTAGATTCCCCACTTGTTATTTTGGTCAAGGGTTTTATATTGATTTTGTTCTTCTTCTCGTTTTTTTCTCTGCTTCTTCTTCTTCTTCTTTTCTTCTTTTTACAAATTGTGCATGGATGACTGCATGCACGCAAGTGTCGCCCCGAGCTTCGTGCTTTGGCAGAATTTGCTTAATGGATATTTTGTAACTTTGTCCTTAACTGCGTTAACTGCATTCGGGGCCTTATTTCAGGTGACCCCTGCAAAGCAGGCCAGTTTCAAACTGGTATTTTGCCCATAGATGTTTCTCAACAGCAGAATAGTATTGCTTTTATCCCAACACAGGTTACCAAAAACTAAAAAAAATAGGGAAATGAATATTACCTCCAATAGTTTCACTTGGCTGTTTTTTTGTGCTATTAAAGCCCCCTCAAATATTGCCGACATGAAATATCCCTTTTATGTGAACTTCTTCACGTTTTGCTCTACAAACTTGTTATCAAACCGAAAAACAAAACCCTGCAATGTTCATCTTTAAGTGTAACAAGTTCTTGTCAAACTTCACTCTGAAGCTCATAAATTTGCCTGAAAATAATTTCCCGCCGAAAAATTCCACGAAACTGGGTCCGCTGTCATGTGTATATATAATCATTATTTGACTATTCCGTGGAGCGGCCATTTTGATTATGGAGCAGTTGGCAACACATTAATATTTGCTGAGCTAAAATAAGTTCTACTTAATAACAATCATGGAGTCGTCTCAAGACATCAGTCTCAATTTCAGTTGAGTGGGACCAATAGACACTTACAGTGCTCGGGCCGGAAAGTGGTTTTCAGCAAACAAAAATAGCAGTCGGTCCTGTTTTACTGAATTTTTCCGACCATTACTCATGATTTTTTTTTTCTCCGTCGCAGAGAGAATCGGCCGTTCCTTTTGGTTGCCATAGCAACACTTAAATTGTAACCGTAACTTTGAATTTCACGGCATAAAGTGGTCCGTGCTCAAGTTCTGGTAATTTGATTCAGATGAATTGCTTTTTATCTAATTCTTCTTCTTCTTCTTTTTTAATATTTCCAGGAAAATCTTCTTCTTGATGACGACCAAAACTTGAAACTGATAGACTTCGGATTAGCTGCAAGACCTAAGGTATTGTTTCAAAAAAATTTCCCATTTCGTTTTTTTTTTCAAAGAAAAGGATTCAATTTCCTTTATACTTTACCCTCTTTTCCAGTAAATGATAATGTATAATATTTGAAATATTTCAGTGGAAATTTGCTGTGACACAAGTAATTCACTTAACACCACGGGCCAATTTTCATATAGATGCTTAGCACAAAAAAATTGCTTAGCAAAAAAATGGCTTACCCCAAAAAACAAACAAACCACCATTAAAAATTCGATTTGATATTCATGGTCAGCGAACAACAGCCAAAGAACAATTGCAAGTGATACACAACACACGGAAATTTGGTTGTTAATCCTGTTTTTATTATAGGCAGAAATGTCATGCTTAGCAATTTTTTGTGTGCTAAGCAGCTCTATGAAATTGGCCCCCTGGTGAGTGCTTACAAAAAGAAATTGAGATTGCAGCTCTCGGAAATTACCCATCGTTTTTTTGAAATTTCAAAAACACTTATTTGGAATATTTCACTGTCACTCTTAATCAACAACGTCACAACATCTAATGGTCACAACGTCTAATGAGTATTCCTTGTTTACAACAAGGAGATGGAGCCTTCCGCTTCAAAGGAAAACCACAACACCTGTAGATCAAAGTACCCTGAGCCCAACCTCTAAGCCAAGTTTTTCGAGGAAAGGCCCTTGGTGGTGTCATCTTGAGAGATGATAAAGTGGAGGGACAGCCCCTCAATTTCTTGCAAAAATTTCTGTTTAGCGCCAGGTATCTTCCTCGGAAGCCCTCACTTATAACGATGCATGACTGGAACGGAAACCTTTGCAGAAACTGTGGGGGCGTTGGATTACGGAGACTGATGTTGTTTGATATCGAAGATGAATCGTGACCTTCCCTGGGATGACACACCTGTCACTGTCAACCCCCCACCCCCACCCACCCACCACCTTCTGGATGAATAACTGGCTTTGAATCTCCCCTTCCTCCTTGAAAGATAAGCCCAATTTTGAGCAAATGATTATAAATTGAGCACCGAGGTGGCTGACTTCACTTCGTCAGAGTCGCAACAACCGACGTCTTGCACGCTTCGTGATTTTAAACACCCCACTTCATTCTGACATTAGTCATCTATCATCCCTGCGCAATATGAGAGCTACTGCAGGGTTGAGAGAAGTCTTAAAGGTTACTTTATACTTTGGTTCTTGTCAAAGAAATGCTGGATTCATGGGCAAAAATATCAAGACAGATACAGTAACAGTCATCTGTGAAATTTCCAGTCCCATATGGTGCCCACTTTTTGAGAAAACAGTGAAAAATGGCCACATTCTTTTAAAAATATTTTCGCTGTTATTTTTCATCTTCCGAAGATCAAAATTGTTTTTGGTCATTGGTTTTACTCTTTTCTGGATGAATACAGCATTTCAGCCAGAAACATTTTAATGGCATGTTTCTACCATCACCATCTTTATATCCTGTAAGTTATACGTAAATCCGTGAAGATTTCTGTTTCGGTATGCTACCAAAGTATGATACTACCTTTAACAGACTCATCAAAATTGGATGAGTTTCGAGGGCACGGCGAATTGTGAATATCGTCGCTGACAGCTGCATTTCAAATCTATTTCCCTTGAAGTTTTTTTGTTTTTTGTTGTCTCGTCAATATTATGGGGGTGTGAGGGATCCTTCAATGATGCGCGGATAATTGAGAGGCTTAATGTGGCTCAATGGAACATCGTAGTGAAATATTGCGGATCATGATACCGGTACTTGCCGTTATCGGCCATTTTTTATCTCACTATCGTCGAGAGGAACTCAATGAAAATATGAATTTTTTTTCCCCGCCATTTCTCGCAGTATGGAAGTGGCATTATTACAGGATCTTGATTAATGGAACAATGTCCAATTTGTAATGAGCATTATTCAATTCTGCTCTTTACTTGTTTTCTTGGGGTGGGGGGGGGGGGGGGTGGGGGTGGGTAGGGGCCAATTTCACAGTCCTGCTTAGCAAAAAAACCATGTTTCTGTCGTTTAACAGGATTAACAACCAAATTTCCTTGTGTCGTGTATCGCTTGTGATTATTCTTTGGCTGTTGTTGGCTGACCATGATTATCAAGTGGAATTTGTAATGGTGGTTTGTTTTATCAAGCAAGACATTTTGTGCTAAGCATTTATTTTTGTGCTTAGCAGCTTTATGACATTAACACCAGGAGTACTGGGTGACTGGCTGTGACTGGTTATGAAATATAGTTGATAATAACGTGAACATGGACATGTACATGTACATGTACGTGTTTGTGTACACGCACACCATGCCCACATATGCAACGTAGCGATCACAGTGCTTCGTCATTATTACCCCTTCCCATTGGACCCTGCCAATTATTCCTAAGACGACCATCTCAGTTCCCCAGGGAGTGTACATGTACATGGACAAGCCTAGGTGCAGCTACATGATAGGAAAAGGGTTTCATTCAGACACATCATCCAGTGGCAAATTTCATGGAACTGTTAAGCACAAAATAAAATTGCTTAGCACAAAATGTCTTGCTCAATTAAACAAACCACCATTAAAAATTCCATTTGATATTCATGGTCAGTGAACAACAGCCAAAGGACAATCACAAGTGATGCCCAACACATGGAAATTTGGTTGTTAATGCTTTTTTTGTTAAGACAGAAATTTCATGGTTAGCAAATTTTTGCTAAGCAGGGCCGTGAAATTGGCCCCAGTTCTACCTCTCTTTCCCTGAGGAGGTGGCTCTGAATTGGCGGCGTTATCTTCAAAATAGGGCCTCCACCTCCCCTTCGGTGATTTGATAAGGTGGTTCTTGCCATCTTAATTTCGCCGTATTTTATCCTAGTCATGATGAGCTTTGCCGATTTGGCGCAGTCATGATTATAGGCCTAAATCCCAGTCAATAACACCAGGGGAATCCATTTGCACGTCCGCCCGGTGGCCCGTACCGTACCGGTACAACTGCGCGGTACATGACGTCAGCAACACGGCGTTATCAATTACCCCAGTCCCGGTAACGCACACCTCTAAAACATCGATTGATTCATCCGGGACGATTTCCAGAACCTGCTAGAATGCTTGTCTCGTCTTTCATAGACAGCCAAAGCCGCCATGTGCCGCCAGTATTCATAGGTGTGACCCAAAAAAAGAAAAAAAAACTTGCTCCGGCAGACGGCAGAGCCCGATTTGTCCCGCTACCACGACGCCAATACCCATCACAGTTGAACAAACAATATACCCTCGTAATTTGTACTGGCACGGTAAACATGTCTGGCGATGACATTGTGAAATATGTACATGTACGTATAAAGCCGCCCACCAATATTATCCATCATGCACGGGACTGTGTACTGTATATCACTCGGAATACAAACATCGCCGTGTTGATAATTTCGCGAGAGGCCGGACATTTTTGGCTCATTGTAAATTAGACATTGCAAACATTTCATCACATGTGTAGGGGTTTGCTGTATGTCCATGGAAATAGCATCAAATGTATCATGCGTACATTACATATTACATGAATGTACAGTACATGTACATGGAAGCACAGCACAGTATCCATGGTATCGTGTATTTCAAATTTCAAATTTTATGATTTTCAGCTGTTTTCAATTACCGGTAGTATAAAGTAATATGCTGTTCACACACTTGCATAATTTAACAAGTACGTGTCATGCTGCATGTATACACACGCAGGTTCGGCAATAAAAATTAAATTCTTTGCATTTCGCAACAAATGAAAGTTATGTTCTGGAATTTTATATTCCCAATCTGAGATCTTCCCACATGGTTAGTAGAAGTTAATCCGCAGGAGACCATTACAGTTTAGGGCTAGTTTTTTGTTTAACCTTGGGGATTTTATGTTTTCATCCCGAATGAAATGTGACTCCATTGATGGTCAGACGAAGAGGCGTTTTTGCATTTAAAGTGGCTTAGGATTGGTCCCGTTGGAATTTTTAAAGAGAACTTTCATTCTTATAATTTTTTTTTGGATAAATGTCAAATTGAAAATAAATGACCCATTTTTGGACCCATTAAGAAAAAAATTCAACTCATGAAATCCATTGTAAATAATTTATATTGATGGACTTAATTGCCAGTAAATGTGCTACAGCAAAAATAAAACAAAAAACCTTAACAAAAAACATAAATTCTTGCTTGGGACGAAAGACAAGCACCAACCATTACAGAGTTTGCGGAGGGAATATCAGTAAATTTACAAATGTACATCAATTGTATTGTGGCCGTAATGGTTGAAAAAAGGTTCTTGGCTTTTTGTGTACATGTGCAATTGTACAGTTGGTAATTGCTTTTGTAATCGCTTGAGTTATTCTCAAGGACTGGTCATAGATGTAAATTTGCTTGGGGCAGTGTTGCAAATTGGACGTGAGTACTCCGGCCAAATTGCCCGCACGATTTTTTTTAACCATTTTCTTATTGTTTGTTTAGTTATTTGTTTTGAAAGTGCTGAAAATAAATTGTGCGTATGCTTGATTCTGCATGCACGTAACGTTGGCGTCAGACACGTGTCGCCCGAGCGCCGAGCACGTGTGTTTGACGGCGTAAGCAGCTGTGCTGTACATGTATGCCGGCGTCATCTAAATTATTCAGCGGGAAACCGAGACAACAACACAAAAATAATGATGACCGTCTGACAGCCTGACTAATGATAAGGTCTTCGGTACCCAGTCAGGCTTATCCGTGGATCTCTTTTTTTTTACGTCAGTCGTCTGATGATTGGACGTCCAGGAGGATTGACCATCTGGGTTTTTTTTTTTATCGCAATTGATCACCTGCTGTCTGTATGTCGGTGCCGTCGCAGGTGCGTTTAGGGGGTTCGCTAGCTGCATCTTGTGGTGCGGTGCGGCAATTGGCGCAAGAGTATTAACAGCAATCGACTAGCTTTTAGGGACAGCTGTTTCTTTGAGAGGGGTTGGCTTGGGATGGGGTTTTTTAGGGTATGATGGTGAAGGGTTCAGGTTTGGGGCTTCATTTGGGGGCTTACGAAACAGAGTCTCAGGCTCAGGCTCAGGCTCCGTCTCCGTCTCCGGCTCTGGCTCCGACTCCGACTCCGACTCCGGCTCTGGCTCTGGCTCTGGCTCTGACTCCGGCTCTGTCATCCATATGCTGAAAAAATAGGTTGTGGTTTTTCGTTGAAGCTGAAGCTTTGTTTTATTTTTTGCAAACCAGAGAATCTACAATCCGAACCACGGCCAAAAGCCTTCTATTTTTTCAGAATGGATTCACGAAATGGAGCCGGAGCCTGAGCTTCTGTTTCGTAAACCCCCTACATATATAGGTACCGGTACTTATTAGGCTTGGAAGTGTGATGAAGAAGTGAGGTGCAAATGGGAGACGTTTGGTGAGTCGGTCTTGAGTCAACAGCGCACGCACACGCACGCGCATGCGCAATACAACGCACACATGCTAACAATTGCGCAAGCATGGTTTGCGCGTGCGCTGTTGACTCAAGACCGACCCTCCAAAAGTCTCCCATTGTGGGAGCTATAGGGGTGAGTGGTAAGGTACGGTGAATACTATCCACTAGAGGGTTTGACTCAGTGGCTTCATGGTTCACTTGAAGGGCTTGGAAAGGTGAAGAACAAACATTCTTCATTCATTACCTCCACCGTGCAAAGCTTCAAATCTAATATGGAATGATCTAGGCTATGTTTAGTTGTGGCACAAAAACAGCACAAAGTACAATTTGCAGAAAGTAAGAAAATACCAAATATCTGAACACAGAATATAAAATGATTTGTGTTTCTTTTTTTTGCTTGAGCTCGTCAAGTGTGTTAAAGCATACAAATGTTTGATTAAATCCAGGACTCACATTTTGCAGTTGATTGAACGCTTGTGTTTGTTTTTGTTTGTTTGTCCAGGGTGGAATGGATCAACATCTGGAGACTTGTTGTGGGAGCCCAGCGTACGCAGCGCCCGAACTGGTTTCCGGGAAACACTATCTTGGCGCTGAGGTAAGCCGTTAGGCTCGGGTGAAACCAAAAATAATAAGATTCCGATCAATATGCACTGACGGCATCTCCCAAAAGATAGGAGCTCTGAAATATGAGACATTGCACGGCCCCAAAATGAAAAAGAAATGAGGGAAATCGATCAAGATTATGGGATGATTCACATTAGGGGCTAATTTTATGGAGCTGATGAACACATTAAATTGTTTAGCACAAGATCTTTTGCTTGGCCTGCTGATGCTGCTATTAAACCCCAAATCTGCACAATTGTACAGCTTGTCTGACCTGGGGTCGATTTCATGAAGCCCTATGATCGATCTTAACTCGAGTTACGAAGGATAACCCATCGTATCCTACGACTTCTACGTGGGGCTGCAATGCATCCTAAGTCCTACGGTTGATAGAAAGTTACGATGAGTTTGGTGAAATCGACCCCAGTTTGGTTTTTCAGTCAGTTTCCCTTGTGGTTTAATACTTGATGAAGATTTTGGTTTTGAGGTTTTTTCTCAGCCAATATTTTTAAGCAGTATAAATCTCTTCCTCCTAATGTTGGGGACATTTGTCCTAGGGCCTAATTTTCACAGTGCCGTCTTTGATAAAGATTAAGCTGGTTTCCATGCTTAATGTGGCAGGACAAATTTGATTTAAAAGCGTAGGTGTAATTCACAAATTAGCAAGATAATTTATGTATGTACGCCGTGGGCTTACTTATTTACTCCACTGAATAAACTGCACTGAGTGTACGTGTGACATTAATTTTGGTTCTGTTCATCTTCCAGGCTGACATTTGGAGCATGGGTGTGCTGCTGTATGCTCTCCTCTGCGGGTTTCTGCCGTTCGACGATGATCAAGTCGTCACGCTTTACAAGAAGATCTTGAAAGGGGAGTACGAGGAGCCCCGGTTCCTGTCAGACGGGAGCTGCGACCTCTTGAAGCAGATGTTACAGGTTGGTAGGAAGAGGCTCATCAGACCTAGGGAAGGGGGATGAAGAAGGCAAGGGTAGGGTTGGAAGCTGCGACCTCTTGAAGCAGATGTTACAGGTTGGTAGGAAGAGGCTTATGAGACCTAGGGAAGATGGATGAAGAAGGCAAGGGTAGGGTTGGAAGCTGCAACCTCTTGAAGCAGATGTTACAGGTTGGTAGGAAGAGGCTCATCAGACCTAGGGATGGGGGATGAAGAAGGCAAGGGTAGGGTTGGAAGCTGCGACCTCTTGAAGCAGATGTTACAGGTTGGTAGGAAGAGGCTCATCAGACCTAGGGATGGGGGATGAAGAAGGCAAGGGTAGGGTTGGAAGCTGCAACCTCTTGAAGCAGATGTTACAGGTTGGTAGGAAGAGGCTTATGAGACCTAGGGAAGATGGATGAAGAAGGCAAGGGTAGGGTTGGAAGCTGCAACCTCTTGAAGCAGATGTTACAGGTTGGTAGTGAGATACTCGTCAAAGCTAGGGATGGGGGATGAAGAAGGCAAGGGTAGGGTTGGAAGCTGCTACCTCTTGAAGTAGATGTTACAGGTTGGTAGGAAGAGGCTCATCAGACCTAGGGAAGGGGGATGAAGAAGGCAAGGGGGTAGGGTTGGGAGCTGCGACCTCATGAAACAGATGTCACAGGTTGGTAGTATACAAATATCACATGGTTTGAGGGTGGGCAGTCGATTCTAGCTCCCGAGGTGTTGGATGTTGACAAACTATATTAGTTTGTCAACTTCCAACACCGAGGGAAGCTCCATTTGTCCATCCTCAAACCATGTGATATTTGTTTTACTATAGCTCATAAATATTCTTTATTGTCCACAATTTCGTCAAGAAGTGCAGCAAAACGCTACTTTTCGTGAACTTTATGTAGGGAGTAGTTCACGCAAGCTATTGCGTATGTTTACACACGACAAACCTACGTGAAGCTCGAAGCATATTTTTCCATCATGCCTTAATGACCATTAATCTCATCATATATATAAATATGGAACACGACCTACTTTTTTCTGGGTCACACGGTGTGTATGCAAGCAATCCCGAATTAAAAAAAATAAGAATCAGTTCCTTCGAATCCTAATTCTCCTAAAATATAAACAAGTGGGCGATAAAAGTATTTTCCCCGGTTCCTCAACTGGCGTCATGTGTAGTCCAATCAGCAGGCTACCAGGAAAGAAAAACAAAAAAATTCAAAGACCAAAAGCATTTTTTTTTTTACCACTCCGGAAATTCTTGGTTATTCCACACATTTATCATCCCCAGGAGATTTTTCGGTGGAAGGGGGCTCTTACTTTGAGAGAAAACAACCGGTAATGGAATAGAGGCTGATCATTCTGTTCATTTAGCCCAGATTTATCGGGGTTTTGGGGAGGCTAGGCACTAGGCAGACTTGGGAGTAATTACATCCGCCCTCGTAGCCCCGGGCCCCGGCGCAAAATGCACTCGTCCTTTCTATTCATAAATACCATCCTATTCAAGATGAATGCGTTGGGTGTTTGGGGCCAAATTTCGGCGATGAAAACAGATTTTGCATGGTAAACAGTTTCTGGAATTCCTGTTTAAAATTCTCCGCTATATGAGGAATCATAAACTGGGAAAGGTTAGAGAAGTTCAGCGGATAAATACATTTCTGCTAATTCCATGTACAGTTGAACGCCGCTATAACGAACATAGCAGGATGCACAGATATTGTCTGTTATAGTGGTCGTTCGTTATAATGATTTAAGGAGCCATATTTGTATTGTACACAAAAAGGGGGGCCAAGGATGATGTTCGGTATAGCCAGATGTTCCGTATAGCGGTTCTTATAGTGGCGTTCCACTGTATTACTTAGTATGATGTCTTTTCATGCAGAAAACATTTTGAATAGTTTGTAACTTTTCCCAGAAAAGCAATAAACTGCTGCAACCAAAATAATAACCAAACTGCCTGGACATCATCAATGGAGTCACTTTTCACCGGAGATGAAAAAATATAATCCCCCGGGTAAAAAAACTGTGGCCGTAGACTGAAGTAAACAAGCCATGCGGGAAGATCTTAGATCGGGAATGCAAAATTCCAGGGCATAACTTTCGTTTGTTGCGAAATGCAAGGAATTTGATTTTTATTGCCCAAGCTAGGTGTATGTACGTGCAGTGTGACACGTACTTGTTACGTTGTGCAGGACACCACATTACATATTAAAGGTAGTATCATACTTTGGTAAGAGACCAAAACAGAAATGTTCACAGATTTTACTTGTAACTTTCAGGGTATGAAGATGATGCTAGTAGAAACCTACCGTTAAAATGTTTCCGCTTGAATTGGTGCATTTATCCAGAAATTAGTAGAACCACAACCGAAAATCTTTTTGATCTTTTAAAAGATGAAAAATAAAAGAGAAAAGACTTAAGAAATACTGTGGCTGTTTTTCACTGTTTTCTCAAAAAGTAGGTACCGTATTGGACTGAAATTTTCACAGATGACTGTTATTGTATCTGTCTTGATAGTTTTGCATATGAATCTGCATTTCTTTGACAAAAAATTAAGTGTGATATTACCTTTAATCGACCACGCATGAAAATCATAAAATTCACAATTTTAAACTTGATCTTTGCCCCCAAAATGTTGATGTTGATTGTTTGACTCGTAATAGGTATCTCCCAAGAAGAGAATCACCATGGAGAATTTGCTGCAGCATCCGTGGGTCAAGAAGGGCCACGGAGGTACCCTCAACTGGCAGTCTCAGTGCGAGGTAAGACCAGGGGAAACGATTTGTCAGTCTCACTCTCTGTCCCCCTATCATGCCTATGTTGCTGACCTGCGGTCGATTTCACCAAACTCTTCGTAACTTACGATCAATCATACATGTATTTCTTTTGATGCATTGAAGCCCTACGTAAGATAGGCCCCCTACGATGGGTTATCCTTCGTAACTCGAGTTGCGATCGATCGCAGGGCTTCGTGAAATCGAACCCAGCTCTTGTCTTTATGAATGTGTATTTTAGCCATTCAACCAGGGCCCATGGCCCTACTTACCCTAAGCTCAGAACCCGCACTTAGGGAAGCAGAAATTCTGCTTATGAGACTATGTATCGTGGATAAGAAAGGATTTTTCAGTTGTGTGCGTGTATAGTTCCATAAAACTAAGATTTCTTGCTCACTTTGAGATTTGATGCTAACCCAGTAAGCATAGAATGAGAATCATAAGCACCGAACTATAAGCAGTAATTGGGGCCCTGGTTTGAAGCAAGATTCAGTGCCCTTATAGGCAGATGCTGGCGAATATATGAATGCTATTATAACGATGGAGTGCACGCACTGTAAGAATTGTGGTCCATTAACATAGCTAGAATCAATCTCTTCCTATAATAGCCTTTATACAAAGGTCATGCTAGGATTGAATTGTCAGACCCTCGGGACATTCCAAGAAAGATTTACGATAAACACTCTATTCACCCTTATGGTATAGTTTAATATTTACAGGAGTGCATTATTTATCAAGGATATCATATAAATCTTGCCCCAACTTGGCCCTCGAGTCAGAACGACTCTCATTTGTAGTGAAAGTCAGAATCTGCTCAGATTGTATTTTGGTCACAGATAGATCTCTTTGACCTTTAAAACAAACAGCAACACAAATAAGATCTCTCAAAAAAACAGTTCTCTCTGAGAAACCTACTTCCCACCTTCCAGGAAGTTGCAAAAATACTTTTTTTATCATTAATTATTCATATGGACCAGGCAGTCCTACTTCGTCTTTAGTTCACTTAGAGTCAAAACACGACCCAGAATGACATTATTGGGGTGAATGTTTGGCACGGTTGCCACGCTGGCACAAACATTTGCAGCTGTTGGTTGTCATGTTGTGAAGTTATTCAGTCCATGTTGCGCATGTTGTGCTGGCGACCTTGGCTTGTATTAAGGCAATTTGTCAGTCTCGTTCGAAATTCGTTTTTTTTTTAGAGCCTCCCTAGGGATATGTGTACCCGCGCTCTCTCTGCGACGTTTCATCAAATTGCAGTGTGAATATTAGATTACTTCAATACATTATGTTCACACCTTGCAGTGGTATAGATAGGAGGTTCTGGTTATCAGAATGCGTGATATATAAGTCTGAATGAAATGAGCTTGAAGGAGACCTTGATTTTTAAGGAGAGTGAGAGTGATCACTCTCCTCCGCTCTCCTTAATGTTTTCCAAGGAGAGTGAAAAAAAGAGCTCCTTAACAATTTGAGGAGAACCGTCTTTTTTCAAAACATTACATAATTTTTACTAGCTGACTTTTACCCTGTGTGGAAAATACAAAAATAGTAATATATTTTATGTAATCTTTTTCGACAGGACAAGCAAAAGTTTGCATGTTCTCTTTTTCCGACACCGAACACATACGAAAACTTGGTTTAGCAAGAGCAAACTGCTCTCTTTATTCACTAGTATGAGTAGGGCCTATGTTGATTTAAGGAGTTGGATTTGCATATCAAGCTTGATTTTTGTTTGTGAGAGCAAATCACTCTCCTAAATTCTCTACGTTGATTTAAGGAGAGCGATTTGCAGCTCTCCTCATTTTTATTAAAATGAAGGCCTGTAAATTGAAGAGTTTGTTTTTATTTATAACGGTATTTTGACTTTTTATGGGTTGTTGTTCGTGTGAAAGTGGAGACAATTCGTGCGATTTGAATGGGAATAGTCCAACAAAATGTTGTCTTAAAATGCTAGGCTGTTTTTGAAAAGTAATATAAAATGGTCATAACATTTTAGGATTATGAATATTAAATGATTTTTGGTCGGGAAATAGATAATATTCAAATTAGGCTTGCCCTTCACCGACGTGGATGAGCACTTTATTATACTCAGTGCTTGCGAGAGCACGTGAAAAAATCACATGCTTGCTCAGGTGGGATTCGAACCCACGACCTCCTGCTTACTAGTGCAGATGCCTTACATTTTAGGAATTCTTTACATATATTGTTGTGTTTTTCGGCTTTTACAGAAAAATAACTTGAGTGTGGACTGTATAGCGGAGATGGCCGAATACTACGGCAAGACCAAAGATGATGTGATGACCATTGTCCAACAGGTATGAAAACTGACCGTTACAAATGACCATTACATCAGGTGTTTCTGTGGTACATGCATGTTAACTTGGGATTGTTTTCACAAGGCTTTGCGGTTCATTTCAAAGATGACCTGTGGTTCATGTCTAAGATAATATGCCAGTATCACCCTAGTAACATATTTTTTGAGGAAGTGGAAGTGCAAGAAGGAATCACCCTTGGGTCAAGAGCTGCTTAGCACATTAAATTTGCTTAGCACATTAAATTTGCTTAGCACATTAAATTGCTTAGCACATTAAATTGCTTAGCACATTAAATTGCTTAGCACAAAAATAGCTTGCCCAATAAAACAAACCACCATTGAAAATTCCATTTGATATTCATGGTTTGCGAACAACAGCCAAAGAACAATCACAAGTGATACACAATACGTGGACATTTGGTTGTTAATCCTGTTTTTATTAAGGCAGAAATGTCATGCTTAGCGAATTTTTGTGCTAAGCAGCTCTATGAAATTGGCCTCTGTCCTTGGCAGCAATGTTGTCTGCAAACGTTGAGATTCTGCATAAATTTCAGTTGTGCAAAACAGTATTTCTGGAAAAAGCAAAAAAAAAACAACCAAGAATCAGAGACGTTCTCCTTCCCGTTGAAGGAGTCGGCTTTGCATATTTATGATTTTTGCCTTGATGCGGGTAGAATTGTTTACTCTTGTCCCTGCCCTAACCTCGTCAATGCACAACCGATAATCTTCCTCAAAAGGTGTCGACGACGGAAAGGTCATGCCTGTGTTTCTCCGTAAAACCTTCGCCAGGATTTTAGGAGGGGAAAGCACACCCACATATCCCCTACAACTTTCGCAGAAGACGGCGTTTTTTTTTTTCTCTTGCAGCAGAACTTGATAAAAATCACTCGGGGCGCTCCATATTCTCATCTCTCTGTTTTTTTCTCTTCTTTCTCCCGTTTGTCTCCTCGGCACAAAATGTCACTCGAGGCAAGAGACGTTCATAGTCTGGTTTTTTATTACCGCGCGTCGTGGCAAACCTGCTCGCTCACTATCAAAGCCCAGCCTCATATTTCATCTGCAACATTAAAACAATCAATGCGATTAATATAGCACGGACTATCTAGGCGGTTGATTTTAGCCACGCCCCCTTCTCTCTCCTCCTCTTCCCCTCCCCCCTCCCCCCAGGGGCCCTAATTATCCTATTACATTCGTAGTTTATTTCATTTTTTTCTTTGGTTAAAGAGACGGATGTCCGTTTGGCTGCAGATGAGGTGGGATTGTGGGTGACAGTTCCCTGGTAGTTATTATTGAATTATACGTGATACTGTTCAGGCCCCCGAGGTGTATTATTATTCATATTTTCAAGACTGATCAGTGCGCTCTAAGACAGACGGATGTAGGAAGCAAAGACAGATACAAAAACCTGGCGTGAATATTTGTCTCTTAAAGTTAAGCTTTTCAATTGCAAATTTCATAATATAGCGAGAATGGGTGCATTGAACGTGACATTTTTTTCTTTCGCTAAAAGTTAGGAGGGCCTGACGCGTTTCGATCCTAGCAAGATCTTTCTCTTTTGCCTTTGAGAAAGATCCTGCTAGGATCGAAACGTTTCAGGCTCTCCTAACTCCGAGCATTTGATATATTTCAGGTCAATTTGGCCGATGAGCAGTTTGCAGCAGTTTATTACTTGTATTTTTTTTCTTTCATTGGAAGAAATCATTTAGGAATGGGGTAGTTTTCACAATGCATAGAATTTTTGATAGACAACATTTTGTCCGACCGAGTTTAAGCAGTGATATGTACCTCTTGTAAGTAATGTCAGCTTCTGGTTTCAATCCGTGTAGGACTCCATTGGGAGCATTGGGAATGCGGTGTGCATACTCGGCATTCATTAGTGCTGTTTTTCGGGCCCGGATGGCTTACTTTCAGAGGGTGATGGAGGAGTTATGTTTAAGATACTGAGTTTAAGGATGTGGAGTTTTGAGGATCGGGTCCCAAAAGCATAGTTTTTAGGGAGATAGCCCTTTAACGAGACCGCACTAAAATGCAGAGAATTCCTCCTCTCTGCCCTCCCCCACCCCCCTCTTTCTCGATCTCTCGCTTTATCGCCCTTCTTCCGAGCTCATAGGTCTTTGCAAGCATCTGGAATTGTATATCACGACGGACCTGGTTGCTGCTTGTGTAGGCCCATGACTTCTAAGAAGAGCCCTTAAGTCCCAAGCTCTACGCGATTCCCGTCCGAAATTCAGCCGAGGTTCCTAATTTATTCCTGTCCTAGTGCGGCAAGGAGAGAAAATCTCACGTGCTGTAGCCTCTCCAAATCCAGCCAAGCTCGTCACCTTGTGCTCTTGTTGATTTTGGCAAGGACGCAGGACTGTAGAGTTCAGAAACTGTGACTTTCATGAAATAGCTTGTAGGGCCCAGTTTGGGACAAGTTCCAAAAAGAATGTGCCATATGGATACTGCACAGTGTGGTATTTTTAAAGATACACAGGACTGTAGAGCCCTGGGCAAATTTCATTGAGCTGCTAAGCATAACAATTCGCTAAGCATGACATTTCTGTCTTTAATAATAAAGACTGGATTAACAACCAAATGTCCATGTGTTGTGTATCACTTGCAATCGTTCTTTGGCTGTTGTTCGCTTACCACGAATATCAAATTGAATTTTCAATGGTGGTTTGTTTTATTGGACAAGCCATTTTTGTGCTAAGCAATTTTTTGTGCTAAGCAGCTTTATGAAATTGGCCCCTAGCACTCTGAACTTTGTTTGAGGCTTGATGGCCCAATGTGGTCCGAGTCCAAAGAATGTGCCACAGGAATATTGCACAGTGTAGTAATTTGGTACACTTGACTGTAGAGCCCAGGCACTGCAACTTTAATGAGGCTTGATTGGTTTCAACTTGGTCCAAAATTATTTATTAAGCTGATTTGGGGTACTGATTTGTTTTAGACTGCTGATTTATTCATTTCAAAGGTCATCATTTGTGGAATCTTGTGAAAAATGTTCAGTTAACGGTGAAGTTGTGTTCTTTTTAATGTAATATTTGTCTTGTTGTTCATGCCATCTGTATGCCAGATATATTATATGCATGATGGAACAGCTTTACTTTGTCACTGTCATTTGAACGATGCCTTACAGTTGTGTGTTTGTGTCCCCCCCCCCCCCCAAGCCCGTCCGCCCGTCCGCCCCAAGCTCTGATCCTTCCTCAACTTCTGTCAGTCTCGAGAGATGATTGTTTTCATTCCTTGGCCTACATGCCACACGAGGCCAATTTCAGGCAGCAATTGATCTCCAAGATTCAGGTTTAAGATTCTGAGTCATCCAGGGATGTTCTATCTAAGTTCATGTACAAAAAAATAATAATCGAAATGCCTGCATCCAGCATGTCCTTCGTCTTTCCCTCCCATCCCCTAAAAATACCGCCCCCTTCTGTTCCCTTGTTCCCCTGTTTGCATTTTGTCACCCCATCATCTGATCAAAAATGTGTTTCAAAAACATCTTCT
This sequence comes from Astropecten irregularis, assembly GCA_963971285.1. NCBI lineage: Eukaryota > Metazoa > Echinodermata > Asteroidea > Paxillosida > Astropectinidae > Astropecten > Astropecten irregularis. Next base: position 2,906,160 of record OZ020263.1, on the reverse strand, counting down.
GAGTTTGATTTTCAGTTGTTCTGTTCTGACTGTTTACGTTACGTTGCCTCGCCTGCATTTTGGTTTTGTTTTTGTTTTCGCAGTGGCACTATGACGAGACCACAGCCCTATACTTTTTACTCCTCAACAGCTACATTAGAGGCTGTAGACTCAGGCTACCTCCGAGAAGTAAACCCCTTGGGGAGAAGGTAAAAAAAAGCAGACAACAACCTGGGCGTACTGAGGGTTGCAGTGGGCGTGCGTAGTGTGTTTAGAATGAGGGTTGTGGGCGTATGGTAGGGCTTTCTGGGTTTGAGCCCCTTTTTTAGATGAGCTTGAGGAAAATTTGAAACCCACATTTTGGCCATGTCTGAAACGGGTTCCCAGAGCTATGGCTAATTAAAGGTAATATCATTCTTTATTAGCATATAATACCAAAACAGGATTCTTCACAGATTTACATATAACTTACAGGGTATGAAGATGGTGATGGTAGAAACATACCGTTAAAATTGTTCTGCCTGAAATGCTGAATTTATCCAGAAAAGAGTAAAACCAATCGACCAAAAACAGTTTGGATCTCAGGGAGATCCAACACTTTTTGAATAGATTTTAAAATAGCTCAAACGTTTTTCAATGTTTTCTCAAAACGTTGGCACCGTATGTGACTGGAAATTTCACAGATGACTGTTACTATATCTTTCTTGATATTTTTGCCCATGAATCTGCAAAAACCAAAGTATGATATTACCTTTAAGGCAAAATGTAACTGGTGTAAGTAGAGCTATCGGGTAGTTTGCATATCACTGTGGGTACTTACATGTCACTGGGTTCTTATTGAAAACAGTCAATGAGATGGTCAGTGAGGAGATGTGGTCATGGAGTGAAGGCAAGTGTATGGAATTTGTCATGAGCATGTGCATGGTTGCTTAAATGCGTTGCATATCGCATCCCAAACATTTGGACATGAAATGGTGTATATGTATGTCATCCATCAGCTTCAAGCTTTATTTACCTTATTTTCAAGTTGAAAGAATTTGTTGTCATGGTTTTCATTCCTCCCTCATCCTGGTGTCTTTGAAATCATTCTTATCTCCCCTTTGTTTTGTTTTTTTAGGCACACAATGCAAATTTATCGACCAACGATCACCACCTCCGCCACAAGAATCACCAGCACCCTACCCACCTTGAACTGCCGACCAGCTCCCCGTACAAATTCTCTTCCATGGAGGAGGGTCTGGAGAACATTGAGGCCTACCGCAACTCCTCCTCCACCACCACCCGGCACCACCAAGACCGGCGGCACTCCGCCGACGTCTCCCACCTCCTGTTCAAGACGTCGGCGCCCAGCCACAATTCAATGCACCACGAGGGCACCTATGTTACGCCGGGTAACGCGACGGGATCATCGTCAACCAAGAGGAACGTCTACGGGAAAGAGAACCACCATCTGAGTGACTTTGATGACTTTATCAGGCCCATGGGCTTGCCGCTTAAGACGCCCGTGCGGAACAGGAGCAAGAGCGACGCTAAGGAGAGCGGGAGGAAACGGGGCGGGGCTAAGGCGGAAGGCAAGACACCCGTAGTGCCCACCCTGTCCCTGCCGGTGCCCCACGTCACACCTTCGAGATCAACGGATCATAATTTACACCTTTTGCACATCGACCATCTGACTCCAGACAAGAGGTGAGTTGCTAAACGGTTGGTGAATTACATCATCAAGCGAGGTCAGAGGTCACAGAAGCTGGGTTTTTACAAAACATTTTGGGCCTGTTTGTTTCGGCACGGGATCAGTGATCTTGCAGATCCACGTCCCATGCAGGATACGCTAAAATGGGATGTGGATCAGCAGGATCACTGATCTTGTGCGCGAAACAAACAGGCCCTGTTAAAGGCTGTGTCTCAATTCTCTGGCTGCGGCTACAAATTACACATGTACCTATGGCAGCCACTAGCCTGTGACTGCAGCCGTTTCCATAGACTTGTGTGTAATTTGCGGCCGCAGCCAGAGATTTGGGACACAGCCTAAGGTTAATCTAACAATGAGTTGTCAGTATCACCACAGTGATTCGTATTGTGACATCACACTTTGCTTATAAAGATTAATTCACACTTAAGATCAATCTCAGTGCTTCGTGAAGCCAACTGCAGGGGCCGATCTTAAAAAACTTACGACGCATCGCAGAGTTAAGACGCATCCTTACTCTATGGACTCATTGCATCTATACGACGCATCACAAATCGAGTTGCTGCGACGCGTCGCTTTATGAAATCGGCCCTAGGTCTCATTAGTTTTCCGTCTCAGCATTTTTTAAATTTGCTTCTGTGTTTGACGGAGGCATCTAGAAGTGAGCAGATTTTCATAAATTGAAAAATTGAAGTCACTTCAACTTTTCTTCCCCCTCGTTTGCCAGAGCGGTGTCTATGGAAGATTCCCTCGACCTTGATCCGGACGATCAACCCCGGAATTCCAACCTCCGCAAGTCCAGTCTGACCGGCTCGGCCAAGAAGATCTTCGGTAGCTTTGAGAAGGGTCTGGACAAAGTCAAGGACTTCTTGACACCTCGGAAATGGTCCATCACCGGTCACGAAGAGCCACGCAAAGTCAAGGTAAAAATGGAAAGTTATCAAATAACCACAAGGGAAACTGACTGGTTGACTTTTAAGTCATTGAAAAGTGAACAAAGAATAATTGACTGGAGCGGGATTTGAACCAGCGAGCTCCGGAATACTGTACCTGCGCTCTTACCAACTGAGCTATCCAGCCCTATGTTGGTGGTGTCCCTAATTGTAGTCAATTATCTTTGTTCGTTTGGCAGTCAGAAGCCATGAAACCATTCACATACCCCTATATCCCAAGGATCATTTAAGATACGCGCAGCATTAGCAATGCATTATGCTGCAACCTAAGAAACAGTGCATGGGGGATCACTCAAAGAGGATGCAGCTTTTTAATCAATATAATCATCAAATAACCACAAGAGAAACTGATTTGATTTTTTGGGTTCACTCTTAAAAAGTAAAGCTGTGTATCCTACTTAGAGATGAAAAAGAAAAAATAATAATAATAAATCCAAGTAATACATGTCTCAGAAGAGAATTTAAGATGGTATTAAAAATAGGAAAAGTGCAAAACGAGCAAAGTTAATTCGTGAAAGATAATTGATGTACTCTTTGGGTTCATAGGGTTGCCTTTTTGCTGATGGCACGGCCGTTTTCAGCCTCACAAATCTGTCGACAGTGGGAACAGTTGTTAAGAAAATATTTCAACCACTTCAAATGGCCTGGCGAGATTTATTATCTGCCGTCAAAACACGCACAACCTTTTCTTCTCTGATCCCATCTTAAAGCCCACCCCAAATGTCACACAAACATCATTAAGTATTTATACTTGATGAAGGTAATGGTATGGAAATGCTTGTCCTGCTTTAGTACTGCAGATTCCTCTTAATCACGTAATCTGGATTACAGGGGCTTAATGCCAAGTGAGCTGTGACCTACTTTAACGCCCAATCTAAACATTTGTAGGATTATCATGTATATATGGACGTCTTTCCCGGTTGCGAGGCTTCTGAGCGTAATTAGGCATGCTCGATTGGGCTGAGGTTTTACAAAAACAAACAGCCCCTTCCCGCTTAATAGTCGGTCTGAACCTTCATTCCTTAGGAATGTTATTTAGAATATAGCGTGGTACCTAACACGTAATGCATTCCTTTCCTGACAGGTATGTGGGCAATATCATTGTTGTATTTTTTTTTCAGTTTAATAGGCCTTTTCACGTTACAAAAAAACTCTATTTCCATTTATTCCGGGTTTTTTCCGTTTGCATCAAGCTTTTCCCCTTAACTTATTCATATTTTGTTTATTTTTAATCTTTGCAGGCACTGTATAACGTTTCAACCACATCGACGCTACCAGCTGATCGAGTTCTCGAGATCATGTACGACGCCGTCTGCAAAAGTGAAATCACCGTTTGCAAACAGAAAGGGTGAGTCCAGTCAATCCACACATCTCGTCTCAGAAAATCAGGGCCGTTTTGATTCTTAAACCTTTTGGAAATTGTTGATGGTTGATGATTGGGGAAGAATGGAGTTGAAGCCAGATCCAAAGCCTATGTTTCGGTAAGGGGCCTGTGGTTTGCATCGGTCTAATGAATAGCGCCCTCTATTGACACTTCAGTGTTGTAAATGATTTAGCGTTCATAGGGCGTTTACGAAATGGAGGCTTAGGCTCAGGCTCCAGCTCTGACATCCATATGCTCTGTTTTCTTTTTCAAACCAGATAATCTACTTCTGAACTGCAGCCAAAAGCCTCTATTTTGAGGGTATCATTTTATAATGGGTTCATGAAATGAAGCCGAAGCCGGAGCCTGAGCCAGAGGCGAGGTTTTGAAAAGGCCCCAAGTTAATTAAAATGGGTACAAAATGGAGATGAAGCCCAATCTTGTGGATTGCCTGGGTCTTAAGAATAGCGCCCTCTATTGACACTTCAGTGAAGTAAATGATTAACCGTTAATCGAAACAAAAAGAAAAAACTAACAAGACAACCCAGATTGATTTGTAGCTCGCTGCTCCTTCTTTTGACCTCCAGGTACACGCTGCGCTGCAAGAAGCAAGACTTCAAAGGTCGGACGGTCCTGTCGTTTGACATGGAGATCTGCCGGCTCCCCAACCTGGACTTGATCGGCATCCGACGCCAGAGGCTCAAGGGGGACACGTGGGACTTCAAGCGGGTCTCCCAGCAGATCATGGACTTGGCCAAACTCTAGGTACCCGATCCCGACCCCCCTCCCTGTCAACGACGACCCAAGAGCTACTATTCTATGCAGAAACACAAATTGCACGAAGACCAGCCTACGACTACTAGCTGTACGCTGTATTGGACCTGGTGAGTTGCAGAACGGTCCAAGAATTTGGAGAAGTCACTTTCCATGGCCGAAAATCAGCACGAAAGAGTGGAAATTGCAGACGGACTCTTTATCAGAGCATACAGTTTTGCAAAACGGTTGAAATTGTAATTCAAATGGTTGAATGTGCCGTTTTGCAAAGCTCAACATTATTTATCCCATTTTGTCCAAATAAGTCGGTTTGTTTTTTGTTTTTTTTAATCAAATTTTTGGACATATTCCCATTTTTTAAAATTAATTCTTTTACATTCTTTCCTTGAGAGGGTGTCTCATCAATTTTGCCCAATAACGGGGCAAATTCTGACCAAAGAATGTATACTTGATGATAAATTTTAAACTAACAGGTTTTTATTATAAATTATAACGATGTTGTGGACGCGACAGAAATCTTGGCTGAACTGGGACTTGAGCCCGCGACCTTTCAACTTCAGGTGTTAACTCTTACCCAACCCCCTCCCCAGGAAATTTGGACTTTTTAAGGTGAAATTTGGCCACAGCCACACTCAGACCCAAAGTCGTCCTAAGTTTTCTGGAAAACTTGTACCGAAATGATGGTTAAACCATATGGGCTTTTCCATGGTTTTGGGATATTTTGTAACCTATAAGTCTACTGCATTCAACCTACCCCAGACGGTTACTACTATATGCAAATTCCCCTGCGCCAATTTGCTGCTTCGCTGAAAAGACTTGATCAACCGTGGTGCACCCTGACCTCCCACAATGCATACCGACATAGCCGCCATGATCGTCCTTCTTTTCTCAGCGCCGCTATGAAACGGACGTGCCCTTCGTGGGCTCTTTCGATGTTCGAGTTTCCGTTTCCCGCTGCTCTTCCAAACTGTATAGACTTGATATTTTTCCTTTTTACTTATCTGATTAACCGTTACCAATAAACAGTGTTCTCTTGTCGTTTGTTTTTGGTATTTTTCTCTCTCTTTTTCTTTGTGCATCCTACAGGTACCGCGGTCCTACGTCGTCGCGGTCTATACACCTCTACGTGATGCCGGGGTAACGCACAGCCGGCTCTGTGCTTACGACCCGATGAAAGGCCTATATGCGGGGGGGATGGATGAGAGTTTAACCTCATTCCCTCCGCGGTACAGCAAGTCGGAATGGCCGAGTTTGGGTTCGTCCCCTCATTCCGGGCTACTGCTGCTACCACTGCCAGTCCGAAGGAATTCCGGGCGGTTAGATACTAGGCATGCCTTGAAGGCTACGTGTCTAATCGTCCCGAAGAGGCCTACGGCCGGGGGTAGCTCGATACCACGGTCGCTACCAGAGCGGAGGGAGAACGCTCGCTACCGGAGGCGACGAAGGATGCCGCCACAACGGAATGACTGGCCCGGGCGTAACATGCTCCTTTTGTTTAGGAAACATTGTTACGACCCGCTGAACAGAGGCTCGCCCCGGTTATGATTTCCGGTCTCCCGAGCCGATATACTAGCTGTCTACGGGTAAGAGCCGTGATGACGTGCTTTCGCCCCCCATGGCTGCCGGGCTCGATTGCGGACGTCAGAGAGATGGCCTGTCTGCGTGCAGCCTCCAGTGGTCCTAGCTATTATTCTGCACACTACGCCTTTGTCCGATGTACAAAGCCTCAGACGTCAGTGTATATGAGCAGTGCTACTATCGTACCACCGCTACGCCCGAGCGAACACCATTGCGGACCTCAGAGAGATGTGTAAAGGCTCGAGCAGCCAATGAGCACCGTGACCCCACGTCCATTGTCTGGCTCTACCCAGACGGAAAGCCATGGAGAGTTCCATACACGGCTGAACTGCCAGACAGCTACTCCAGCCCGCACCATGCCACCGACTTCAACCCGCTACCATTAGCGGCCTCCAGTCGCCTATACACGGCACGGTATGAAGGCTCACCTCGCCGAAGATCATGTGCTATTGCTGTGGGGTGAGAGAAGCGATATGCCTACCACCCCTCAGTCTGGCGAGCACGATTGCGGACGTCAAAGGGACGCTCTTTTACTGCGTGGCCCAGCCGCATAGAGCTGAAAGCTTCAGGGGGTCACACACAACAAAGACCCCTCAACAGGCCCCGTCAGCCCGGCTTATTATCACAGCCCATTAGTACGGGGAATGCGTATCCATCCCCTACTACATGTACAATGTTTTATTGTCAGCCACCTCTGATGCGAAGGGATCGAAGGACACGGGGCATCACGCACGGCTTTGTTAGCCGCGCTACCAGGCCCCCCTTAATTTGATACATGGATTGTCACACGCACATCATTGCCATTGATGGGCTCTCCCCAAGCGGAAAGATGTGAAGATATCTACATACACAGCTGCACGGCCCATCGTCCATACAAGCCAGGTCAACACCGTCGGCTTTGTCCCGTGATGCATCGGCGGTCACAATCAGTTGCAGGGACCCACTACAGTATTACACCGACGTCCAGTGACGATTGCCGCCTGGACGCGCCCACTTATCTGGCCCTCTCCGCCCAGTCCAAGCTCCATGGCGCAGTGTCACCTTTATTACAATAATAATGGACTCTTTTAATGCGCCGGTACCCGCCAAGCATGACGCTCATGGCGCATATCTATTATTATCCTTGGTCATCGGGCCACAATTTACAGCATATATGTAATTTTTAGCTCGAGATGGACTTTATACGAGTCTTTACGACCGTCGCTCAACGAAAGCGGAGAGCCTCAACGCCTGCACCAACTCAGCCGCGATAGCCCTTTACGCAGCCGGGTCCAGCCGACTGTCACCCTCAGAGTCGGACTGTACCCACGGTCGGACTGTCTCAAGTCGAGTCGTTCCACTTCCACGGCCGACTTGTCCTGTCCTATCCATACTGGAATCTGCTATACGCTGTACACGCACTTCGTACTGTACATGGATCCCATCCTACTGTCCGGCTCTACTGGAGCGGAAACGATGCCGCCGGCTCGGCCCCAACTGCAGTCGACGCACCTTGGGCCGAGTTGGCCCGCGGACGACTTAAGGCTAAACTCTATGCTTCCACGGATGCATTGATGGATAATACTTTCTTCCTCGCGGAGCGGAAAGCTGCCAGGATTCCCATTTGCAGTTTTTACCGCCCAATGGCCACGCCGGTCCGCACTATGTTTCCGGGCTCGGCCCTCTCCGGCCGCTTGCAGTCGACCTGCTTCATGGCGAGTTGTTCCCAGTCGAGTTGTCCAGTGCCCATGGACCGATAACGCGTCCTACCTTAGCTTGACGCTACGGAGCGGTAACATGTACCCGAGACACGTACATGTACACTGAATCACCGTTCACTATCGCTACCGGAACGAGGGTCTACACGCACTGCACGTAACTGTTCAACGACCACGCACAATGCACTTCCGGGCGCATTGTACAACCGTCATTTACGGCTCGCACACTACTACAATGACTACAGCCAAGACCGCTCCGTGGCTCCACATCGGTGACCTCGGCGACCCTGGCAGTCATAAGTGTACTTCATGTATCCTGTTTGGACACTGGATAATGAATAGAGTGATAAAGGTGATTAAAATGCGAGCATGCATTGACTCGAACTTCGGCTAGCTCACTCGCCATCCATGTTGTCTGACCTGAGGTCAAAGGTCATACATGTGATAATACATGTACATGTTTTATACATGTGATAATACTTGTACATGTACTGCTCACCACATAGAGACCCAATATATATTGGGTACTGGGAGGTGACTAGTCAACCTGATCTTGTTCTACCTCCATGACCTGACGGGGTTACATAGTCTGAGATGAACCATCACTACTTATCATGCTTGCAACCTCTTCGGATCAGCTGACTTCCTCACCTTCTCTCATTCTTATGCTTTGAAAAGTGATAAACACTGTACAAAGTATGGTATGGATTGGAATTTTCCTCATTCCTTTCTGTCAAATTCTAGTTACATGGCGGCACTTATACAGTGCCGAGTCACTACATGCCAAGGCAGGCAAGAACCCGGCATGCGTCAACCCAGCCTACCTCCACCGTCAACTCCACAAGCCCACCGCTCGTTGCGGAATAGCTCCCGTTGACGATTGGCAACAACACTGCAGAACTCCGAAGCACCCCTCTCGGACCTGCGGGACTGATTTTCGACGTCCTTGGGGCCTTAAAACGCCCATCGGCGGAAAATACAAGGCAATTTTTCTTCTCCATCGGCTCTACCCAGGACATTGAAGAATTACCTTGAATAGCTGTGGCCACAGTCCCTTCCACGAAGGTCAACATTTCCAGCTAATCGTAACCACCAGGATGGCCGGCTCATGCCAGCCCTCAACACGCTGGCCCTATACCCAATGGGTATGGACCCCGTCAACACGTACCCTGCATCAAACAACCTCTGCGAGCAGGACCAAAGTCGACTCGGGCCAGCCCAACGGTCCCCAGTTCCTTTCTGCAGATCGCAAACTTGGGGAACACACAGGGAATCCCGACGCCTTACGTCTGGCTGTCATTCCACATCATCGGATGAGTAGGTCATCTCTGCCAATGACCTTACACCTGCTGCCACACACAACAAGACACAGTCCAGAGTTTTCGACTCTTGGTTCCTACAAATCCCTGGAAGATGTCAAAAACACCCCGCTCAGGATACCCTTAGCATCCTGAGCCTCGTGGCCCGCAGGTCTTTGTAGAGAATGGCAGTGACCTGATCCAACCAGGTCACATTCTCCTGGTATACGTCAACTCGCCCACAACGCCTGGCTTCTCGGCCCAGATTTCGGCGAAGGACCGAACTACGTGTTCAAACGGTCCACTCGGAGCAACCATTGGACATCATCCACATGACGAACGCTGGACGTCAGTCACATACCCAGCATAGGCGTGAAGTTCCGACTCCAAGAACTCCAACCCCACTACAAGGATCAACTTGGAATAGTTCCTGGTGAGGTTTGAACCTGTGTCGTCCGGACTGGCGCAACGAGTAGGCCGCCACTCCGTACCAGCATCAGAACCACAACAACTGTGAGATTCTTAGTAGCCCTGCAACACATATGCCAGCACTCTCACTTATACCGAGAGCAAGCAAGAACATCTACACACCTACTCCTGACCCGTCACTCAGAGCGGATGGGTTGTGCCCCTCTGATCTACGTCCCCGCCCTGGATCATCCAGGGGACGCCGGCAAGGACAACACCTCACTCCACCTTCCACTTCTCGACCGCCAATAACGACCCCACAGGTGGCCGCTGCGACCGAGACACTCGTCTGCCCTCCTACATAGCATATACATAGGACAGTACTGGCAGTGACTTACACCAAGCACTGGACACACGCCTACAATAGTCGTGCGTACGGGCAGGAAACTTCTCACCATTGTCGAGAGACAAACTAAGGGGCTCGGCCCGGGCCAGTCGCGCAACGACCAGTCAATACTACCCGGGCCCGACACCCTCCACTACACTTGGCTTGGGGCCTACAGCCCCCAAAACCAACACCCAACATGCTGGACACCATACAAGGACCCTCACAGCGGGGCCTCACAACGACGCCTCTGTCATGGCTACCCGGTGACTGTTTATACCTTCCCCGATGTGGTGCCACGAAGATGCTCCCTCTCCTTCTCCTACTATTACACCACTAACGGCTATGGCGGACCTCTGCCTACGCACCAGCTCCACACCAGGCTCCAAGTTTCTTCTACCCGCAGCTACAGGTCTGCTTGGACTTCATGCGATGTTTTCGAGGATGGCCCTCCCCTCTCAACCTATGTGGCCAATGCACACACCTCCTATGGGCCACGTTCTACCGAATGGCCCCTAGCACACTACCGTGCATCTACTAACCTTCCTCCTGTCAGTGGTTACACCTACGAGGACCAGTGAAATCAGGGCCCTATCGATAGCTGAATGCCACATACGCCGGATGCCACACAGCACTCGACTCCTTCCAACCATAGGCTTCCTCACCAAAAACTGATGCCCTGTCTTCGAGCCACCAGACACCTCTGTATCGTCTCGGTGACCCGTCAGGCAAGCTAGAGTGCCACGTCAGGGGTCTGATGTGGTACCTAGCCCAATCTAAGGACTTGAGAAGGATCCCCTCTCAGCCCTTCGCCACTACCACGAAGCCCAGCGTCGAAAGTCACGGTTTTCCGCTGGATCGCCTCGACTGTCAAGTTTGCATGCCCAGTCTGCCCATCTAAACCGGGCCAGCAAACCCACTGATACATCAAGACCCAAGATGCGAGAACAGTACTCGCATCCTGGTCCTATTTCTGAGTTCTGTCATCAGACTTGGACGAGGCAGCATGCCCCTCCATTTTCTCCTCTTGCTACCTGAGGGACGTCCTGCGGAGCGACTTAACTCATGTACGACAGGAAAATCCTGGCTTCACCGACCTGGAAACCAGGATTCCTTCAGGCCTGCTGACAGATGGGCAAGACCTCCACGGAAGCTCTGCCCATGGCGAACTCACGATGGGCATTGTGCCCATTATGCTAACCTGATTCATATCCACCAAACTTTCCTGGCTCTCCATGTAGCCAGCCCACCACCGTAACTCGGTGCCACTCTGCATATAGTAGTAACCGTCTGGGGTAGGTTGAATGCAGTAGACTCCCCCCCACCTGTTGTGGGTTGAGTCTACTAGTTCATACCTACCCCAGACGGTTGCGTCCCGCCCGTCCTCCCCACTTCTGGCCTCGAGCCTCCTGGCTTCGAAAAGAAGGACGATCATGGCGGCTATGTCGGTATGCATTGTGGGAGGTCAGGGTGCACCACGGTTGATCAAGTCTTTTCAGCGAAGCAGCAAATTGGCGCAGGGGAATTTGCATATAGTAGTAACCGTCTGGGGTAGGTATGAACTAGTAGACTCAACCCACAACAGGTGGGGGGGGAAGTTACCTCTTTTTGCACATTTGCATACATTTCAAGGAACCATAAGTGGTATACTAACCACTGATTCAAATAAAACATTTTAAATTGGAGTCGTTCATGAATGATTGATCAAGGAATAGCTCAAAGTCACTGAAAAGGTAACTTACGTTACCATGGAATTTCCCATATGGATAAGAGGACTGCTGATATGTATTTCTTTCCGTGGGAAGTTTCAAGTTTCAAAGATTTATCTTTGGTTACGGAGGGGCCACTGGTTGAAGTTTTCAACGTTCCCCACTCAATTTTTATGGTACTACTCACTTTTAAAAAATTTTAGACACTAACCTCCCCCAAAAATTGATCAGGCGAAGATGAGACTATCATTGAGAGCCTAAGGAATCATGTTTTTATTTTCTTATCTCAATTTTATTCGGGAGGTAAGGGTCCTCAAATCTCATTGGATTGATTTCATTTTTTTTCCTCCTTCGTTTTATTACATTTTTGTATGCTGTACATTATGTAGATGATCACCAAATATCTAAGGCTTGTAACCAATATGATGTAATCGCTACTTTTAAAAAAATAACTCTTGTTTTGTAAGTATTCTTGAAAAAAAAAATTAATAATGATATGAAAATCATGCATTTTATTCACCTATAAAATTGTACATTGTAAAAGTAGCATTTTATTAATATGCCGAAACACGAAGTTGTAGTCACGATGCAATTTTCGGTCGGCGATAACTGTCAGTCGGGCAGGATGGTAAATTCTTCAGTTTTTTTGAAGAGTAACAGATTTTAGCGGAACAAATTAACGTTAGCAATTTTTGGTTTCTTTCCCTTGTCTATTTTAGGAATCTATGCAAACTAAAAATTACGTTGATTGTGTAAGGGGTCGATCGGACCTTTGCACTGCGTCTTCTTATATTCTGGTTTCGGGAAAAGATTTTTTTTTATTTTCGAAGGCATTTTTTATGCCAAACCTCTTAATGAGGAAATTTAAGAGGAAACGTAGCAGATGTTGTACACTTATAGACGAGTGCACTGCTGCACAAGTGTTGCCATTAGGAACATGCCGGTCAGTTTAATGAATGTAACTAGCGGTCAGTTTTCTTGGTCATTTTCCTTCAGCCATATCTCAGTCATGCAGTCGGAACCATAGCCCTCCTCACTTTTTATTTTTTGCCGTGTAAAAATAGTTGACCTACTCATGAGACGACCAAAAATATTTTACGTAATCACCTTCTGTCATCCCTGTGAAAGAAGTGCTTTCAGGAAAATTTACCTGGTACCTGGGGTCGATTTCACCAAACTCATCGTAACTTATTATCAGTCGTAGGACTTATGATGCATTGCAGCTCCACGTAGAAGTCGAAGGATACGATGGGTTATCCTTCGTAACTCGAGTAACGAGTGCTCGTAGGGCTTCGTGAAATCGACCCCCAGACTGCTTTCAACTCCATTGCGCCATAGACCATGTAGGAATTCATCCTAGTAGTTTAAAACGACATTTAATAATGGAATAATACAAAGGAACACAGGTATTGAAATCACGAACACACAATTTCTCTAGTTGTAGACCAAATCTGTTCATCACAAAAAAAGGGCGGGAAAAAACTTACCTGCCGCAACCGGCAACCAAACGTTAAAATTTAGACGAAGTTGTTACCAGAATAGGACGTTGCTGAAAAATAGTCATTTCTGTATATTTGATTTTTTAATTAAAGCTTTCTGTACAAAAATGTAAAAATAAAACTGCTTATTACCAATTGTAATCAAATGAAAGGATATAATGATGGAATGATTATTGGCTGTTAACAGCTTGTAACGAGGAAGTGGCGTTCACATCTTGAATCAAATTTATAAGCACGGTCAACCAACAAGATGGCTGCCACTTTCGTACAATTCACAGATTTTTCAGCACTGTCGATTTTCCTGTCCAAACTTTGGATCACACTTTTTATCTATCTACTACCTTGACAATGCTTGTTTGTATTTGGAGCACCCATGTATTGTACTCAACCGTCTAGCGTTATTTGGACTCTGTGACCAGAGTTTCCAAGCCTAATCAGGGTGGAAAGAAAGAAATGTAGTCCGCCAACTTAGGTTTGGATCGTAGCTGGTTCTTTATCTCAGATGTGACATTGTTCTTTTTTTTTTTAATAACAGCCCCGATGGATTGAAATTATAAACTAGAGTGTTATATTGGTATAGACTTGTTGCCGGGCGGCCATCTTGGAGGACGATGAGCACTGAAGGTTTCTCTAAGCCTATCCAGAGAAACAAATGGTAGTCCTCAAAGATGGCCACTGTGCAGTCCTAGGGCCTTTCCAAACCTCAGCTCAGGCTCCGGCTTCGTCTCTGTCATCAATATGCTGAAAATATAGAATGTGGTTTTTCATTGAAGCTGAAGCTCTGTTTTCCTTTTCAAACCAGAGAATCTACTTCCAAACCACAGCCAAGAGCCTCTATTTTGATACCCGTTATTTTAGAATGGATTTAAACAAATGGAGCCGGAGCCGAGGTTTGGAATAGGCCCTAGTGTTCCAAACAATCAGAGATTTTCCGAAGGCTCAATTTTTATTTTAAAGAGTATGTCAGGAATCAGGGCTGTACATTGTCTAACAATCTGTATTTCAACCATTATATCTTTTAAATAGTATCATGACAATATTTGAAATATTTTACTTGCATCATACAATGTATTATACATCATGCATGATATAGTCACTGCCATGACATATGAACCTATGTCACATCCAGCGTTGTGTCATAGGGCGTTTACGAAACGGAGGCTCAGGCTCCGTCTCAGGCTCCGGCTCCATTTCGTGAATCCATTCTGACCTAACAGGTATAAAAATAGAGGCCTTTGGCTGCGGTTCGGAAGTGGATTCTCCAGTTTGCAATGGAAACAGAGCTTCAGCTTCAATGAAGCACCACAACCTATATTTTCAGTATGTGGATGACAGAGCTGGAGCCTGAGCTTAAGCCTCCGTTTCGTTAATGCCCATTGTGTACATAAAAGCAACAACTTCTAAAATCAGGTATAATAAGACAATGTAACATTGTTTTCTGTTAACTGGGTTATACAGTTCTCTTTTGTTTTTTGTATATTAACGGGAACTATTTGACTGACATGACAGTTGACAATTACAGCAGCTGTTTTTAAACAAAGAAAACAAAACAATGCCTTTATTGTTACAATCATGCTGAGAGCAAGTGCGAACAGAAATTACATGGTTAGCAAATGTTTGCGCTAAGCAGGGCTGTGAAATTGGCCCCTGGTCTGGCCAAAGGCAGTTCAAAGGCCAGTAAGCCATTGTACTAATACTCCTAGATGTCTGCCTAGGCTGGTGCCTGTGACATCATTCCCTACACAGTAAATGAAACTCATCTGGGAACTAGACCAAAAAAAACATGGCTGCCAGTATGACTGAGACTGAACACTCTTTTAATACCATAATGTGGACCTTCTTACCAATTGAAACTCCACAACAGGGGACATTTTTAAAGATTTAAATTCAAGAGATTATCCTTATATGAGTATCATTTGTAAGAATGTTTTTAAAGACATTTTGGGTGCTATAAATGAAGGGTTGTATCTCAATATTAAATTTTATGAGTCCACAAGAATCAGAAAAGTACATATTTCTTTTAATGGTAAAGTGTATCATAGAGGTAACTTGAATGAAGTATGTTACTCGAAGAAGTTGCAGTAATCATGTTGTAATTTGAAGAGAGTGTAATATTCAAGGGAATCTTTCAGTGGAAAGTTTTCCTGAACTGGCCGTTTAAAGCAGAGTGTACACTGTCAATATTAACGGTAACAATCTCGGTAACAATGTTGCCCAGGTACGTTGTTGCTGCTGAAAATGTTGTCAGTGTACACAGAGCAAAATGAGTTGGATAACATGTCGCAGCAACATCTCGGTAACATGTTGGCCAAATGTTGCTAGTGTATACAGGGCCCAAAGTCGTGTTGCCCAGGTGTGTGTTGCGCTAACTGGGCCCTAACATGTTATCGAGATTGTTCCGAAAATGTTGACAGTGTACACTCTGCTTTATGGACATTTGATAGATCTGTGAGTTTGCATCCTGGTTTTTTGATAGGGACTCCTGAACAAGGGCCTTATTTTAAAGGAAGGCTTTCCCTACTGGATGTGTTTATCAGACTTTATACGTCTGCTCCTTGTAAGGTCGAGATTGCCTGTGGATCTGTTTCTTGTTTAAGTAGACGCTCCGAAGTACGGTAGTGCAAAGCACATCAAGTGAGGATATATATTCAATTCCTTATTAAAATCGTTTTAAAATTTGAGAAATGGAGATCTAGACATTACGAGATGTTTACCGAGAAACCAAATTTGATATCTTTACCCGTAGACTCTTGAAGTTTTTCATTTTAGGACAGCCCCGTCGCTTTTGTTCTCTAATTTTGTGTATACAACAAGAAGAAAGCTCTCTCTCGGAAATTACTGCAAGTCTGCTGAACATGAACTCTACTCAACTAATAAAGCTGTGCAATAATAATCACAGGCACAAACGTGACATTTGTGTAGCGTTTCATCCCTTTTATCTTTGTGTTGTTGTTGTTGTTGTGGAAATAGTTCCTTTTTTCATTGTCTTTGCCCTAAAAAACTATTACTTTTGTTTTAGGTTGTAGTTCTAATTGTCTTGAAGCAGACATGTATGACTCAGAGTTGAGTCTTTTTTCTCATGACTCGGACTTGAGACACTATACTAAAGTGACTCGGACTTGAGACTCGACCTTTATGACTCATGACTCATACTTGACCTGGGATTACTTGGGACACAAACTTGGACTTACAAGTGACTCATATTCAGACTCAATGGCTGGTATTCATAAAAACGTAGCATATGCTTTTACTTCACTTTTCAAGTATTTAGCATGCACCATATTCATAAAAAGGGAAGGATTTGCTTATACTTTTAAGCATATGCTTCAGGTAAAAGTTTCTCTCGAAAAAAAAATATTCTGTTCTGTAAACGAAGAATTTGATGTGCTCTAGCCATGCATGACACGTCCCTCGATAAGTTTTTCAGATTGCGACTCAGTTTAGGACTTGATTTCATCGAAATTACACTTTTTGCTTTCCAACCCCCCTGTTTTCTGAAGGCTAAATCTGCCCTAACTGTTCGGACTAATCTGTTCCCCCAGTATGGTAGTTCCCCCAATATGGTAGTACCCCAGTATGGTAGTTCCCCCAGTATGGAGTCACAAGTGCCCCCTAGTAGTTCCCCCAGTATGGAGTAGTGCCCCCTAGTAGTTCCCCCAGTATGGAGTAGCGCCCCTAGTAGTTCCCCCAGTATGAAGTAGTGCCCCCGGTAGTTCCCCCAGTAGTTCCCCCAGTATGGAGTAGTGCCCCCCGGTAGTTCCCCCAGTATGAAGTAGTGCCCCCGGTAGTTCCCCTAGTAGTTCCCCCAGTATGAAGTAGTGCCCCCCGGTAGTTCCCCCAGTAGTTCCCCCAGTATGAAGCAGTGCCCCCCGGTAGTTCCCCCAGTAGTTCCCCCAGTATGAAGTAGTGCCCCCCCGGTAGTTCCCCCAGTATGAAGTAGTGCCCCCGGTAGTTCCCCTAGTAGTTCCCCCAATATGGAGTAGTGCCCCCTAGTAGTTCCCCCAGTAGTTCCCTCAGTATGAAGTAGTTCCCCCAGTATGAAGTAGTGCCCCCGGTAGTTCCCCCAGTATGAAGTAGTGCCCCCCGGTAGTTCCCCCAGTAGTTCCCCCAATATGAAGTAGTGCCCCCGGTAGTTCCCCCAGTAGTTCCCCAAGTATGAAGTAGTGCCCCCAGGTAGTTCCCCCAGTATGAAGTAGTGCCCCCGGTAGTTCCTAGTGACTCGGACTCAAACTATTATTTATAATAACTATATTTTGTGACTCGAATACAAGTTATGTTGCCATGGTAATTAAAAGTGAAATCCAGTCTGAGAAACGTTGATTTATCGTTTACTGATGGGTCGTCGTAACCCTCGTGTGGGCTTATTTTGGATTCAAGTTCTTATAACTTCAATTTCGCCAGCAAACTGACGACCGGAAACAATTTCAAAACAGTGAAGTCCTCTGTTCCTGCATCTTCCTCTCGGCTCCGCTCTGAGTTTTAAGTACAGACACTCCTAAGTACTCATGGACTAAAAAGCATCAAGTCGTGAGAATCTTGTTATCAATTTTTCCTTCTTTATACCTTTATATGGTTTTATTTACACACATAACAAAGAATAAAATAAAATGTTTACAATGAATTAAACGATGAAACTGTACAATTTGCTTGTTGTCATACTATTTCCAAAAAAAAATAAATCTCACTACGACAAAAATAATCCATATGATGTACAGCAGTTAAAAAATAGGAAGAAGCAGATGTGTTAAACTAAAGGGAGATGAGCTTTAGACATTTTTTAACTACATTTTTTGCTTCATATAATTTTCATTTTGTGTCATTTTTATGTTGAATTACTTTTATCACACATCTATTTATGGTTGGGGCCCTTAAGTAATTTCAACGTAATCTTGTTTGCTCACATGAATCTCAAAGTTGATATCAAACACAAAACAGCTTCATTTATTAGCATTTAACTAAATAAAAATCACATTTTGTACAAACAAAAACAAGCATACTGACCCTAAAAGCAAAATAACAAATACAAAGACCCATTAAATATCATATGAAGGACTTACATTCTGTCAAATACGTTTTTACGGCAATTATTTCATCAGGTTTATACGTAAACAAATTCTTTTCTCAATAATTTGTCATTTCATATTCATTTCATGTTGTTTCATTTCTCAGTGTCTTCATTTTCAAAAAGTGTCCTTAAAAACAATTTTCATAAAAGAAATTGGTCGCAATAACTTTGAAGTTTACTTTTGTAATGGTACCTTAACTCCCACACTTAGATACTTAAGGGGATTCCAACATGTAAACAATAAATAACTGTGGGCAGGGCACCAGACTATTTTACATCTATTAGTGAGCCTCTAAAAATGCAAATATGAAATACTTATTCTATTCTGTCATCTCCATATCTCCAATATGCTAGCCAACTGTAGCCAAAACAGCTGAACAGAAAATTCCTTTCGCAACAAAGCATTTACCCAGGTAAAAATGATGAAATACCTTTAAAACAAAATGCTGCCGATTTCAGAATAAACTGATAATGCTTACGAATAACTCTTGCCCTTAGAAACTTAGGAAGACCCCGCGCTAATAATATGCATCTTAACTTTGCTATCAAACCAAACATCTTTGAGTTTGGAGATTACACCGATAAAACCTGCCGAAAACAACTGCTGGTGACAATATTGACAGCAATTGTACAATGGTTGCACAATTGGTTCCCAGTATAAAAACAAGTCGCTGAAAAGTCACTAAAAAAGTGTTGAAAGTCGAAAACTAAAATGACGAATTATCATCACCAAATCAACTTGTAAAAAGTTTTTCGGTACTTCTCAATTCTGCTACAACTCAGAATAATTTTAGGATACTTCAATGAGAGTAAGTAAGTGCCGTTTTGAGAGAGTTCAACATGGACTCCGCATTGCCTATCACATTCACACGAAACGCAAAATAAGCGGCCATTTTGAGCTCCAAAATCTGAAAACTGACGGAACTCTGTCTACGGATCAGTTAAAAGCCATAATCTTTGCCTTAAATGATGACATCATAAAAATTCTTCACTCATTTCTGAAAAAAAACTGGGTTGTGAATACAATCTTGTTCGGTTATCGAGCTAAACTACAATCTGTAGATCTATACTTCATGTACAAAAAAAATTGTCAGTTTACAAACGACTATTTGAAAAAACTTCCGAGGTATATTAGTCCACTACCATACATAAATATTAACTAAAAAAGAAATTCTCCATACAAAACTGTTGACGGCTTGACATAAACTTTGAATGTGTCTGAACCTAAATATACATTTTATGTACATAATTAGGAAAAACTCAACGAGAAAATTGCCCACTATTATGGATTATTAAGTGTTAACTGCTCTAAAGAAAACAAAAGCGAAGTAATACATTTTTCCTCTTTTCTAGAAATTGTTGTTTATCCTGCCCTTTATCCGACAGCAAATTCTAAACTGTACAAAAAAAAATCTAACGAAGACATCATATTTGAATAAGTATCGCATTGCATAACACTTGGCCAAGTGCGATACACTTTAGGACTACATGGCTAAAAAACATCTCATGTTTGTACCTCAAGAAATCATCAAATTTATAAAAAGATTAATTTGTCGAAAAAACAACTCCCATTACGAGCCCTGTGCCTTGGTGAAAAGACGACAGAATGACTAGCCATCTATATTTCCCGATGTCGCAGTCATAACCAAAGAAAATATCTTTTGAGCTCACCTTCAATGTTTCATTTTATAGCCCAATAGTTCTCCATAAAAAAAATATAAATTGTTCAGTCCCGACCCTCATGTATGGAATAATAAACTGACTTTGATATCTAATCAGGGGTCGATTTCACGAAGCTCTACGATCGATCGTAACTAGAGTTACGAAGTATACCCCTATCAAGGACTTCTACGGAGGCCAGAAATACATCATGCGTCCTCCGACTGATAATAAGTTACGATGAGTTTGGTGAAATTTTCCCCACGTCTCAATGTGACAATATCGCACCTTTGTAACAATCAAAATTGATAATTCTCCAATAGCAGTCTTTCATATTCTAATTACCCGACCCACCACCCTTTTCAAAAACGAATTAATTATAATGATTAGAATTATGACAACGACAACAACTAGTTAATAAAGATTAAGCAGACCAACAAAATAGCCCCCTAACCCCCAAAACAAGTTAAAAAATAATAATAAACAGCGACAAAAGTCCTCTACAAAAACATTTTTTTTACAAGACAAACAGACGAGTATATCATCCTTGAGACATCTTTGGGTACCTTGGTGGGTGTGGCTCACCGTTCGAATAAATTACCTGCTGATGATGCCAGATCTCGACCAATCAGACTGTACTTGACCGGCTGGGAAGGATGATTGGCTCTTTGATTGGACAACTTCCCTCAGAGGTGGCAGTTGACCTGTAGAGGGCGACAGACAGACAACTTAAAACCAAGGGAAGTATAAAATCAAATTTAGCCCTACTCAAACTGTCACTCAAACTCCACTCTTTCAAGTTTCTTTTTTCACTTTAATTTTCAAGTTACAGATATTTTAAATGTAGCTTTTTTCAGTTGGAATATGCTGCACATGCTACATGTATGTGTAAATCTGACAAGGTTTGTCAAAGGTACATTTCAATGATGTAACTATTTTGAGATTCACTTTTTAGCATTAGTGCACAAGGCTGTTCTGTTAGTTCGTACAGTGAAATTGACACAAAACTCAGAAAGCACATCCCGACTAGGTGAGGAGTAATTTTTCTTTGAAGAATCAAACAACTTTCACTATGCTTGACTGATTGGTCAGAACACACATTGTCATACACAGTAATTTTTTTTGGGCCAGTGCAAACTTTCAGTGAAACTATAAAATAGACGTTCTTCAATGAAGCCGAGGATTTTACACAAGAAGGAAATTGTTCCAATGAAGACGTCAAACACCAAAAAAGTGGACTGGTTGGTAATGTATGTTACCTCGAGTAAAGGTAGACCCCGATTCTACCTTGACGGCTGAGTTGGAGGAGGAAATGGGTATTTGAAGGCCAAGCACCGAGGCCGGCTTCAGTTCCGTCAAGACTGCGCTTTCCGCAGAAGATCCGTCATCATCGGGAACAACGGCAGAAGCAGCTTCTTTCGGGGATTTTTGTCCTAAAATGGGCAAAAAGAAAGAGATGATTTTTAACGCGACAGCTCGTTAAAACTACTTGAGTCCTTTATCCCATTTATAGCCTGTTTCCAAACCTTGGATTAAGGTTTGGGTCATGTTTCGCCTCTGTCATCCAAAAGCTGAAACTATGGGTTAAATGTGAAGCTTAATTTTCTTGTTCAAGACAGAAAATTGACACCTCAAAGCCTACTTCGGTGTATTTTGATTCCTGTTACTTAAAAATGCCCAAGGCAAAGCCAAAGGACTATGTTTAACACATCCAGTCTTTGTAATCCAAGACAGCTTTTAGGGGAGGACCATTTTTTTTACTTGATGGTCAATCTCAGTTTTGCAAATGTTGTATACTTTCAGATTTTTCCATATATCTGAATGACTCCATGTTTCTACCAGCACCATCTTCATACCCCGAAAGTTAAACGTAAATCTGTGAAGATTTCTGTTTTGGTTTGTTACTCATGTTGTACACGCCTTTTAAGTACTTGAAAGGTGAGGAAAGAAAATTGACTGGAGTGGGATTCGAACCTGCGACCTCCAGCGCTTTTCCACCTGAGCTATCCAGCCCAATATTGCCAGTGTCCCAAATTGTCAATTATCTTTGTTCTTTCGCCAGCCAGAAGCCACGAAAACCACTAACACACCACAAGTTTTCCTTGTGGTGTATTTGGTACTTCAAAGACATTTAAGTTCAGGCCCAGTTTGCTCCGAGCTGCCAGACGTTAACGTCCTAAGGTTGATTTCACTAAACAACTCACTGTAACTTTCTATCAATCGTACGACTTATGATGCATTGCAGCCCTAAGTAGGATACAATGGGTTATCCTTCGTAAGTAAGGTTTGAAGTTTTTGCATGGTGGAGACACTAGAGAGAGTAAGGCTTGCGGTGACACCATGTATCAAAAATCTCTTTTAGAAAGATGTGGGGTCCTGAAGAGGACCGATGAGAGTGGATTCTTTGCGTTTCGACTAGTGTGCTCTAGTCGTCCTCAGGAGAGAGAGAAAATATCCTTTGTATTAACTTGAGTTGTGATCGATCGTAGGGCTTCATGAAATTGACCCCAGATCGTGCGAGACGGCTTCACTCACCTGAGCTTGTGCCATCCCGGGCTAACCTCCTGGGCATCCCAACGTTTTCAACTTTGACCATGGACATGACCGAGACTGGAGTGAGTGGAGGTGGCTGAGACATGTGGAGTTGTGCGGACTCACTGGTCATGTGCTGTGTAGGATGGAGAAATCAGAACATTTTTAGACACAGAAAACAAAATGCCTAGTAACTACTGATAATACTTGTGATCCCTCTTTACCCAAACCATGTTCTTATTAAAGTTGTTTGAAAACTGACTCAATTGATATTAAAAAAAGAACTGCTTACTACCTTTTTCCCCCGTTACATAAAATATAAAAGTTGACCAAGTCAACTTCAAGACTCATTTCTGTGGGATTTTGTCACTTATGACTGCATTAGTAGATTACAATCCACTGAAAGAGATTTAACCCTCTTTAAAAGATATGTGAAAACTGAAAGATGAATGTTGTTTCTTCTTAAAGTCTGCCTGGAACTGCTTGCCTGTAAATTGTCTCATGTAACATGGGTCCAAGTTGTCGAATAAAACGGTGCTAGGCTAATAAAGCGCAGCGACTTGGGCTACATCTGAAACCAGTTGCCTAGAGCTATGGTCTAGGTCTGGGCCCATTGCAAATGCATTGGAACACGCTGACTATAGACGTAGCCATCGCTCTGGAAACCAGTTTCCAGTTTCGGATACAGCCTTATCTAGGGAAAACGGCGCCCGGACCAAGCACTAAAATTGCGCTCCTAATTCCAACTTCTGATGCCAATAAAAAATATCTGACAATTTGAAATTCAAATCTGTCTTTGTTCATTGAATAAAAGTTCCAATAACTTTTTTTCCCTTTGCGTTTTTGTGCCCCCTAAAAAGTGGCGCCAGGGGCCGATTTCACTAACGCTTTGCGATTATCGCTAAAGCCCAAATCCATTGCTAAACGGAAAATTCCTATGCAAAGTAGCGATCTATTTTCCGTTTATCGATGGATTTGGGCTTTAGTAATGATGGCAAAGCGTTAGTGAAATCAGCCCCAGGGCATGCCCCCCCCTCCCTACACATAGCTACGCCACTGGAAAGAGCTCAGCCAAACAGACTCACCATAAGTTGCTGCTGGTAATAGTTGCTGCCCTCGCTGCTCCCCGTGCTGTCAAACGGCAGTTGGTAGATCCTCTGAGTGTTCTCGTCCTTGACCAGAATACCGCCGCCTCCGTAGCCGACCAGGCAGGGCATAGACGAAGAGCCCACACCGGCACCAGCAACAGCACCAGCTCCACCCAAGTGAATGATGGGCATCTGCTGGGCCTGGCTGATGGGGGCCGGAGCTAGGATGGTGGACTTGGCAAACGTGCTGGGCGTACTGAGTTGAGTCAGGGTCGTGGCGATTTCTGCGATGAAGCAACAGAAAAGGAGAAGATAGCCGTCAAAATACCATGGTTACAAAATGTCACCGTTTCATCCTCCGTGTCGCAGGTTGTCAACTCTGCAAACCAGGTCTGGTGCCCTGGCTCATGTCTTAATCACTGAATGTTTGATTTTGACAAATTAGAGAACAACTGTTATGTAACTTGCATTAATAGTCTGGTGCCTTTCAAATATCGCTCACAGAGCACCATCAAGTCAGGGCGTAAGACTTCCTTCAAACTGAAGATTTAAAAAAGCCTTTTAAAAGAGCATTTTCCATTTAGACATTAAATGCAAATATTAACTAGATAGTTAATTAATATGGTGAGGATATCTTTATAGTTAGTGCTGGTGTTAATTTTGACTGTGTTTTAATTGTTAGTGTGTTAATAGTAATAATGGATTGTATGTTGATGTTGATGTTAATTGTCAACATTTTGACTATCAGTCAATCATTCCAATATAGTTTCAAAATACTCCACATTCCATTCCTTTGTAGTTACAGTATATTCTTCTGTAAATATCCGCTTAACAGAATTCCTCTGTATGATATTCTGAAGGGTTGATCTCACCAAGCACTAAGATTAGTCTTAAATGTGGATCAATCTTAATTGCTAAGCAAAGTGTGATGTCACAATACAACTCACTATGGTGATACTGACAACTCATCTTAAGATTAATCTTAGGGCCTGTTTGTTTCACGCAAAGGATCATGAATCCTTCGGATCCGGATCCCATTTTAGCGTACCCTGCATAGGAGGTGGATCCGAAAAATGGGATCCGGATCCGCAGGATTCGTCCAAAACAAACAGGCCCCTAGTGTTTGGTGAAATACAGAACCAGACTTTCTAGAAAGAAAGTTTTGTTTTGGGGGGACAACCAAAGAGAAGTCACTTGATGACCCAAGACCGGATAGAGATGGTTTGTAGAGTAGAATGAGAGAGCTGATATAATGTGGGGAGGATGATGTTAAAATGTCCGAAAGGTGATGAGAAGAATCTTATAGGATAAGCACTGTTCAAAAAGCAGCCAATTGAAGACGTTCCTTGTGGAACAAATCACCAGTTTCCCTTTTTTGGTTGCACATAATGTCAAACTAACAAGACCTTAAGATCAAAGCAAGTACAGGGACTATTTTCTGTCATCACAAAATTACATTTTCATCAAAAAATAACCACAAGGTAAACTGACTGGTTTAATTGTTAAAGGGATTGCATACGTTTGGTAATTTGAGCCTACTGTTTGTTTCAAACCAATATAATTGTATATATATACCATAAAACTAACCTGTGAAAGTTTCAATTCAAAAGGTGGTAGCGTTTTTGAGATTTTGGCGACAAACTAGAGCGGTTATTTCACGCCAGAGAACAGTTAGTCAATAGCTGAGAAGCGTTACAGCCATAACGCTTCTCAGATTCATAATTTTTGGAGATAAAAAGTGACATATTTTTCCATAACCGCGGTACTTCGAATTGAACGTTTCTCAATATGCATTATACTATCCAAAGCAGCTGTACTTCTCACCAAGATTCAAACCTGTGATCTGTGGAATAATGTAACAGTGCTCTTACCAACTGAGCTATCCAGTTTAATATGTTGGTGTCCCTAATAGAAATTACATTTCGCAATGAGGTAGGATTTGGTGATGATGTGAGTGTCTTCAGACAAGATGATCGCGTAAAGTGATTTCACTTGCTGTGCCAACCCAAAACACCTGCTATATTTAAAGGCACAGTAGAGTATTGATAACATATACCCAAACAGAAATGTTCACAGATTTACATATATCTTTCAGGATATGAAGCTGGTGCTGGTAAAAACATACCGTTAAAATATTTCCAGCTAAAATGCTGTACTTATCCAGAAATTAGTCAAACAACAACCACAAACAGTTTTGATCTCGGGGTGAGATCAAAACTCCTGTGAATAGATTTGAAAATACTGTGAGTATTTTTCACTGTTTTCTACAGTTTCCAATGATGACATGAGATGAAAATTTCACAGGTTTGTTTTTATTCCATGACAAATCAAATTATGAACAGTCTGCAGCTGTTCTGTCACCTTTACCAATCCTGTATTATGCCTTTAAAGAGAGAGTCTTTTTATTGTCAGCTAATTTCAGATTTTCTGCTACGTGGAGCATTAAAACATTACATTGCTGAATATAACAGTAGGTTTCCATTTAAACTGCAGGGTCAATTCAATCGGTAAACCGCATAGAGCAGGTTACACACTTTCACATTTCATTACGTTTCATTTCAGTATCACATAAAAACGAGGAAATGAATCTGTACGCACGCTATGGCGTTGACGTTCATCAATTTGTCATCCAGCGGGAAAAAGATGAAAATTTGTTTCAGATTGACAGGGCCTGGCGCCCGAATCAGATTTTGATGATTTTTTTTTCAAGGACGTATCGTATGACGGTGACCACCTGAGCATCTGGCGTTGAAAACGTATACATGGATAGGTGCTTATCCGCTTCATTTAATTGCCGTGTGTGGTTTGGAGTGGACAGCATATTGTTGAATAGATTGATTGCTTTACAACCGTCCGTCAATCCTGAACTTTATTTTACGCAGGGCTTTGTTTCACAAGGTGTTGAACCAGAAAGCTCTTCCTTCTAAGTTCAAATTTTGACCAAATCTTCGATTTTCTTTATCAAAAAGTGAACAAGGAAAACAAAAAATTAATAACGGAAAAGATCCAGTATTTTCAAGATTTTTATTTTCAATTGCATTTTTTTTGTGGGGGGGGGGGGGGGGCTAGACAAAATTGTTGGGGGGCTACAGCCCCCTAGCACCCTGTAGAACCGCGCCTGATGTTCGGTATGAGCCAAATGTTTGGTATAGCAGTGCTCGTTATAGTGGCATTCCACTGTATCCATAAAGCTCTATCAACTGACATTTAAACCTCTGAATAAAAAAAAGAAAAAGGAAACAAAATCACCTTTAATAAACAGATCCTTACAAATATTGGCGAAAATTTGTATAAATATTACATCTGTCAAATATTGCTTGCAGAACAATTCAGTTTGATCGTTTATGGTTCAGTAATACGCTGGTAACGCTCACTCGGGCATAAACAATTCCGTGACACACGGCCATATAATTTGCCGTCTGTTTTTCGCAGGATGTCTACACTGGTAAAGGTCCTTTCGTAGTGATTTTAACCATCTAAGTTTCACCAATGTCACCTTGAAAACTTCCCTTGTGAAAATGTCAGCTACAAGTATGTATTTATTTTTTGTCTTCAAGAAAAAGATGCCAGAAAGCTGTCGCTTGGTCTCCGGGAATAACAGATTTTGAAACTGCAGGAAACATTTGACCTGTTTTAAAGGTAGTATCATACTTTGGTTTTTGTGAAAGAAATACAGATTCATGGGCAAAAATATCAAGGAAGATACAGTCAGAGTCATCAGTGAAAATTTCAATTCCATACGGTGGCCACTTTTTGAGAAAATCGTGAAAAACGGCCACAGTATTTCTTAAGTCTTTTCTCTTTTATTTTTGATCTTTTAAAAGATCAAAAAGATTTTCGGTCATTGTTTTACTCATTTCTGGATAAATACACCATTTCAGGCGAAAAGATTTTAACGGTAGGTTTCTACTAGCATCATCTTCACACCCTGTAAGTTATACGTAAATCTATGAACATTTCTGTTTAGGTTTCTTACCAAAGTATGATACAACCTTTAACTACAAATATAAAAATAAAATATTGGTGGAATGTTTATTTGTTTCTTTTTGTACTAGGTTCATTCCCTGACTGCATATGTCACATGACTAATTAGCAGATCAGCATTAAGAAAGATGTCTTACTTTGGCCAAGAGAGGGCGGCATTCCAACATCTTTTTGCAATTTTACAAAATGAATGACATAAAATCTTCAGCTTTTCAAATTTCCTGGGTTTGATTTCCCGTTTTTCCAGACACAAGTCTTCAAACCATCAGACCATTTGGATAATTACTATTTCCTTTAGATGAAAAAATTGATAAAACTTAATATGAATGTGATGAATATTAATGTATACAAATACTGCACTTGTCTGATGAAAATTTAATCATTTCAGCCTCAATTCGCACGTTTCATTGATTCATGAAACAGATGTTGCTAGTACGGGGGGATAATTTCTGGGACAGATATATGCATATTGGGAACGAAAAACTTAAAGGTACAGTACAGGATTGGTAACATACCCAAACAGAAATGTTCACAGATTTACGTAAAACTTTCAGGGTATGAAGATGTTGCTGGTAGAAACATACCGTTAAGATATTTCCGCCCGAAATGGTGTATTTATCCAGAAATTAGTAAAACAACGACCAAACACAGTTTTGATCTCGGGGTAAGATCAAAACCATTCTATATGTTTTATAAGAAAAATTGAGTCACGTTTTCGCTATTTTCTCCTGACTAAGATGTCCGATTGAGCTCAAATTTTTCACAGGTTTATCATGAAATGAAAAGTTATACGTAAATTTGTCAACTTTTGTATTTGGGTATGTTACCAATCCTGTACAATACCTTTTAAAAAAATCCAGGCAAAAAATTGTAAAACTTGCTCTCAAGAATGATGATGAAACCTAAAATATTCCTCAAGAAATTACAAACTATATATGAAATATTCAGGGTTTTATCTACATGTATATACAAATGCACTATTCAGTTCGTGTCTGCGGCCATTAAAAAAAAACTAGCGCAGCATTATTTTTTCCTGCTGATTCAGCTTTGTGCATATACTTAGGGACGAGTGCATTAGAATGCATTGAACCATATAAGCCAAGTACAACGCATGGCATATAACGCAAGCAATTTGTGCGCCGGTCTATTCATACATGCTGGTTTGGTTCAGTAATTCTAGCCGCATAGTTATTATAAATACATCACCCCACCGAGTTATGTGCCCGCAAAACGCAAAAAACCTACAGACCGGCGTAACAGCACGCATGTTCTCGCTTATCCATACTTCGGTAAACAAAGAATCGCGAGACGGAGGGAAAAAAAAACGAAAGAAAAAGAAGGAGAGTGTATGAGTAAGAGATGGATAAAAGGGAGTGTTTTCTGCATGCCACACATGCATTTTAATACATCTGCGTTGGAATTATCTATTGTTGTATGCTTACTGAACCAAGAGGTCACTTGTGAATGCAAAGAAAAACTTACTTAGGGGACGTGTCAGAAAATGCCACAAATCCTCTCTCAAGCTCGCAGCTCCCTGATAAAAATGCTTTATTTTGTTTTCTTTGTCACTGGTATTTCTGCTTTTATAAGCTGGGAAGGAGAGTTTGTTTGTTGTCTAGAGAAGTTGTCGATTCTAGAGAATCTTTTAATGTTTGAGTGATAAGAGAGGGAAATGTTATTTAACAGGTTTTTTTTTAAAGCATATTCTGCCAATTTTCCACAAATTAGAAGATTTCAAATACATTCAAATAGCAATGGAACATAATGAGAACACTTCATACCACAAGAGTACAGCATTTATTCAGAGAAGCTATCCTTTAATCCATTTTTCCCCATCTACTGACTTCATACCTCACAATATTGTGTCATCCTAGCGGATTCATTCAAATCTATTTTCACTCTGAAATCTTTGATAGCAAATCAAGATGAATAGGTCTATTTGTTGTTTCCCACTAAGTTAGCTTGCCCAGAAACAGAGCAAACAGACAACAAGAAAAACTGCTGGCGACTACAAAAAAAATACTTGTACAGTCAATTTGGTAGCTTGTCGAAGTTTTAAAGGCGGCCATTTTGCTGTTTGCTTTTTCATGCCAGAAGACCTGCGACAAACGTGTCTACAATTGTCTGTTTGTTAATTTGTTCCCATTAAGAAAGTGCCCAGCGAAGCAGAGACAAATTTCAAGTTGTTTTTGTTGTTGTCATGTTTGATGCCAAACCAATGCATTAATTATAACAAACTTCATGAATATTAAATGATTTTGGTCGGGAGATAGATAATAATAACCAACTTGCTAATAAAAAGAAAATCAACAACCAACCAAAACAAAAAATCAATAAAATGGTTGCATGTATTCAATTATTTGGTATTTGATAATGAAACTACTGGTGCAGAACAATGTTGTAAAAAAAAACAAGGAAATATGAATACAGGTTTGGCGACTGGAAATTTTTTTGCAATGAGGTCCAATATTTAATGTTGTCAGTTTTTTTCGTGGATAGTTTGCTCTCAGATCAGTTTTTTGGGAGAATTCGGATATTATCAGTGTTCATCGGTTCACTGCACTCAAATTCATAATTATTTTTTATTCCCACATACATTTTTATAAAATAAGTAGGTTTTTGAAGCTTTGCATGGCGGAAGTCCTGAGGATGGCCAGAGTACAATGAACATCGAGACAACTAAACTTCTCACCGGTTCTTTTCAGAACCACACTTTTAGAAAAGAGTTTATGCATGGTGTCTCCGCAAACCTTCCTTTCTTATAGAATAAGTGTTGATTTGTCGATCACAGAGACTTTTTTCTTTTAATAGAAGAAGAGGTTTGAAAATATAGTGTTTTGTCTAAATTTCATTTGACACGCTACATGAAGGAAAAACCAGAAACAGTTTCAATTAATTCAATTAAGCTCGGCGAAAGACCTGGCATTGGTCGAAAAACAACGATATCCGAATATTTCCATCTCTTTTTTGAAATTTCTTTTTCCTTCTTCTCAATAAGGACAGATAATCCTTCTACAGACAAGTTTTCCTCTCACTGAAGGCCGAAATAAAGCAAAATTGTTAAGCAAACAAATGTTCAGAGATGAAACTGGTCTATGCTGAAAATAATCTGAAAATTGCTGTCTGTGTCATTTTGTGCGCTGCATGTAGACACACATCACGATTCAAGACACTGCAGCAGAAGATAAGTGCATATCATCATCGAAGGAGAATCAAAAATAAATTATACAATTCAAAACATTTGAAGGGGGGAAAACATCGAAAATTGGGTGAAAAATAGACCTGATTTCAGATTAAAATCTGAGAAGTGAAAAAAAAAATGGCGGGTCGAAGCTCTGCCCTGCCCCACCACATCCGACCCCCCAAAAAAGAAAAAAACCAAAACAAACAGAACAGTTCTTTTGTGATTTTGCAGAGGGGCCCACTCGGCCCTGAAAATTTGTGCACTGAAATAGTTATGAATATAAAAGAATTCCTAAAAAAAAAAGAAGTCCACTGCACTTAACAATTTGAATGGGTTGGCCTATAATATGTAAGTTACTGATACACACCCTTTAAGAGTGCATTTCTATTCATCATCCAAAAAATCCTTGAAATTTATCGGAGCCTGATCATTTGGACGCTTAGCCAGGCCCAGTATTAATAAAAGGGTCACACAACCAGTCAGCCGTGAAGCTGGGAATGCCACCCAATTTATTTGCCCGCTTTCAGATGACCGAAACCAATGAATCCAATTTATTGGTTGTGGCTTGTGACCATGGACCTCTTTTCAAAACCTCTGGCTCCGTTTTGTGTATTTATTCTCCCCAGTGGCGGATATCAAAATAAAAACCGGTTGAATAGGGCTCCGAAGTACACCCTGTTGTTCTGAATGAGGAAGCTGGATGGCAACCTTCAATGAAAAATACACTGGACCGTAACCTCAAATTTTCAGGTGTTTTGAAAATGGGAGTCAAAGCGTGGGATGTGGTTTTTGAAAAGGGTACTACAGAGACATAATTTGAGAGGTGTTGTAGCTTGAATCTGGTCATGAGTCAGTGCACCGACATTCCAGTGCTTGTAGTCTGACAGTCCAGCATAAGTGCAAGTCTGGGTACAAGACCAACACAGCCACCACCCAAATTTAAAGGTGGTATCATACTTTGGTAGCATACCGAAACAGAAGATCTTCACAGATTTACCTATAACTCACAGGGTATAAAGTTGGTGATGGTAGAAACATACTGTTTAACGTTTTCTGCCTGAAATGCTGTATTTATCCAGAAAAGAGTACCGGTAAAACCAGTGACCAAAATTATTTTTGATAAAAGAGAAAAGACTTGAGACAAACTGTATCCAGTTTTCTCAAAAAAGCGGGCACCGTATGCGACTGAAATTTTCACAGATGACTGTTACTGTATCATGAACATGATAAATCTGTATTTCTTTGACAAAAACCAAAGTATGATATTACCTTTAAGCAAAGATTAAGGTTTGCGCCATAAGCTTGCTGCTAAAACCCCGATCCAATAGGGTTGAATGGAACAAACCATTATTAGTAGAAGAGACCGCCCACCAAAAGAGTAAATTTTAGTTAGGAAATGAAGAAAATGGCTCGAATGATGAATTACAGATGACAACTTGTTGTGAAACTTGCAAGATTAAAGAGAAACAATTCCTACAAATTAAAACTAAGTTCATAAACAAAAGGAAAATTCAACCAGAGATGGAACATTTGTTTTTATTCTCACTGTGTTTATTGACAAGCACCAATGATGAAAAGAAAAAAACACATTCAGAACTTGTTTGTTTGTTGTTTTGGGGGGTTTGTGAAAAGGAAAAGGATAAAGTGAGAAGTTTTAATTAATAGCACGATTACAACCACAAAAGAAATTAAAGTTTTGGTGCTCCACGTTGTGCGAGGTGCACAAACAGTGCAATACATACATGTACATATGAAGATGACATATTGGACATACAGTACAGTTGATGGTTATTGAAACATAGATTGTCGTTTGCTTGTCAAACTGTTACCACCCTCCCTTTCCCCCTCCCCCATCCCTCCTCTCCGGCCCTCACGCTATCCAAAGCAATCCATAGCTGGGGACACTGTAACATGGCATTGCTGCTTACATCAGTCTAGCCCACAAGTGGCCAGGGTCCAGTGTTTAACAGCCCTGCTTAGCACATCAATTTGCTAACCATGAAATTTATGTCTGAATAAAAACAGGATTAACAACCAAATTTTCATGTGTTGTATATCACTTGTGATTGTTCTTTGGCTGTTGTTCGCTGACCATGAATATCAAATGGAATTTTTTAATAGTGGCTTGTTTGATTGAGCAAAACATTTTGTGGTTAGCAATTTTGTGTGCGCTTATCAGCTCCATGAAATTGGCCCCAGGTTAGTAGCGGTACGAGGACTGAAAGAATTAAGTCTAGGCATTCCCCTTCAAAAGAAATTTCATGGTAAATTGTAATTCTTCATTTTCTGTAAGTACAAGTCGTAAATTCCAAACTGACAGAGTTCGTTATTTTAGCCAGAATCTGGAAAAAAGGTTGTCGACATCTGGTTATGTTGAAAAAATAAGGTGCTCAGAGGGTAAGTTTACAACATCTTAAAAAGTAAATTTCACGTGAAACAGGAAGTCCAAACATCAGATAATCAGAAGATTTAATACCTAGGATTCTAAGGATTTTTGAAAATTGACATCAAAAAGATGTTGGAGGACAAAAGTAGGATTAACGTTACTTCCGATATCATTTTTCTTCCTCTTGTTAAAATATCCATGAAAATATTAATAGATACAGCATGTCATGATGAAAAAATTTTCTATAGATTTCATTTTGCTTTTGTGATAGAAAAATCAATAAGCGTAGTGAAGGCCAATGCAATTCAAAACGATATTGAAGTCGGAACGATAATCTGAACACAATACCATACGGAACTGTCCCGCAGAGATATTTTTTCTTTGAATGTTTTTGGGCAAGACAATAATATTTGTAGGCAATCCCTAATGCAACAGCCTTGGGCACACTTGGCCAAAGACATTTCAATAAAACTAAAAATACAGGAAGCATTTCTTTTCTTTTTCTTTCTCGACACATTCTTTTTTTTCTCTCTCCAAGAATGCAAACAATACAGGTTCATACAATACTTGTGAACAAACGAACATTTTACATGAAAAAGCCAGACAGTACATTGGGGAGATACTGAAATTGGCAAATAAATACGGTTCCACTTCCTAAAAAGATTGTTTTTGTTTTTTTATACAATACGGTCGCAACTACAGTTGATACAAACGAGGCACAGTATGATCACGGTAAAAGCAGAGTGTACGCTGTTAACATTTTCGGTAACATGTTGCCCAGGTAGGGCAACAACACACCTGGGCAACATGAATTTAGGCCCTGTGTACACTTGGGGCCTTTCTCGAAGCTCGGCTCCGGCTTCGTCTCTGTTTTCAAACGCTGAAAACATGGGTTGTGGTATGCCATTGAAGCTGAAGCTCTGTTTTTTTTTGTCCTTTTCAAACCAGAGAATCTACTTCCTAACTGCAGCCAAAAGCCTCTATTTTGATACCTGTAATTTTGCAATGGATTCATGAAATGGAGGCGGAGCCGAGCTTTGAGAAAGGCCCTTGGTAACAGTTTTCGTCTTCTCCTTGTTACATTCCATGGTAGCTGCCATTTTGTCCAAATCACATGATCACTAGGTCAGATGACTCAGAGCCTACTCCTGATTGGATAATGTCAGCAAAATGTCGTTGAAATAAATGCATTTCCATTCTTTTCTCAACATCTGAGCGACAGTTGGGTGACATGTTACCCAACTAGCTTTTCTCTGTGTAGACTGACGATATTTTCAGCAACAAGCTAACTGGGCAACATGTTACCGAGATTGTTACCGAAAATGTCGACAGTGTACACTCTGCTTAACTTACACAAATTTCTGGTCAAAATGGGCTAGTCATTTTTCATTTATTTTAAATTGATATTTACAAGATACATACATTATCATCATTATTAAGCAAACAATTCATGAAATAATTTCAAATTTCATTTTTTCCTCCTTTCTACAATTAACTTTATTTAATTATATTTATATATATATATATTAATTAATGATGCTTACGAACTATTTCGCTTTTGTTTTGTTCTTTAGTACAGGAATGATACTAATAATCAGAATTATTATAAATAATTATTCAGATGACATAATC
Organism: Astropecten irregularis; assembly: GCA_963971285.1. NCBI lineage: Eukaryota > Metazoa > Echinodermata > Asteroidea > Paxillosida > Astropectinidae > Astropecten > Astropecten irregularis. Next base: position 2,871,300 of record OZ020263.1, on the reverse strand, counting down.
TTAATCCTACAATGCTACAACATTTGTCCAAAGAATATGAAGACATGTATGAAAACAACCAAAGTGCAAATTATTTATCATGTCCTACAAGAATGTCCAATTAATCAAATTTTTCAATTAATCGAAACCAAATTTTCTGAAGAATTCCAACTTTTTTTTAATCATAAATTTGGAAATTTCGGATGATCATGAAAACTTCAGATCAGGGGATGATGTCCTGAAAAAAGTTTTTTTTTTTTTTAATATCGCTTTCTTAAACTAAGAATGCAAATACCCGATAAGTCCCCATTGTTTTCCAAAATGAAAGTCTCAATTTCAGTTTATCCTGAGGAAACGTTTTGCACTACCACAAATTTCAACAGCAACTGTAATATAGACCATGGGTAACCTTGCACACAAAATAAATGCCAGTGCACTGCCACAAACTCCAACACTTGTTATCACAAGTCTCATTGCCTTTACTTCCCTGAACCTGACAGAATTAAAAAGTGTACTCCTAAACCTTTGGTACTGAATCAAACAAAGTCCAACAACACTTCCTGACTGTTTGGTACCAAACCAGACAAAAGTCGACAGTACCACCTGTTGAAGTTTGGATGGGTTTAGGGCTGTTAGGGTTTAAGCTGGCAATAGTTTTCATTGATTTTAAGCTGAGGGTACCCGTACAATGCCAATATATGAGACATTCATAAGACATTTTTGACTGCTCTCACCGGTTACGTATGGCATACAGATGTTAAGAACAATGCGCACACGTCCTGAACTGGCTACGATATACCATTCTACATGTAACCGGCTGCTACCAACATTCCAGTTGTCTCCCTTGAAATGGTGCACGCATTTCTTACTTCGCACCTTCATTATTAGCCATTGAGTTTTAATCAAAATGTAAGGATTCTTATCGATTCTTATGCCGAGCAGAAACATCAACCCTTATTACATGTAAGTGTACCGGTAAGTGTTTTGCTCGGTAACTTCTTATTCTCCGAGTTGAGATGGTCCTTTATATGCCTTATTCATGGCGCATCCATCTTGCCACTGTCCTTGTATACCCGTTGGAAAAGATAACACCAATTCTAAAAAGAAAATGGGTACCAGACTACTTTGAATCCAAGCCTCGCTTTGATTGCACTGCTTTGAATTTAGGATGGATGCACCGTGAATAAGTTCTATCATGGGCAAGTAATGCTGCATGTACAATGTACACTACACAAAAAATTATCAACCAGTCAAAATCTGTCTTTTAAATTATGAAATACAAATTTGAATACATGTTCAAGTTTTGTAAAGGTTTGTTTCTTTGCACGTTTTTATGTTATGGATGCAGAAATCATAAAAAGAAAAGAAAATCTGCCGCACCTATGGGTTGCATGCAATGTTTGAGCTCCATGAAAAGCTTATAAAGTTAATTTCATACCGTAATTTTGAGTAAAAATGGTCTGATTGTAAAGTATGTGTGCAAGGTACCAACCCAAATAACACTATGTTTGATGCACACTGCGAAACACAGCACGAACAAAAACGTTCCATTTTTAATCCTACAGGTTTGAACAATGACAACATATGCACCATGTCTGAACCATTTGGCACGTAAAATGTTCAGCGAACCATACCACAGAATCTCTTCCATTTTGCTATCTCATACATGTAGACCGTTGTTTAATAGTTCATAGGGAAATGCAGACAGAAAGCTTAAGGTAACGGCACGCACCCTGCCACGTCGTAATTTCATGTATTGTTCTTTCCACAAAGACCCTCAAAGAAAAAGAAAACAGAGAGAGCTTTTGTGATTCTCCGTGAAAGCGTATCCACGGTGAAAGGTATGAAGCAGACTCTGACTTCATAAAAAAAGATTTTAAACAACCCCAACCCACAAGCAACCAGCTGACAGCTGTAGGCATACAGCGCATGATTAAGTACAATATTCCCCTAATATCCACAGACCCTGCCATTCATGTCAACATCCAAAATTTTGCTCACTTCTCAAACACTTCTCTGAGAAACCCTTTGACTTGAAACTTTGGATGAAAAATGGGCAACAGAACAACAAAACAACAGCAATAGGTCTACCAGAACAATAATAAAACAAAAACCAAGACTGGGTAAAAGACCTTAACTTCTGAATTACAATTCAAATATCAGAAAGGCTTATAATGGCGTTAATTTGAGTCCTACTGGATAGAAATTTCGTTTTTCCATCAACGATGTAATGACTGACCACAAAACAAACGAACCATAACAGCGGATGTAATAATCCTCTCAAGATGCCAGGGGCCAATTTCATAGAGCTGCTTAACACAAAAAATTGCTTAGCACAAAAAATGGCTCGTCCGATAAAACAAACCACCATTGAAAATTCCATTTGATATTCATGGTCAGCGAACAACAGCCAAAGAACAATTGCAAGTGATACGCAACACACGGACATTTGGTTGTTAATCCTGTTTTTACTAAGACAAGAAATGTCATGCTTAGCGAATGTTTGTGGTAAGCAGCTCTATGAAATTGGCACCTGATTATTTTAAGCAGGAAGTTGGTGTTTAAATATGCAGAAATTTATGGTCCAGCTAAGTGCATCTCATGAAAGACATGATTTAGGGTAATCAACTTGCAGAGTGTTGCAATTTGTTGTTGTTCAATGAAAAAAAAGGACACCAGCTGGGTCTGAACCTTGAACTGTTATTGGGCGGACAAAGAAAAAATGGCCGACTCTTAACCTCTACGGAGTCCCACGGACTACCTGACTGGCAAAACTCCATCGTATGTCTGAGCCAGTGTTATAGCTAGCCCCTTTGGAGTGCCGGCTAAATTTACTTATTATGAAACTCTCGCCCCTCACGGCCAGGGTTCAGAAGATAATACATGGTAGCTAAATGCAAGTCTGTACGTACGTGAGCATTTCAGCAATATTCTGTTTTGTTATTGGGGATCTGGTCAATTTAAAAAGTCAAAATCTTACTGTTCTTTCAGTGAATAAATACAACTATAAAGCATTTATGTTGTAACTCGTGCATTATCTGTGATTTTCAAGATTCTTTGTGCCGGTCGGCAACATGATTTTTCATATTGAGTGCCGGTCGGCAAGCTTGACTGCCGGATGTCCCCGACCGGTGCCGACAGGCGTGGCTAGAACACTGGTCTGAGCTACCAGGGGTCGATTTCACGAAGCCCTACGATCGATCGTAACTCGAGTCACGAAGGATAACCCATCGTATCCTATACCGTAGGACTGCAATGTATCTTAATTAGTCGATTGATAGTAAGTTACGATGTGAGTTTGGTGAAATCGACCCCAGGTTCTATGTTGGACCATACCTCTACATAGTTAACTACCTTCGCTCTGGGTGCCAGTCAGAAGCCATACAAGACACACAGCCGAACCGCACCAGTGCTCTACCATCCGAGCTATCCAGTTGTATGACGAGGCCTCCCCCATTGTCCTCATCAATGTGTTTTCAACCGGTGTACCAGTCAGAAGCCGTCTATCTCTTCCTCACTCATCCTGGGATCTCATCCCACAGATGATCTACAGTTCTTAACCCAGCGACAGCCAGCTGAGAAATCACAACTCCAATGATTTTGAGGTGAAATGAACGACATTTCTCAATTTTTTTGAGAGTATTTTTGGGGAGCCGCGGAACCGATACTCATTGAATCCCTTTCGACTTGGATTCAACTTTTCAATTATGACATGTATGATAAAAATAAGCCTGAATGGTATAACTTAATATTAAGCAACATCAATACTTTTCGGAACTAAGGTTGAAAAATAGAACACTCTGAAAAAATGCAAACAAACAAAAACTGAGGATGTGATGAAAAGTGATGACAATGTGAATAAACCCTGGAAATATCTAGCTTAAAATTAATACTGATTACTGAGAATTGTTAACAACAGAAAAGTTTTTACGAGAAAGCCGAGTATTAAATACAGTTGCTACAATAGCGTTCATATTAAATAGGTCTACGATTCAGAGCCTGATATCCATTTGATAAAAGACTGATGAACGTGGATTTGTTTAGTAAAAATGTTATTAAGTGCTTATGCTGATGAAATGGAAGTGTTTTGGGTTTTTTTTAGTCCAGCTTTTTTTAAAGCAGTGTTAAGGAAGTAGATGGCTGGTTAGCAGTGGCTTTTTAAAAGTGAGCGTGAGGAAGGTATTGTTAGGAATCGGTTTCATCTTTACCTTCTTCCTTCACTTTGGGATTGGTGGCCGACATCACATCTTGTGGAATGGCCGCAGCAACTGCTGCCGTGGCAATCAGGCTATCCATGGAAGTGGCCGGCATCAGGTTTTCCGCTGCGGCCGTGGCGGCGTTAACCGGGGAGTTGGTCGAGGTCGGGACTACTGTGGTGGCAGACGATGGGATGGATGCGGTCACGACTGGGGTAACCCCCCTGAGGGCCGTGACTAGGGTGGGCAGGGTGGAATCGGATGCAGTTGATGGCTGGATGGAAATGGGGGTGTAAGCCATGCTGGGACCTGACGATGAAGCTAGGGTAGATGATGAAGGAGGGAGACTGGTCAGGTTAGGAGGGGCGGAGGTCGGAAGAGTGGAACTGGGCACCACAAAGGGTCCGGTCAGCATGTTCATGCCCTGATGGGGGTTGCCGGCCACCCCGCCCCCGCCGGGCAGCCCGCCGGCAGCGGCGGCGGCCGCGGCAAAGGGCAGAAAGTTAGACTGGACCTGGGAAGCGAGGGCGGACTGGGCAAGCTGGAGGAAGGCGGCGTACTGTTCCCGCTGGGAGTCCGTCATGCTGGCAATCTGCTGCTTGGACAAGGCGGGCTGGTGGTGGGGCAACATGTTGGGGCGGAACGTGGGCGAGCCCATCGGCGACGTCATGCCCGTCGGGGAGTTCATCTGGCTGTGGTCCAGCTCGCCGGGCAGCTTGTCTGAACAATTATTCTTGGTTGTGAGGGACAAGTCGTGCCGAACCTGACCGTTCACGATCTTGTTGCGCAGGATTCTGTTGAGTTAAAAAAAAATTCAACAGATTTAAACATTTTCTTTTTACCAAAAAAAGTCATTTATCACTAGATGGCCATTTTTGAGAATGTTCATTCAGCATATCTCAAAATCATAAAAGAAAAAGAAAAGCCTATAAAAAAAAATCATCTGGCATGTCAGTTTGAAATTTATCTGAATTTTTTTTTAATATTCAGACGGTCCCTTACATCAAAGAAAGAACTGCAAGGTAAACAATCGTTTGTGTGTAAGTCTGGGCATACACCGCAAACGGAACTAACTGCAGGGTTTTCATACATCTTTTCTCCTCTCCTCCAGAGATTCTATAGTTCTATTGTGCTTGTGCTTCCAGCCAATCTACCCACTGGTTTATTGCTTTTTCCCTGGTGCACACCGGGCTTCATGCCTCAGTAGAGGGCCAACAAAAGGCGCCAAGGTTCTGCAATAATCCATCTTTTGTGCCTTCTACTTCCCCAGACAACAAGTTCTGTTTGGCACCTGTATTCAAAACGGGTTTTCTCAAGCTTTGGTCGTCAAGAAAAGGACAATCAAATATTTTTCTTTTCTTTCTTTTGGTTCGCCAGAAAAACACCCAATAAACAAGCCCGCACAATACTTGGTTGTCCAATAACACAGTTTTTCTGATCCATTCTGGACTGTGGACAATGATACAATAAACCGCCCATTTCTAAAGCTACTTCTGCATAACAAACTGCTGGCTTTTTTTTAACCAACGGTCACAAACTGCTCATCAACCAAAATAATGACCTGTATGAGAAGCTTTAGAATTAGGAGGGCCTGATGTTTCGATCCTAGCAGGATCCTTCTCAAAGGCTAAATAGGTACTCCTGTAGTGTACAATCTGGATTTCTGGATTTTCAAGATCTTCTGATGAAAATGTGTTTATAATACAAGTAATAAACTGCTGCAAACTGCTCAACAGCCAAAATAATGACCTGACATTTATGAAATGCTTGGAGTTTTTTCAGGAGGGCCTGATGGGTTTCGATCCTAGCAGGATCTTTATCGTTTTGGGTGCTTACACAGCACACTGAGTGGTATGAACTGCAACAGACATCAAAAGTCTTCTAATTCCAAAAGTCTGCCCTTACAATTTAACTACAAGCTATACGCTCAAATGTCATCAAATCAATTCATTTTGATAGCAAGTATGTAGGTCACGTTGATAACCCAACCAAGAAAGATTGGGCAAGTTTTATAGCACATAGGCACTACAATGCAATGACAAACTGGTCATACATGTATAAATGAACATGTAAGTGTTTTTCAAGAGTGACACAAAATAAACAACCCCAAACCTACACTTGTGAACTTTTTTTTTTGGAGGGGGGATAACTTTGCCAAGTATCATTTCTCCAATCATGTTGTAAGTTTTTGGATTTTCTGCTAAAGCTGAACTCCAATTTTTATAACAATATGCAGAACCGACGTGTTGGTGCAAACAATTCTGAAACGTTGAGACTTATCTTTTGTTCCCTGTTTTGCTTCCAACTTATGACACAAGTATATTCACGCATGCTAACTTGGACTTACTTACAACTTGGAAGTTCCAATCTTTACCAAACTAACTTTGTACAGTTTTTTCACTTTTCAATGGCATAAGAATGGAGTGAAAAAAAATAGAGGAAATCAGCTGATCCGAGTACAAGTTGCATGTCTGTATATTACAAAATATGGATACATTTCCCAAGACTTTTCTGATCTTTCTCTGGGTCTGGTTCTCAGGGTTCGTCTTTCTCACAAGTAGGCTGTCGTTGTTTTTGTTCGAGTTGAATCTCTGGTTTGTTTTGTTTTCTTGTTCAAAACAGTATCTACTTCAAAACCATATATATGACAATGCATAGACTATTTTGCAACCTGTTACTTCCAAAGTGGACATAAGACGTGGAGCTGAGGCCAAAGAACAAGCCAAAGTTTTGAGCAAATGGCCAAGACAAAAATAATTGCGGAGTCAAAACCATTTTCATGTTGCCCGATATATTAGAAAGGGTTAGAAAGGAGGTCATGTGTATCAGTATCTAGAGATAAAAACTTAATTATCGTTGGAACAAGCTAGCAAACAGCTCTCCAATGGTCTGTTCTGGAGACTTTGGGTGTGCTGTTAATCTCCAACTATCAAAAATCTGAGCCATCTGAGGAGATTCTATTGGAATGTCGCCCCGATATTACCACGATGGAGGTAATTTCAACCCAAAGGATGTTTTCAATTTTGACCTTGTCCTTCTTGGACCTGTTTACTGGGTGGTTTTAAAAGTGCCCATGAAAACAGGATTTTAATATGACAAAATCTAGCAAGGGTGGGGTTCGAACCCTTGATCTTTTCTGTCTACAGCAGTCTAATCAAACGTGAAACGCCAATTTCCAAACTAGAGTCTGTGAGTAATTTCGGTCGGTTGACGACTGACAAATTTTAATCCAGTCATTGCAGCGAGGCGACATCAACACTCTAATCAAGCCTGCTTTTTCACAGAGGAAAATATTGCCTAGAGTCTGTAGACCTTGGCATCAACCTCAAAATGATTCAAATGGACGAACTCTTTCTATTTGACAAGTGGCCTTCCTTACACTACCACATTCCAAGCCAGCACTTAATAAAAGGTACAGTACATGATTGGTAACATATCCAAACAGAAATGTTCACAGATTTACCTAGAACTTTCAGGGTATGAATATGGTGGTGGTAGAAACATACCGTTCAAATATTTCCGCCCCAAATGGTGTACTTATCCAGAAATTAGTCAAACGAAGACTGAAAACAGTTCTGATCTCGGAGTGAGATCAAAACCATTCTTTATGTTTCATAAGAAAAATTAAAAATTGAGATGGGTTTCCGCTATTTTCTCATGACTCAGATGTCCGATTGAGCTCAAACTTTCACAGGTTTATCAAATACATGTTGGATCAGACAAAATGCGAGTGCTGCTCTGTTGACATTTACCAATCGTGTATTAAACCTTTAAATAACGAAGATTGGGCTGCAGGTGCCAAATGAAAGAAGAGACAGAGAGATAGAGAAGCGAGGAATGAGACCCTTAAGCTTCCGTACCTGTTGATGGAACTGACGCTGGGCACGGAGTCCTTGCTGCACATGCCTTCCACAAGGAGCTTGTCGCGGATCTCCCATGCGAAGATGGTCGGATTGTCCCGCTTGTACTCGGCGATCTTGTCCACCACGGTAGAGGTGGCCACTTTGGGCTTGCTACCCCCGATCACGCCGGGCCGAATGGACCCCGTCTCTTGAAATCTGTTACAAAACAAAAAATAATAATAATCCAATAATCTGCAATTCAAGTCTTTTTGGGGAGAGTGAACAATAACTTAAGACAATAACTTGATTGTGCAAAGACACAGGGCCTTAATACAAAAGGCTTGAAGTTAGGCTTAGAATTTATTTTGTGACAGCCAAAATGAAGGGTTTGAGATACATGGCGAAGCTTCGTCTTCGTCATGTGACCCAATCCCTTCATTTCATTTTGTGGGCCTCAAATGGTGATAGCAGAAAAGTCCCAAGCCTGGTCTCAAGCCTGGTTTTGTAAAGGTCCTAAAAAAAACCCAAAAACTGATATTTGGGGCTATTTCTTGAGTTCAGTTTTCTGCTAGAAAATTAAGAAAATAAAATAAAAAGAAAAATCAGAGATTGTATTCACAATTAGGGCCTTCGCTATTTGAAAACCAGTCAGAGAGTACAAGTCTTAGTTGGTTGGAATAAATTTTTTTGGAGTCGGACAGGCCATCGGAAAGGCTGTTGCCCGATCCAAAGCAAAAAGAGTTTCAGATGTCTCACAACCACACACGTTCTTGTCATGTCGGGGGTCGATTTCACCAAACTCATCGTAACTTACTATCAATCGTAGGACGCATGATGCATTGCAGCCCTATGTAGGATGTGATGGGTTACCCTTCGTCATTTGAGTTACGATCGATCGCAGGGCTTCGTGAAATCGACCCCAGGATACAGAGTGACATCCCGATACGAATATCTATAAAGTGTCCTTTCTAATGCCAAGTTAAAAGTGGTATGTGAGACTCTCATTTGGTAAGAATTTGTCACAAAGGGATAAAAGACCTCTCATAAAACGAAACATCTCCTGGGAGAAGGGCATCGTGGCAGAGACCAGTTATGCCTCATATCGGAGGTCGAGGGTCTTGCAAGAGGGTCGGGTCACTCAAGGGGGTCATGAACCTACCGAACGAGTATCTTGGAGACACACCCGTGGGAGACCTTCAGCTGACGCGAGATGTCGCAGGAGCGGACGCCCTTCTTGGACAGCTCCACGATCAGCTGGCGAATGTGGACGGGGAGAGGACGTCCGTTGGCAAAGTTGCCTCCAAGCTGGTTCACGCCTTCACATTCTGCGCAAGAGGAAATAAAAATGTTGTGATATAATCAGTAATAAAAACAAAACAAAAGGTGACCTGTTTGGGATGAATCGATAACTGACACTTTTTGGATAAAGGTTTCTTTCTTCAGAAACTGATGATGTTCCTTGTGAAGCTTTCAAGAAGACATGGTCAAGATGAGTTTCATAACAAACCCAAAACCCAAGTTGGTTAATAACTCTGTGCAGGTGGTGCAAATAGTGCAAGAAGTGCAAGTGTGGAATAACCCTTAGCCTCAATCATGCCAAATCTCTGTAACTTATTAAAATGAGAATCTTCAACAATTTCATCGGCTTCGAGTAACCGTTGCCTCAATGTACAAACGTTTGTGGAGGCAAAAACAGTTAAAAAAGCCAACAACCTCAAGATTGGTTTAGGAAAATTCACGTTAGGGTTAAGATTAGCAGTTAATGTCTTCCAAGTTTTGGTCTTGGTGTACACTCTCCTCAGAGTCGGGGCCAATTTTCCCCCAAAACCCCAGAAGATGCTTCCCAACGCTTGAAGGACTCGGGACAGCAGAACTCAAATCACCTCAAAAATATATGGAGGCTTGCTAGATCCAAAACTTGTGTTGTAGCTTGATCACATACGTAATTAAAAAACAACAACGTATTTTTAAACAAAATACCGTAATGATGGAAGCCTTTGGGAAGGTTCCATTCGAACAAAAGCTCGACACTTACTTCACAAGCAAAGTAGTAACAATATTTGATAAATACACCATTGACATAAATTTGTTTTCGTGTCACAAAAAGGTCATCACATAACTGTGGTAGTACTATTGTCTGCCAATGCGTATGCGCGCATCTAATTTGCATATTTCGTGGACAACTTACTCATCTTGGATGGGCTTCCATCACTACTATAACCCCGGTCCTTAGCTAGTGACCCTGACTCGCTGAACGTATTAACTATTATTGGCTTAATGTCAGATTCTTCCTCTTCTTCGTATTCTTTGGTGTAGATGTGATTGGCCTCCCTCATGGCCTTGATCATGCTGTGGAACTTCAGCGTGCCCCTGCGGTGGTGGTGATGCCCCCTCGCCGAACTGCTGCTGTTGGAGCGCTTCGGGGAGTTCGTGAGCGCAAGAGGCTGCTGCTGCTGGCTAGCGGTGGCTTTGACCTGAGGGTGCCTGTCCGACGGAGGAACAACCTGGACCTTGATGCTGAGATCCATCGGGAGTTGACAGGAGTTGGCTTGTTCGTTGGCGGCCGCCGCTGCTGCCATCGCGGCAGAGGTAGCGGCGGCACCTGGCGGCTGCTGCAGTAGCTGCAGCGGCTGCTCCTGATGCATGCGGTCCAACTGGGCTTTCTTCAGGTCCTCCTCGCACGTCTGGGAGCTGGCGTCCGACTTGGTCTTGCGGGCGGCGTGGCAGTGGCACGAGCACATGGTGCAGCCGCAGCACTGCAGGAGCTGCGAGGCGGCCAGGCTGGCCGGAGTGCTGATGAGGTTCAGTCCAACTCCGCCCAGGGCCCGCTGCATGACCGCCTGGGTCATGATGGGGCGAGTGTTCATGGGCAGAAAGGGACGAGGCTGCAGCATGCTGACTGGCAGACCGGCCGAAGACAGAACATTGTTGACATAACTTCTGGACCGTTTCCGCTTGGAAATGTGATCCTGAAAAACAAAAACAAATCCACTGTTTACTTTTATGTACAACAATTTCCTGACTGTCCAAATGTAATAATAAGCTTATGAGGACAACTTGTGAATGATACATTAAACGGAAGTAATACTAAACACCATCAAATGAAAGAAAAATACACTATGACAAAGCTTGCAATTTCTTACCACCGTTGCTTGGGGTATTAGAAAGATCATAAATGTGATAACATCAAGGTTTATCTAAAAAGATTGTAGGCCTAGACCTTATGTTAATCTATTAATTTAAAATTCTTTCAAAAATGCTTGCAATCACATAATATTATAGCACTATCAATTTTTTCGGCATTTCCACTGCAACATGGAAGCCAATCACCAAGGGATATGAAACTTGAATGTACTACATCCCAAAAATCAATTCTCACGTGTCCCACCTACGCACCCCCATTGAATAATCCTGTACTTTCGTTGCCATTGTTGCACCTTTATTAGCCTCTTTTTTCTGTTCTTTTTTTTTGTTGGACGACAAAACAAGTTTAGACCATACAAAGGAAAAGTAGGTCAAGCATGATGTAGCAACAGACTGGTGACATACTTGGACGACTAAACCCAGTATAGAGACCCTCTTGGCAGGATTTTGAGTTGGGGGATTTTCTTCTTCTTTTTGGGGGGATAAATAACAGTTATTTGCCATGCTTGTCGCTAGATTGAAAAATCCTGTCCCCCAACATCTCAAATCATCAGGGCTCCACCAAGGGCTAGGTACACACAAGAGTTACATTATGCCTAGCAGTACACATTCGAATGATCATGATGTCAGTATTAAACTCCATGGAGGAATGGAAAGACATCCTACGTGGTAACTTTAACTACTTTGTTCAGCATGTACTTCACATCCCTTTGCATTCTACTTTGCGTGTTTTTCAGAACGATTCAACAGAAGACAATGCCGGCACATGCTGACTGCAACAAAATCACAACAGATCGAACAAAGGATCCATTGTTCTAGAGCTAGCTTGCGGAATACAGCATGCATAGTAGTTTTTAGTACTAATGTGTACGATGCTGCTTATAAACATTTTGAATATGACCGTGTAGCCTAGCAATTTTGTGCAAAATTTAAAATGATTTAGATTTCAGTTTCCCCAACAAAAATTATCGGACTAGTACGAAAATACATTTTTAAGTAAACAAATTTGATGACCTAAAATCAAATTGTTTAAGTCAGAATCTAACCCTGTTTACATGAGCATAGGCTGGCCAAAATCAGTGTTTAATTGTACATGTAGGCCCGTTATTTGTGTCACAAGTTTCATAAAATGCAATACGCCTATTCGCCATTATCACAACAGAAACATGTGCATAAATTTAAGGTCACCTTTTGTTAAAAGGCAAACGTTAGGCCTGCTTAACATGTACACAATGTACTAGAATTGTACATGAAATTACACAGCCAAACATCAACACTAGACAGAATGGAATGGAGAATCACAGGGGACAATTGTGTAATTTGTCCCACTCTGAATAAAGAAAGAAAGAAAGACAGGTAATGAAAGGAACTGAGAAACACGTCATTGTGAAGAAACCCATTATGATCCTGAACAAAATGAATGAATGTGCAAATTACATGAACAACCTTAACCACAACAGAAATACTCACCGCGTTGCCTCTGTGCCTACCCAGCCTGGGCCGTCTCTTTGCATGCAAATTGTTCCGGTTGAATGGAGCGACCAGACCTAACGGCCTTGTCCCAGCGTCTTGAATTCCTACCGTGGTCGGCAGCAGCTGCTGTGCCTGCTGTGGGCCCAACTCGCCCGCCGTGCTAACACTCGTCGACTCGCTCTTCGCACCAGCAGACGCAGCAGTAGACTCGTCGTATATTTTAGCGACAACAGACGCGTCTTTGCCGTTCATTTGCGACCAGTCCTGCAACTTTTCGGGACTGCTGGCCGGGCCCACGGCGACATCAAACGACATGGCTCCTCGTCAGTCGATTAACCAACAACTGGAATGTGTCAGGAACGCCGATTATCCGACAAGAAACGGCGCATAATTTAACAAGGGCTGCCCCTTTTCGTCTTCTTTTCACGGATCACAGAGAAGAATGGCGGATTTAATGTCAATAATAGAGAAAAGAAAAAAAAGGCTCAACGAGTTCCACGGCCCTGATTGGTCTATTGGCCTTCCGCTGCCAGCCTATTAACATAATTCCACCAATGACACGCATGAGTGATTACTGGCAATAGGCCTCCTTTTTAGCCTGCGAGTCACCCGCCTGGTGGCGCTCTTTAAAATTTCTGAGGGAAGAAAATTAATAATAATTTGCCGCGACGGCTCGCTCGCTGCAACCATAAAACTAAAACTGAAAATTGACAGCTATTTAATTTTCTGATCTAATTTAAATCGATTTTGTTTTAAATGCTTAGAGTTGGGAAGGCTGTAATTGCCTTCGATAAAGATCCTGCTGCTAGGCCGGATCGAAACGAGTCAGGCCCTTCGATTCAACTCTAAGCATTTTTATAAATTTCAGCTCATTTTGGCTAATGAGCAGTTTGCAACAGTTTATTACTTTTTCAGACAACTCAAGTGGACGTTTGCGTTTTGTACATATACAATGTCGGTACTTTCATGGAGGAAGGAAACCATGGTACTTTCAAAGCGGTAGTTTAGCGTCGATTTTTAGGGGGGAAATAATTAAATCTCAACCCTTAAAAAGTCAAAAGCTCTCAACATCAGCATGCGTTAATTTTCTTGGACCTGAAATATTGATCAACTTTGCCGTAAAATGACAAGTATCAAAAGTGATGCTTTTCCAATTCTGTTTCAATTTTCAATTTCCATTATTCTCTCGCTTAAAAAAATGGGTTAGTAATAATATTACTAACCCAATTATTTGTTCCCAGATTTCAAGAAAACAGAATTATACCGACGGTCATAAACTACTACGGTACGGCTTTCACTTTTGCACACGAAACAATGGACCTTTGTTATTAATGAATCGCGCAATTTGCAATTATATAATTATATGATTTTATTTTCAGAATGAAGTAAGGTGTTACGTGATCATGGATAATTTTAGGTGGGTTGTTAAGTGGTGATTAAACAGTATTTTGTGAGCCGCTGCCCGGTGTTCGTACCTACTCATACAAAATAATTGATAATGCAGTTGACGCGACGATCGTGGCAGGTTCGTGCGTCATCAACGGTAGATGGCGCTCTTTACGATTGATTGCTGCTGGCTTGCAGTGATTTTGCATGGACGGCCAAATGCGGCAAAACATTTCATCAACTCGACAAACATAATGAGTCATATCCAATAATTTTTGGAGTATTTGTAGCTAAAAAATCAAGCCTGGAATTAAACGGAGGCCACGAATGCTATGGCCTTCGTTGTCCTGGTTCTTGGCCTTGGTGCCCCCTTCAAATGTTTCCATAGACATGATTTTCCACTGGAAGTGTCCCTTGCAATGGAAAAGTGGCTTGCCCTTTTCAGAACCAAATTCCAGACCTGGAGGTATTAAAATCTATCAAATTATCACATTTCGTTTTGGTTTCCTACAAATTCAACAGTAATTTTGAGGTGCATATGCAGCATTTTTTGTGCCAACTATTTTTGGTTCCAGTGCTTTCCGTCGGTAGTTTCTGTCGCTGTTTGGCAAAAACTCGGTTGTGACGTCACGGTTGCAAAGGAAAGGTCTATTGTTCTGATGTTAGTCACGAATGATTGAATTTTCAGCATTATGTTTTTTTTTTTAGGGTGCGCAGCAAGCGTGAAAACCATGTAACGCGAGGCAATTACAGGTTATCCGTTCCAGCAATCTCAAAGAAAGAAAAAAAAAACAGACGGCCAAGCAAAACTCAAACCAAACAAAATTCCTATTTCAATTCGTGGGAATATAAAGCACTGCCGTAGTTGCTAGCTGGATATAGCCTACCGTACCGTAATTGCTTGCAAAACATTGGCGTGTCTTAGCGAAGTGTGCCACGGCCCACAAACTATGACACGGATTATAGCTAGCTAGATACCAACTCTACAATAAAGTATACGTATTTTGTACGTACAAGTCATAAACTGCTACTCATTTATTACCAATTGAACTGAAATAATCATATAAAACGCTAAGCCGGAGTTAAAGGATGGCCTGGCTTTCGATCCGGAAATTTCGTGCCGACTTCCATATCATTCAGCACAACTATAAGTATGAAATATGAAATTATAATGACTTTTGTTAAATTCAATCCGTACTATCAATGTCTATCACAATGAGCTGTTTGGCCAGACATTACCAGTCTCCAGGAGCGACTGGATCATAAACCGCACATTACCACACAAACCACACAGTGGTGTATTGTGGTATTCAGGATATACTACTGCACTAATTACCACTGGAAACAACAGTGGTCGATTTCATGAAGCCCTACGATCGATCGTAACTCGAGCTACGAAGGATAAGTAACTTATCGTATCCTACGTAGGGCTGCAATGCATCGTAAGTCCTACGTTTGATAGTAAGTTACGATGAGTTTGGTGACTGAAATCGACCTAACTGTGGTGGTATGCAGGAGGATCATACTTCTTTAAAATACTTTTGAAAGGGTGTAAATTTGCCATCTTGTTTACGCTACAATGTCGAATAGTAAGTGATGCCATGTATAGAAAAGGGAATCATCGCACTTTCAAGAAATTTTTGCAAAAAAAATTGATCAGAATTTTCAGGTTTTTCTTTGAAGTCAATTCTCTGAACAAGTAAACTTTCCTGGTTTACTGAGTGCGTGCAGAGCAGGAAGTAACCCGGATGTAGGTGTGGACACCTTCCCCAGGTCAAGTTGGTTTTTCATTTCTCCATTAATTGCTTCAGTGAACAGCCCCTCGGGATTTGTATTTTTTTTTCGAACTACATAATACAGATTTTGTATGAGTTGTGCAATAAATATAAT
Source organism: Astropecten irregularis (assembly GCA_963971285.1). Classification (NCBI taxonomy): domain Eukaryota; kingdom Metazoa; phylum Echinodermata; class Asteroidea; order Paxillosida; family Astropectinidae; genus Astropecten; species Astropecten irregularis. The sequence goes on along the minus strand of OZ020263.1, from coordinate 2,855,390 downwards.
TTTACGTAAAATGATTATGACAGTTTCTCATAATCTGGGGACTCTGTGCTTCACTTTTTGAGGAGACCTGATAATTTTGTGGCAGGGTGTTTGGCTGAGAAAATGAACAGAATTTGACACATTAGAATTTAGACTATAATTTTCTAGTATTGTCGTGAAAATGGACTCTTTGATAAAGCCTTTTCACTGAGTGGGAATGGGCTTTAAAGGTCAACGAAAGTTTAATGTTAATGTGGCGCACCCACTATAGTACAGGTGCTGCACCCGCGGTGTGAACTTGCAGTAGCCGTAAATAGCGCCCTCATACACCAGAAAATAGCAAGCACAAAGAGAACCATTCAGTAGTGCGCTCGATTGCTTGCTTCGCACTTCCGTGATTCATCTCGTAAATTACTGAAATGTTTGGATGTTGCCATCTCCGTCCAGCCGATGCAGGTTTTTTGTATTGTCACGGCTGAGTTTTTGCCAACCAAGATGGCAAAAACTATGGGGTACCATCATTGCCACAAACAAAAAAATGGAAAGGAGAGCATTCGTACCATACTTTGGTAGCACACCGAAAGAGAAAACTGCACAGATTTACGTATAACTAACAGGGTATAAAGATGATGATGGTAGAAACATATCGTTAATAATTTTCCGCCTGAAATGCTGTACTTATCCAGAAAAGAGTAAAATCAATGACCAAAAACAATTCTGATCTTCGTAAGACCGAAAATCATGTGAAAGGATTTAAAAATGCTGTGGGCGTTTTTTTTTACTGTTTTATCAAAAAGTGGGCACCGTATAGGACTGAAAATTTCACAGATGACTGTTACTGTATCTTCCTTGAAGTTGATACATGTATTTTTCCCATGAAGCTGAGATTTCTTTTACAACAATCAAAGTACGAAATTACCTTTAACTTTCACGGAAATACAGTGTATGATTTAATTTGCTGTAAATAATACAAACGATAACGGGAGGCATTTCGCATTACTGGACAATTTTTACAAATGATAATACCGATAATGTTGGCTTTGGTCACATTCTCTGTTGTGATAACAATCATGTTCTGCAACAGTTGGCCACCGACATGGGTGTAGATCCGGGGGGGGGGGGGCAAGGGGGGTTGCACCACCCCCCCCCCCCAGGTTTTCACTTTAAAAAAATAATATTTTGTGCACAAACGTATGGAAGTACGACTCAGTTACAACTTGGATCAACCCCCCAGGTCTGAGGACGTGTCTACACTATACTGGCCACCGACAAGCACGGTTGGTTTGTCAACAAAGATCTATAGCAACCAGACGGGTCCGGTCACGGCCCAATTTCGTTATAGAAAATTTGTAATGCAAACGACATTATTGACACGACATCATTACGAACATTCAATTAGAACAATTCTTAATCTTCTTGGTGCTTCAAGTTTATGCCGTCTAAAGGTCAAAAACAATTCTTCTACTTAACTTTGGTTCATCGAGACCCAGCTGAGTAGTTACTTAGGTCATGCCCAAGAGATGACGTCAATGCCTACGTCACTGTGAAATCGGAATCCAGTAGGGCTTGCACAACTGATCTAAATATAGATGAATGGCCTTACACGGTAAGCGCTAGGAAAGTGACCGAACGCACTGAATTAATTGCAAGAATGTACCTGAAAGAACTATTCCACTAATTCCAAATTTACTATACTCATCCCCCTCCAAAAAGTGAGAAAAAATACGAGAAAAAAACCTACTGATCCCTTTGCAATGTTATGTTTTATAAAGTGATAATCACTTCGTTGTGACTTCAATTAATTATCCTATATAGCGCCGCCAACGGCAAGCCTCCACAGAGAAAAGGCAACGAAAAAGACACATAATGACGACACCATAATGCTGATGGAGTGTAAAAAAATAATTTTGATAAAAGTCAAATTATAAAACCAAACGTAAACAAAACAAACAATGAACATTTTGAGTGCCCCCCCCCCCCAAGTCATTTACAAATTTAAAGGAGGTATCAGTGTACGCTAGTCCTAATTACCTCATTAATACCCGGAGTCGATGTTTACAGGCCAAACTATTTTGAAATTTCTTCATACATAAAAAAAAATATAATGATATTCTGCCATTCGTTCTATTTGAAAAAATGAAAACAAAAAATCCCAGACGGAATATAGCTACTCATGACAATTGGTGTGATTTTCTTCAACCTTCATACCCACTGGATCTAATGGTCAACAATTGCTGGACTACATGCACTAGTGGTGTTCAAAGACAGTTGTGGTATTCCATTGAATTTGTATTTTCAAACATACTGTATTATAGGTCTACATTTAAATGGCCTTCTGCAGACTGATTCAAGGTGGGCCTTGCCAAAGTTATTGATCCTTTTTTTCCCCTCAAGAAGAAAATACCCCCATGAAAGTATTTCTTTTAAATATTTTTTGAGGTTACAGGTATATAAATAGGTGGGTTTCAATTGGTATTTACTGCAAGGTCTCATTTCATATGGGAGAGAAAATCCCAGCCAGGAAAATGAATACAACCATAACAATGTCGACCACACAATAAAAACCTGGGAAGGTTCGTGATTCCAGACCATAAATCCGTGCAGTGCACCGATTTGCGGGCATATTGTGTGTGACCTTCCCTTTTTGAGTGTCCCAGTTTACGGACGATGAAGGCAGTTTTTTCTTCTCCCTTTTTTAACATGACCCAGGGTGACCTGAGCTAAATAAAACCGTCACAGGTTTGTTTCTCTCTCTCTCAAGTCTGAGCAAATGTTTTTTTTTCTTTCTCAAGGCGCGGTAAAATAGTTTACGCAAACACCTTTTTGCTCTTTTGTAAGGTTTCTGAAAATTTTTACCTGCGTGCAGAAAGACAGTCCTTGGAAAGGTAAACATGAGGAGTAGACGGGGGAAAATAAGTTTGTCCTCCGTGCAGAAAATGTCCCTGGGCCTCTGTTTTGTCACTTTGAAACTTCCCAAATCCACGTAAACCCAGCACTTTATATTGCTGGATTATTAGAGTGCTGCAGAACAAATTGAGTTGATTATAATGTTTAATTTCGAGGGCACTCTTTAAAAAGTTCTCCGCATTATACAGCATGATTCCATTTTAAGGCTTATTTTGTGCATTGATCTTATAACTATCAACAAAACAAAATCAACACAATGTGGTCATTAGTCATTACTCATTTCCTAGCAAAATAAAAAGACGGCAAATTTTAAGTTTCCAGTTCCATTTCACAAAAACCCACTTGACACGGTACTACACGCTTTAATATTCAGAAACGAAATTCACGTGCCTTTTCGATAACTTTGCAACGAGAACGTGTGATCCCAAGTCTGGTGCCCAGACCTATTACTGGCACTGCATAGTGGCGTAAACGTACAGAAAAGCTGTTGAATCGGGACGGTTTGCTGGCTCAACTTGGTCCAAATCAAAAGAATTAATCACAGGGAAAACCACATGGTTCTCTGGGTTTTTGGCACAACGGAGAGAGCAAATTAAGCGGTCTTATGAGGGATGGCAATCTTGAATTCTGACCCCAGACCAGACCTCAGCACTCCGGTGCCCTCCCCCACGATTTCGAGGATGGAAACTAGAGTTAATTTGCAAAGAATTAAATATTAAACATCGGGAGAGCAGATTTTACAATTAAATCCCGCACGCGTGCCTGCAGACTCCCCCTCCATCACACTGTCTGAAACCTATTATGGCGTAAGGAGGGGGAGACCATGCTTTGGGTAAAGTTATCATGACGCAAGTGGGAACCAGACGACTCGCACGGAGTGCACGTGAACACTGAGTCTCGGAACCTAATGTGGTGCCTATTCAGGGCCTCGGTTAAGGATCCGGCTTCAACCTCGGCTCAAATTTTTCTTCTTTTCAAAATTATGCACCCTGGAATGTAAAAAATAATAATAGGTAGCCAAGTTTAGGTTTTGGACTTCATGTATTATTTGTGGTAAATATAAATACACTGCTTCGTACGACAAAACGGAGGCTCCGTTTTTCAGCAAAAAAGCCATGATTTTCTCAGCTTCTGTGTGACGAAGACGAAATCTGGGCTACAACCAGAACTTAATCAGAGACTGGGATTTTTTTTAATTAATGAACAAAGGTCCTTAACGAGAATAGGCTAGGTATTTTTTTTCAACCGCCATTTTGTGTCCTATAAAATGAAATGAAGGGCTTGAGATAGGCCTACATGACGAAGCTGGAGCCTTTCTTCGGCTTCATCATGTGACCCAATCCCTACATTTCGTTTTGTGGGCCTCAAATGACAGTAGGCTTACTAGCGAAATGAGTACCAAGCCTAGCCCCAAGCATGGTTTCGTAAAAGCCCAGTATCCGCAAACAATCATCAACTGCCGGAATTGGAGGACACCTACGGTCATACCCGTACCACGTGCCAGAGCATGGCATGGCAATCTACTACATGTTCTGAAGACGTCAAAGCTTATATGAATAATTAACAAGCTCCGATAATTGATTTCCTAATGACTATAAAGAAGATGACAAGAACGCGAAAATCCGTATCGATATTCATTGGCACACCACAGACTATGTTGGGTTGTTTTGATGTGGGGTACCCAATTTCAGAAAGGTGTCGAATGGTCTCCGAACATCAATATAATAATATTATGTTCTTGATTATCCCAATATACCAGCACACTGAAATTATTGTTATTTCGCCTAAATTGGTTATTAGATCGACATGGCCAAGCGAAAAAAACAACAAAGAAAACATGGAGGATTCAGCGCTTTTAAAGGTATGACTGGTAAAGGTCACATAACAGCACTCATACTTTGTCTGATCCAGCATGTACATGAAATAATAAACCTGTGAAAATTTGAGCTCAATCGGACATTTGAGTCACAAGAAAATGGCGAAAAACCGACTAAATTTTCCTCATAAAAGAAGAATTATTTTGATCTTACCCCGAGATCAATACTGTTTTCGGTCTTTGTATACGAATTTGTGGATAAATATACCATTTCAGGGGGAAATGTTTTAACGGTATGTTTCAACCAGCATCATCTTCATATCCTGAAAGTTATACGTAAATCTGTGAACTTTTCTGTTTGGGTAGGTTACCAATCCTGTACTTTACCAATAAGCTCTGACGGTAGTGTCACTTAAATCAAGATAAGCTTAAATTTTAAGCAGTGGTACGGTAGGAGGGTCTAATGGTCCCACAATTAACGAAACGGACAGACAGAATTAGTTTGCTAGCTTGAAAATATATACTTCGTGACGCCATGCCCAATTCTTGCCAATACGACTTTCAGCCAACTTCTTGCCAACACTGTACATTATAGAAAAATGACCATTGGTACAGAATTTCGCAATGAAAAGCAAGACAAACATACGATTTTCATTTGTAAGTAAGGAGAATGAAAAGCAACGCTATAACGTATACCATTTAGAAATATTTAAAACTTAAAACAACTTGCAAATTTCAGACTCGGGCAGAAATGTAACAATCTGGTTTTGAGTTTTATTTTTTACACTGAACATAATTTATTAACATGCTGAATTCATATCCTACTTCAATAATTATTCATATCCTATAATAAATTTCAATGTTGTAAAAAATCATGAATTTTGGAATATCAAAAATTAAAAGAAATTAAAAATATTGCTTCTTAAAAAGTCAGCATGATTCTAGATTCTAGAAGAGTCTTCATACACATAACAATCAGCAAAGCAAGGGTACTGTTCACAAATTCTATTGGAAGGGGGCGGGGTTATGCGTCGACCCCTCCCACCCTAAAAACAAAATGGCGAATCTTGCTTCTCTGCACGTTTGGGTATCGAATTTGCATCATTTTCGCAACCAATTCCACTCATGTTGTACAGTATTTGTCAAATTATTACGACTACAATATAAATTTACGAAGGAAAGATCGGTGCTATAGTTTGTATCGTTGCTAATGCAACATCTTTGTCAAGATGTTTGCACCGTTTACATTGGTCAATATTTGAGGTTGGTTTTGAACAAGACTTCTTTTCTACACGACAACGCACATAACTTGAAAATCACACCGATTTCAGGTTATCCCTTGGCCAGTGTTCAGGGGCCAGTATCATAGAGCTGCTTAAGCACCAATTTGCTTAAGCACCAAAACTACCTTGGTAAATAACATCAGTATGCCAGCCAAAACTCCGTGTGAAAGTTATGCTCGGTAAACAATGGTCGAATACAAATCAAAAGCAGTAAACATCACATGAACATTTGGTTGGTAATCCTGTTAGTTCAAGGAAGACTTTTCATGCTTAAGGAAATTGTGTGCTTAAGCAGCTCTATGAAATTGTCCCCTGAATATTACTGAGGGCCAGTATTTCGTAAATTGTTTCATGACACTTTGGATTTTTCTTGACGAAAGGAACAGTATACCAGTCCCACAACATGACACATAATGTTTGTTCTACAATCTCCCAATTAACTATACAGCACAGTGCAATAGTACTAGAGTTCAACAGACGACCACTAATTTGCCGTGCACAAAATCCACGGACAGTCCTGTAAAATTTGCAAAATATTTTCCAACCAAATTCGAAGAGTCCAAGAAATTTTCTACATATCATATCTCAATGTATAAAATGGATCGTTGCTAAGTTGTTTCTCAAATAAAACTCGCTGTGGTGGTATATGTAACGGCATCATAATGTCAGTGCAGGTTATAATGTGGGGTAAGTGTGCATTAGTCCACAAGGATAATTTTCAGACCCCCATAATTTCCCTCAAAAATCAAAGCCCTGCCCCCTTTCCACAAATTTAACCCTGCTAATATTCAGTGGCGTCACCAGACTTTTGAGTCTGGGGGGGGGGGCACAAGGGGGGCACTAGCAATTGTTGGGGGGCACTACAATAAAGTATATTATATTTTTTTTCACCAACCCAAATCTCAAATGGGGGGCACGCGGGGGGGGGGCACGAGGTTTTCCAGGGGGGGGCACGTGCCCCCCTGCCCCCCCCCCCCTTGGCGACGCCACTGCTAATATTGAAGAGGAAATCACAACTGGTCAACCTATATTAGCTGAGTTAGTTTATGGAAGCCATGTCTGAAAATAATCGTTGTGGACTAAAGCACACTATAACTTCTATTTAATGTTCATCATATTGTGCAATAAATTATGTAATCAGAATTCAATGTAGGACTTACCATTGGCGTGAACTCGTGGATGCTTGCTGGATTTAGCCTTCATCCTTTAGCTTTCTCGAAATTAAATTCCTGGTTCCAAATCCGAGAAAAAAACCGACACAAATCGCTAAAGGTGCCGAGGCGGGAGAAAGCCCAAATTTCAGTGGGCAGTTTCCGATCCGGAGTCCCCACGAAAAGGTGAGGGTGGGCACGGTGCAAGAAAAAAAAACACCAAAAAAATTTAAATTCCACAAGAGAACTGTTTCTGTTTTGCAGAGTAGATCCACTTTCACACTGCTGGGTCAACTCAAATCCTAATCCAAGATCGCGTGTCAATCTCGGCCCACTCAAGTGTGTCCGTATCCCCTGATTTACCGTCCTGTAAAATGAAAAAAAAAAAATAGAAACCAGTAGAGCGTATAGTTTCAACTCTGACTGAGTTGAACTGATTATTATTTTGTGGGTGTTTGCGACAAGGACGTCTGAATTACGTCGAGAGATATACAATCTCATAGCGAGTTGCACTTGTTCGTCTACAAGTTCGAACCGTTGTCACGAAAACCACACGGGAGTTTTGCCCCGAGAGTATACCGGGGAAACGAGCCGAAGTACCGGTCAGATCCCACCGTAAGAGGGGAGGAATTCAGCATACTTCTCGGTACGGAATCATGCTAGTGGCACGCTGAACTTCGATAGTGTCTTTACCTGCATGAATCAGAGACGGATATATTTTCTATATCGATGAAGGATGATCAATATACTCACCTATATAAGATGGCTCCACGACTGTAGAATATATATATAAGGATATATATAATTCGGCAACGCCCAACTTTGACCACTGACTGCCCCAGCGCAGTCGAATTGCGTATTATAAAAGTGTGCACGCGGCTATACACAACAGGTAATACCAAGCACCGGGCAGCGAACAAGCGACAGTACTTTGCGGAGAAACCACCTTTCAATCCTCTATCCCCTTTACCTTTAGTATATAGCCCAGCATCCCCCCTTGTTGAATATGTAAGCAGATTGGGCGAACAATAGGCAGTCAGCCCTGATCCAAAGAGTATAAAGGACGCAGCGCCTGCTATACCCAGTACAGGCATTTGTACCTAGCCCTGCATTAAATCAACAAGTACCTTTTTCCATTCAATATACGCCAGCACTCTGAAAATACGTGCATTATGGTCTATGCGCTTTATAACACATTGAGAAGTTTTTTTTTTGGAGTGAAAGCTACCTTCGTAGCAGTCTACTGTTTGATGAACAAAAGGCATTACCTGTTGTTGGCTTTTTTCTCTCTTTCTGGTCTGCCCTGGCACGCATACACCGTACCACGGCACGAAAACACACCTGTGTGACCCACGACGTACGTGTACACATGGAAGTTTTGTTGGGAAGTTCGTAAACAAGAGGCTGCCATCTTGGATGTGGGAACAGAGTTGCTCCATCCTCCCTGATGAGGTTGGCGTGTCGCGAAACTCTCGATCGAAACTTAAATCGACACCGAGAATTTCAATTTTTGTTACCGGTGTCGGTGCGGGCACGCAGTGGGTGTTTTCTCGGTGGAATCCCCCCGTGGTTACACCCACACGACCGGCCGAGTGAACAAGCACACTGATCAGTCTGCATCTCGGGTTTACTCAACTCAACTTCTCAATTCTCCGAGTCTGCTCAAGCGTCTCCATGTTTGGGTTTTATTTTACTCAACCATTCACCCCTATAACCCTCAACACGGCTACAGTTTCAAAACAAACTTCCCTTTGACTGGGTTTGCAAAGTGCTAAAATCCTGGTGCACCAACCGGCAGTCGTTTAATTTGCATTTTCGTTCCAATTAGAACTTCCATTCCAAATATTTACCAAAAATTACATTTTCATAATTTTTTCGATCTATAATTGGCCCTCCGTACTTTTTTGAAAGATTAGGTTTTTATTTTCAGAAGAAGTAATAAAATGCTGCAAACTTCTCATCAGCCAAAATAATGACCTGAAATTTATAAAATGCTTGGAGTTGGGAGTGTATGACGCGTTTCGATCCTATAGCAGAATCTTTATCGAATTAAGGCTAAATAACAAGAGGACAAGAACATGCAAGTAAAGATACACATACAATTTATGGATGAGAGCTTTTATTCATTTTTGTTAGAATGGGAAAAAAAATGTTCTTTCAACGTGATGTTAACGAACATTTACCTGAATCATTAATTTCAGCTGGAAAGTTTTAGAATAAAAGAATAAAGTCATGTTTTCTTTCCCCTTGAATGAAGTCAACTCCATTCCGACTTTCTGCCATATAGCAAATAAAAGTATGGCAGAAAGCACACATTCAGCGATGTACATCCATTTAATAACAAAACATCGATTTTCATTTCAAAGCAAATATAGTAACCAAAAAAGAAAAAAAATGAGAAAACAAGAGAGACTTTACAACATTAAGAAAACTTGAAATTTGAAATGGAGGTAAAATGCCAGAGGTATGAGAAAGACAATAGACTACAAAGAAAAACAATAATATTAAAGTACGATTGAAATAAATACAAAATCAAGTGAACAGTAGACTCAGTGATAACAAAATTGCATCAGAAAAATATTATAATTAAAAACCCTCCACATGACTCTTTCAAACAAAACAACAAAAACCGATTTCATAGATTTTTCTAGCTCACAACTTTGCTTTCGTCTCTATTGTTGAATAAATGCATTCATTTTGTTTTTTAAATCTCCATTTCCCGTTTCAATACGGCAGAAATAACAAAAAAAGTAACCATGCCAAATGGCAAGTTGTGTTACATCGAATGACAATGAAAATTATTGTAAAAAGCATTGGAAAACAAACACTGAGTATGCAGTGCTTATATCTACGTCGGTGAAGGACAAGCCTAATTTGCATATTATATATCTCCCGAAAAAAAAAATTCATGAAAAAATGGCGCAAATTTATGTTGCAGTATTTTCTTCATGGTTGCTATGAGAAAATGATTTTTCGACAAGGTCATTTCCTTAACTTTTGTTTATATGGGCCTAGTTAGAATTTAAGAATAAGTGTACTCATAGGCCTATCTTTAGTTGCGACAATCATAACTTACGATATTATGATGCAATTTTAGAGTTAACGTTTACGATGCTTACGATTATCGTAGCTATGGCCTACCTAATGTAAATCAGGACAAAACTCTTAAAACAGGGAATTATTCTAAGGCACCGAATCCCCCAGACGTATTATTGATTTATTATTTTAACTTGGGATTAGCGGACTCAATCTGTTGGACTTAAGGGGAACAATAATGAATAGTTTCGTTAATCCTGCGATTAAAATCCTCCAACGTGATTGAGATAATCCTATCGCGGTATTTGTATGAGGTGGATTGTTGGTGTCAAAGGTTAATCTTGAAATAGAATTAGAAGAAGACCGAGTGAAATTAGATGACAAACAAAAATCAAGGGACGGGCAATCGGTGACCGACGGTCCGACTGATTACCCCAAAATAACGAACCAACCAGGCACCAACCACACAAAACAAACAACAGGGGCCAATTTCATAGAGCTGCTAATAGCACAAAAAATCGCTAAGCGTGACATTTCTGCCTTGATAACAGGATTAACAACATGAATATTAAATGATTTTTGGTCGGGAAATATATAATATGCAAATTAGGCTTGCCCTTCACCGACGTGGATGAGCACTGTATACTCAGTGCTTGTGAGAGCACGTGAAAAAAATCACATGCTGGCTCAGGTGGGATTCGAACCCACGACCTCCTGCTTACTAGTGCAGTTGCCTTTACCTGCTAGGCCACCGAGCTAGCTGGGGTCTGCAAGGTGAATCGAATCCAATAAGGATTAACAACCAAAGGATTAACAACAAAATTTCCATGTGTTGTGTATCACTTGCAATAATAGTTCTTCGGCTGTTGATGTTCGCTGACCATGAATATCAAATCGAATTTTCAATGGTGGTTTGTTTTATTGGGCAAGCCCTTTTTGTGCTAAGCCATTTTTTGTGCTAAGCATTAAATTGAGAAAACAGTGAAAAACGATTACAGTATTTCTTAAGTCTTTTCTCTTTTATTTTTGATCTTTTAAAAGATCAAAAAGATTTTCGGTCGTTGTTTTACAAATTTCTGGATAAATACAGCATTTCAGGCGGAAAAAAATTAACGGTTTGTTTTTACCACCACAATATTCATACCCTGAAAGTTATACGTAAATCTGTGAACATTTCTCTTTTGGTCTCTTACCAAAGTATGATACTACCTTTAATCTGAAAATTTCATGGTGGTTCAGGGGACTGTCCCGTGAATACTTCCTTAAAGGTTTCTCTGTTAACCTTTATTTGCCATAATGCTCAATTCCTCTTCACTACATGTACTGACGGATTTGAAAAGAAAATCCAACAGTGAACATAACACACACGCATCAACATGAAAAAGGTTAAAAGTAAAAAAAAAAGTAAAAGCTGCCAACTTCATAATTTCACCATTTCATTTCGCACAGCCTTGACCTTTTTGGTAGTATGCCAAGTTTTTCTCTTTTTAGTCCCGTCTACTTTTCTTTCTTTTGTGGTGTGTTTCGCTTGAATTGTCCCGGATCGTGGATAGAATGACGACAAAAGCATCCGACCCAACCACTCTGTGAAAAAAATAATAATTGAATTTTCTTCTAGTCTGGTTCCCTGCCCAAAGATTCCCTGACGACTCTTATTAAAAATCTTAGGTCAGGTATCGGCTACGGTTAAAAATAGAACATGACACAGCTGTCATGTCTGCGCAGGCGCGGAAGCTAGTTTTAGCGTTTACCGAGAATCAATTTTAGCATTCCTTTTTGCACTTTTGTAAGCACATGCAATTTTATCTGGACAGAATAAGAAATCAAAGGGTGGGAAAAAAACCATACAACAAACTCCTCAAAAGTGCATAATAGGAAAAGTGCTCTGTTGTATGTGAACAATAATTATGCTCTATTTGGGCTAACTGTAGCCGGAATGAAACATATTTACATGACGTGTCTTTTCCTGAACTACGTGACCTCGCGTGACCTGTCGGAAATAGCCGAAAGTCAACGTTACTATCCGAAGATGCACGAAAACGAGTTCGTAATGTTTCGGATTTTTCCGTAAAAGGCCAAAACTTGGTCTTTTTGGTCACGTGACCCTCCAGTACACGTAGCCGATACCGGACCCTATATTTGACAGACAATAGTCTGGCGCTTTTTGGGTCCGGGAACCAGACTAATTTTCTTCAAGCCTATTTGTAAAAGGACCTGCGTCATGTCAAAACATTCTACTGCCGTGCAAATGTTGACCAAAAGGAGATTTGAAGGTCGGAGAGACATACTTGCTTTAGTGGTGAATGTGTATGTTATTATTTTAATGAGTCAAATTATTTATAAAAATAAACTTGACTGAACACCTTGAAACGTTTGCGGCAGCAGACTGAAGTCTCTTTTTTGCTAGCTCTGAACATGAGTGTGTGCGCGTGCGCTATCAAGACTCCGGCTCCCTTTGGCATGTACATCATTTGTAAATGTGACAGAGCAGCTGCAGGTTGCTCATAATTCGATTTGTCATGGATTAAAAACAAACTGTGAAAATTTCAGCTCAATTGATCATTGGAAACAGTAGAAAACAGCGAAAAACCGTTGCAATTGTTTTAATATGTCAAATTGTGTGGGAATGGTTGTCTCATTTGTCTATCTTCCCATGATCAAAAACGTTTTGGTGTTTGGTTTTACTCTTTTCTGGATAAATACAGCATTTCAGGCAAAACCTAAAGGTAGCCTCAAAGTTTCATGATGCATCTAAAAGGAAGAATCTGTGTTTTTTTAATCTGAATTCTAATTGGTAAAAAGATAACAATACCAGTTATCATCATGCGAAAGCAATTCGTCAGAAATGTTCCCGTTTATTTAAAATCAGCAGGAATCGGACAAAAAAAATTCGAATTTCCAAAAGTCGGCTGTAGACGACTTTTTGAATGCTGGAAAATACCGTGAGCGTTTTTTCCCTCACTGTTTTCTCAAAAAGTTGCCACTGTATGGGACTGAAAATGTCACAGAAGACTTTTACTGTATCTCCCTTGAAATTTATGTCCATGCCTCTGCATTTGTTTGACAAAAAGTATGATAATTACCTTTAACAATGATTGCTAGTTAGTCAGATATCGTAGAGGGCGGGCTACTGGACTGACGGACAGAGCATTTTGCATTATTGGATAATATTTCCTCACAAGAGGGCGCTAACACCTTACTCCCCGAAAATGCCACGGAAATGAAATAATAAAAAAATTGGGTTTTTTTTGCGCTTGCTGATTTATATAGTAGACATTTTTTATAAGGGTAGTGTACAGAATTGTCCATGTGGCTTTCGTAAAGGGAGCATTCATTGTAATAATTTTGTGGGCTAGAAAAAAAATGGCAAAAACGTCGGATTTTGTCGCAGTGGCCATGCCAAGAAGATTGAAAAGTTTGCAACATTTGGCCGCCCTTGTCAGCTATCCCTATTATTAATTTTGTTAAACAAAATTGATGAAAATTGTATCCCGGGTGTTAAAAATAATGTAGGTCTCATACATACAGCGCGCGGATCATTCAGTGCAGTCGGCTGTTACCGATCGCCACGGTGTGCTATTTGTGTGGTGGCGCCCTTCAGATTTCGAGTAAACATGGCACAGTTCGTTCGCACGGTGGCGCTGTTTGAAGTCATCGTTTTAAGTGCATCTTCTACTCTGCATCTGTAGTTAGACTCTATTCCTCGAGTGATTTGAATTAATTCGCATACATTGGTCACGATTCATCATTTTGGAAAAGGGAAGATGATTTATACCCATCGATTCTCGGCCTGGAGATGAAAGTCCCTTGCACGCCCCAAACTAAACCGTCACAAGATGACAACAATAATTAATTTGAGGTCTTTTGGCACTGAACGAAAAATCGAAGCAGAATCTCACACAGCATGTAGTGAAAAGGGGACAAACAAAAAATGGGCACATCTTACATGATATTGTAACATGGCTAGATTAATTATAATTAAGTTCTACATCGGACATCATCTTAGGGTTTCAATTCCTACGACAAACAAATATCCATACGTGTTTTTGTTATGATTTATAGATTTTGTATATCAAAATTAGATTTTTGAAATATGTATATATTTAAATACATGAATAAAATACATTATTCAGATTTTGTTTCAATTTCTGGCCAAAGTAAAATGCAAATGCACTCCAAACATGGTCTAAATATAGTGTCAATAAAAATATAAATTGATCAAAATAATAGTTTATACAGGGTGTCCCAGAAAAAAACGTAACACTGTGTCGGGAACCATTATGTTAAAATTAAACTGTTCATCACTTTAAGATTCAGTTATATGATACAATCATGTCTTGGCTATCACCATGTAGAATTTAAGCAAAATCGGACTGAAATTTAGTGAAAATATGACAAATTGAAAGAGTACTAATTAAAAACAAATTTGCAGTATTCCAGAATAAGTGGTCAATACACACATAATGTGTATGAAAGAAAGATGAAAAATCGGGTTTTGAGGTTGGGTAATTCAGTCTTAGTTTTTTCCCTCAATTTCAGTCCAAGTTTGCTCAAATTCTATATGGTGATAGCCAAGACATGGTTGTATCATATATCTGAACCTTGAAGTGATAAACAGTTTGATTTTAATATAATGGTTTTCGACGCAAGTGTTGCGTTTTTTGGGGGGAGACACCCTGTAAATCATGGTCAAACAAGCACCAAAGATACAGAATTAGAACTAAGAGTTAAACATAATTGCTATCAATTCTTAATTGCGAGTTACCTATAATTATCTAGACTAAAATAATTATTGAGCAATCATTGTCAAATTCCTATTTGAATTTTCCTCCAAATTTAAGGGATGACTAGACTTATTTCCTGTCACCCACGTCACACGGGACCCCCTACCCTCGTGAATTGTCTCTGTCTATTTGACGTCAGTAGTTTGTTTTCTGTGTCTCCATTTTGTACAGGGAGGTAAAAGGGGGTGGCTTACATACATTGTGTCCATTGATAATTTCCTCTCGCCATAATTATCCTTTCTCACGCATATCCCAAAACCGCCGGTATCAAACCACACAATCATGTTTTCTCCAATTTCAAAAGAAGCGGATTTGGGGTTGTTTCTGTGACCAAAAAAAAAAAAAAGACGAGGAAAAGTCAGGTGTCGCGAGCAATCCTGGCTGAAAATAAAGTTGTTTTTCTCGATCTCGTGCTTTTTTTTGTTATTCTGTTGCCGGAGTTCATTCATCAATAGTTCAGAGTATGGGTTTCCTCCATCGCGGCTGCGCTGAATACATAGACACAGTTGCAATAAATAATGCGCTCTGACTTCACCGTTTCACCTCTTTTCACTAACAAACCACCAGAGTCAGCCCGATTGACTCTGCTTTGCCTTTGTTAACCCTCCCCCTTCAAGGTTATCCTTGTGACAAAAACATATACTGTATGAAAAAAAAAAAAACAGAAGAAGAAAAGAAAGGAATCAGCAATAGCTGACACGGCATTCCACTCTCCTGAAAATGTTATATGGAGGCCCACAATTTTCACCAGCAGCGCCAAAAAGTACAGTCACCCTGGGTGGGACAATGGCAAGCCGGCCCACTCTTGTTCGGCTGTTGCCGTTTAATCACGAAGGGAACAATGATAGGGGTACGTTTTATTCATTGCAACATCGTCTATACCCAGCACCCGGGCCAACGTACTATCTGTACACGTCCAAGGCCAGTTTGGGAATTGCACTAATTCTTGATGAACTCTTCGGGTATGCTTGTGAGCAATCATTGTAAAAGTTCTATTTGAAATTTCAGTGTGGCAAGCAACAAGCAAACAACTAAAACAAGTAGAGAAACCAACAAACCGATCAACCGACCAATCGGCGTGTTGGGTCGACCGACCGTCCTACCAACGCGCCAGTTGACCAAGCGACTAACAGACCGACCGACCAAAAACCTACCGATCAATTATTCAACCAAAGAAACAGTCACTCGACTAATCGATCAACCGACCAAAATAATGACCAACCGACCAACCGTCCAACCGGACAAACCGACAAACCGACTAACCGACCAGCCGTCCATCAGGCCAACCAACCGATGAACCAACCAAACAACCAACTGCATATATACTCACCCAGCTAACCAACCAAACAACCAATTTGCCAAACGATCTAAGTATTAACCGACACAATGACCAACCGACAAACCTACAAACATACAAACCTACAAACCGTCCAAGCTACAAACCAACCAACAGTCAACCAGCCAACCAACAAGCAACGACCCAAGCAAACAACCAAGTGCCAAACGATCGAACTACAAACCAACAAACCTACCAACCGACCAACTAACCGACCGACCTACCAACCTACAGACCAACAAACCTACCAACCGACCAACTAACCGACCGACCTACCAACCTACAGACCAACAAACCTACCAACCGACCAACTAACCGACCGACCTACCAACCTACAGACCAACAAACCGACCAACCGACCAACTAACCGACCGACCTACCAACCTACAGACCAACAAACCGATCAGCCGATCAACTAATCGACCGACCTACCAACCTACAGACCAACAAACCCACCAACCGACCAACTAACCGAACGACCTACCAACCTACAGACCAACTAACCGACCGACCTACCAACCTACAGACCAACAAACCTACCAACCGATCAACTAACCGACCGACCTACCAACCTACCAACCGACCAACCTAAAAATTGTCCAACCTACAAACCGGCCAACCTACCAACCGATCAACTAACCGACCGACATACCAACATACAGACCAACAACCCTACCAGCCGATCAACTAACCGACCGACATACCAACCTACAGACCAACAAACCTACCAACCGATCAACTAACCGACCGACATACCAACATACAGACCAACAAACCTACCAGCCGATCAACTAACCGACCGACATACCAACCTACCAACCGACCAACCTAAAAATCGTCCAACCTACAAACCGGCCAACCTACCAACCGATCAACTAACCGATCAACCGACCAACCGACCAACTAACCGACCGACCTACAAACCGACCAAATCACCCAACATAGCAGCCAACTTAACGAACCCACCATCCGCATCAGAGGATAAGCACCAAGTAGTGCACAAACAAGTCACCCAATACACGACACACCCATGAAGCTGGCTCAGCACATTAAATATTGAAATCACAACATAATCATTCTCCGTACCATGCCCAACAAACCCAGTGCCACACTCACAAGACAATAAAGTCTGCAAAATCCATGCATATTTTGGTTGTAAGGGCCTTTAATACGAAATGAGGCTTGAGGCTAGGCCCTGGGATTTGTTCTGCTACCGCCATTTTGTGTCCTAAATGATATGAAGGGCTTGAGATACATGACGAAGCTGGAGCCTTTCTTCGGCTTCGTCACGCATCCGGCCCAATCCCTTCGTTTCGTTTGGTTGGTCTCAAATGGCGGTAGCGAAATAAGTCCATAGCCTAGCATCAAGCCTGTGGCCAATTTCATAGAGCTGCTTAAGCACAAAATTTGCTTAAGCATGAAAAGTCTTCCTTGATCAAACAGGATAACCAACCAAATGTTCATGTGATGTTTACTGCTTTTGACTTATGTTCGGCCATTGTTTGCTGAGCATAACATTCACATGGAGTTTTGGCTGGCGTACTGATTTTAAGTACCAAGGCTTTTGGTGCTTAAAGGTAATATCATACTTAGGTTTTTATCAAAGAAGTACAGATTCATGGGCAAAAATATCAAGACAGATACAATAACAGTCATCTGTGAAAATTTCAGTCCCATACGTTGCCCACTTTTTGAGAAAACAGCGAAAAACGGCCACGGTATTTCTTAAGTCTTTTCTCTTTTATTTTTGATTTTTTAAAAGATCAAAAAGGTTTTCGGTCGTTGTTTTACTCTTTTCTGGATAAATACAGCATTTCAGGTGGAAAATCTTTAACGGTATGTTTCTACCACTACCATCTTCATACCGTGAACGGTATACGTAAATCTGTGAACATTTCTGTTTTGGCTTCTTACCAAAGTATGATACTACATTCAATACGACGTTACGCGTTACACACATTTCACATCGTCTCTACACTTCATGGAATTATGAAGCACGAAATAACTACAATTTGTTGAACTGATCTAGTTCTTCTGACAGATGCTTGATCCAGTTTTCAGGACATCTGACGGATCAATAAAAACTCTTTGTTGTCGCGTCTGAACTTTAAATGTCATTTAGTGTGACATTGTGTATGCCCTTTTTTAATTTAGCGTCCCTTTTGATTTCTATTTCATTTCAATGCGCGCAATAAACTGCTGCAAACTGCTCGTCTACCAAAAAAATGACCTGAATTAAATTATATCAAATGCTCGGGGTTAAGAGGGCCTGACGTTACGATTCTAGCAGGATCTTTCACATAGTAGGATCTTTCTCAAAAGGCTGACGACCTTTGAGAAAGATCCTGCTAGGATCGAAACATCAGGCACCCTAACTCCAAAATATGGCGATTTTATTTCAACTCTTTGGACAATTCTTGTTTCCATGTGTGGTAGGTGGAATTCCAATCAGTCCATCAAGTCGACCAGAAACTCATTTGATTTCATTTGGCCTTTTTTTGACAACTTTTTATGTGGGTGGATGTTGAAAGACTTCAATTTCATTTAAAGCGTATATATAAACCTGTGAAAATGTGAGCTCAATCGGACATCTGAGTCACGAGAAAATAGCGAAATCCCGACTCAATGTTTCTTATAAAACGTAAAGAATGATTTTTGATCTTACCCCGAGATCAAAACTATTTTCGGTGTTTGTTTTACTAATTACTGGATAAATGCACCATTTCAGGTAGAAATATTTTAACGATAATGTTTCTACCAGCATCATCTTCATATCCTGTAAGTTATACGTAAATATGTAAACATTTCTGTTTGGATATGTTACCAATCCTGTAATGTACCTTTAGGATAGTGACTCATAAATAAAAACACAAGCTTTTCTTTTTAGCTTCAAGAGTTCATAAAAACACCTATAATTTGATATTCTGTATTAAGCGAATACTTGAAATACGTGTATTTGTTTGGTATTACAGTTTGGAGCACCACGGATATCTGAAAATTGTCGAAATCAGCAGATTGCAAAAAAAAAAAAATCCTTTACCTATAAAAAAAAATTATAATGTAGCCGAGGGCGAATTCCAATTTCAAAGATTAATATTAATATCTCATTACACGGATCACGGAGCCAGGTGTGTAGCGTGACGAGATTGTACCCGTGCTGAGCATGTTTTCCTATGCCACAGAACGTGGACCTTACAGAGATACGCTGTCAGTCCGAGCACGGGGGCCAGACTGTGCCCAGCGTGCGCATCGATCGAAACTGGTTTTTAGCGTGCACTAAGTTTTTGTCATCAGAAATTATTGCATACAATCGATTGAAATATACCGGATTGTGCAGACGGATTGGTGTTTTTATGCAAGGGTGCATTTTTCCAGGTGGTACAATTATATTGGTCGGTATATACACAATGCATCTGTTTGAATTATTTGAAAAAGTATACTATTATACCGCACACAAGGTGACCAATTTCATAACGTCGCTTAAAGGTAGTATCGTACGCTGGTTTTTGTCAAAGAAGTTCAGATTCATGGTCAAAATATCAAGGAAGATACAGTAACAGCCATCTGTGGAAATTTCAGTCCCATACGGTGCCCACTTTTTGAGAAAACAGCGAAAAACAGCAGCAGTATTTCTTAAGTCTTTTCTCTTTTATTTTTGATCTTTTAAAGATCAAAAATAATTTTGGTCACTGGTTTTACTCTTTTCGTGACGAATACAACATTTCAGGAAGAAACATGTTAACGGTATGTTTCTATTATCACCATCTTCATACCCAGTAAGTCACTGGTAAATCTGTGAAGATTTCTGTTTCGGTATGCTACCAAAGTATGATACTACCTTTAAGCATACTTTTTTTTGTGCTTACTGCTAAGCAGAACAACGAAATGACAATAATTTCGATCGTTAAGCACGGAATCACGTGCTTAAACACCTTCATTGCAATCGCGGCAAGACTTTGAATTTGATTACATTGCATATGCGCGGTATAAATAATGAACCACTTATGCTACAAGATTTTACTATCTCTGTCTCTGTCACTTTGTCTAAGAAAGAAAAAAAATATCGCCCAAAAAATTGGCGCCAACTTCATCTTTTATTCAATTCTAATATTTCTATCTTGCTCTATAAAGCAGCGTGCACTTTGTGGCGTCACACGTTTATGGGAGTGGGATCTACAGGCGTGTCTGGCTATTTTTGAAGTGGAATCATTCCGATCTGTCCGCCCATTAACGAAAAAAGCAATCTTAGGGGACTGTCTCTGGAGAGGTTTGTACCCGAAGACTCACCGAGTCACAGACCCTTGGGAGTCCCCGTTTTGCTGCTCATTGTCACGGGCAGGGCCTTAGCAATGACGCGGTGCGAGTTCTCCGGTCATTTCTGTGGCTTATGATATAGCTTCACAGTCTTAAATTGTGATTTATTTTGGTAGTTTGTAGTTTTAGCCTTTAGGATGGGTGAAAATTATCTTCAATATAGGAGTCTATGGGCCTTCACGAAATGAGGCTTGAGGCTAGGCTTGGGATTTATTTGCTACTGCCACTCTGAGCCCTCAATGAAATGAAGGGCTTGAGATACATGGCGAAGCTGGAGCCTTTCTTCGGCTTCGTCATGTAGCCCAATACCTTCATTTCATTTTGCCAGCTTGAGGCTAGGCTTGGGACCTACTTCTCTACCACCATTTGAGGCCTACACAACGAAACGAAGGGGTTGTGCCGCGTACCGAAACCGAAGAAAGGCTCCAGCTTCGCCGTGTATCTCATTTAGGACACAACATGGCGATGGCAAAATAAATACTGAATCCCAAGCCTGGCCTCAAGCCTCATTTCGTAAAAGCCAATGTGTTTCCTGTCCCATGTGCTGCTACAGAAACAGCAATGCTATAAAAAAAATCTCAACGTGTTGCCAGATATGAGTTTTATAATATAATAATTCCATTACTATCGTGACAGACGATGGTTGGGTCTATTTATGGCCTTGCATGGGACTCCACAAATAGCATACAATCTGTTTTTTGAGGGTAGGCCTAAGTGATTTATTCCAATTCGCCCCGGGTCATTCGTGTTCTGATGGAATAATATTTTCCCTTTATTTCCCCTTTTTTCTGTTCGTCACTCAGTTCAGAGTTGTGAATAAATATATTTTAATGGTTCGTGAAGTTCCCCATTTACACAGTTGATATTGTGCAATTGAACAAGGTTAGTGTTGTAGATGCTGTGTACAAATCGCTGTATATGCTGAGGCTACTTGGAGTAGGCTGGTGACGATGCCTTTTTGTGCTTAGTACATCTGCGCCATGTGGTTTTCGGTGTGCATTCGGGACACCAGACCGAGGATGGACACGAGGAATCTGCCAGCTATTCTTGAGAACATCGGCTGGGGCTGTGGCTGCGGCTCTGTTACAAGGGTCAATTTCTAAACACCAGGTACCAAAATAAAGGCCTCTGACTGCCGTTTCCAATACCACTCTCACTTCAAGTAATAAAACGGAGATTCCATTTCAACGAAAACCAAAAACGTCAATTTTCGGCTTTTTGAGGAAGACAAGACCAGAATCTGATATGATATTTCGAACGGATAAGACCCCAAAACAGTGCACAAGGCTTATGGCCTTTACGAAACCAGGCTTGAGGCTCAAAGCTTGTGACTTATTTCGCTAGCACCACCATTTGAGGCCCAGGGATTGGGCCACATGATGAAGCCGAAAAAAGGCTCCAGCTTCGTCATGACTGTATCCCAAGCCTTTTCATTTCATTTAGGACACAAAATGGTGGTAGCAAAAAATAAGAAATCCCGAGCATAAAGTAGGGCCTTTACGAAACCTGGCTTGAGGCTAGGCTTGGAACTTACTTCGCTACCGCCATTTGAAGCCCACAAAACGAAATGAGGGGATTGGGCCACATGATGAAGCCGAAAAAAGGCTCCAGCTTCGTCATGACTGTATCCCAAGCCTTTCATTTCATTTAGGACACAAAATGGCGGTAGCAAAAATAACAAATCCCAAGCCTATTAAAACCTCGACCCTCATTTAGGCCCTTTGACAACATATTGGCTTTCCCACAACTACATCTAACAAGTAACATGATTTTATACATGGCTTCTGTATGCATCGGAGTCATTCTCCATCATCTTTATTGCATAGAGATCTGGATCCTTTCTCAAACGTCGGCTCCGGTTCCATTTCGTGAATCCATTCTAAAATAACGGATATCCAAATAGAGGCTTTTGGCTGCAGTTCGGAAGTAGATTCTCTGGTTTGAAAAAGAAAATAGCTTCAGCTTCAATGAAAAGCGACAACCTATATTTTCAGCATGGATGACAGAGACGAAGTCGGAGCCTGAGCCTGAGCCGATCGAGGTCTGAGAACTACCCGTGATAGGAGCCTTACAGCGGCCAGAAAATGGCGTCACAACATTTGCCCTCTAAACGCCCGAATGTAACCTTGGTTATTTTTTATTACTTCAGTTTAAAAAAAAAAGAAGCCAATAAAAATATGATATTCACTGCTCATTTTCATGCCATACCTGATGTTTTGGCATGGTGGAATAAGTGGGGGTCATATACAGTTTGAGTGAAATTTTCAGAGTGGAAATCGACTTCCTAAAAAATGTGACAGAATGATTTTTCGGACCATCACTCAATTGCCGGTATCCACCCACCCGATAATCAACGGTATATCACCCATCACTGATCCCTACCAATGCTGGAGAAAGACCGGTGTTTGGTGTGTGTTTTCTTCTGTTAGAGATTGCTTTCAGGGACGATTTCACAGGCCGCCGACCGTGTGAACGGTGTTCTCTTTGCCTGAGCGCACCGGCCCGGAGCTTGAACGGACCGGGATGGGTGTTCGTACGTGGTGACATGCCAATGATCATGAAGCTTGGGAGGCCTAGAGCTTATTCTGGGCACCTGGTACAAGCCGTCATCGTTTGCCGAGCATGAACACCGCGAGCTACGATCCGTTACAGTTCACGGCTATTAAGGATAACAATCTTGTACCCAAGCAAGCAAAAATATGTCTATTATAGGGCATATGCAAACCATAGCTTGAAATAGTCATTGCCCAACTATGTATGTGGATCGGTTTGCGGAATCACCATGTAAGAATCGTGCGTACTTTCGCACTTCTATTTCGTTCGCACTTCTCGTAAGGTCTCAACGTTTCGACTAGCCTGCTCTAGTCATCATCAGGAGACCTAATAATATATATTTTGTATGGGAGAAAATGCAAGCCTATTGCAAATGTTGAGTACACTGTACTGCTAATTCTGCGGCCTGTTGCGATTTTTCAAGGTGAACGTTAGATAATTCTTTGGCGATTTCAAAATGATTTTTTCCCCAAAATTTTATGAGTTTTCAGTTGAAATGACAATTTTCAACTATTGTGCGCCTTACTAGTAAAAATGGTCAATTTTCTATAATTGGTAACATGGAGTTCGGTAATTAGGTCTATCCCTGACCAAAACACATCAAATGGCCACACAAGAGGGAGTCTTCTGTTATGCTGTTTTTCGCCACCTAACTGCCATTTAGGTAAAAAATCTGCTACCATTAAAACCGCACACGATATGAATTTTGCAGTTAAAATCGACTGATCTTGTATACGGGGAGTGCCTTTGGTTTGCAGATTTCTCATAAATGCTTTCAACATTTTATAGCCCTCTTTTCATACCAGAAAAGCCCCTCTTTTTCGCCCTCGAAGGCCGCAGAGGTTGTAAGTAAGAGCTAAGAGCGATTCTTTCCCGTAAAAAAGTTCAAACACGGAAAACCTTGAAAGGCAGGTGAACAGCGAGGTGATTGTCTGGGGCCCCCATCATCATCACCGGGTTGAGATTCCACCAGGCGAGCCCCGCCGGTAAGGCGCCGTGAAATGGCACACAATGTCCCCACCAAACAATGCCTTGCCACCCGCTGATCCTTTTTTCTCTCTTGACTTATATTCTTCCTGGTCGGCCATTAATCAGGGTTGCAGTTTGATTCTTCGACTTGTCGATGTCCTGGCTTTGTCGCTCGGTGCCACATCAAAAAGGGGATTGATCCATCCATCGTGGTTGTAATGGGGGGACATGTCAGCTGATGCAGTCGGCCCCAAACCTGAGAAAAGTTATAATTATGTGTCGAGTTTGGCACGGCACGGTCGGCACCTTGCGGGTATAGGGCCTGCACTGCATGGGCAATGTATTCCGCTTGTTCATTTCGCTTTTCATTAGTGGTCTGCGGTTCCAACCCAACTCAGAATATGTCAAAAACATTGAGGCTTGGCATTTTATATCTATACAATAAATCTATAATATTTCCTTTCACCATGTAGGCTGGAGTTACTGTACCAAGAAAAGCAACCCCACCGTCTGTTTCTTAAAGGTATAATACATGATAGGTAAAGGTCACACAACAGCACTCAAACTTTGTCTCGGGTCCAATATGTAGGCCTACATGAAATGATTAACCTGTGAAAATTTGAATTCAATCGGCCATTTGAGTTGGGAAAAAATAGCAAAAACCCGACTAAATTTTTCTTAAGAAACATAAAAAATGGCTTTGATCTTACCCCGAGATCAAAACTGTTTTCGGTCTTTGTTTTTACTAATTTCTGGATAATTACACCATTTAATTAGGCAGAAATATTTAAACAGTATGTTTCTACCAGCACCATCTTCATACCCTGGAAGTTATAAGTAAATCTGTGAACATTTCCGTTTGGGTATGTTACCAATCCTGTACTGTACCTTTAAACCAAAATCCAGTCGTAATTATACTACTGTCTAAAATGAGCATAGTACCCGAAATACAATAGACGTAGTTTCTACAAATTACCATAAAAACAAATTTCGTCAGAAAGATTTTAGGCTTTGCATGGTGACAATTGGTATGTTTGGACTAGCCTGCTCTATATATAGGTCTCCTGATGATGACTAGAGCAGGCTAGTCGAAATGTTGAGACCTCACGAGAAGTGCGAACGAAATAGAAGTGCGAAAGTACGAACGATTCTTACATGGTGTTTCCACAAACCGATCCACATATTCGTCCAAATTCGTCAAGTTCCTAAAACTTCACAGTTTTGATACGAAAGAATTCAATGTTTCGGCATGTACAATGCACCACTCTCATTCATTGCAGCAGAAAATAATTTATCTCTGTCACATCGTGTATGTTACTGGAATCATGGAACTTCAGCAGAGATATACAAATCAATTAAGGGATCTTCTTTCAGCGGGAACACGGAGTTTAGTTACAGTTCAGTAGCGGACAGTACCGGTGTCACACCTCGCTATGAGAGGAAATAATAATAGTATACAATGCGTCATTGGGTACGCATAGCCGTGTAATCACCGCCTATGGCAGATATACCTTCTTTTCCTCTGTGCACAATGTTCCGGACAGATGGAATTAAATAGCTGATACGTGTTTGAGGTTTTGGGTCCATTCTTTATTTTTTGGTTAGAAGTCACACCTTTTTAGGCCTACCACAGTTGAAATCGAAATCCGAAACAATATCAGAAACTATGAAAAGAATTTGTTACGGTATTTTGGTGTTTTTAAATCGTCGCGAGGGGGCGTTGGTCTTTAAATAGAGAACGTGCTGGTATGTCCCTGGGTCTGTGTTGAGTCACGTGGCTTTGAGTCTCGTGAAAGGTTTTGAGAATTTGAGAAAGAACCAAATGGGATTTTGAGCAACTCAGTTTCCATTTCAGTATGTCTTAAAGGTAGTATCATACTTTGGTAGCATACCGAAACAGTCTTCATAGATTTACCTATATAACGTACATGGTATAAAGATCGTGACTGTAGAAACACATACCGTTTACAAATTCTGCCTGAAATGCTGTATTTATTCAGAAAAGAGTAAAACCAATGACCAAACACAATTTTGATGTTTGATCTTTTAAAGATCAAAATAGCGGTGAACAAATACTGTGGGCGTTTTCACTGTTTTTTTCAAAAGGTGGGCACTGTACGGGACTGAAATTTTCACAGATGACTGTTACTGTATTTTCCCTGATATTTTGCCCATGAATCTGCATTTCTTTGACAAACACCAAAGTATGATACTACCTTTAAGAAATCTCGAGAAGTGTTTGGTGTTCGCTGTCCAAAACCACATAGTATACCCATTTAGATGTTAAACGACATGTTTACCACAATATTGTATAGTAATATCTAAGTACATAGTGACGACTCTAGATCTACATTGCCGCTTACTGTTTTCAAACTTTCCGTCTGCAAAACCTGCGATATCTATTAGGCCTTTACGAACAAAATGAGGCTTGTTGAGGCTAGGCTTCAGATTTATTTTGCTACCGCCATTTTGTGTCCCAACTATAGAATGAAGGGCTTGAGATATATGGCGAAGCTGGAGCCTTTCTTAGGCTTCCACACGTGGCCCAATCCCTTCATTTCGTTTTGGGTCCTCAAAATGGCGGTAGCGAAATAGGCGTCCCAAGCCTATAGCCTCAATTAAGCCTGGGGTGGATTTCACGAAGCCCTACGATCGATCGTAACTCGAGATACGAAGGATAACCTATCGTATCATTTGACTTCTACGTGGGGCTACAATGTATCATAAGTCCCACGATTGAGAGTATTGAAGTTACGATGAGTTTGATGAAATCGAACCCGCGTTTCATAAAGGCCCTATAAGGGTTCACAGAAGACTGCCATATTGCTGCAACAACTTCGATACTTCTCCACAAACGTGTTAAAACATCTGTTAAACTGTCGCCCTACATTCTAACCACTCTTTTCCTATGGGTCCGGGAAAGGGGAGGGGGAGGGGGGTACCTCTATGTTTTCCTATATGGCCCGGAGACCCAAACAGACCCATATATATCTACCATGATTACAGATTCATTACAGCCAAAATAGTGGGAGGAATTTTTAAAAGGGCCATCCATCAAATATATGTATATCTATATGAAAACAGGACGGGGGGAATGAAAAAAATGAAAGAAAAAATTTCCAAGGTCAACATTTCGTAAAAAAAACCCCATGGCGGCAAGGAAAATGCTGCAAAGCCCAACTCACAATGCGACCTGTCCCACAAAATTGATGGTGTTTTCGCGTTCCAACGTGCAACACAGACATTATACAGCACGCGTGATGCTTGCCCAATACCAAGCAATGGACTTTATTAGAAACCAGGCGGGCTTAGTGTGTCACAATACCAAAAGAAAATAGATTCTTGTTTGTGAGGAATTCTACTTCAATGTCAGCAAGAAATGGATGAGATACGTGTAATAGACTGCATTCTTATATCTCTCTTCCATTTTCTTTTTGGGAAAAATATATTAAGCTGTCATATTTTGAAGATTATAGTATATTGGTGAGACTGCTGGGGGTATTTTGTTTGGGTTTTTTAGGCGAAGCTCTTTCAGGCTTTGGAATTCGGGCGTTCGTAGGTCAGATGTAAAATGCCCCGACCATAACTCCTCTTAAAGGTAGTATCATACTTTGGTAAGAAACCAAAACAGAAATTTTCACAGATTTACGTATAACTTACAGGGTATGAAGATGGTGGTGGTAGAAACATGCCGTTAAAATTGTTCCGCCTGAAATGGTGTTTTTATCCAGAAATTAGTAAAACAACGACCAAAAATCTTTTTGATCTTTTAAAAGTTCAAAAATAAAAGAGAAAAGACTTAAGAAATATTGTGGCTGTTTTTCACTGTTTTGGGGCACCGTATGGGACTGAAATTTTCACAGATGACTGTTACTGCATCTGTCTTGGTATTTTTGCCCATGAATCTGTATTTCTTTGATAGAAACCAAAGTATGATACTACCTTAAAACGTGAATGTTGACAGAGAAAGCGAAAAGGCGTGGTTAGAAAAGGAGCCATTGGGCGTTAGTTTGCATGCTTGGTGACGGTACGGTGGTTTCACGTAATGTTACACCGCTCGGTTACCAATGATGACATATCTCTATACTCGCACTGTAATTATAATGTGCTCATTCGCTCAAGGCGTCATGACCTATGGGCACTATGTGTGAGTATGTGAGGATGTAGCATTCTATGCTCAGTTCGGCATGACATTATTTTAACGCTTGGTTAATCTATAGTAAATGCGTCAACATGGCTATTATCTATACCCAACGAGCATAGTGAATTAATTAAAGGTAGTATCATACTTTGGTAAGAAACCAAAACAGAAATGTTCACAGATTTACGTATAACTTACAGGGTATAAAGATGGTGCTGGTAGAAACATACTGTTAAAATATTTCCCTTATTAACCTTCTCTTGTTGAAAGAATTGAAACAAGGGATAAGGCCTATATGGAGAGGACGGATTTAAAACGTTTGTATTCTTGCGTATGGACAATTCTAATTTATTTGATTATAATTGATTTAGTTCTAATTGATTGTCTGGTTCGTTATTTCGTACAAATCTTCGAAGCGAAATTTCTTGTGTAAAAATGTGGGGGAAACATTCGCATTTTTGTTGCGTCACCAAGTATGAACCGGATCCACGACTTCTCACTGATAAGTACTGAAAGAAAATTACTGGAGAGGGATTAGAACCTGGGACCTCGGAATACCGTAAACTGGCGCTCCATGCCAACTGAGCGATCCAGCCATATATGGCGGTGGCGTTCTTGTTCGTTCGGCAGTCAGAAAACATAAAACCATCCACATATTATCTTAAGGAACATTAGTAATGCTGTAAAACGGTATAGGATATCAGTCGTCGGGGACTATTTAAAAGTTATACAAACGAGGGGGATGAAAGGATAGAGAAAAATGTTCTACCCTTTCAACATGAGAACCTCAAATAAGTACGTTTAAAAGGCCATTATCTTTCTTGATGACATTATTCGACAACAGCAACATAACGACGGCGACATTGGCAGCTCATAGGCATCAACAGCGACAGCAACATCCACAGCGACATATCGATATCAAAATTGACATAGACATCGACAGTGACGGTGACAGCGACAGCGACAGCTACAGCAACAGCTACATCGATACCACCACCAACAAAAACAAACACACAAACAACGCCGTAAAAGGAAGCTATAAACTTATTAAATCGCGTGGGATTCCTGCATACCACGAGGGCGTGTCAATTTGTATTGTAAAGTGCTTGGAAGTACAAATTCTGGCGCCAGACAACCCGAGACCGCAACACACAAGTGTTCTTCAGCAATTCGACAAAACCTCAGCTGCTTAAAATATCATTTTGACACACACATACAATACATTTTGGGTTATCTATTTATGAATCAACATAGTGAATCTGGAAACCACACACTGAGCCCGTCACTACACCCACACCGCGCCCCGCGTCATTAGGGCCGGATGGCCTATGCCTAAAGCACGTACAAGGGGCCAAGTTGTCGGGCCATTTCTTCACATATCACCTCTTTCTAAAGATGGTACCCCTGAGATTAAAACCGTTTTTGGTCTTTTGTTGTACTCTTTTCTGGATAAATACAGCATTTGACAGAAAAATTCTTTTCTACCATCACCATCTTTACACCTTATAAGTTATAGGTAAATCTGTGAAGATTTCTGTTTTGGTATGCTACCAAAGTATAATACTACCTTTAATGGATCTGTAGATTAAAACGATTTATAAAATAATGATTGTCAATTAATTATGCTGACATTTAGATGTCGTCTTTAAAAAAATCAGCCGATATGACTTACATGTATCTCAAATTTAGATCAACTATCCAATACTGCACGATCGCGTGGGAATTAAAATAACACAAAATTTCATGCTCTGTCATCGGCCTTTTTTGGATGTACATGTAAATGACAAATCCATAATTTACGACGATTTTTAAATGCCAAGCTTTCCAGCGGTTTATCTATCTAGGAAATCAATATAAAAACCGCAATCGTTTCTCATTTGTTTGTCGACTACCACATAATTTTGATCTTTTAAAAATAACTGTGAAAAGATTTGTTTAAATACTGTGGGCGTGTTTCACTGTTTTCTCAAAAAGTGGGCACCGTATGGGACTGAAATTTCCACAAATGATTGTTACTGTATCTGTCTTGATATCTGTGCCCATGAATCTGTATTTCTTTGACAAAAACCAAAGTATGACATTACCTTTGGACTACCTTTCTTTTATTTACAAACATTGACTGGTGGTTGGCAATACTTGGCATGGGCGGCCAAATGTTGCAAATCATTTCGTCTTCTCGACAGACGGCTTGACCAACTTTAACGTTTTTGCAAACTTTCCATAGCTGTACAAAATACATACCATCATTGCTTGTTTATGAAACGTTGTGTTGGCCTACAAATTGTGTTCATATTGTGGTTATTTTGTATGCACGGCTTTGATGGCTCGCCATAGTTTCCGCCATCCTGGTTGGCAAAAACTCGGTCTGTGACGTTGCAAAAAGAAAGGCCTATTTATCTGCTGACATCTTGGGTGGCGGTACATGTGCATGCTTGAAGGGTAAATAGGCCAGCAGGGGTCTTTGGTATGCCCTCCCAACAAAAATCAACTGAACTCTGTGTTTTCCCCTCTATATACATGATAGCAAGTACTGGATGTAGAATGATGGATTGGAACAACAGCGCACAATGAGGCCAACTCAAAATAATAGGACGCAAAATCTTCCACAATAATATACTGTTCAATACACGACGCTAATACATCTGGACGGTTTCAAGTCGTAAAAGTGTTTTTCTGTCTCCGAAATTGAGGGCAGATTACAAAACAAAAACAATTCACTAGTAATTTATGCAAGAGGGAAGTACCGTGATGAGACATCGAAATGTGTCGTTATGGCCTCATTCACACACACAAAGATGTTTGCAAAGTGATGGGTATCTGCCAAAGTTGAACACATGTTCGCGCGCATTGTTTCAATGCCGTTGAAACTCAAAGGCCTTAAATTCGCTTTTTATGCAAATTTCTCCAACAAGCTGGGGGCATTTTCTGGAGAATGGGCTCGTTGTCCATTGTCATGGAACAATAGTGCTTCAGAAATCCATTCATTTTGTATGGATGCTTGCAACTTTCGAATATATCTTTCAGCAAATCCTAAAGCGTCATCGGTTGAAATTCAAGGTCGTGTTTGGGCTTCAAATAATGATCGCAAAAAAAAAGAAGAAAAAATAAATAAATGAAAACTAGACATCATGTCTGTTGAAAACAGAACATAAGGCTTTCCGAATGAAAGGAAAGAAAATAGGCCCATTTTATTAGTGATACAATGGAACTTTTCATTTCTTTCATATATGCATTTTCCAGTTCTATACGCCAAATGGAAAATGATCAATTTAGAATTCTCATTGGACGATAAAGGTACGAAAAGGCATAAGCTTTTTACTTCATGCAAGACAGAAAAACACCGTCCGAGAATTCGTGGTAAAAATGATAAATCTTCGAAGCTAAACCAAGAGTGAAGTTCATTCAAAGTAAAACTCGATATGACGTTTCGTCACAATTACACTGTACATTGGCTTACAAAGTCTTTAGAAAACAACAACAACAACAAAAACAACAGCACCACGTTGGGCAGTGGAACAAAAAGCAATAGCAACTGTATATTAGATTAAATGAAAAGTTAACAACTATCAAAAAAATTGTATTTTTGTGCAGTTTACAAGTCAAGGTGCGCAGCATGTCAAACCATGATAGCAAGCATTTTGTCTGTCAAACCTTGGCTTCAATATTTTACAAACTTCAGGCTATAAATCTTGGGGCTTTTTCCGAAATTCGGCTCCGGCTCAGGCTCTGGCTTCGTCTCTGTCATCCATTATGCTGAAAATAAAGGTTATGGTTTTTTCATCGAAACTGAAGCTCTGTTTTCTTGTTCAAACCAGAGAATCTACTTGTGAACCGCAGCAAAAAGCCTCTATTTTGATACCCGTTATTTCAGAATGGATTCACGAAATGGAGCCGAAGCCGGAGCCTGAGCCGGAGCTAAGGTTTGGGAAACAATTAATATAGGGCAGATACAAAACAGAAAAACTGACAAAAAGACACCGGTCTTTCTTTCTGAGGTGAAGAACTGGCCTATTTTAGGGGGCGATTTGATGTTTAAGCACTTGTCAGTCGTAAAAAAAAAGTCCAAGCACCGAGGCTTATGCCGACTTAAAGCCTGCCACATCACCTAACCGACCCGCCGTGGAGTGAGCGATCGAGTCGGTCGCTTGCCAATCAATTAATTGACAAACAGAAATTTTTCCAAGATTCTATTCAGGCTGTTGATGGAAGTGACTGTACAGTTGTGTAATCTGCGCATTATAAACTAAAAGGTTAATTTTTCTAAACAAATGTATTTCATTCAATTGTCCTCGACGAATTTTGTTCGCAAAAAACCCCATTCACTCTAATTATACAGGCCCAATTGAACATCCAACGCCAGCTGTTTTTTCGTATGGCACTGGCGACATTTCCCGAAATATTATGTTTTTGTGGAAACCCAAAGAGCAGATACTCATTTTCATTATAACAAAATGCTGTCAGATACCCACCCCCAATTCCTTTTAGAATTGATATTACGGCGAAGCTAGGGCCTAGAATGCATGCAGCGCCCGTACGGCCCGCCCGATGATCGGAGCAGCTTGGTACCCCTTGAAAGCGATGTTCATCCCGGGGCTTTTTGAGACGGTGTCTCGGTCACCACCCAGTACCATCCATCAACCTCGACTACCGTACTATGTGTTTGCATGTATAGCGCCCATAGCTAGCCCTCCAAGGGTCACTTGTACTCTTCAACTTTTTTTTCCTATTTGGTAAAGATAAAAAGAAAGAAAAGAAATTGCAAAACAGTTGCTTTTTTTTTTAGTATCCGGGCTTGAATATATAGACGTAAACACGGTCTTTTATTCGCCTGTGTCCTTCAGTGTGGCTGTGTGGGACAAAAAACAAGCTGAAAGAAAAAATGAAAGAGGTAAAAAAAAAAACTTCTTTCAATGTACTGTGTTAAGGTGAAAATAATATCCGGGATAAGCCTATGCTTAAGCTTACTTGATCGGCTTGAAAAGACTTCCCATGATATTTTTGAAAAAATATTTTGAACAATGGTGTCGGGGTGGGGGGGGGGCAACATTGAATATTTTTGACTCTGTACAATTAAGCATCATCAATCAATTTAAGTTAAAAAAAATTATATCAAGAACTTTTAGGAATGAATAATCGTAGCCTGATGGTTGTTATTTTCGTTAGCATCCGGGGCCTTGAATGTTTCTTTCATTTTTCTTTTTACAAATAACATACTCTTGGTAATATTTGGAAGAATAAGTGGAGGCGAAAGTGTGGTGTGATTTCACGAAGCCCTACGATCGATCGTAACTCGAGTTGCGAAGAATAACTCATCGTATCATACGTAGGACTGCAATGCATCGTGAGTCATACGATTGATAGTAAGTTACGATGAGTTTGGTGAAATCGACCCATGAAGTGGTGATAATTGTGGTGATACGGTTATCGTGGTGATGGGGTCATGATGGTGTTGATGGAGGAGTGGTACATTGGGAAGCTTGGGACGTGGTGGTGACGGTGGTGACGGAATGAAAGATGGTGAAGAGAGGTGGTGATGGAAATGGTCTTGTGATTTGAGGTGATGTATAATGGAGACGACTGTTTGAACCTTGGATGACGCGTTTGGGCAAGCCAACCGTGAATTGCGACACGACGATGCCAACGTTTGGAACCAAAATGCCCCCTCCCTCCACCCCATGCTCTGGTGAACACCGATGAAGATGAAGCCTCCCAAAATTGTAGACTCCCAAAACATAAGCAGCTAGCTTGGATCCAAACAACGACATTGTTACAACTCCCCGTCTCCTTCCGGCGCTGTTGAGTCCCCCCATGCCCGAGGCCGGATCTTCGGGTAGCCTACCGGCGTCCGCAAGCAGCTCGCGCCCGCATCCCCACCCCGGGCCTTGTCTCTCTCTCTCCCCTCGTGCATCTGACCTTCAAACTCGCTGAGAAGTTTCCTCTGTACACAATGTACAACAACCGAGCCGAGCGTGTCCAACCAGAACGTATTATTTATCCGACGACAGGGAGTAGCACTTCCGATACCTGTTCTGGTCCGTTGGGTTTCTTTTCATGGCGTTAAGTTCGTGTGGTGGCTGAGGGGACAATAAATTTTCCTTTTTTTTGGGTAGGAGGACCAAGGACAACCATTGCGTAGGAAGTTTGAATCTATTGATTCAGTTTGCAGCTTGTAATATAGACATCAAACAGGCCGTAGATCACCGAGTTAACAGACGAAAGGATTTAATCAATTTTCGATGACAATCAAGTTCACATTTGACACAAACAAATGTTTGCACCCAAAATAAGTTTGTCCTTTTCAATGGATTTGAAGTTTTTTTTATAACGAAGAATATGGGCGTTTACGAAACGGAGGCTCAGGCTCCGTCTTGGGCTCCGGCACCAATTCTGAAATAACTGGTATCAAAATAGAGGCTTTTGGCTACGGTTCTGAAGTAGATTCTCTGATTTGGAAAAGAAAACAGCTCCAGCTTCAATGAAAAACCACAACCTATATTTTCAGCACATGGATGTCAGAGCTGGAACCTGAGCTTGAGCCTAAGTCTCCGTTTCGTAAACGCCCTATGGAGAAGTGTCACACAAAATGGCCGAATTTCGTGTTCAGGGCGTCATTTTCATTAAAGGTTTAGAACTTTGATGAAATTAAAAATATTAAGCAATTATCAAATCACCCTTTTGATTTCTTAATTATATATTCGATATCAATTCCAGCAA
Source organism: Astropecten irregularis (assembly GCA_963971285.1). Taxonomy (NCBI): domain Eukaryota; kingdom Metazoa; phylum Echinodermata; class Asteroidea; order Paxillosida; family Astropectinidae; genus Astropecten; species Astropecten irregularis. The sequence goes on along the minus strand of OZ020263.1, from coordinate 2,820,407 downwards.
AAAGCAAGTAGAGTTCTCATAATGTGTTGTTCAGGACATTTAACGTCCATCTCTCACGGGGATATTTGCAGGTAATCAGTTCCAGTTATCTCAAATTTTGCAATTTGTTCATCTAATTTTCGTGGAGTTAGTAAGAAACCGCCGGAAAAAAGGACTTTTGCTTCTAATGACGGTTTTCATTTTGCACGTGGTGCATTTAAGGCGCCTCCAAGTTGCCCGTGAAAAAATGGCCTCTATGACATTTCCCCGTAGGCCTTATTCACGGTGCATCCATCCTGCATTCGAAGCAGTGCAATCAAATCGAGGCTTGGATTCAAAATAGTCTGGTACCCGTTTTCTTTTCAGAATTGGTGTTACCTTTTCCGAAGGGTATACAAGGAAGGCGACAAGATGGACGTGCCATGAATAAGGCCTATAGCTTTTTTTCAGACGCGACAGCGGCACCGAGCGTTATCATGGAACCAACGCTTCTGATGGCTCTCCTAAATTTTATTATTTTAAGAGAGCGCTCACGAAAACTTCATGAATCCTGAGTTTTTAATCAAAAATGAAGTTCAAGTCGACAAAGCATTACTTAACTTACTAGGTTCTTTAGCTAGAGCTAAATAAATACAAATAGGGTATTAAAGAGACACGTTTAGTGTCTAAAAGTGGACAATAGGGAGACATCGGGACTTAGGGAGACTTTTCGATGTCTCCCTAAGGTACCAGCTACCTTTCAGAGACATATATTTGTACCGTCCATATTTTAATAAAAGACAGAGAATGCTCTCAATATGTTAATTTCAAGGTCACTGGTTTGGAGGATGTTTAGAAATAGGCAAGTAAAGTTTGTGCACGACCCTATGGGAAAGTCTCCTTAAGGTCCCATCATCGGTTATAATAATCAAACTAATTAGGTTTTTTGGTAACGCGGTCACGATTTATAGGTTGGGTCTATACTCTGTCTTAGATACAAGAGAAACGGAACGTCCAATACGGGCAAGAACATCTGCTTGTTCTTTAGTTTTGGGACGACGCGAAACGGAGCTCGAACCGGAGTCCCAGATCCCAGCGCCCAGCGGCCCTGCCCACCAGACCTCAGGGCCTTCGGACCCCCGGACCGAAGACTATACAAAGGACCACCTCTATAACAAAACAATGGGAATAAAAAAAAAAGGGCAACAGGAAAAATATGACAAATAACCTCCGGTTTATAGGAAAAAAAAGACGATTTTTTTGTTGTTGCTCTACCCCTCTTGGTCTGTTATTCATGAGAAAAGCAACACACAAGCAAACCTGCTGCCTGTTTGTCCCTGGGCTTGCACCGGTCTTTGTTTGACGGTATCCGGTTGTGTGTGTGCCGTGTATTATACATATGACAAACACCAATATCAGATATCATATTCTATTTATCATACCGACAAAAAATATGGTCTTTGCAAGCACATGAAGGCCAACAGTCCATTGTGGTGAGTTTTGCAAACATATGTCGGCTGATCTTTTTTTTTTGGTAATATAAGGAAAGAAAGCCCCCATGCCAAAAAAAATCAAATTATCATAACGTCTATCTTTTTTATTAATACAAGAAGGTTTCCTGGTTGTAGGTGTTTACGACCGCACCTGGACAACACACACATAATATTACACTCAAAAACTGTTTTGCGTTATAAGAAATAATTTATGCTCAAAAGTACTTTGTTACTGTACCGGAGCAAAAGAGCAAAGCTACCGTGAAAAGGTTACAACTGCCGGGGTTCCCAGACTCAGACAATCAAGGTCGGGGGGGGGGGGGGAAAGGGAGAAAATTACCGGCGATTACTTCTTTGGTATGGGACGACTACTGCTTAAGATTGAGAGAGCTTTGGATCACATCGGTTCCATATAGAAGCACAAAAGGATGGCTGCCCATTTCCCACCATTTAACTTTGAGTATCATTTTTGTGAAAAATGATTACCTTGCATTATTACGTGATGCAATGAAAAAACGCAGCCCCAAACAGGTGTTGGAAAGCATTATCAACCGTAACACCTAAAGTATAATGTGGTCGTTTAAAGGTACTATCATACTTTGGTAGCATACCAAAACAGAAATCTTCAAAATATTGGGGTTTCTAGCCCCCCAAAAATATTGGCTCTTCTAGCCCCCCCCCCTCAATAATTTTGGCTCTAGAACCGCGCCTGCACAAATCACACAAATCTTACAGTCTGTTGTCAAAGTAGACGGTCATCTTACAGAATCCATGATTGAGGAACTTACTTACCCACACCTAATTGGGGGCGCTTTAGCGACGCCATATTTGATGCACGTACAAATTGCTATTGATTTATGCCTAGTGCATTCAAAACATCACAGTATTGCATAGCATGAACTCTTCTGAATTGGAAAAGTTGAGTTGATTTCTAAATACAACAGATATGAAACTTTACTTCGTCGAAGTACATAATTATTCATGGGTTTTGCTTTTGGTTTGTAACCCCCAAAGATGGCGCCCGTTATAGCGCCCCCAATGTGACAAAAAAAGATCCAATCATTGCCAAAACTTTGGGGGCAATTTCAAATGAAATGCATTCAAAATTGAGAAGAAAGTAATTAAGCTTGATCAAAGAAGTGACAAAAAACAGGAAGTCGGACCATTATTGGGTAAACACTCACAGCATTTTGTTTTTAAATCTATTCACAGGAGTTTTGATCTTACCCCGAGATCAAAAACCATTTCTTTCACTCATTTCTGGATAAAATTATACACCGTTTCGGGCAGAAATATGTTAACAATGTGTTTCTACCAGCACCATCTTCATATCCTGAAAGTATACGTAAATCGGTGAACATTTCTGTTTTGGTATGTTACCAATCCTGTACTGTACCTTTAAATACGTAAGAAATTGTGAATCTTTGTACCCGTATAAGAATGGCACATAAAGCAATTCCGGTAGTGCAATTTTATGTCTTTAACAAAGCGTGTATACATCTCTCAACAGGGTCTTATAAAAAAAACCTGAAGAATTAAGAAGAAGAAAAAATGTCGCAATCATGACCGTTTATCGTCAAGATCTTTGAACAGTACACCCCCATTTGTTATTCCTCCTGGTCACGCCCACCCCTCATCCCCCCCCAACACGTGCTCCCATTGCTAGTGATTAGTTTTAACAGTGTGGGATCATTACCAGTGATAGTCGCATGGTGATTGATTAAGGTGATTATTACCATGCCACCGTTTTTACGCCGTCTGTGTCGGCGCAAATTTCTGCCCCCGTATACACCGCCCGGGGGCAACATTTTTCTCTCTCCCCCAGTCTCCCTACCCCTTTTTTCTATCATGTCCCCCTCCCAAAAACACTCAGAAAACGGCACAGATGCCTCGGTGTTTTACAGCTCTTTTGCTCGGTCCAGAACTCATCAGTGAAGCCACAATTTTTTGCTGTTGTGTGTGATGCCTATTTCTCTACTTTAAAACATTAAAATTATACGCAGCCTCATATTATTATACCGACCGTCATTACTGGCGGTTGAGTATGATCATCATCAGCGCGGCGTGCTTGGCCGTGTTTCCCTGCCGTAATATCCCCGGCAATTCGACCGAGGCTATTAGCGAAATTCCCGCACGGCCTCCCCGGCAGCACACCGGCGCCTCATCGTCCATTTTCACGGTCCCCCGTTCTTCTTCTTCTTAGTGTTCCTTGTTTTTTTTAATTTGGTGAATGACAATCGCCCGTTAGCTGTCGTTCCCCTTAGGTAGGGGGATCGGGGGCAGGGGGAGGGGAGGGGGAATATTCCAGAATTTGGCCAGAGGACTTAAAAGTGAGCAATAGTCTAGGATGATGGAACGTTAGTTTGTAACCTTTTACTCTAATTATCCTATTGGCGGGAACTGAGGCTAAAAATGAGAGGAAGATACCCTTATGCGCATGCGTCAGACAAACACCAGACGTGAAAGCAAAAACAAACAATATAACCCGCCAAAAAGAAGCCCCAACTTGCTGTATAGATTGACCATGGTTTAAAACAGCCCAACAGACAGACGGACAAACATATCTTCGAGGGGGAGGATTATTTTTTTTTACAAAATTTGCTCAATGTCGCCTGACCTTTGTCCCAGTTTTCAAACCAGACAGATGGACTTGCCGGAAATTGGGCACAAAAGAAATGCATTCACTTCTTGTCCGTGTGGAGTACTTTTGATAAATAAATCTGCCGGACTATTATATTATATTGGCGATGGCCTTTACTGATTCCGGAAGAAGGGGAGAGAGGTAAATTTCATTTCAATGATAAATTGCTTCCATATTTTTGCAAATATTTTCTGAGTTGCAATATGGACTCGCAGATGTGCTGCATAGACGCACATAATTATGCACATGTATAGCGACACGCATGGGAGGTGTGTGTGTGTGGGGGGGGGGGGGGGGGGGGGAGGGGGTCAGAGGACAAACTCCAAGAGTTTGAGACGTCGTTGGCCAATCACAATGCGCGGAACGTGTCGACCCAATGCGCATGCATCAGAGGTCGATGTCACGAAGCACTATACGATCGATCGTAACTCGAGTTACGAAGGGTAACGCATCGTATCCTACGTAGGACTGCGATTCATCATAAGTCCTACGATTGATAGTAAGTTGTGATGAGTTTGGTGAAATCGACCCCGGTTCAAATGTAGCTGAGAATGTTCCCTATCCGTTGACACATAGTGCAGCGAATTCGGAGAACCTTTTTATTGATACTTTTCAAAGTATAGCATGACATGCAGCTCGAACAAGCGGCGGCCAACGAACATCAGTATGACAAATGATTCAACGGCAAGAGTTTCAGAAGTAAACATCACCTAGAGTTGACAATGGGAGACTTTTGAAAACCGGTCTTCAAGTCAACAGCGCACGCGCACGGAATTGTGAGCATGCGCACGTTGTTTTGCGCCTGCGCTGTTGTGCGTGAGCGTGCGCTGTTGACTTAAAGACAGGCTCTCGAAAGTCTCCCATTTCTCTGCGAATACGTTTAAAGTCGATCAGGATACGACATGTTTATTCTTTTCCGTCTGAAAAATAATTCCCGAAGGTCTTTTTTAAACTTGCCACAATACGGCAATCTATTCTTAAGTGCAAAACGGGCAAAGCATCATTCTAAAATTGGAACAAACCAAGCGATTTGTAAAGACGTGATCCATACGAAAGATGAACATTGTTTTCCTTGCGTGCTAAGATGTGACCATGAAAATAAAAATGAAATACCAAATGATATTGTGTTTAATAGTTTCCGGTGACGCAAAACCATGGTGTTGTTTTCCCAAGAGAGTTTGAAAAAAAAAATGAATAGAAGAAACAGGATAGACGAACAAAACAAAAATGATAAAAATAGAAGCTACAACCCCTTTCAATATAACAAAATCCTACAAAAATTCACCGCGGGGTCCCAAAGTGACAGTAAGTCTGACATTAACGTCGCGATAAAAGGATTGCGTTCCTATCACTTTTGTTAGAAATGTATTTGTGGCGGCAAACAAAACGAAGCAATTCTTTTCGAGACTCACACAATTCCACCCTAATGGCCCATGATTTTCGGTGTGCAAACTAGCGGAACATGGAGCCTGAACTTTTTTTTTTACCCGTGGTGGTCGGAGAAAGTTATGGCAACTTTTAAAGATCACCGACGCATGATGTTTACTCGATATGCTTTCAAGTTTCATTGAAGTAAGTACTGGAGTCATTCAGGGTGACATTGAACATTGACCTTTTGAAACGGAAGCCCGTGGAACTATGGGAAATTATCTGCTGTTTGTTTGGATTATTATTAGGCCTAAGTGGCTCTGCGTTAGGGAAAATGTGCATTAGTTGACAAACATTTATTGAACACCGAGTCTGGAATTCATTTTGTGTTCTTTACAAATCGGTAAAATAAAAATGAAAAGAAAGTCATAGATAATGTCCACAGTAAAAGGAAAAATTGTTTACTTGGCTATCAATTGTTCATGCTGTCAGAAAAATCTGAACAACACAGGTCGAATGTAGCCCTCTTTTTTCACTAACAAAAATTGGCGCGATGATTTGGCACGATGTTAACGTGCTGCGCCTATGTTTTATGCGCACGAAATAATACGTTCAAGGATTAATTGCTAGTTAAATGATAACCGTGAACAACTTAAAATACGTCGACTATAGTACAATAAACTAACATGTTTTGAGCAGGAAGTAAACAAGTCGTAATATTCAAATTTCATTTGAAATAAGCTGGTTTTTAAAAAGTCGTGAACTTCAAACGGCTATATCTCAAAATATAAATACATTTTCTTGTAAGTTGTGCAACTTCGTGGCGTCGGTGACGTTTTATCAGCAGCAATAGCAATAACAATAGCAACAGCATTAATTTAAACTTTAAAAGCAGAATCAACAGCAACAGCAGCAGCAGCAGCAACAACATCAACAACAGTAACAACAGCAGCAACGACAGCAGCATCAGCAGCAACAGCAACTGCAACATCAATAGCAACACCAACAACAATAACAATAGCAACAGCAACAAGTTCAACATCAAAAGCAGAATCAACAGCAGCAGCAGCAACAGCAACAGCAACAACAGCAACAGCAGTAGCAGCAGCAACGACAACATGAGCAACATCAACAGCAGCATCAACTGCAACGACAACAACAGCAGCAGCAGCAATAACAGCAGCTGCACTAGCATCAGCACTAAAATTGACTTCATTGAAATCTCCATACGCACATAAAGAATCTTTCCGGCGAGGTGGAGTCATCTTTACATCCGGACTTTCACTATGTCAACTTTATGGCCAAATGGCTTTAATTTGATTGATGTTATTTTCTTTTGTATAATTTGGTTGTATTCTTCCTTCTTGTCTTACAAAAGGCGAAGGACAACACGCGTAAAGTGCACTAATTTCAAAGACTGTTCATCCACATTACAGCCGACGCCATTTTGCGCATTTGGCGAAATACAAGAAAAAAAACTTAATTAATTAATTTGCGCCATGAGCGTCATGCTTGGCGGATACCGGCGCATTATAAGTGTCCATATCTATGACTATTATTAAAATCATATAGAAAATTATGACCAGGGGCCAATTTCAGGCTCCTGCTTAGCACAAATAAATTACTAACCATGAAATTGAAATTTTTGTCTTAATAAAAACAGGAGTAACAACCAAATTTCCATGTGTTATGTATCACTTGTAATTGTTCTTTGGCTGTTGTTCGCTGATCATGAATATCAAATGGAATTTTTTATTGGTCGTTTGTTTTATTGGGCAAGACATTTTTGTGCTAAGCAATTTTGTGTGCTTAGCAGCTCCATGAAATATGCCCCAGATTTGGCAGTCGAGAAAAGACATTTTCTTGCTCACGATGGATTGGTCGGTTGAAGAGACTGCTACCCACCGTTTATTGAAAATCAGTCAGCACCAATGGCATCGCGAGTCAGGGTACCAGAGTTTCACTGGCTGGGACCAGGGGCCTTTCTCAAAGCTCGGCTCTGGCTCAGGCTCCGGCTTCGTCTCCGTAATGCTAAAAATACAGGTTGTGGTTTTTCATTGAAGCTTAAGCTCCGTTTTCTTTTTCAAACCCGAGAATCTTTTACATCCGCACCGCAGCCAAAAGTCTCTTACTTGATACCTGCAAATTTTAGAATGAATCCATGAAATGGAGCCTGAGCCGGAGCCTGAGCCGGATCCGAGCTTTGAGAAAGGCCCCAGGATAGCCGTGACGTCGTTATCTTTGGTCCAAACCAGGAAAATGTAGCGCCCCCGTGCAGCAGACGTTTGTATCGCCGCATTTTCGCGTCAATTAGTGTTTTGTTCTGTACACCTTACTTGGTGATATTGCTCTGGTGGATTGCGATGGAAAACTCTTATTACAAAGAAAATAGTATTAATCTACACGTGTATTTCAGGTCGATTTGTCGGATTTTTTTTCAGCACTGAGATTCAAATTTGATTGGTCCGTCTCAGTTTGCGAAATAGCCAATCGGAAAGAGCCACGGACAGAGCATATTATATGAGTATAATGAGAGAGTTGTTAACAGGTTAAAATATAAGAAAAACTTAAATAAATTAAGGAAAGGAAATTGGCATATTTTAGAAACTTCGTCAGAAAAAACTGCCTGCAAAATTGATACTATAGAAGGAGAATTGAATGAAACGAGAGGACGTGGAAGACCAAGAACACAGTGGATGGACAACGTCAAGAAATGGGCACATTACAGGTTACAGTGTACGTGACTGCATAAGACTAAAGCACAAGACAGAGAATGGAGATCCATGACAGCCAACCTGCTGGAAGCAGAACAGCCAACCTGCTGGAAACAGAACAGCCAACCTGCTGGAAGCAGAACAGCCAACCTGCTAGAAGCAGATGACACCAGGGGCCAATTTCACAGAGCTGCTTAATCGTTGTATCCTACTTTGGTAAGAGACCAAAACAGAAATGTTCACAGATTTACCTATAACTTACAGGGTATAAAGATGGCGATTGTAGAAACATATCGTTCAAGTTTTTCTGCCTGAAATGCTGTATTTATCCAGAAATGAGTAAAACCAATCAGCAAAAACAATTTGATCTTTGAAAGATCAAACAATTAATGGTAAAAAAGATTTTAAAAACACCGTTTTTCACTGTTTTCTCAAAAGTGGGCACCGTATGGGGCTGACATTTTCACAGATGACTATTACTGTATCTTCCTTGATATGTTTGTCCATGAATCTGAATTTCTTTGACAAAAACCAAAGTATGATATTACCTTTAAATCGAAATGAGAAAAATTGGTTCGGAAAGACGAAGTTTCCTGCTGAATAATCAGCCATTTTAACAATAAAACAAGTTCTCCACACGTTATGTCTATATCGTGCAATATCAACTCTGTCAGCTTGAATGTACCTGTCATCTATTCACACATATTTATATATTATTATAATGTTGTTATTCTGATTAATTATTATTATTATTTTAATTTCTTATTTTTCGCTTATTTTTCTAGTATTTATTTATTTATTTATTTTTATCTTAACATCTCATCATACAGTTTGTGTAAATTAATTCTTATTGTTGTAAATACTGTACTATTTTATAGATATCATGTACATATGGATTTATTTATCTGTTAATTTACTTGTTTGTCTTTTGGCTGTCCGAGTGTTTGTTTGTGTGATTGTGCTTGTTTGTTAATATTAATAACCATCCTGTAATTGGCAATTTGTATTGCTGTTGGTCTTGGTTAATAAATAAATAAATAAATAAATAATGGGCAGGCTAAATCGTGAAGAAAGCATCCCTTTTATCTTGACATCCTGGCACACTGAGCCCTGCTTTTGAGGAACTGGCCCTACCCCAGCATCTGGTTGTTGTACCATGGTTAAAATTAATTATCTTTCTTGCTCAGGGACACCCATTACCCCCAGAATCTAAAACCGCCAGGCAGCCCCCTTCCCCCTAAACAATGAAACAATTAAGCCGCCGAGTGCAAAATGAAAAAAAAGGAAAGCTGCACGGGTAAAAATAATTACTATTAAGAAAACCAAACAGAATTTTTTTTTTTTGCCTTTAAGCTTGGTCTGAAGCCCGTCATAATGGCAGCAATGGAGCACATCAGACCTTGGATACGGTGAGTTCACTTTAGCAGGCAACTTAGTTGGTACTTTTTACAAACCTACGCTTCCGTAACCAATAAAAAACGCCATGGAAGAAAACAAAACAAACCAGAGAGAGAGAGAGAGAGAAAAAACCGCACTAAAATGACTTCTTTATTCATCACAAACGGGGCCAGACCGCCGCGAAGTGACTTTTTTTTCCTCTTCTTTTCTTTTACCTTCTCCAATCGGATGTAGACGAAAAAAAAAACCTCTCTAAAAAAGCTCTGTAATAATGCATATAATTACAACAACAAGGCCCTATGGTTAGTCTCGGGACAAAAAAACAACAACAACACAACACTGATGCAACTTACAGCAGAGGTCGCCTGTACTTTTTTGCTTTCATTGTGTCAATTTTGTTTTGTGAGTGTTGCGTATACGGTACGATTGGCCCTAATATACCTATACCTGTGGGTTACAGCATTGAACGGAGCCCAACGACTATACCGCGCCTGTCGAAGTCGAAACACCGATCTTTACACGCAACGAAACACCTCCAGTCCTTCGCCCACCACGAACTGACTTGATAAGAAAAGACAAGTCTCCAACTCCACGCTGTTCAACTCACAAGACCTAGCCATACTACAAGAATCCTTTGTGTTTTTGGTATAAGGAGACTGGGTGTGACTACGGCTTCAACGCGGCGTATATACAAAGTCGTTCAAGTTAGCAGACAGTGGCTATGGATCTTAGACATCACTTCTACTACCATCACCATATGAACGTGCGTGAAAAGCCACGTAGAGGTACGCTATCATTATTTCTATTTCACTAAAAAAATGATAACTCTTAACAACTAACAAACAAACAAATAAACTTGATCTCTCTCCAACGAACAGGGACCAATTTCATAGAGCTGCTTAGCACAATAAATTGCTTAGCACAAAAATAGCTTGCCCAATAAAACAAACCACCATTGAAAATTCCATTTGATATTCATGGTCAGCGAACAACAGCCAAAGAACAATTGCAAGTGATACACTAACACACGGACATTTTGTTGATTAAGACAGAAATGTCATGCTAAGCGAATTTTTGTGCTACTGAGCAGCTCTATGAAGTTGGCCTCATGCAGGTTTATAACCCCGTTTAGAAGTTGTGTTTATACTACTTCGCTATACCGTCTAACTTCGCTTACCTTCGTGAGCTGTAAGCTTAATTGCGCCGAAAAAAGAGCTAAGCGACTTTTACAATGAGAAATTGTGCTTAACCTTTTATGTCGAAAAAAGAAATAGCCGCAGTGGTGTTCGTTTTTGATATAAGCCATTAAGTATATACTGAACTTTGCATAATCATAGGTTAAAGCATGTGATTCTTACCGCGGTTGACAACCAATTTTATACCACCCCGCTCATTTAACATTTTCAAAGTTTATTGCATAATTAAAACCTTTTTGTTTCAGCATAGGACTTTGTCTGTCTTTCCCATTCCGCAGATGGGTCTGTAATTAACATAATATTCTTCCTCCATAATTTGGATAAAATAATATCCATGCTTTGTTGATTTCGATGTTAAAGTTCCCGAACCACGAACTTTAAGGAGTTTCCGGCCTAGATCGCACCGGTGCACCACCGGTCACTGGGCTCGGTTGAGAGGGGGAGTGGACAGCTTCCTGACCGGCTGCCGTGACCGCTCCGGTCCCGCTCCGTCTCTCCTGATTATTCGACCACGTGGAGTCACGCTGCATCGGCTCTGATGATGTCTTTTAAACATGCTACAGAATCCACTCGATATATATTTGATAATAATAAAGTCTTTTGATTCCCAAGACATTAAACCTCTTGAATTATACTGACTCCGTTTCGTGTTCTCAAGATGTCTTCTTTGCCACCAAGACAAAATGCGTGGTCGAAAAAAAATTACAAGATTACATAATTTATGAAAAGATGAAGAATAAGTTTGCCAAAATTATAGTAAAATAAATATAAAGTAAATTATAGTAAATCACCGACCGAAAATCTTTTTGATCTTTTAAAAGATCAAAAATAATAAGAAGACTTAAGAAATACTGTGGCTGTTTTTCATTGTTTTCTCAAGAAGTGGGCACCGTATGGGACTGAAATTTTCATGAATCTGTATTTCTTTGACAAAAAACAAAGTATTACTTTTAAGTAAAGACATGCAGTCATGATGGCACAGTATACGCAGTCTGGCGGTTCAGTCCGCTCTGCATTACGTTTACACGTCATGCAGGGTTTGAACCTAATGTTGCAATAGATTGTCACAAACTAAAAATCAGTGGTATAGGTTCGAATCCATTCGAGACTTCAATGGCTGTGGGCATTTAGGGTAAATCTTGCTAAGCTTGCCAAAAAATTCATGTGTCAACCCCAGAAAGAAACATGAATTCTTCATCACAACAGTGAAGCTTTATTTTATGTAGATTCATGTGTTACAGCCCCCTACGGCTGTTTTGTTTACAAGTTAGTCCGATCAAGTAATCATGAATAATTCAGTGTTTAAATACTGACTCAAATCTTAAATAATACAGTCGTCGTAACAAATGATGCTTGTCTATGTAACCCTTCAAATGGTCACTTGCCCGTGCGAAGCTTGAGGGCAGAGTAAAGTCGGTTGCGGATCGGGTACTGTATACCCGTTCCTTCAAGACGGAAACACGGGGTGGTTTAGAGTCCGGGCACGGCGCACGGGATAAGCGCACCGGCCACGCACGTTTTGTTTCCCCGTCAAAATCCCTCTCTTCACGGCATGCCATGCACGCACTGCGGTTGACCGCGACCCGTCCCAACTATACAACCGTATACATTTGACTTTTTGGGGTGGTAGATATACTAAATGAATTTGAATGTATTCTTAAACCCCCAGGGCTTCCCCTGTCCCCTACAAAAGAAGAACCGGTATCTTTTCTTAACCCCCTCCCCTCCCCCAACGCAGTTTTTTTTCTCCAAACCTTAAGAGCACCAAGTTGACTTTGAAACCGCGAAACCCCTCTCTCTCTTTCTGGCCCCGTTTTAAGTTGGCCCATCTCTAGCTCTCCGTACGGCACGGACTTCCCAAGTCGCGAGACCCATCTGCCTCGGAGTAGTTTTTAGTGCCGTGCGCGCGCCTCAGAATCCCCCACGGTATCCCTCGCCGCTGGCGGTGTTGATGATTTCTCAATCTGTGACATGGCGATGACATATCCCCTCGGCCGTCCCCCAATTTTTGTTCTCTCCCTCTCTTTTTTTCCCCCGTCCAGATCCCAGAAATCACAAATTATAACAAGTAAAGAATTAGCCGATAAGTCTTTGTCAATTTAAACCATATGAAATATGGCTTTGTTCTTAAAAAAGAAAAAAAAAACAGAAAAAGGGGGTGACTTTTGAGTCCCAAGGGTATTACTCTACCGAAATACGAGCTGTCTACACAAGCATTAAAAGTGCAATAAAAACTGGCTCTTTATTTCCTTATTCAATTGACACAAAACAGTGAACCAGCGGATAATGGATTTTTTTTTTCAAGGGTCTAAAAAACTCACAAAACTTCACGTATAATAGGCCTACATCATGTTTGGTTTTGTCATTATTTTTTATACAGGAAGTTCTACCTGATATAAGAACCACATTGCACAATAAATAGGACATCATATCTCCATTATTTGTCTATTTGTATTTTTTCCTCATCAACAATTGAATTTTGACCAAAAAATTGTGAAAGAACAAATTTTATGTCATCAGGCGAATTCTGAAAATCGTCCTCAACCTTAGCGAGAATTGAGGGCCGAACTTTTCATCGTGAAGATAGTGTACTGCGATTCCTTCCCTAGCCCTAGCCCTAGCCCTAGCCCTAATTCGGGCTTCCCAATTATTTTGATTCATTTAAGAATGACGTTGAGAGAACGGTATACTTTGAGGTCAATGTTATTTTCCCCGAAATATGGCATTCTCTGTCAATTAGGTGTCAACAGCACAACGTGCTTGCAGACAAGACAGAACCACAAAAGGCTGAGCGGCAGACTTGACTTTGAAAGTTTGTTGTTTTTTCCCTGCTTCCTGTTGTTTTTTCTTTAAATCTTAATAACTGCATCAGATACGGCGGGGATATTAGGCCCAGCACAAACGTATACGAAAAATTACTCTTCAGGGACATGATTCCCTGTGTACCTCCGCGGTATACACGCACTAAGTGCAAAATTTCTGCTCAAATGGACATCCATTTTTTTCTTTCTCTTACTGATTTGAGATGAGCGGCGGCCCATGCTTGATATTCACAGTATTACTCGACACTTAGGGTAGACCTATGATATCTATGCGGTTGGTTTCAAACCAACCAACGCGTTTGTTCCATCTGCCAGGTCTTTTTTCCCGCCCTTTTTTTCCTTTCATTTCTGAGCCTTTTTCCCGCCATAAGTCAGATGTAACCGTGTCGTCTGCTTCGCATCCCGAAGATCAGCGTTATAATTTATACACAGATAGGGAGGGAGATGATTTTTTGTGTGGACTGGGGACTGGGAGCTTGATATCGACTATGTCCCATGTGCCCAGTCATCATTTGGGCATTAAGAGGGTTTCTGTGTCTCCAATCTCCCCTCTTTCGCTTTGAACTTGGGGAGGGGAAAAAACAACAAAAACAGGGCAGTGGGATTCATCTTGTGTCTGGATCGAGTCCTGGATATCTTTGCTCATCCGTCATCTTGCTAACCGAGAGAACTGGCCCGTCAACTCGGCTGCTATGAAGGGGGATCGGAAAGTGGCTCTTATTAACTTGCTTTAGCAGCTTTACTCCATGACATGGAGGGGGAGGCATGTCGTACGTCTGCTCCGGATATGGACGGCCGCAGCAACTCGACTCGGCCTATCCCATTCCAGGCCGCACACACACACCAGACAACTCACTGAGGCCATAAACCACAAATCCATTTTCTTCTCTCCTTTTTGATGTTGAAAGGGGGGGGGGGGGGGGTTATAGGGTAGGGGTGGGGATCCCTTCCCCCGACCATGCATGTAACCCCTATACTTCTTCGTTTTTAGTGCTGTGTGGATTCGACTACGATTAACGTGCAATTAAGACACCATTAACAGGCCGTAATGCCCCGGGTGATGCTGGTTGTGATGTCCCTGGTCGGACGGCAGCGGGTCGCGTGCCGGACATACATGAGAGAAACTCCAGCACGCGCTCCACGGATTGCCTGGCAGCAGGGGGGAAGTGGTTAGGGGGGTATACCCTCTCAATCCTTCCACTTGCATCATGCCTGGATAGCTCGTTATTTATAGCCCGTTCTTATAGAAAGGAAAGGCTAAGAAATATATTTCGGGAGAGGGTCTGCACAAGTGCTTAGACAGAGCACCGATGTCTGAGAGTTGATGTCTGAAACAGAATCCTGAAGTTTTGAGAAACAGGTCTCTCTCTTCTTTGAAATAAAAAAGAAGAAAGTGAAGAAGATAATGTCTTTGTATCCAAAAATGTCCCACAAAGAGCTTTTTCTACATAATAAATGTAGGCCTAGTTTTGCCTGCATATTTAGCCATTTACTGTTAAAATATATATTTAGTCTGATGGCTATATAAACTTGTGAAATATTAATTTGACATCCCCATAAAATTGACAAAAAACGAGGAAAGAACAATGTCATAACAGAGACATAAAAATCAGGATGATCTAGAAAATTCATGTTTAAAATGTTTTTAATGAAGAAACATTTTTACTCAAAAGCAAAAACAAAAGGTTTACGTACATTGCATTGGGATATACTTTTGTTCTCGATCATTTTGTGTGGAAAAGGCATTGCAGGTTTAGGCCTAAGTTATTAAGCCCTGTACCAAAACTTCGACTTTGGATTTGGCTAAGACTACGGCTCAATCTTGTCCATCCATTTTTAATTGACGAGCACGGCATCCAGTCATAATTGAATAAAACAACAGAAAGTCGCAGCCACTTCTTTCGGTTTTTGTAATATTACGAAGCCTTAGCCGGAGCCTAAGCCGATGTTTTTGAAACATGGCCGACATCAATACCCAAATATCAGAGGTTTAATATAATAATATTTGATAATAATCGCATTTATTGCGCGCTTTTTACTTAAAGATACAAAGCGCGGGCTACAACGTAATCGGATTGCCGGTATTCATCGGCGCCCTCGGCTGCCAGCAATACCAGTAATCCATTATGATTACGGAGCCTGAGATCTAAAGTGCTGGGTTTTATGGAGGGAGGAAAACCAGAGAACCCGGAGAAAAACCCTCGTTTATTTGTGTATAATTCAAACAATAACTGAATTATAACCCAAATGGGCAAGAAATGCCGAGAATGATTAGAAATACAAGAAATTGACTTTAATTATTGCGACAAACTTAAGCATCTGTCATCGGTAACTAGCTTTTATTCTTGAACATCACAAAACACCTTCATTTTCCCGGACTTTTCACCTGACATCTAAAATTATAACATTCACTCCAGAAGTCTGATTTATTTCTATTTGATTTACGATTGAGATGATGAGATTTTCCACACCCCTAAAAAAAAATAGAAAATCGCTCCGATAGAATGGATAGAATTTCACAGTGGTCGAGATAAAACTCCCGAGTTTTGCTCTAAAGATAAATTGTGATTCTGATGAGCGTTAATATTTAGTGGCGACAATGCTGTGGGCTCTCCCTCGTCGTGAATATAGCTCTGTGTAGCGTGGTAGTCCCAATGCGTCCGTGTATATAACATAAATACTATTAAAGTATTATAGCTTGATAATAGGGTTTGATGATACCATCTTTTCTTTTGTCCTGAGGTGAAGAAGATGAAGAATAAGCTAAGGGGGAGAATAAAAAAACATGTGGCCAGCACATTCTTGTTGGATGGTGGGTGTATGGTGGCCTCGGTTGGGCGTCCGGGATATTTGATACGAGCTCGGATTATAAGAACTGTTGGTTGTCCGTCTCACGTCACTAGTGCGCCGTGTAGGCGCTAAGGCCTCCCCCTGGTAGTGCCACCACCATCCACGTACCATATCGCTACAGGCATCCGATGTTTCTTGTCTCATTTTCATTTTTTCCCCCTCCAAACCACTTCGATGTCCTGATGAGCGGGTCATAAAAAAATCTCCCGCTGTTTCCCTTTGAAGCGACCTTGGTGTATTAATATACACGACGGAGTCCAGGAGAGCTCTCGTGTCATATCACCGGGATTTCACGTCCCAACCACCCTCCACATCTCGTCCATATCATACCCCTCCCTCCCGGGCCGTCGGTGGTCGACTCCGCCGGTCCCAGCTCTCGTTTCACCCGCAGCCTACCAGTTCAATCTTTAGGCCTGTAACTTTTATTTTTTAACTCTCGATCCTCGGGACTTGGCGCTGGCGGACGCAATAAATTTTCACTATCACGAACAGCGGGGAGGAAACTCCGGATGCATGCTTGGTCGGTTTCGATTCTGGCTTCCCCCGTCTCGTTTGTAAGAAATCAAAAAAGACTAAAATAATTATTAAACCGCAAAATGACAGTTGTCACCGGAAAGTGGCATCTCCGCTAGTGGGGGTAAAATGAAGCTGGTGCTTTGTGAAGAAGATACGGTTAAAAGAAAACAAAATGTATGCCGGCGAAGAAGATACGGTAAAAAGAAAACAAACTGTATGACTTCGGTAACAATTATGAAGTAGGGATGAATGTCACTGTTTTAGCGTTTAGTCCAACTTAGTCGTACTTTAAAACCAAGACAAGTCGGCCCTGTGTTGGGCAAAGGGTGTAACTCATTTTATGCCATTTGTTTGGTTAATAGGTTAAAACGGTTCTAGGCAAAGTGGGGGCGCTTTTTCAATTGGGCGAAATCTCAAGTTCATACGATGTATCGTTTTAAAGCTAGCATGTGATATCTCATTAAGGCCATTCACCGCCATTTCAGATACATCTCTTTGCTAATACATAAACACACAATATGAATTATGTACCCTTTTGCCCTACAGATCATTGGTATTGAGTTTGCGTTACATCGATTTATACCCTTTTGCCAAGACAATGCATTCTACATGAGAAATGCTAACATGACATACACACTTTTGCTAAACATGTTTTGAAATGTTCAACATTAATTGTGCTGTCAAAAAGGAGTACCTCTACGTTCATTGATATACACATCCACGTTCGATAATCTCAATTAATTTCTAATAAAAAAACCTCGGTTGCATCTCTCTTCTTCCAGAACGCAGACAAAAAGTGAAAGAGAAAAAAATGTTTCCAATCAATACATTCCGGGTGTTGCATGCAATTAGCGTGTCATTTCTATAACCCTGTAAAAAATATACAATTTCATAATCGTTTATGATATGAAAATCACACGTCTGCACGTTGCACCAATGGAGCACCACACGGTGGGTATAAAACGCCGCGTGTTCCACCCACACGCAAGGTAACAGACACCTGTTTTGGAGTGTAATTAATGTCCCCCCTTACAAATTTTTCCTTTTAATTTTGAAAAAAAATATTAAAAACGCAACAGCGAAACGATTATTATGAAGCTCAACCCAGGCCTGGAGTTGTTTCGCCACTGTTTTTGGTCCTAAATTAAAGTCGAGAGCATACGTTGTATATGACACAGGCAGAGCCTGCACCTGTTAAAAAAACGGAGAAAAGAATGGTCGGCAGGGAGGAGGGAGCGAGTTTTACCGGGTGATATATCGCCTGTGATTCTACCGCAGCGACGGTGGGAGGGGAGAGGTATAATATACGGACGGCGAGTGACATTCAAAAACTCCCCGTTAATTACTGCATTAGTGGTGAAGAGCTATTTAGCTCTCCATGCGAGTGTATAATACGGATGAAATATGATTCTTTAATCCCTGAGCAGTGTTCATAATCTCCCGTGCCAAATCAGAAATCGATCAAAATGTCTGTTCGGTTTTCCACAGGTTTAGGCCTAGTCTAAAAAAGAAGGGTATCTTCCTGTAGCTTAAAAGTAATATCATACTTTGGTTTTTGTCAAAGAAATGCAGATTCATGGGTAAAAAATATCAAGGAAGATACAATAACACTATAACAGTATTCTGTGAAATTTTCAGTACCATATCGCCGCCCACTTTTTGAGAAATCTGTGAAAAACGTCCACAGTATTCATTAAGTCTTTTCACCGTTTTTTCTATCTTTAAAAAATCGAAATTGTTACTGGTCACTGGTTTTACTCTTTTCTGGACAAATTTAGCATTTCAGGCAGACGAATTTTAACAGAATGTTTGTACCATCACTATCTTTATACCCTGTAAGTTATGGGTAAATCTGTGGAGATTTCTGTTTTGGTATGCTGTAGTACCTTTAAAATTTTGTATAGAAGGGTATGGAATGGGTGGGTGGGTGGGTGGTTGAGTTGTAAGGGAAAATCCCACATTATTGCCAAATCCAGGAGCCGCACCCATCCCCTCTGCTTTGGACATCAACAATTTCCCTTTAAATATCCCCTGGCATACATTCACCTTTAATCTCCGTAGCCTAGCAACAGGAGGGATCGCAAATCGTGTAGATCTGCGCGCCTGATGTCCCCAGACAAAAAAATCAATTAAAGGGATACGAACCGACTTTTATAAACATAACACCCAATCTCCCTAACTGTTCATTAATTTGTTCAGATCTTTAATTTACAACCAACTATAGTGCAAAAACGAAGCAAGAACAGTTAAATGGGGAATATTCGGACGTAATTAATCAAAACAAGTTTATTAACTCTTTCTTATAGAATGAATAATATAAACAATAAATCAAAGGAGAACATGGAATTAATGGGGCTTGGATTTAAACAATTATTCAACCTGAACGTGCGATCTCATATAAATTAAAGGGTGTAATACAATCATGATCGGTAAAGGTCACAGAACAGAATTTTGTTTCTCATGAAAAAATCGTCTGTTCTTTTTCTAGCAAGTCGCCCCCGATTATGCTTTGATGTTATGAAAACATTATATGAAATATACACAGCAAAACATCACATTTGCCTAAGCGATACAATTTCTATACTATCAGCCCACTAACAAAAATGTATAGGCAACAACTCTTGCAAAAACACGGACATTTTAAGGTACAGTACAGGATTGGTAAAATACCCAAACAGAAATGTTCACAGATTTACGTATACCATTCAGGATATGAAGATGGTGCTGGTAGAAACATAGGCCTAGGCCTATACCGCTAAAATATTTCCGCCTGAAATTGCTGTATTTATCCAGAAATTAGTCAAACAAAGACCGAAAACAGTTTTGATCTCGGGGTAAGATCAAAACCATTCTTAATATTTAACAAACAAAAATTGAGTCGGTTTTTCGTTATTTTTTCGTGACTCAGATGTCCGATTGAGCTCAAATTTTCACAGGTGTGTTATTATATGTAAATGTTGGATCTGACAAAGTGTGAGTGCTGTCATGTTCTGTGACCTTTACCAATAATGTATTATACCTTTAAGGTAACCATGGTTACTCATCAAGAAATGGGTCATGTTCGGACTTCGAAAACGTTCTGTCATCTATATAATAGAACGGTGGCAACGTTAGCCCCGATGGAGACCGGAATATTTCATGACCTCTAAAATTTTTCCAAATGACCCCCCGTAAATGATCCTTCTCTTGGGACGAGGAAATCATAATTGTCTTGTAGTAGGCTAATGCTATACTCCGATATCACACAATATCAATTTTTGATCGTGCTAGCCGAATGAAATATTTATAATAATGGGTATTTTTATCTCGCATATGATATTATACCCCTATATAGGATATACGTCTGTACACTTTGCATGTTTATTGTGAAATGGAACCAAGATACAGAGTGCAGTATGATATACCACCCTAAAATACTGAAAACCCAACTCAATTTTTCTTGTAAAACATGAAGAATGGTTTTGATCTTAACCCCGAAATCAAAACTGCTTTCGTCTTTGGTTTTTACTAATTTCTGGATAAATACAGCATTTCAGGCGGAAATGTTTTAACGGTATGTTTCTACCAGCACCATCTTTATATCCTGGAAGTTATAGGTAAATCTGTGAACATGTGTGTGTTACTGACCTTTAAGTCCACAGTGTATTAGGTTTGTGCCTCTCTGTTTGTCCGTCCATCTGTTTATTTGTCCATTCTAGGTGGTTGCTCATGTTAGTGAAACATGGCAATAAAACGAGACTATAACCTATAGCCTTGCTAAGGGCAAATATACACCGATAAATTATATAAAAGGCTAATAATAATAATAATAAATACATGCATGTGATAATGTCAAATGGGCAATTCAATAATTTATAATACTTTTGTAATCGGTGGAATTTCTAATTTCCCATTGGCTTGTCAATCATGTTGCTATGGCAATATGGTATCGATGAAACATTGTTTTCAATTGAAATCGTGAATTAGAATGAAAAATGAATTTATCGTCTGCTTTCTTTTGCGCGGGAAACCAAAGAAAACAGACTGGTATATAAATAGAATTTGATAACCATCTTTAATCTATGAAGTTCCTTTCTTTTGTCGGTTATAAGTTGTTCCAAAAAGGTGCTGCATTGGCAAATATGTGACACTAGTCTTATAGAGTACGTCCCAGTTAAACTTTGAAATATTTGCCGAACAGGCGGAAGAGTTTTTTTTTTTTTTTTAGAGGTGACAACTTTTCACGTCAAAAATCTTGCTATTATTCAGATATCCGTGTGTATATTATATGAAGGTGGAATGTTTATCAAACTCGGTATAAATATAACACATCAGTGTATATTTACCGCGGATATATAGCTGGAGCTCCCCGCGCGGCGAACGAGTTGAGAAGCGCACAGCGGCGCGGGGGCCCCCGGTGAATCACGTTATTTATTGCCCCTCCAGCTAGCAGGGCCGTCACGCTGCTTTGCGCCGTGATGAGAAACGCCGACTCGGGCCCTGACGCGCGGGACTAATGAAGAACGAATTAGCGAGATAATTGTGCCGTCTGACATGCCCATGTTGATTTCCCCACGGAACAACTGGGCCTCTGTGCCTGGCTAGGCCATCAACTACGAGCTCTAGGTATAGTTATTGAGTAATGTCGATAGAAAACACATCCCTCGGTTTTTCCTGTCAAACAGTTTCCTCTTGACTTGGCCTAGGATAACACTTCACTTTGGCATGACAGGGAAAAAAAGAACAGAGAGAATGACTGAGAGACTACGAGAGATACCTGATATCCAATTTTATGTTGACTGCTCGTCTAGTTGACAACCTAATATTTACTCAAAAGTCATATCTTTAAGAGACACCAAATATCGGATTTTTAAACCTTAAGTCAATTCTGGGTTGGTTGAGCCGTAACTCATGCTATTTTGCACGAGAAACGGTTTAAAACACGGGTACGGGTATGTAACCAGGCTTCTATAAGCATTTGGGAATTATGGAATTCGGTTGAAAAAAAAGGGCAAACGAAATTAATTACGGATTCCCCGCGCGCTGAAGCCGCGAGCATGGTGGCCGTGACGCAATGCGTAATAATGCACTGCTAAGGTTGATACGGCGTCAGGGAACGTGACCACAAAAAAAAAACATGGCCGCTGGGGAACTCTGTCGTCACACCGTGCGTTTACGAAACATAGGCTCAGGCTCCGTCTCAGGCTCCGGCTCCATTTCGTGAATCCATCCTAAAATAACGGGTATCAAAAAAGAAGCTTTTTGGCAGCGGTTTGGAAGTAGATTCTCTGGTGTGAAAAGGAAAACAGAGCTTCAATGAAAAACCATAACCTATATTTTCAGCATAATGATGTCAGAGCCTGAGCCTGAGCCTGAGCCTAAGCCTCCGTTTCGTAAACGCCCACTGTCTACAAGTCCAGCCAATCAGATCTCTCAGGAACTGTTGCCAAGTCAAATTCAAATTCAAAATTTGAATGCTAAAGAGATGTCCCTCAAGTTGCAATGGCCAATCAGATGTTATTTAGTCATAACTGCCATATCATGCGCCCTCCACTGACTCAACATGTATTCAATCATACACGCATGATAACAAATTGTTGCGTGTCTTTTGGGCGGGCAATTACAAACCTCAAGGAATAACATTCAAGGTGGGATGATGCAGACACCAATATTAAAAAAAAGGAAAAAGATAGAGGAGTATACTTGTCCCAGTGGATAGATTCAGAGACTTTTCAGGTACGACGCTTCGGAGGCGCCAGACCAACCAGCCCAGCCCATCACACGAGATTTCTCGCTCCTATGGTCATAACGTGGCGAACATTTTCTGCCTCCATGACCGAACGCTTGTAAGCGCAACTGATGCATAAAGAATGGGTTGGGAAACTGTTATGTATGTACAAGTTAACTCTAATCCACAATGGAATAGAGACTGGATAAACGCATGGGCTATCTTTAAAGACTACTTCTCTTTTGCTTTTTAACTTCGAATTCAAACGGTGGATTCTGTATTAGCTTGACTAGAATTTGATGTGGAATTTGGGTGTGCTGTTATGGTTTTTCTTCCTTGGATTTTTTTAATAATTGTGTAACATCAACGTGCAAATGATGTTTCCGTCTTGTCGCCTTGGGTCTGTGTTCAAATAGATGCCTGTTCTTCTTTGGCAATCTTCTTGCGGCACGGTCAATGATGTGTGTCGGACACGCTTGGCTGGCCAATCCAAGTTCGTATAGGATAGACTACCTACCCCCCTATCTCTCTCTATCGCGCAATTCCTTGCAGCGTGTTTCAGTCACGACTGAGAGCAGACAGATGTGGGCCCCCTCTTCTTCTCTGCCCCCCTCCTCTCTAACGCTCCGCCGAAGAGGCGACCCCAATCTTCGGCGAAGTCAGCGCGCGTGACGACGGCTCTTGCGTGTCCTCAGCACTTCCTCATCCCCTGCCCAACTCCCCCGCCCTCCCGGAAATCAAACCGGGGGATAACCCATAGCGCGATCTAGGTCATGCTCTATCGTGATAGGGGGGCTGTTTTGATATGTCGACGCCAAAATCGGCAATCCATTAAAGGTATAATACATGATTGGTAAAGGTCACAGAACAGCACTCACACTTTGTCTGATCCAACATGTACATGCAATGATAAACCTGTGAAAATTTGAGCTCAATCGGTCAGGTGAGTCACGAGAATATAGCGAAAACCCGAAAACATAAAGAATGGTCTTGATCTTACCCCGAGATCAAAACTGTTTTCGGTCTTTCATTGACTAATTTCTGGATAAACACACAATTTCAGGCGGAAATATTATTTTAGTGGTATGTTTCTACCAGCACCATCTTTATATCCTGAAAGTTAAACGTAAATCTGTGAACATTTCTGTTTTGGTATGTTACCAATCCTGTACTGTACCTTTAAAGGTACTATCATACTTTGGTAGCATACCGAAACAGAAATCTTTACAGATTTACCTAACTTACAGGGTATAAAAAAGGCGATGAGTAGAAACATACCGTTAAAATTTTTCTCCCTGAAATGCTGTATTTAACCAGAAAAGAGTAAATCCAGTGACCAAAATTATTTGTGATCTTTTAAAGATCAAAAATAAAAGAGAAAAGACTTAAGAAATACTGTGGCTGTTTTTTTCCACTAGTGAAACAGCTGTTTTCTCAAAAAGTGGCCACCGTATGGGACTGAAATTTTCACAGATGACTGCTACTGTATCTTCCTTGATATTTGTGCCCATGAATCTGTATTTCTTTGATAAAAACCAAAGTATGATACTACCTTTAACATCAAAATTGACAAATATTGGCGTGGAATTTCCAAAAACAAGAAGCGAGATTTGTCGACATGAAACAGGCGAGGGGTGAGACTTTATCGGGCGACGTTTCTCGGTCTTATAAGGATCCTGCTGCGGATGCGACTTGGAAATATTGTTCACACCCGAGCGACTTTCTTTAATATTTGATGGCTGACATGTTAGTTTCCAGGGCTTTATTAGTTTTCGCCTCTATCACCGAAACAGACGGTGAGGACCGAGCCCGTATCATATACATGTATATATATACCCACATAGTCTTGTCTCGTGTCGGTCTTTCCCCGCACTTATACTCTTATACGACCCAAGACATGTTTCTGGGGTACGTGTATAGCATGACAATGTTTAGTATAGCTTAGAAAAAAGCCTTGTTGTAATTTAGCGGTTGGGCCAAATTTTGACGGGATAATTCGCGTTTTTTTTTTCCAAGAGAAATTTTACCACTAGAGGGAGCGCCCTCAACGATGACGGTTAGATATAGAAAACAAAAACTATTGGATAAACCCGAGATTACTTAATCATAATCCATTAGATTTTGTATCTATCTTATCCAATGTACTGAGTGACTGGTAAAAATTAAAATCCTTTTTTTATAAAAATAAAAATTATAAATGCGACTACATGTTAGAATATGGGATAAACAAGACAACAGTAACTCTTGACATGTAAACATTATGTAAATAAAGAAAGATACATCTTGAATGTAATTTGAAATGTTAGACATGTCATTACATATCGTTTGTCTCTTTAGCAAATTTAAATTGAGATCTATCAGAATAACTTCAAAAGATGATATCGAAATTGAAGAATCTTTTCGCTCACTGACGATGTTTCAAATTGTCGGTTTTTTTTAGTTCAACGCCACTAACACATGGGTTAAAGGTATACTTTGGTAGCATACTGTAACATAAAATAATCTTCACAGATTTACCTATAACTTACAGGGTATGAATATGATGGTGGTAGTTTTTCTGCCTGAAAATGCTGTACTTATCCAGAAAAGAGTAAAACCAATTACCCCAAAACAATTTTGATCTTTAAAAGATAAAACCAAACTCGGTAAAAAGATTTTTAAAATACCGTGAGCGTTTTTAACGGTTTTCTCAAAAAGTGGGCACCGTATGGAACTGGAAATTTCACTGATGACTGTTACTGTATCTTCCTTGATATTTTTGCTCATGAATCTGCATTTCTTTGACAAAAGGTATGATGTTACCTTTAAGGTTATTGCCTTATTGCTTGCCCTCTTGCCACCGGTAATTGCCTCGGTGTTCTTGGTCATTTTCTTCGGTTCCCTGGTCATTGCCTTTTGGTGTTTTCTGCCCATTACCTTCCTTCTCCTATGGTGGTCATTGGTCCGAGAGAGGCGAGCAGGTCGAGCCCCCATACGCCTGAATTCGCCTCAATTCACTGGCGAGTGAACCCACCGTGTATTCGCTTCGAGTCATGTCGAATATTTGAAAGCTTCGGTACCCATGCACTCGAGTCAAATAGATAAAATGTACTTCGGCTCAAACGACAATGACCGTGACTGATTATCCAGAAGTCCTTACTATAATTATATCCCATTGAAACATTGACAATTTTTCTTTTTCCTCAAAATGTGACTTCTCACAAACTGTAAAATTGTCAAAAAGTCAATTGACAATACAATTTGCAAAAACACCATGCAAGAATCGTTTGTACTTTCGCACTTCTATTTCGTTCGCACTTCTCGTAAGGTCTCAACGTTTCGACTAGCCTGCTCTAGTCTTCAACAGGAGACCAAAACAATTTGCATTCAAAACACAATTTTGTCGCGATTCGACTTCTCACAAACTATAAACATTGTCAAAGTTGAGCATATTGACACTAACATTTTCATAAATAACACAATTTTGTCACAAATATAAAGGCTAGTTCAATGACTTTATTGGGAAAACACACGAAAAAAATTTGTTTGTAACAAGCTAGGGCCAATTTCATGGCGCTGCTAAGCACAACAATTTGCTTAGCACAAAAATGTCTTGCCAAATGAAACAAACCACTGTTAAAAATTTAATTTGATGTTCAATGATGGTCAGTGTACAACAGCCAAAGAACAATCACAAGCGATACATAACACATGGAAATTCGGTTGTTAACCCTTTTTTTTTTTTATAAAGACAGAAATACCATGCTTAGCAAATGTTTGTGCTAAGCTGGGCCGTGAAATTGGCCCCTGGTAGTTGTTCTACAAAGGGGCAACGAGGATTTAGCAACGATTTTGTCAGAATTTGGGAGTTTTTAAAGACGGGCACCACGAGATGGCGATGCAGGGCCATGGATGGGGCAGGCTTGCGACATGCCCATCAGCTAGGGCTTAATACAACACCACAACCGCCCTTTACCCTCAAGGCAGTGCCGTGCGTGGTCCACTTCACCTAGTTTTCGATCTACAAAGATTTCTACATGAATATCATGGGGGTAAACGCCCGAGTCGTTTTCCTCTTACAAAAAGTGGCTGGTACTACCATTATTATAATAATAATCACCCGCATCTTCAAAAAATAAATCTAAAAACCTGTTTGAATGTATACGGAGCATATTGTAAACAAAGGGATGTTCTGGCTGCCACGTTATTTAATTGTACACGCATCTCCACTCTAGAATGGGTTGTGTGTTGAAGAAAAACGCACTGCTTAATGAGTGATATTCAGAAATATCAGGGCCCTTTTCCAAAACCTCGGCTCCGGCTCCATTTTGCGAATCCATTCTAAAATAACAGGTATCAAAATAGAGGCTTTTGGCCGCAGTTCAGAAGTAGATTCTCTGGTTTGAACAAGAAAACAGAGCTTTAGCTTCAACGAAAAATCACAACCAGTTTTTGAAGCATTATGGATGCCAGAGCCGGAGCCAGAGCCTGAGCCGGAGCCGAGACTTGGAAAAAGGCCCTGGTAATGCTATGGAGCACTGGAGACATGTGTTGCATTATTTGGTCGACATGGCTTGTGTCTGTTGGGGTGTTTGTTTGTTTGTGTTTGAATGTTTGTTTGTCTTTTTTATATTTGGTTGCATTAAAGGTATGATTGGTAAAGGTCACAGAACAGCACTCATAGTTACTTTGTCTGATCCATCAAGTACTTGAAATAATAAACCTGTGAAAATTTGAGCTCAATCGGACATCTGAGTCACGAGAAAATAGCGAAAACCTGACTCAATTTTTCTTATAAAACATAAAATATGGTTTTGATCTTACCCAAAAATCAAAACTGTTTTCTGTCTTTGTTTGACTTATTTCTGCATAAAAAAAACACACCATTTCAGACGGAAACATTTGAACGGTATGTTTTACCAGTACCATCTTCATACCCTGAATGTTATAACCTGTGAACATTTCTGTTTGGGTATGTTACCAATTCTGTACCTTTAAAGTTCACTTTGAAAATTAAAATGCCGAACTGCTTTCTTCTTTGTTTTGTTGTTCGTTTGTTATTGGTAGGTGTTTCGGCGTGTCTGTCTCTCTGTTTGATTGTTTGTCTGTAAATTAATGTCTTTGTTTGTTTGCATTTTTTTGTCTGTTTGCCGTGCTGTTTGTTTCCTTTGTTGGTCGGTGAACATGTCTGCGTGTCTGTGTCATTCTTGTTTTCGAACGGGCTTCTTTTGTTCAAAAATCGTCCTTGGATATGCAAATGTATGTTTAGTCTATGGCAGTGTATTCTAGTCTATACAGGGACAATAGACAAGGCAGAAAATGTGTCTGTTTCTTTGTTTGAGAAAACAAAGGATTTTGGAAATTGGAGTTGGAAATAAAAAAAGAAGTCGCGAGTCTAATAAATAGTGGATCTCAGATCTTCTCGTTTTGGTCTTAACCCTAGGGAGGGGATGCCGTTTCGACACTAGAAGACACCCCCAACAATACTAATTGAAACATGGACACTATAGAAATTAAATGCAAAGGCGAAACGCAGATGTAACGCGAAACGAAAAAGAAAAAGACTTTGAAAAGTCCGAAAATGGAATTGAAAGAAATCACGGTTTGAAGTGCCCGGAGGGTATGACTATTGTCATGTCAACGCACTTTTTTTGTTTTCAAGGACAGCATACGGCGCATGAGCGGCTATTCACCCGATCGTAAACAACCAAACAAAATCTTTCCGTTTGTTTTTCTTCAAAATATGATGAGAATTTTGCATAAATTGGGGCCGTAATGACAATTTCACTAAACGCAGGCAATTCCGTTACCGCGGTAACATGTGAGCTTTTTTGAAATAAAAATGAATTTTACAATGCTAAAAATATTCAAGAAACAACAACAAGGGAAACTGAGTTTTAAGTCATTGAAATGTGAACAAAGAATTAATGACTGGAGCGGGATTCGAGCCAGCGATCTCTGGAATACCGTACCGGCGTTCTGTGCGGTATTTAGGAGGTTGTTGGTTCGAATCCCGCCTCAGTCAATTTGTCTTTGTTCACCTAAAAATATTCAAACGGATAAACTGGCAAATAACATCTAACAATGTATGATTCTCGACAATTTGAAACAATTTTGCTTAGAGCTGTCAAGAAAAAAACAATAATTGCTATTTAAGGTTTTGTTCTTGTTGAGCTTAAAGGTAATATCATACTTAATTGGTTTTTATCAAAGAAATACAGATTCATGGGCAAAAATATCAAAACAGCTGCAGTAACAGTCATCTGTGAAAATTTCAGTCCCATATAGAGGCCACTTTTTAAGAAAACAGTGAAAAACACCAAAAGTATTTCTTACGTCTTTTCTCTTTTATTTTTGATCTTTAAAAGATCAAAAAATCACTGGTATTATTCTTTTCTGGATATTTACAGCAGTTCAGGCAGAAATATTTTAACGGTATGTTTCTGTCATCACCATCTTTATACCCTGTGAGTTATAGGTAAATCTGTGAAGATTTCTGTTTAGGTATGCTACCAAAGTATGATACTACCTTTTAAATCATATAAGCAACAGATTATTGTGTGTTTGTTGGAGCAAATCATTCTTTTGTGCTGAGTGAATGATATTGTGATGTGTGTAATCTCTAAATGAATCAAACCAATGTCCCACCATAGAGATGATATATCTCATTGATACAAATCTTGCAATTATCAACTTGATGAATTTGATCACTATGGGGGATTTCTCCCCAAGCTATCGATTTATCATTTTTCCCTGGTCCGGAAAAGGTGTTAGGGTGAATGTTCGGTCAGGGATGTCAACAGAATTGATCACATTGCACTTTCAATTGGGGGGTAAATTACTTATAATATTTTCACCCTGTTTTATATGAAATACAATCTTTCCTTTTTTTTGTTAAATAAATGAATGTCATCAATCTCGAATTGGATTCTTGACTCGCTAGGCCCAAAAAGAGACAACCGGCCAATACATTTTAGACAGGGGGCGAAATTGCCTGATTTGCCGGCCGGTAATTCAAGCGCGTTTCGCTGCCGCGGTACGGTGTTTCATGGAGTATTGTTATAGATAGTGTGCAGAAAATATCATTATCGGATATGATGTATGATGTTGAGTTGGAGCTTGTGTATGGCGTGTCTATGAACTGACCCTATACGATGATTCATTAAACCACGCTAACGTGGGCCTCTATACCGTCCCATCTGTTGTCACTTTTTCATGTATACGATGTCTCGAACAAGACCCAATATAACCATCTTTTTTTTAATTGTATTGTATATACCCCCTATAGGATATATAGCTGCTTCTTAATATTAGTGATTGTCAGTATGATACACCCTTGGTACTAAATATAATATAGAAGCAGACTTCACACAAGATGGCAGTGACTTTATCTTCTTCTCTTTGCATCTTGTCGTAGGCCTAATCCCCCGGGAGTTTTAGTTTGTAATTAAGTTCTTATTAATTGCTGGTGGGGCTTTTTTTCCTCGGGGTGGTGGTGAGGGGAGGGGGAGGGGGAGTGGACGGGGGGGGGGGGGGGTTCGTTATTTATGATTCGTGCGTTGTATTACTTTTTTCCCTTCAATTTGGAGTCAATATTGCGGTTGGTTTTTTGATGGGTTTTCCGTGTTGAAGTTTTTGACGTGAGGCCGGTAGGCCTATTAGGGGGGGATTTCGGGCAGCACTGTTCCTGGCCACGCCTACTCACCACATACTGGCCAATGGCCTTCGGCTGTGTCGTGTGCGCCCTGAAGGGAACGGGCGCTCGCCACCTAAGCGTCGCCGGCGCGGATTGGTCGGCGGTGTACGCACGACCCTGCGCGGGCTGTCACTCAGAGCCGGCGCGTGGACCAATAGTAGCGGGCGTGTCTTGCCCCTGTTCGCCAGGCGCTTTGATCACCAGTGACGGTCCGGTGTGTGCGTGTGATGGGGAAGAGAACTGAAAGAAGATGGTAGCACTAAGGGGCCACGCACCAGTAACCCAGTAAATAGTTGCCACTTCCTGACCACTTGTCCAAAAAGTCTACGCTCGGCGTCCAAGCAACGTCGCACGCACACTGACTCTACCGAGCTGACTCCACTCCACACATCACCTTCCGCACCGGCAGTATTACTACAGAGCCAAGACCGAAGTCAGTGACTGTAAAAAAGAACGGAGACGGCCGACTTAGCTTGGCTAGTATCACTACCACATCATCACACGAAAAAAAGCACAAGCACTTCGTGTTTGCTTTTCGTGAACACGGAGCTTGCACCATCAACGGAGCATTAACTTCACGAGCCGTTACATCCGAAAGATCACCACACTCACAAAGTGTCCCCAGATACTTTTAGAAGTACACATCATTTTGTCCAGTTTTTTTTTCAAGTCTAGTTTTGTTTTGGTCCATTCTTTTCGGTTATCAATTATTGTTTCTCTTGACTAGAACCCTTGTTTGTTGGTTACCTCCTCGGCAAAGCATGTTCCGCTGTTTGGGATCTATGACTTTTTAATTCAATTTGCTCAACGTGTTGGCGAGTGGAGACCAGACGGGTACCACACACACACATTCTCGATTCCGTCAGTGTTCCACAGTTGAGCGGACTGTCGCCCGCACAAACCACGGGACCGTATCAGCAGCGCAACCAACGGTAGACGTTACGGTAACGGTACGGCGACACCAACGTGCGAACATCGATCGAGGCAGGCAGCGTTGCGAGTGTGAAACCAGCCGTTGATACGGTGTTACATCCCGTCGACATCAACAGCAACAGTCAGCCAACAGCAAAAAAAACAGGCCGACAACTTGTTAGGCCTAATTGTGTGGAGTATACACCCACTGATATAATTATAGGAGAGTTCGAGTTTGCAGTTGAGACCATGTCAGCCATGATGGATCTACATCGGAGAGCACATCAAATGCCCCACGGTTCATGTAAGCGTAAAACAACTTCACTTTATTATTAAATGCATGGTAGATATAATGACGTTGCTCACAACATTGTGTGTCTTCCATGTTCGTCAATCAAAATGAACTAAACTGGGGCCAATTTCATAGAGCTGCTTAAGCACCAAAATTAGCTTAAGCACCAAAACACCTTGATAAATAAAATCGCTATACTAGCCCAAACTCCTTGTGAATGTTATGCTCAGGAAACAACGGCCGAATACAGTCACAAGCAGTAAACATCACATGAAAATTTGGTTGGTAATCCTGTTTGATCAAGGAAGACTTTTCATGCTTAAGCAAACTTTGTGCTTAAGCAGCTCTATGAAATTGACCGCGGTAAAGCACCAAATCGGTCACTTATCAATAAGTGTTTCATTCTCTTATAATTTCCGTCCTTTTAATACACATAATTTGCCTACCATGTGCTAATCAATTACCGTAGTTAGGCCGCCATTAGTGTTAATTCTGGTTTCTAATGTTTTCAATGTGTTACGCACCATTAATACACGCTGCAGTGAATTCGAAATTTGTTTGTAAAGCTCAGACCCAGCAATACCTAGAAAAAAAGTCGTATTGCACAAATATTTTCTTGTAAATGAAATTTAATATTTTTTGCAGCTTTTTAATCCTGTTTTATTTTTTTTTCAGACCGAACATGAATTTTTCATCATAATTTAATATCTAATATGGTGGCTTTGCTGACGTATACATCGTTTTACATGTGTATTGGTCAATAATTATACGACACAAAACAACAACAAACAAACCGGATTTGGAATAATTATTCAGTTGTATAATAATGCATTTTCTATCCGCAGGGGTTTTGAAATTCATACATTTTACACTGTGCCCATGGACTTCATACGTATAGGCATAAACATACTGCATGTCCATTCCATCTGTACAAAAAAATAATATGATTGAAAAGCCTACGTGATTATGTTGAATGGCATCTATTTTTGGTATACTGTAACTAAACTGTGTAGGCCTATGTGGCATGGCTTCGTATTCGTCACGTATAGTGCCAGTGCTGTGAAGACCTTCCCATTTTATTTACTCTACACGGTGATATTTAATGGTACCTGCATCTTGCTTTTGAAGTTATATTGAAAAAAAAAAAACACCCCATAGCAGAACGCACCATTACTTTTAATGACGGTACGGACACGACCATGCCTTACAGAAATCCATAACTGGACACAAACACAACACAAGACGAACGAATTCGTATAAGCAGTTTATCTTCGTTTGTATTGGGATAAACAGAAACGGTTGCGATTTGGAATTTGCGCACAACATGGTCCGGTCGCGTGATGATAGAGCAGCGTGAAATCGGCCGGTTTGTCGTGGGTCCACTCAGCGCTTTGCACCCGCGCGCTGCACGCCTCGCTTCGGTCACACTCCCCGGACTCGAGTGTATTTCTATTTAGTCATTTATTTATGTATACATTTTTTCCCTCTCACTTTCTCTTGAAAGCATGGCGGTGCATGCATATTATATCACTGATCCCCACATATACAGTGACTGCACATCAGTGTTATGGCAGGAGAAGTACCAGCACTCCTATATACTATTCATTATCTCACCCCGATGCACACCATTGCCATTGCCTGAAATATTTTCGCTCCGGTAAACCGAATCCAATCGGAAAGCAAAAAAAAAAAAAAAATTCAGTATATAATTACCCAATGATATTAATAAATTGCAGTGACCGTATATATAAATCACAATTGTTTTTAATGTGACTATTAAATGAAAATATGATTAATATATATATAAATAATACGATTGGATGGGTTTTTTCATCCATGAGTTGTTTTTTCTCGCTTTAAAATGTCAAATTCAACCCTTTTTTTTTTAGGCCGTGGGCCCATTCTGATCAATGATCAATTTTTAATCACGATAATTTATGATTTGTTTAGGTCGGTATTTTTTTTATTGTGATCATATTTTGTTTATTCTGTCCATTTTTGAGTGCCAGCAAAATGTTGGAAAAAATAACACACTATTGCTTCAAATATTGGTTTCTATTTATAATAGACTTTCTAGCTCAACATTACTGGTTCTTCATTTCAGGACTATGGTTTGTGTGTTGGTCTTCTTGTATGACACATGTCTGTTTGTCCGTTTGACACGATTGCCATGTTTTTCACAGTGTCTGTTTCGAATCTATACTATACTTGTAATAATAATAGGTCATCTATATTGCGCAGCTACTATATGAATATACTGTACTGCGCATTACAAATTTATTATTATCCCCGATCATCTGACCATAATTTACATTCCTGAAACCATCAGAAACCTTGCTTGAATTCAACGTGTATCTACTTGTATTTATTTTGTTTTCATGTTTTAAACTTACACATTTTCCTGAACCAAAATGCTTTGAATTGCCAAACAAAGAAACAAACAAAAGCAATAATTTTAATTCTATTGAATGTAAATAAAACTCTATATACAGGGTCCAACTCTTTTATTTTCTCACATGTACAGGTCCTATACAAAGAATGTTTAAAATGCATCAAAATTTACCCATCTAATCGTCGTAAAATGCCCTTTGAAAATTCACTAATATGCAAATTCAAAAACGTAATGTTAATAGTTTTCTTGTAAATAAATCCGCCTAATTGGTCTGTTTTTTTCTCCCTTTCCTTTAGCCCTCACCTTTGAGTGGCCCTCTTGGGTCTTGTGTTGGGCAATATTTTGTAAAAGAATAATGTAAATTGCAGATCTTGGCTAAAATACTCACTCAGTGAATTGTGATATTATTGTAAACGCGAAACGAATCACCAAATAAATAAATACAAAGTAACCAGGGATTCTTATTTCTTACACCGTCTAGTCCTGTCACATTTCATCTTTAATTGGACATCTGAAAACAAACATGTCAAAACAACACAGAACAATAAAACAAAAAACCACAACCGAGTGTTCATAATTGGAAAATGATGCGCCGAATGCAATTAAAGAAAACTTGGCCCTAAATTTGCGACTGTCATCAGTGGCGTAGCAGTGGCCATATGATATTCTTGGACATCTGGTCTGGGTATCGAGTGACACAGCCGCTTGACGAGTCAACGGGCAGGTCGCCTCCAATATTGTTTTAAAGCATGTTCTTACGACAGCTAGGAGAAAGACAGAATACAGACAAAGATGAAGGGCAAATTTATGGAAAAATCATCCTCTTGTAATTGTCAAATATCACATATCACAGATGGGAACATCGAACCTAAAACCATTGATTATGGTATTTTTTTTCTAAAGGTCTTTCCATGCAACTCCGACTGTATTTATTACTTTTTTTCGCATTGATGTAACAATCAAAGGGAGATTAAATTTGTCAGGTGTGTCTATACCGTCTACTGCTCTCAAACAATAATCACCGATGTTAATAATGACTACAATTGTCAATATCAGTAATAAGTACATGTGATACCCAGTGGATAATTTGTGAAGTTCGCTTCAGCTGTTTTTTAAGAGTTGACATTTTCGACGATCGATTTTTTTTCATTTTATGATTTTATTTTT
Source organism: Astropecten irregularis (assembly GCA_963971285.1). NCBI lineage: Eukaryota > Metazoa > Echinodermata > Asteroidea > Paxillosida > Astropectinidae > Astropecten > Astropecten irregularis. Next base: position 2,785,306 of record OZ020263.1, on the reverse strand, counting down.
GGTTCGTTTGTTAATTGCTGGGTATTCTTTTCTTTCTCTTTAAGTTTTTTTTTTTTGCAAACAGATGTATATAACATCAGTTGAAGAGTTCATGGACATTTTATGTTAAACGGGGAGTCATGTCAGAAATGATATGCGTTCGACTGCAGGCTATAGGCGTTCATTATGGACTGCCATATCTAATTCAAATCGCCATGTTGATGTAAAATTTTTAGACATGGCGAACAAAAAAACAATCAAAGAACGAAATCGAATGCGAACTGTGAAATTTTATCGCATCTTCCGATGCTCAAATTGCTATCTCTCCACCTAGTTGAGCTTGCCGAAATTTGTAAGCATATGCCACGGTTCCCCTACCTATAACGACTCGCATTTACTTAATTTTTCTTCCCCCAAAACGACAAAAATCCCCCAAAGAGCAAGGAACTTCGAAAAAAAAACCACCTTTAACTGATAATTCCAACATTAATGAAACCAAGTGTGGCATTATAATGCTCCCAATGTCACATGGAATTGCCAATTACCCCGTATCTGTTACACGTTAATGTGATGGAGTTGTGTCCTAAATTTCTGGTTAAATTTGGAAAATTATGTCGGTTTCTCATTAAGAAAAACCTTTTCTGCACCCAGCCTTGAAAACTCAACATAGGCTTAACAGAAAATAGAGAAATTGAAAAACACATTCTTTATTATCACAATGCTCTTTGACACCGTGTGGTCTTGCTGTGTACTTTGTAGTTCAAATGTGTATTAATGTAGGTGCATATTATAAAATGCAAATGGGTTTGACTTTGGTATACATAATCATAAGGATCGACTAAATATCATTTACGTTTGGTCTGAATGCCGACTTTTTGTAAAGTTTATATCAGATCCATTATTTCTGAGATGTATTTTCTTTTGAAATGCCGTCTTAATCGAGAAAACTGCATTTTTTTAAAAACTTTTTTTTAAACAGCTCATTTTGGTGGTATTGCCCCAAAAGTAAACACAAATGAAACGCTGCAAACATTTGCTTATTGAAACACCTGCATTCATTTTGTTATTCCAAAATACGAACTCCAATTTTGAGAACATTTTTGCAGGTCAGTTTTTATGATGTGCATTTCGGGCGAAATTAAAATAACTGGAATGAATGTTCTATCTCTACCAGCAACAAAAAAATTATCAGCGATGTACCAGCCCTGTACCTTTAAAGGTAGCTTCATACTTTGTTGATTTCCTTTTTGGCCAAATAAATGCAGAGTCATGCGCAAAAATATCAAGAACGATACGGTAACAGTCATCTGTGAAATTCCCAGTCCCATATGAAAAGCCCATCTTTTGAGAAAACAAATGAAAAACGCTCACGGTATTTTCAAATCTATTCATATTTTTTGGTCTTCGGTTTTACTCTTTTCTGGATAAATTCAGCATTTCAGGCAGAAACATCTTAACGTATTCTACCATCACCAATTTCACCATCTTTATACCATGCAAGTTATAGGTAAATCTGTAAAGATTTCTGTTTCTGTATTCTATACCAAATTATGATGTTATACCTTTAAGGATGGATAATTACCACAGTCATTGAAGTCTATCTTTAGATGAAATTTAACGCTTGAAATGGTTGTACACGTATACTCGATTGCATTGAATAATCATACGTGACTGGTAGGGCGCCATTATGAGCCATGCTATAAAATTTACACACCGTGCAGTCCTATTCATTTGTATGTTTGTGGGTGACTTTTAAAATTCTATACTCAAAACGTTAGCGAAGCGAAAGGTCAAAGGTCGTGATGATTACATGACGTCACTGCCGAGAAAAAAACCCCGCGTAACTCGTGCATGACGATATCAACAAAGTTGTACTTGTGCGTTTAAAAGGGAAAACGGAAAAGGAAGAAACTTAATGCAGGGCCGTAATTTTCAAAAAGCGTTTCCTTTCAAATTAAGCGTTTGAATTTATTGAAGCGTTAAGTTCTTTTCAAGCGGAGGATATGTCACTGCCTGTTGGAAGCGTTTCAATTTTGCTGTTGATGTTCTGCTGTGAATAGGACATTATGAACACAGTTCATTTTTGAAATTTCACAAATTTGTCTCTACATTAGAACCAGGCGCCAATTTTTATAGAGCTGCTTAAGCACAAAATTTGCTTAAGCATGGAAAGTCTTCCTTGATCATTGAAACAGGATTACCAACCACATTTTCATGTGATGTTTACTGCTTTTGACTTGTATTCGGCCATTGTTTGCTTAGCATAGCATTCACAAGAGTTTTGGCTGGCATAGTGATGGATTTGGTTTTTGGTGCTTAAGCAAATTAGTGATGCTTAGCAGCTTTATGAAATTGACCCCAGGAATGCACCAAATTAAGCATGTTGTAATTAATTTGTAATACGGTTAAATGTTTCTGTTTGCGATCGTCATTTGTGGCCATTTGGCCTTAAAAAACTGTTGCAGTAATTGTGCAAATAAAGTATCGCCCATTTCCTTGCTATGTTGGGCTTGAGTGCCGTTAATCATGTTCGAGCAATGGCAGGAAGTGGCGCTTCCCTTGACAAAGCGCCACGGGACGCGCACGACTTACGGGGGAAATAGGCTCTCAATTACGGCACTTCATACCGGGCGCTGCCACGGTAGTAATTCATCGAATTTGCGGTCATTTAACATGATTGGTGGTGATGATCGCCGCGGCAAACATCGCAGCTCTCCGTGCAGTCGCGAATTCACGAACATCGTGGCGCGGCGTTGTCGTGAAAGTGTCGCGTCGAGGTATGATACAGTCCTGTTGAAGATGACAACTTGGAAGGTCGTACAGCATCAATGGTAGAGGTGGGCGGGGAGGGGTGGGGAAGGAGGGGGAAGGGGATATGGATCTAGGCAGGAGGGGGTAGAACGGAAGAGACAAGGGCTTTGTCGAGTTTGCACTTTTAACAACCGCAATTCCTCAATCATTCCGAGCTCCGCCGTGATGATGCCGCGTTCCGTCGTAGTGCTATATTATAGCCGCGGGGCTTCTTCACAAATGGGAGTCAATCCAATCATATTATTCGTACTTGACTCCCGCGGATCGTGATCCTGGCTCTGCCTGCGTAGAGAGGGGACCGATAACGCGAGGGGGAGGTGGGGACATGGATAGCGAGTCTCCTTTTTTTGCAACGGACGGCAAATGATTTCGCTCTCCCCACCCCCTCTCCCCCTCTCTCCAACGCATTATACATGCAAGGCCAAGGCATCGGAAGGGTCTCCTTTTTTTTTTTTTTTTTCTTTTTTACTACACACTGCCTCGTCAATTCCCCAGGGGAGGGGGAAAGAGATGGACAAAAAACTGTCTTCATTGTTCGGCAACAGACTGAATTATATTAGATATTAACACGACATGGGGATGCGCTTCCCCCATACCTCTCCCCCCGGCCAGCCTGTGAGCTTGGGCACACCTCACACATTGCCCGGATTTTTTTATTTCTTTTTTAAGGCATCACCGTGCGTGCTGCAATTTTGCTCGGGGGCCCAAGTCGCGCGAGACCCGGGGTAGATACACGGCCAAACGCGCTGAAAACCTCTCCAAATCGATCCGAGGGGGAAATCGCGTGAAGGGGAGTGAGTTTCCGATACCCACATCTTCTTCACTCTACCTCCTGATTTTTAAAGAAATCTCCTTCGATGTTAAACTAAAACTGAAGCCTGGGGTATCCCAAGAGATTCCGTCAGCCCATATGATACGTCCATTTTGATCACTTCAGTGCCGGTGGTAAAGTGCTCGAGTTGACGTGAAAACTCAGCGGAACGTGACACTGGAGCGCGCCGCGATCTACGGCATTTTGCCGGCGGGCTAATAGGGCCGAATGGCTCGTGGGGGTTACACGGCTCGGCCATCCACTCGCTTCGAGCGGGGCTTAAACTTCTGCCATTTGCTGTTCCGTGGCGTTACTGACTCCGAGCAGAGCTTGTCAGCGGCAACAACCCGGTTCTATTTTATTATTTACACCATAGACCCTTTCTGACGTGTGCATTGGTGGAGGGGCTCAGAAGGATCTGTTTTCATAATCTGTAATTGGTAAATAATCCAAAGAAATTGGCTTAGTTAACTCCTTGCGGGACGAGGAGTTTATACGCGGGATCCATTATTAGCATGTGTGTATACGGCATCGATGGACACCTGTGCGCTGCCATATCCACAGTCCGCACTACAAAATAATTGGAAAAATCACAACTCAAATCGCTGATGTTCCTATTGTTCCGACCCTATTTTGGTTTAATTTAGGGAACAATTATTAGAGTCGAGCATAATTAAGAACAGTGAGGCTCGCCATTTTAGTTTCGTGATGGCCTCTGAATTAGATGTTTTCAAGACTGACTCAAAACAACAACGACAACAATAGCAACAACTGGTCGTGTTCCCTGAAGCTCCTTCGATAACAACCAGTACAAATGACAATATCTGTTTTAGCACCAGTCTATATTGATTTAGCCCGAAGAGAGGTTGGGGCTTTAATGCGAAATGAGGCTTGAGACTGGGGCTATCTCGATCCATTCATTTCATGTTAGGACACAAAATGGCGGTAGCAAAATAAATCCCAAGCCTAGCCTCAAGCCTGGTTTCGTAAAGGCCTTTAGTATCTGGTTTTAACTGCTCCCAAAACGGCCATGCACTCAAACCGTGCCTTGCAATTTCATTATTTCTCTCTCATATAAGCTTTTCATACATATATTTTGAACCTCCATCCTTTGTGTTTCTAACTCAAAGAAGATAAAGACCAAATTTCTTTTGATCATCTGTCCTTCGAGATCAGAGAATTTCTTCGAGAAGACCACCCATTCCTACCCTGGGCTGAAAAACCACAAATGTCTTCGCAGATTGAAAATGATACGCGTCTTTTGATAATATTTTCATAGGATCTATTAACGCGACCTTTAAACAAACAAGTATCATCATTGTGTGGGGCGAGTATGTGTGTGTGTTAAGTGCAGAAGGAGAGGGGATATGTGGGCACTTGAGTGTACCTATCGGCCACGCGCAAGCAAGCATGGCCGCAGCAGCATGCACGCCGTCTAGAAGTCATCTCTCGCCCGTCACTCGAACGGCCGCGCTCCGGTCCCATTTTTCACGTCCCGGAGATCCGTAGGGCTTGTTTAAACACCTATTGTGCCAGTAAAAACAACAATTTGGGGGCCCGAGAGCTAGCTTCGGACGGAGGCTGGGGCTGTAACGGCAGAGACGGCCAGAGAAAAATTAAGAGTGGAAAGGCTTTGACTTGACGAAGAAAGGGGTAGACCAAAAAAAAAAAAAAAATCTTGTATGTGTACAGAATTACACCCTCATTCGTGTTTTGGCCTATACCGGAGGGAATCGCCACGCCCACCAGATGGCCGCGATGTTATACATTGGCGCACGGTCTCACCCCAACCCCTAGGCTATTCTATAACAGTCCCTTCTAACTGAATAGTATCGTGTTCACATGCTTTTAGCGTGTGTTGTTACATGGGTTTTGAAAGGGGGTAGGGAGGTGTCGATTGCTCATCAGTTTGTCATACATACCGATGGGTAAAACTACAAAATGCATTCTTTCTCAGCACTTGGATTCGTTTTTTTTATGAAATATCATCAAATCTGAGCTAAAATGAGCGTTAAAATAGTAAAATAACTACACAAAATAATTAGGTAAAACACAGCTTAACAAACCAGGGGTCGATTTCACGAACGATCGATCGTAACTGGAGTTACGAAGGATAACCATCGTAACGGGCCTATCCCACGTATAGGCTTCAATTCAATGCTTAAAAAGTCCTACGATTGACAGTAAGTTACGAAGAGTTTGGTGAAATCGAGCCCTGGGGTCGATGGAGCTGTTAAGCACCAAAAATTGCTTAGCACAAAAATGTCTTGCCCAATGAAACAAACCACCATTAAAAATTCCATTTGTTATTCATGGTCAGCAAACAACAGCCAAATAACAATCACAAGTGATACACGACACATAGGAATTTGGTTATTTACCCGGTTTTTTTTTAGCACAAAAATGTCTTGCTGAATAAAACAAACCACCATTAAAAATTCCATTTGTTATTCATGGTCAGCAAACAACAGCCAAAGAACAATCCCAACTAAAACATGACACATGGGAATTTGGTTATTTACCCGGTTTTTATCAATACAGTTAATGTCATGGTTAGCAAATTGTTTGTGCTAAGCAGGGCCGTTAAATTGGGCCCAGGATCTCATGTTATCCCTACAAGGCACTATCCACCGAACGGGATATAAAGGGGACAGCATTATCCATCGAACGGGGTATAAAGGGACCCCCAAGATCTCACAGGGCCTTTTAATTACATGACTGCCCTTTTCCTCACTCCCCGATCGGGGCAAGAGGGTTTCGTTCCGCTGTTCTACCTTCCCGAACAGTGTGTTCAAGTGTGAACAAGTTTAACATGCATGAAGAACAGGAGGGGATATAAAACATCATCACCAAACACCCTCATGCTCACCCGTGCCTTACCTCCCCCCACCCTCCCCTCCTCTCAGTGTATAACTAAGGGAATACCCTCCTCGTATACATCCTTGTTCCTCTCTAAAAAATTCAGCACCCCTTTTTCACGGTTAGCGCTGATCAGAAGGCGTATATATATTTATATATTAAAGTGTTATGATAAGAAGTCTTTACCCACGAGAATTATGAGTGGCGAAAAAAAACTCAAGCATAGCAAGTTCGTGCAGAAATCGTCCGGAACGTTGCATTAACTTGGGCATTTTCATAATTTACCGTCACGGGCTATCGGAAAAGAGTATCTTTGAGTTGCTGGCTGTATCTATTTTTAGTAGCTGGCTGTTTTTTTTTTTTTTTTTCATTCATTATTTTTCAATATTTTGTTTCCACTTTTGATCCGATTTGGGTTTTTGTTGTTGCTTTAATTTATGGGTTTTATGATCGGTTAAGAGTTGGTGATGAATCCAGTTCTGGTTCATTACAAACAGCTTGTAGTGGTATAGTGGATTTGGAGAAGAATCATCATTATTTGTAGATAAGTGTGCTTAGGGAAATTTTAAGAAATTAATGAGCCGATTTTATTAGTCAGATAAAGGGGTTTGTTACGCAAATTGTAATCCAAGTATTTCTTTTCATATTCTCATATATATTCACAGTTTATTGTCTGTATTTGTTCTAATTTCAATTTGTAATATCGTTTGGTCATTGGAGCGTGCTATTTCGAATAATTATGGATGGCCGCATAAATATTCAAACGGTTTATCATAATTTTTTATCGAAATCCTCTTCGGACACGAATCTTTTCACCGCATGATGTAATTCATTTATCATTTTCTAAAACGACTGTTTTTCTGTTCCATTTCGAGATTGATAAGTTTGTTGACCAGGCTGTTTGGATTTTGTGACCTACGATCCTGTTTCCACAGAGCCAGCTTACCGCTCAATAACGCCAAAACACGGCATTTCATTTCTGTAGAAATCAACTCCATCGCCTTTTAAAAATAATCGACATCGCTATCGCCTTTTCATCAGTATCGGCAACGTACTCCGAGTAGGTTTTTGGCGATACTTGCCGATGACTTATGAACGTCATGCAACTCCATCGGCACTAAATTAGCAATAGTGTAGGCTGTTGAAACAGCAGTTTTATCGGAAAAAATTGACGTTATTTAGCGATATCCGCTTACCGCTAAATAGAGATGGGCCTGTGGAAACACGCCCTACGAAAGAATATGTTTCATGTATCCTGTCTTTCATATCCGACAGTGTACATTACATTTTGCAAAAAGAAAAATGCATATAAGTCGACTATGTTGAGTTTTCAGTGTAATGATTCATGAACTGTGCAAGTTAATGGCAATTATTATAATGCATCCAGTAATGTACAAAGCAGGGTTTTGTTGATTGAAGTAATGGAATATTTGGTTAAATTATCAATATCGATCATAATTTGAGAGCCACAATTTGTGTTGTTTTGGTATAATCTGTTAGCTTGCTTTTCCTACTCCCGATTTCGAAAAAATACTTTTAAATTTTTGTTTCCCCCTCTGGTTTTGTTTGAGCAGGTCACGGAGGCGTGAACCAGCTCGGAGGCGTGTTCGTGAATGGAAGACCCTTGCCCGACATGGTTCGACAGCGCATTGTCGATCTGGCCCACAGCGGCGTTCGACCGTGCGACATCTCCAGACAGCTCCGCGTGTCCCACGGGTGCGTCAGCAAGATTCTTGGCAGGTACGACACCTTTAAATTGTCTTCTTTATAATATGTGACATGTCGACCAAAGTTGTCGATCAGGAGTTTCATTATCAGCTGTCTACATCTCGAGCCATCGTCTGAGATGTTACACGATGTTCGTGTCTCATCACATTCAACATATAACTACCCATTTCTCTTCAGTTTTTATAAGACAAAGAGCAACGACAAACTGAATATCACATTAATAACAATAAAAACAACGACATAAGCTGTCGTAATATCAAGCAACAATGACACTGTGACATTGACATTGACATTGACAGTCAGCAAATGACAGCAACGACAACACCAGCAAGAGCAGAAGTAGCAGCAACAGCAACAGCAGCAACAGCAGCAATGACACTTTAAAAACAGAACCTGGTCCGATTTCACGAAGCCCGATGGGATGGGCTGCAATACATCACAAATCCTACGATTGTAGTAAGTTGCGAAGAGTTTGGTGAAATCGACCCAATAGTGTCATCAGCCTAACAACATAATCATCAACACCATGCAGTAAAGACATGAAATACCCATCACACGAATGCTCTAATTACCACGCACGACCACCAAAAAAACACACAATAATTTTAACAACGAACACGACATTAATAATGAAAGCAAACACACAGCATAACAATTGCCAATGGACACAACCATCAACTCAATCTGTTGGATGATGTAGCAGAAATGAGATGGCATCAGATATGACCTTGACACAGCAATAAAAGTACACCGCTAATAGTCACCATGAACACATGTTGAACTATTATCTATTGTTCCCCCATGCGGTGTGTATGCCTATACCAACCATCATAGACCATTAACGGTTGCAGTACGTCGAGAAAAATATTATTCCCATGCTTAGGCCTAATGGGTGATGATTCCACTGGCGTTATATCGAAGCTGCTGTTCAAAATGTCTGCACCAAACCGCATACGTACGCCCCCCCCCCCCAAAAAAAAATATAAATACATGCATACGATTGGTTATGTCCTGTCACGACCTGCATAATTATGTTAAAGAAGATGTTCAACACAGGATGAATTTAGGGGAACTTTGCGGGCTGAGAGAAAAAAACATCAAAAAAAGACTCTCTTTCTGTGTTCAGTGTGAGATAAATATTGTTTGTTTTTTCTCATGTCCAGTAATTTTAAGGATTACAGTTCTAACAAATAATTCGAGTTTTGTTGAGTGCTGAACATCCTCTTTAAACTTATGCAATTAGAAGGCCACAGACGAACAGATTGGGGACATGGCAGTCCTGCGTTAATTTATGCTGTGGCTGTCGAACGCTAGGCCTACGCGATCGTATTATTTTCTGTGCATAAAATATTGCTCAGGAATGATTGGATATTTTGGGGTCAGATGTTGGGTTCATCTGCTTGCGTGCGTGTAGTCGTCGTTTTCGTTGTGGTTTTGGATATCATAACGCATGTATTAAAGGTAGTATCATACTTTGGTAAAAAACCAAAACAGAAATGTTCACAGATTTACGTATAACTTACAGGGTATGGAGATGGTGGTGGTAGAAACATACCGTTACATTTTTCCGCCTGAAATTGTGTATTTATCCAGAAATTAGTCAAACAACGACCGAAAATCGTTTTGATATTTTAAAAAAACAAAAATAAAAGAGAAAAGACTTAAGAAATACTGTGGCGGTTTTCCACTGTTTTCTCAAAAAGTGGGCACCGCATGGGTCTGAAATTTTCACAGATGACTGTTACTGTATCTGTCTTAATATTTGTGCCCATGAATCTGTATTTCGTTGATACAAACCAAAGTATGATTACCTTTAACCATTGTATTATATGTACCATCGATATACACACATACATACACACATCCATATCCCTGGGTATACTATAATACCCGCATATATTTCCATCGCTATAGCCATCAGCTGTGCTTTGCCCCCTTAACGTCTGCGCTGATCCACCAATCAAATTGTCATATTTCGTCGATAAATTTTAATTGCTGGCCCACTCGTTAAACATGCGAAGCATCTTTAAGGGGGCTTGTTCGCTGCGCATGGCGGTATAGGCAAATGGTTCAATGCTGGATGACAACAAAAATGGTGTGAATAGTTTGAAGTTTTCTGTGACAAAATAGGGTGTTTACCAAACGGAGGGTCAGGCTCAGGCTCCAGCTCTGACATCCATATGCTGAAAATATAGGTTGTGGTTTTCTTATTGAAGCTGAAGCTCTGTTTTTCTTTTTCAAATTGGAAAATCTACTTCTGAACCGCAGCCAAAAGCCTCTATTTTGGTACTTGTTATTTTTTAATGTATTCACGAAATGGAGCCTGAGCCTGAGCCTGAGCCTGAGCCTGAGCCTGAGCCTGAGCCTGAGCCTGAGCCTGAGCCTGAGCCTGAGCCTGAGCCTGAGCCTGAGCCTGAGCCTGAGCCTGAGCCTGAGCCTGAGCCTGAGTCTGAGCCTGAGCCTGAGCCTCCGTTTCGTAAACGCCCTATGATATTATTGTGCTTGTCTGTTACCATTGTCCATTCAACAACTCGACCAAGTGCAGAGGAGTTTTGCAATAGAGGTCCGTTATAAGCTGAAGAAGAATTTGTTGGGTTTTTTCCCGTGCTACAGCGCCAATGCAGTCTTTAGTTTATGCGATAGTTGAAGTGCAGGTGTGGAAGTTATTAACAAATCATCATATAAAAGAATGATTAATATGTCTCAGTTGAGATGTCAGTTTCGCCATAGAAACATGTAGAATCAGGCAACGCTCAATATTTCACCTGGTTTGAAGATAAATCTTCAGTCTTTTGTGAAATCGAGCAATGGTATTTGGCGCATTCAGCGACCCCCACCCTGGTAGGTACCCTTGGGGGTCCCCTGGGGTGTGCTGGAACCAGGAACCATTATGTTGGGATTAAAGATCCCCGTCCGTTTCAGGGGATGATGCATGCAAGTAAAGGTCGATTTCACAAACCCCTATACGATCGATCGTAACTCGAGTTACGAATTAGGATAATCTATCGTATCCCACGTAGGGCTGCAATGCATCACAAGTCCTATGGTTGATAGTAAGTTACGATGAGTTTGGTGAAATCGACTCCAAGTCACCTCCACCAACCCCAGCAAGCCATTAGTTCATTCAACGGTCGTAGACATTACAATCGTCGCTTTAAGGAAACATCATCATCACCACATCTCAACGACTGTTACAAAGCAAACATCATCACCTTAAAATCATCATTTAACATCCACTTGCATACACAGACCATCATACTTGAGGGCATCAACTTCAAAAACTTGTCCAACAACAGCAAACCCAAAGAAGGTCTGGGTTTCAGGTGATCCCCATCGCTTTCTCAGGACACCGACTCTCTCTAAATCTGTTTCCGTTTGTCTGTCCTCCGTCTGTTAAGGTACTACGAGACTGGCTCCATCCGGCCCGGCGTGATCGGAGGCAGCAAGCCCAAAGTAGCCACGCCAAAAGTGGTCAACAAGATCGCCGAGTACAAGCGCCAGAACCCCACAATGTTCGCCTGGGAGATCCGGGACCGGCTACTGGCAGAGGCCGTCTGCGAGAAGGAAAGCGTGCCCAGTGTCAGCTCCATCAATAGGTAAGTTGGGACCGCATTCACTTCCGGGGTCACGTCACCCAGACTGTTCCTAGGTATCATCATCATGTTTCATTTCATAATGACTGTAAATTCGTTTTGTTGTGATCTCAGGTAATATAATGATGCGTTGGGCTACAGCTGACAAGGAAAACTTTTAACAAATCATACCCTATCTTAGCGGGTTGTCAATTCATTACAAAGCCTCTTGTGGTTAGGGTCTTGGCAATTATTAGGCAGTCGTTTCTGTTTTGATATGGCGTGTGATGAAAGGCACTGAATGTCCTTCCAATTATTAACTAATGTGAAAGTAAGTAAAAATCAACGTCAACATGCCTCATTAGCAGCGACAGCAGCATGAGCTGCAGCCATGAGCAAAAATAGTAGCAACATTAGCAGCAGCTTGGGCAGCAACAGCATTAGCAGTATGAGTAGAAACATCAACACCATGAGCAGCAGCAGCGTGAGCAGCAACACTAAACGGGCAGCAACAGCAACAGAAGTAGCAGCAGCTAAATCAGTAGCATCATATCAGAAACAGAAGCAACATCATGAGCAGCAGCAGCACGAGCAGCAACCGTCAGCAGAATTAGCAGCAACAACATTTACACTAGCAGCAACAACATCAACAGCAGCATCAACAGTAGCAGCAGAGAAGGCAGTGGAAGCAGCAGCAACATCATCATCAACAGCTTAATCTTCTGCATGCATCACCGTCAATATCATAAGCCACCAGCAGAAGGAACAACAGCATCATTATCAACATCAGCAACAACAGCATCCACACCATCAACACCATCTCAAACACCAACCATCAACTCCATTTCAAACATCAAAATGTTGCTTTCCTCTAATCAGAATCGTCCGAAACAAGCTCAGCGACAAGAAGCCCGAAGACGACATGATCCCAGGCCTGGTAGCCTCCTCTGGCTCCTCCAACAGCATTCTCTCCCCGGAAGGGGATCGGACCGGCTCTTCCTATTCCATCAACGGAATACTGGGCATTCCCAAGCCAGAGAAGAGACACAAGAGAGAGATATTCAGTGGTAAGTACAAATCCAAGATAAAACTTCTCCTAAATCATCACTTTGCATTGTTTGTTGATGGTGAGCAAAAACAAAATCGTCAGCGCATAGAGGGTACACCCAATCAAATATATTATTACAAATGAGAGAGTTCTGAGAGCTATGAAACTGAGGGATTGAAGAAATATGGCACTGGACCTCCTGCCTGGACTCTGGGCTTCCATTTGTGACCATTTGTGATGCAATTGGGTGAGATTTGAGAAAGTGGGTCTATTTCAGCCGCTTTGCAGAGGGATATTTTTTTTAAACTACTTCTTTGACTGGAGTGATCCATACCTTGTTTTAGGGGTGGTCAGCTGAGAATGAGTATATCTCAAAAATTCAATGGTCAACCCACCATAAAATGAAAAGAAAATGAAAGGTGACATGTTCATCATCATTTTTCTGTGCAACTTGAACACCTGTGAGAGTTCTGTGCATTTTAAAATGATTTTTGAAGTATAAGGATTTAACACTGTTGTCTATGGGAGTTTATTTACTTGGTTGCAACCTAGACTCACCCCATAAGTCTGGTCACGGGCCACAAGTCCCGCATTTATATGATCATAGGGCCTAGACCCCGACACACCTGCCAGTATTCTGACTAGCGATGTAATTGAAAAGACATGTTGATAAATTGAAATACAGGACGTCTCTTGATAAATGAGCAGAAGAAAATGAGATTGTAATTATATAATGTAAGGTGAGATTCATCAGCCACGGACTGATTATTGTGTATAACCGTTTCCACATTGTTATCAAATTGTCACGGGGTCGGGAATTGATATGAAAAATGATTTGAGCCACAGAGCCAGTCCTTATAAGAAAAGCCTTATTGTTGCAAAGATTATGACAGTTCATAGATATATAATTATGTGCGGAGTGACGGGAGCTTAACTGATTTTCAATCAGTGTGCAGTTTGCTCCTGCAGGCAATATCGCACACGCACATCGGCGACAAATGAAACAATATTCCCGCAGTAATATCGCACGGCCATAAAAATCACTGTTCCGATTCGCTGGCCACCCCTTCCGTTATAATAATGATGGCTCAGTCTATCCTGCGTCCGTAATAATATAGTTTCAAAACTTACCTGGTGGAACGAGGGCCTCAAGGGGCCTCCGGCAATAATGTATCACGGGCATAGAGAGATGTCTAGGTTTGCTTTATCATTTTGAGGCATGTTTATCATAATATAGGGGCCTACACTCCTATTTCAATGATATTTCTTTTTATAGTTTGGCGATGCTATTCTATAGCGCTAATGAGAGCCTTACGGGTATTTTACAGTGTGGTATAATAAACCTGGGCTTACGACCAAGAATGAACTCGCGCCTTATATTAGCCTATCATAGGGAGACTTCCGATACGATTGCGATGATCGTTGAAGCCTATAGGTCCCGAGGCGCGTCGCGCACCACTGAACCGTGGGGAGATTACGCGCGGTTATCGGCGCTGAGGCGGCGAGGTTTTCTCGCTGGCCGCGGACCGCTGTCTGGTAAGGGAGAAAACATGTGTCCGGCCACAGGCTACTAGCCATGCATACGCGTTTGATATGATACAGCCTGCAGTGCAGACCATGTATATAAGCCACATATATAGGTATAGATGTATATAGGTGCCAGACTATACGCTACAATTACAAACGAGCATGTGTATACTTTTTTTTTTATTATGATACTCATCAATCTCATATATATTGTTAAGCCTCCGGTTTAATTAGAGAACATGATTTTCTTTTTTGCGGACGTCAGACTGGAAACAATCGACCCGTGACGAATGATATATCTGTTTAGATATTGCGCATATTGCTTGGCGTTCGTGGCGGTTTTTTTTTTTTCAACTCTTCATCTTCTTTCCATTTTATCCTTGGTAACGAGTTTATTTCTTTACCACATTGACACGTCGAGATGCCGTGTTGAGTTCTTATTGGTCTTTAAAACTTCTTTTTATCTGCTTGACAAGTTGACATTTGAAGTAAAAAAACAAGTGACACTACCGTAATTTTGGTTCTTCATTTTTGGCGGGAACTTGGGAGCCGGACTAAAACTTCATTTCAACTCTTCATCTTCTTCCCGTTTCATCCTTGGTATGACGAGTTTATTTCTTTACCACATTGACACGTCGGTATGCCGTGTTGAATTCTTATTGGTGTTTAAATCCTAGACCTGCTTGACAAGTTGACATTTGTAGTAAAAAAAACAAGTGACACTCCCACACTTTTTGTTTTTAATTTTTGGCGGGAACTTGAGAGCCGGATATAAAACTTCACTCTTGAAATACAACATCATTTTTTCTCAACTGCGCAACATCAAATTGATAAAATAATCAAATTGGTAATACTTATTCTTATCAAACTAATGATATTTTCATTTTGGTTGGTCATTATAAGGATCGAAACGTCAAGCCATTCCATTATAAATTTCAGGTCATTAGTTTTGGTTGATGATCAGTTTAGCGGTCAGTTGTCAATTGCATACAGAATATCATATATATAACTTGGAAAAAAACATTGATCTAGATCTAGTGTCAGCTTTTGCTTTTGCCAAATGTCTTCATCTGCACATCACTCATTGTATAATTGAAATCATTCGCTTCTTTTCATCTAATAAAATGAATGGAACCAAATATTTGAATTAAATAATAAAACAGCTTGAATTAAACATACGAAACCGGTAGCCATCAACAAAGGCTGAATGGCGTATGAATACATTCTTTATTAAAAAGACAGGCGGTTTTGGATACTGTCTTTGTGCACAAATGACAATTTGCCGTATTCATCCGCATCGTTGAGAACAATAGTGTCTTTGTCTTTTTGGCGTCACAAATTATGACCTTCTAAAGTACATGTACTTCAAAATGAGGAATGATTGAGATATGATGTGATCCTTTGTTGTTCCACGTCATTACTTCCATGTGTCAAAAAAGGGGTATGTTAATATACCGGGGGTCGATTTCACGAAGCCCTACGATCAATCGTAACTCGAGTTACGAAGGATAATCCATCGTATAGGAGGTCTATCTACGTAGGGTAGCCATACATCAAAGGTCCTACGATTGATAGTAATGCTGCGATGAGTTATTGGTGAAATCGGCCCCTGGTCATTCGTTAACATCACAGTGCATGATACTGTGCAGTCGCAGAGTGTATTGCTCATTTTATATAACACCACCCGTTTATGTCAAACAAACTAACATCCCAATTTATCCCAAATCCTGACGGAAATGTGATACTTCATTCTGCCACGCATTTAAGATATTTCCTTTTCTCCCCCATTTGATCATCAGTTTGATTAACCAATATTGATGTAAAAACGGCGACAACTGTGCTGGACTTCGGTCGTTGTGTACAATTACACTAATTGGACATCGTGCCGTCTTTCCACACACACACACTCGGCGTGCATCTATATCTTGTAGATTATTCATTTTGACCGTGTGTACACGATTCTCCATCAAATATATTGTCGTGTGATGTTGGGCCAATAGTAATATTAGTCAGGGGCATATCAAATATCCCATAGCCCAGACAACGAGTTGCCATGATCTCGCTATCATCCAAAAAAATTCATCCTTGCCATCTCCGGCCCCCACCCCTCACTTCCACTTAAAAAAAAAAAAACTCGGCATAAAAGGACGGAGCAAATCTCATGCATTATTCAGAAAAATAATCATAACTCCCCCCCCCCTCCCTTTAATTTCCAGACCCAGCAATGTGTCCCGTGTGTATTTTTGGTTCATCTCATTTTACAAGGTTGTTGGTTTGTTTTGTCTTTAAGTGGAATGGATCGTGTGCAAAATTGACAGAACTATGCACAAATTGGCGGCATTATGACAGCAATTCATCGCATTATAATTTAGGAGGCGGAATGTATGTTAACTCTTTAATTCCACGTCATTAAACAGAATGAGTGTTATGTACATACACATTAATATTATTTGCACGCTTCGATGTGCTGACATTCTAAAATGACCACTTGAATGCCTTTAAAGGTATCATACGTTGTTTAAAGGTAGTATCATACTTTGGTAAGACACCAAAACATAAATGTTCACAGATGTACGTATAACTTACAGGGTATGAAGATGGTGGTGGTAGAAACATACCGTTAAAATGTTTCCGCCAGAAATGGTGTATTTATCCAGGAATTAGTAAAAACAACGACCGAAAATCTTTTTGATCTTTTAAAAGATCCAAAATAAAAGAGAAAACATTTAAGAAATACTGTGGCTGTTTTTCACTGTTTTCTCAAAATATGGGCGCCGTATGGGACTGAAATTTTCACAGATCACTGTTACTGTATCTGTCTTGATATTGTTGCCCATGAATCTGTATTTCTTTGATAAAAACCAAAGTATGATACTGCCTTTAAGTTGATAGAACAGTTGTGGTCTGTTCATAATCTTGTCATGGAATACTGAAAACAAACCTATGAAATTTTCAGCTCAATTGATCATTGGAAATAACACAAGAAACCAGCGTTGCAATTGATACGCGAAATTGTGAGGTAATTGTAATTTTGAGGTTTTGATCTCGGAGATCTTGATCTCGGAGATCAAAACAACAGCAACAAACACCAACAACAATAACAACAGCAGCAATGACAAACAGAGTTTAAGCAGCTGCAGTCGCGGTTTGCACACACCAACTGCAACATGCAGCACACTACAGCAACTGCAGCACAGTCGGTTGTAGCAACCAACAAATAATTTCATCATCACCTAAAAAGGCTAGGTCAAAGGTCACTGACTGACAGCGTAAAAATAATTCCCCATCGTCAAGTTGACAATCAGAAGACTATAGATGAACACAGACCCTCCTAAATTACACACACACAACTTCTTAAAGTTAGACCGCTATTACTGTAGTAGGAGGAGGGAAAAGAGAAGTGTCAAGAAATGTCCACCCGTGGGAATAGGCTCGGCGTGGAATCATGGCCAACCGAGGCCGAGAAATGCGAGCTCGGACACGATTAAATTTCCAAAACAAATTTTGCCGTATATAACAAACCCCAGCTAGCTACGCGGGTCATTAATGCCTTACCGTCTCCCCTGGGGGAAGTTTGGCTCGCCCCGGTATATAAGATAGCTTTCACTTGTCCGGTGGTGTCACCAAATCAAATAGAAATTTACTAAAAAAAGAAAAGATAATTACTTCATTTCACACTAATTTCATGGTTAAAAGCAAAACCTATTTGGTTTTCAACGCCGAAAGCGAGTTGCTGTTCTAGAAAATACAAGTGTATCATTTTGAAAATTGTTTAAATAATTTGTTGTTGCATAGAGCAATGTTTTTCCTTGCGTGTGTATGTTTCTGTCACAATTTGTCGGGTTTTTTTTTCAAGGTCCCACTCTCTCCGTTCTAAAATATGCACTCGGACTTTAATAGCCCAGTTTGGGTTAATCAATCTCGTAAATCATGTCAAGACTAATTCACGGAAAATGCAAATACTTCCGAGTTTCGCCAAGCAGAAGGCGGCGGCCATGCACGCACGGGCCGAGAGGGAAAAAAACCCGAATGCTCACGCCGTCTCGTCTTGGAGCGGGGGGAGGGGGACAGGACAGGGCAGTTGTGGAGAAACTTCATTTTAGTGCGCCAAGGGACTCGAGAGGGATTAGACTGCCATTGGGGCAATTGAGAGCAAGGCCTTCACGTATCACATGGACATCACCGTATATGCAAATAAGCAACAGCGTGATGGGAACTTGGGAATACCGCCGACTCGCGTAGATTTGATTTTCTTTCTTATATAGTCTTCTTCTTCTTGTCTTTGACCGCACATAAATCAAGTCCGTTCATTTTCTCGAAGTGTTCCATTTTTCGTGGAACTGCATTCATTCATCATTCTGCGAGTGATTGGGTATCACGATTTTTGGTGTCGTCAAGTCGAAGGCAGTCTCGCTGCCCTGATGAGTGTCGTCTTATACTCTATTTAGCCTGGGAAGGTCGCCCAGTACGGCGCCTTTTCTCCCCCTCCCCTCCCCCTTCAAGCTAGTCCCTCTCATTCAACTCCTCGGAGACGAGCTGATGATGTCCGTAGATGTGCCAAAAGAAGATGGGATCCCACGGAATCACTCTCCCTATACCTAAGCACACGGCGCACAAGCTAGCCCCTGTGTGCATCTTTTGCTCGTATCATCAACATTTGTTACGGTCGACCGTGTTATGCGTGGTTAATAAACCGTTTCGTACCGGCCATCTGTACCATTTTGCCCCCGTCCGGATGCCACGGCTTTGCACGCTTGACGGCGGACGATATCGAGTTAATAGGGATCAGGATAACACGAAAATCACCGGTAATTTCGATTTTTTTGTGTGGTCTTTCCCTTTTCCCATGCTCTCGAGTCTTTTCTCAGCAATTTCTCAGTCACCGAAATGAGCAATCTGTGTGCATGCATGATGTAGCTCGCTGATTTTTGCTCATTTTCTGTCCTCTACTTTTTGTTACTTCTGAGCCACGGTCTCAAGCGGGCCATAAAGCGTACATCACGCTGTCATTTGAAAAACATTATGGGGAATCACCTTATCTTCTGAAGACAAAGAGAGATTTCGAGGTTTAACTGGAATCCCGAGCCATTTTTAATTTTTGAAACCTGCAACCTAAAGTGATTTCGAAGCTTTCAAACCCTGCTTAGCACACAAATGTGCTAACAATACAATTGCTGTCTTAATAAAAGCAGGATTAAAAACAAAATTTCCATGTGTTGTGTATCACTTGTGATTGCTCCTTGGCTGTTTTTCGCTGACCATGAATAAATATCAAATGGAATTGTTAATGTTTAATATGGTTTGTTCTATTGAGCATGACATTTTGTGCTAAGCAATTTGCAGTGCTTAACATAGAAAATTGGGCCCAGCTCACACTCGGGTTTAAAACAGTGATTTGAAAATCGGCGCATCATTGCCACACTGTTAAGTAATATGCGAGATACGTTTACGAGCTTACAAGATTTCAAGATAGGTATCGTTCAAGACGAAACATTTATTTTAGTGGATGGCTGTAGAAAATATGTCATGATTTTTCTCTCTCTTTTTTCCAAAATCATTCAGCCGATTGCAAATCTCTTGGGTAATTTTTTTTAAAGAAATGTTTTAACTGGTTGGTTAATTCTAACTTCGGGATACCAAACCAAATATTTATTTGCATTAATTTGTCATTATATGTGTTGTCCACAAAATAGGACAAATTACCACAACTATTTAAAGGTTGTTAAGATTTAAGTGGTCTTTGTGTCTTGAATGAAGGAGGGCATGTAACCTCAGCAGAATGGATTTTTTTGGGGGAATTTTTTTTCCCGCCGGTTTTTTTTTCGCACCGGAGCTTTTGACCGTCGTGTCCGGCTCGGCTCCCCGAGCAAGCCAGCCACACGCGCGCTAGATTTCCCTGGCCTACACGGCGGAATCAACAAGCCAATTTGGAGCAGAACGCAACTTGATCGGCCAGGTTATTAAAAAAGAGAAAGAGAACTGGCTCTTTTGTGACACGGCGGAGGAAGAAGGGGATGAAATTGTCCTACTAACACTCGATCTGAAGTCCTAGCACGTCAGCCCCTCTCGACTACCAGAGGGCCTCGTATCATAAGACCGTGGACTGAGGTCCGTTAAGGGCCGACCGACCGCGCTGTCGTCTGCACGGCATGCACACATTATTGCCTCACGCATCTTCGAGCGTTTCTTTAAACGGCACATCCTTGAACGAAGAAAGGGGGATATAAAAACAGATGTTCTCCGTGTAATCCCCGCCCGCATCCACATTTTGGAATAGGCTACCCGGTGATAAGGGTCTTTGTTCGCCAACAATGATCTGTTGCCTTTTTTAAGGGTGGAAAAAAGGTACCCGGGGGAGAAAATCGAAACGTATATAACAATGGAAATTTTGTAGCACAGAAACTGTTTTTCTGTGCCATGTATTAATTTTGGTAGAGATCTTTACCTTAAAGCGCAGTTACATCACGAAGTCATGTTGCCATATAAATTTTGTCTCTTTATTAATCATGATTTGAGAAACCTGGGTGAATGTTACAGTGAAATTGTTAAAACACAGTTGCATATTTTTAGGTCGTTTTGGTACAATTTAATATAGTAGTTTGGTTTTGTATAAATGACGTCATGGCGCCACCATTTTAGGAGCAGACTACACAAAAATAGTACGAGTAGGCAGTGTGCTTATTGTGCGAAAGATTGGCCACTACTACTAAAGTAAGACACCCTCTTTTGAACTCAAGCTGACTTTAGAGGACTCTTTAAAAATATTATATTAAGGGTAACGTGCCACAAACATCATTATTAGTTAGCGTTTTAACAACGGTTAAATTCGAAGTTGGTAACCAAACAGGAATGAGCAGTGCATCGGTTTTCATACTGGTACTTGGCGGTCGCCATGTTTACGTGCATGTCGTCTACAGACATTCACGGTCCGTTGCTATGCATAGGAAATTCATTGGTGACCCAACGGTGCTTGCCATGGAGCTGCTATCAATACTGGTACTTTGCAATCGCCATTTTTAATTTTGGCCGCACGCATTCACAATGAATGTGGAGTTTTGCCACAAGAGGTGTGATTATTAATTGATAATCAAATTGAAAGACTTCGCTTAACTGTTTTTATGCGTCTTTATGCTTGTAGTACGCATTTCTTGTTCGCGATATTAGGGTCAAGAAAAGTGTAACACCGTAACAGACTTGAAGTAGGCCTACAAAGTAGCGATCTCAACAACCCTGACAACTCGCACGCTCTGGCCTGCCGGGGGTTTCCGAAAAGGGGGGCTAGCCCGAGTACATCAATAATCCTAGCTACAAACAAACATTATCCCATTATTCAAAATGACAGGAGAATTAACGGCGTGCAATCCTCCCCCTTATAGGCCTACTTCTGGCAACAATTCCCCCGCGGATCCGTGGAGGCTGCGCGGGCCGTGGTCCCCGGAGTGCGCATGGCCGGCCAGACCGAAGCATGACGGGAAATGATGACGGCCCATCGGGGGCTCCCCGTCCCCCTCTTACCCTACGGCTCGGCTCGGAGTTCTCCAAACCACTTTTCCCCCCCTTTGATTATATTTAATTTTGGCACGGCATGATGCTGGCTCGCTTGTAATCAAATTCCCGATCCAACAGCACACATACAAATGAGCATGATAGATCGCACATCGGGGACTTTAACAAATTTCGCCGGCCTCGGTCCCGAGAGGGCATAAATTGGCCATTTCCTCGTGGCGGTTTTACCGGGCGGTGCGCGGCCTGCCGCACGAGACGGCCCGGCCGAAACCAAAAAAAGCACACGAGACTCCGGGGGAGTGAGTTAAGAGAGCACGGGTCCCAGCGACTCCGTCCGTATATACGGGCATTTGGAAGCAATTGGACAGGGGGGAGGAGAGGGAGACCGACCAAGTCGCGGGGTGCCCCCCCCCCTCCACAACCTCCCCTATCGCCGCTGGCTGCCTGAAAAGGACTTCGTCTGAAGCGACGGATTAGCCAATTTGAGCCGGTCTCCCCAGAGAGCAGCCCGCCGTGTGTGTGCGTGCTCACACGCGCGTGGCTCCTCCATCTCAGCCTAGCCAGCCGCGCCGTACACCGGGGCAAAGTCATCCCATCCCCCCGTCTCCGTACTCCGTCCACAACGCACGTTTTCCCGTGGAGTTGCAGAGCATACACCATACATTTCATACACGCGTCTTCGAGAAGGAACACAAACCAAAGTAACAAGCATCAGAACAATCCCACAGGGTTATTTTTCAGTGTGGAAACAAGAATGCTATATTTCTTGTGGACTATGCTGACACGCCATCGGAGAAGGCAATCGGTCATTTTACATGATCCCTCCATAATTACATCCAGAGAGAAAAAAAATTCCCCTCTCCATCGGCCGAAGCAATTAAATTTATGAGCAATTGATTGTGTTAACATAATAGGCTGCCCGTGGTAATTTTCATGATACCGCCTGATATAGAAACTGTAGGGTCTATATTGTGTTTCTATGGTTCTTGACAAGGCCATACCAAAGACCGTATATACCAATGTTGAATTCTATATTTTTTGTGGCCTTGTCATAACATTATTCCGTCTCAGATTAAAAATATACTGAATCAAATTTTACAATACATTTAATGATCTCCTTTATGAAACTCGTTCTTTCTTTGTGTTCCTGAAAAGTGGAATTTTTTTATAGACATTTTTATTTCATACGAAATGCTTGGAGTTAGGAGGGCCTGACGCGTTTTGATCCTAGCAGGATTTTTATCGAAGGCTAAATGACAAGAGGACAAGAACATGCAAGTAAAGATACACATAAATGGATGAGAGGATCAGGACAATGGCAAGATGTATAGGTTATGAAATTTGGTATTTCAACCATAATTGTAATTGAATGATACTAACTAATAAAGCAGATACCAAACAATTATATGGATTACCGATAATGGGTACTTACGTAGACATTCCCATAGGGACGTGTACGCGACTTAACTTACCATTTTCTAAACATCCTCCAAACCAATGAACTTGAAATTGACATATGTTCATATTGAGAGCATTCTCTGCCTTCTATTAAAAATGGACAGTAAAAATATGTCTTTAAGATGTAGAAATTGTTTGGGGAGACAACAAAATGTCTCTCTATTGACCGGTGTCTCTCAAATGTTAATTTTCAGATGCTAAACTGTCTCATTAATTTATGCAATTTAGAAAAAATTATGTACGTGGGAAGGTCATAATTAGCTGGATACTGGTTCTTATAATACTGTGGCTAGTGGCTACATATTCTCCCCCACCCCAGGTTCTCCCGCCAAGCCTTTTTTCCGAGCTGGCCCAGTATCAAAGCCATTAGTCATATTGGTGGAAAAAATATATACAATATTAATGCCATTCCAATCATGAGCATTTTGGTCATATCCTTTTCTTCTTTTCTGCCCCCCCCCCCTGCCCCCTCTCAACTCGATATCGTCTGCGATCGTCGTACTCGCTTTATCGTGCATATATAATGCCACATCTCCAAGCCTGCGGCGACAAAAAAAAAACTACACGGAACAGATAGGTGACGCCAAACGAGCACTAAAGCATCCATTGAACTTTGACACACTTTTGCCCCCATCGCTATTCTCTTGCACAAAACTATACAAAAAGTGGTTGAATGAAATAATTCATATGAATAGTGTTTGGAGTTTAATAGGAGGGCCTGACGCGTTTCGATCCTAGCAGGATCTTTCTCAAAGGCTAAATGACAAGGGGACAAGAACAGTGTGTATTCTATGGTCTGTGCAAAAGAAAGGATAGCCTTATACGTGTTACTGTGAATAGATTTGGACAGTAGGTATTGTAACGTCTTTAGGACCAGGTACATGTATTTAAGTTTGTAACTAGGTGTCGTTTGCAGTGTTACCCAAGGCAAACCAGAAGTGAGAATCTTTATAAAATTTTATGGAAAGCCAATCGGGCAATGAATGAACCAAGGTTAGTTAATGACTCTGCTACAATCCTACGCGCCGGCGTAATCACCCGTGTTAACATCTACGGCGCTTTGTTATTTATGTAACTCTAGGCGTTTTTTATTCTGTATAGAGATCCTTTCATTTTGATCCGATTTAGATGAAATTATGTTGTTGGTTTGTGTTAACTCGACGAAAATAAATCATTATCGAGGTAATTTTGTTCGATAC
Source organism: Astropecten irregularis (assembly GCA_963971285.1). Taxonomy (NCBI): domain Eukaryota; kingdom Metazoa; phylum Echinodermata; class Asteroidea; order Paxillosida; family Astropectinidae; genus Astropecten; species Astropecten irregularis. The sequence goes on along the minus strand of OZ020263.1, from coordinate 2,760,808 downwards.
CCTCCTTAAAATTGCCCCAAAATGAAGCACAAAGGTCTGCGTTGGGTCGTTTGTGGCAGCCGACGTTATTAACTTGTAATTTCCTCGGCAGTGCGCCACAGGTATACGGCTACCGAGACTTCGTGCGATGGCCCTCCGACCATAATCAATGCAGCCACATGCGCCCGTTTACCGTGCCCATCTGGTCAAGATGTGCGGTGTGGTGGCGTCGGGGTAGGGGGTCGGAGTTAAGCACACTGCTTGATCCATTGACCAAGTCAAGTCCATGATATGGTCGTGCATTTTATACCCCAAGTCCGTTCTTATTGTCGGTGTGATAGGCCGATGAATCTAATATAATTATGGCAGAACTACACACGCGTGGCGCACTGGTTCTCTTACTAACAAGACCAGCATGGGGTCTGGGGTATTTGTTTTGGTCCCACTTCACCCGGCAAAAATGACTTTTGGTCCCGTGCGATTTGGCGTGCGACGCGCGCTGCATGCAAGCCGTACTTCCCTTGACAAAAAAACTACATACTGCAGAAACCGAAACAAAGATCCTTTTATGTGGATTCAAATGATCATATAATGGATGTACTGCTACTAATGCACAGGAAAATATGGTTTTATGTCAGCAAACAAAATGGCGGTCGTAAAAATAAATTGGAATGTTTCCATGCCGAATGTGTTAATTTTGAAAATTGTCTCAATGATGATATTTTTTATGACTCAGATAAATCCATGTAAAAAAATTACATTTGGGGATACATCGTTGTTACACAATCATTTAATTTGTCACCCGTGTGGGCTGGGCAGTGCTAATGCATTCATATTTGCGGTCGTGTGACGTATAGCGTTTGAACTTTGCACAAACAAAGGAATAGAAAAATTATTATGATCCACGCGCACAGTTGGGCATGTGACATAAAAATACATGTGGATAGGAATACATAATATCGTGCTAAATGGGAAGAACACTTTTTGTCGTCAGGAAAATTCACATCGAGATTTAGGGACTGTAATTCCCCCCTCCTCTCCCTGTGCAATAGTGTGTGTGATGATAGTTACTATTACTACGGTAAAGACTGCCTGCTGTCTAGCGTGTTTTAGAATAGGGGTTGGATAGTAGATTGATAGGCCTAATGCTATAGCATTGTACTCAACAAAGGTATACTAGTATACTATATTACTAGGGCCTGTTTGTTTCAGGCACGCGATCAGTGATCCTGCTCGCAAAAGCTGCACCGGATCACATAATTTTTAGCGTTATCTAGCATGGGACGTGCATTTGCCAGATCACTGATCTCGTGCCTGAAACATACAAACAGGCCCCTATAGACAACCATAATTCTCCCTGTGTTTTGTTTCTCCGTATTATTATAAGCATCTCATGTCAGCGCTATTCCCCCTTGTTCTTACACCAATTAACAACATATCTCGACAGGATCAAACTGCCGCTAATTACCATCCTATTGCTCTCTATAATTGACCGTGCGCAGACGCATTAATCACGCACTGACGACAGTCAAGGACATACATATCGCAACTGCCTTTTTTCCCGCTCTCTGTTCGCCTTTATCGTCTGCTGGCAGCCAACTGCCTCCATACCATATCAGCTGCAAATTCTTCTAAAAAAATCTCATTAAAAATAAAATTGTGCAAATATCGTGTGTGTACATTCCGACGTAGGCTTATAATACACGTAGCTGGATGATTAACACAGGATTTGTCGGGGCAGACGTTTAGTGTGGAGAAAAATGGCGGGAAAATTTGTACATCAAACCACAAAATGGATGTGACTCGTCTGCTGAAACTAGACGTGCGCACCAGCGCTAGTCCAGTGATTGAACACAAATGTTTAAGACAAGGGAAACAAGCTGTAGTCTATTTGAAATATTGAGAGGACTTTTACAGCCCTGTAGTATAGTGAATACTTTGTCAGATTTTCCTATTTCTCAGAAGAAAGAATTCACAATGTGTTCAATGCAGGGAAACAAATAGATCAACCCAAAAATGAATCAGAAAAAATGACTATTTTTGGTCATCTGAGGGCGCTGTTTTATAATAATTGCGAAATGATGTTTGTTTGAGAATTACCCATTGATTAGAATTTGATTGTTGATCACGCTTATTGTTATCGTAAGAATTGAGGGATTTCAGCTCACGTCACGCATTTTTAAGAATAATTGTGAGATCATGCGCAGTGATGTAGAACGATCAAAATCACCAACCGTGTCGGTGCAACATCCGATTTACTGATCAGCAAAAAAAAGGCTACGCTTCGTTTGGCATTCGAATGTTTACACGCATGCGCAATAAACAGAACAATTTTCGTCAATGTCATTGTCAGTGACTGGAGACATTTTGTTTACAAACAGCCGTCGGTGATGGTTGTCAATTCATGTATGGGCGGCCAAATGTTGCAAAACATTGAATGTTCTTGACAGGCAAAATTAAAGTAACATGATTTTTGGGGGAGGAGTTTCTAAGAAAAGACCTTCCAAACTTTGACGTCACGGTCACGTGGTGAATTGGTATTATAATGAATATTACGTGGCAAGTAGTTCACAGAAAGGTTATGCTTATACGTTGGTGGGATTTGAACCAGGGACCTTGCGCGTTGGTATTGAATAGTCCTGACGTCTCACCGAGTGAGACCACCAGGCTTGACGGGGTCAACTGCCGAACCCTGGCATGGTAAAGATCCCAAACCCTCAGCAAGTATTAAACTAAAGCTGCGACTTTCAAAACATAGACTGCTGTATAATTATAGGCCCTTTACGAAACGATGGAGTAGGCTTGGGCTTGGGTTTAGGCTCCGTCATCTTAAAGCTGAAAATACAGGTTGTGAATTTTCCCTGAGGTTGAAGTTCCGTTTTCTTGTTTGAAATAGAGTATGTTCTTCGAAAGCGTACCCCAAACCCGCTCTTTTTATACCTGTTACTTTAAAATGGATGAAAGAAATGGAGCCTAAGCCTGAGCCTCCGTTTCGTAAACGACAATAGTAAGCCGATCTATAATTGTCATTAATTTTGATCATAGTACGTCAGGCAGGCTTTCATTCAAATTTATTTTTCTGGCAGTTATTTCAATAGAGACTGCTTCTCGGTTGGTTGTGCCCGTGACAAGATGATGTTTTAGGGCATGGCAAAAACGGAATAATATGACACGATTGCTGCTGCTGCTGCTACTACTGTTGCTGTTGCTGTTGCTGCTGTTGGTGATGTTGCTGCTGTTATGCAGCAGCATCTGTCATACCTTGTCTATTTTGTCAAAAAGCAATTTACAACTAACATTCAGTCTCAAGCATGTGAGCATTCTATCCACCATCTTTTTGGTATAGGCCAAGCAACACCCATGCATAAAGCGAGAGCCGTGTTATAACTCCTGTGTATGTTTTTGTATTGGTAAGTCATACCCGAGAGTATCCCAGTCCGTCATCCGAGCCTGACCAGCTAGACGCCTGGGAAACTGGCCGCGCCGTACCCGGCAAGCTGCAACCCAACTCGGTGGCCATCGCCCGGGCTTGTTTTCATAATTACTCGGGGCCGTTATGGAGAACAGTATCCCTTAAAAGAAAAACCTCCTTTTTATCGCTGGCAACACGTCCAGCCGAGGCCCTTTCTCGTTTCTCTGTTTCCTTCTATACTTCAATCTACGAAAACAAACGATCGTGCAAGTACGGAGAAACACATACCAAGTCGTGTAGTCTCTTTGGCGTCGCTCGCAAATTACACCGTGTGTTGTTGTTTCACAAGAGAGCCAAACCAAAACACGACACAACAAAGATCAATGTTTTCAAGTCCTTAGACAGGGGTGGTCAGTCCCATTACATGGATCTGTCAAAATATACAGCCACTGATTACATATTCCGCTTTTCCTTGACATTTTCGTTGAGTTTTGTGGTCCAACAAGCTTTAGGTCATTCTTATACGCATGCTTTACCGTTAATAGTTTTGCCCTGTTTACCCAAATATAAATTTTGCTGTCAGAAATTTAAGGTAAAATTTCTTGAGATTGGTACTTGGCGTAGCATGCAAACCACATAGAATTGAAGCTGGTAACCAGGTTGTTTCCGAGCAAAATATGTTTATGCTTTCAAAAAGTTCCATTTGATATTCATGGTCAGCGAACAACAGCCAAAGAACAATCACAAGTGATACACAACACATGGAAATTTGGTAGTTAATCCAGTGTTATTAAGACAGAAATTTCATGGTTAGCAAATTTTTGCGATAAGCAGGGCTGTGAAATGGGCCCCAGAAGGACGCGAAAATTCAAGGGGGAAGTCAAATGGGCAGTAAGGGTGATGTTGCTATATCCTGGGCGACGCATAGACTGTGATGGCTTCACGATAGTCAACCACACGTAGTCTAAACCCACTCAACGCTTGCATGCAGGCTCATTATATCGTTATTCGACATAGCACGTTCCTTAAAGGTAATATCATACTTTGGTTTTTATCAAAGAAATACAGATTCATAGGCAAAAATATCAAGACAGATACAGTAACAGTCATCTGTGAAAATTTGAGTCCCACATACAGTGCCCACTTTTTGAGAAAACAGTGAAAAACTGCCACAGTATTTCTTAATTTTTTTCTCTTTTATTTTTGATCTTTTAAAAGATCAAACAGATTTTCGGTCGTTGTTTCACTAATTTCTGAATAAATACAGCATTTCAGGCGGACAAATTTTAACGGTATGTTTCTACCACCACCATCTTCATACCCTGTAAGTTATACGTAAATCTTTGAACATTTCTGTTTTGGTTTCTTACTAAAGTATGATACTACCTTTAATTTTCCCGTCGTCTCGTTTGTTTGTCCTAAACTTCATGTTTGGTTTTCGGTGTTGCTGCGTGTTTTTACTTCTTTAGAGTTACACAGTGCAACACTGTTGTTCTGTCAGACGAGAATAGTCATCATTCAGAACTTGGGGAAAATATTTCTGTCGGCGCGCGAGGTTGTAAACATCCCGTGCTACGTAATTTGAGAAAATTGAGAAGAAAATTCTGAAATTGAGAGCCTCGTCCAAGGCCTCGGCCGAGTTGGGTTTCGTGGGGTGAAAATGTTTCCCCAAGGGCGCCACCACAGTCGCTGGCTTGCAGCGGTGGTGTTTTTATTTAGTCCTCGCGTCATGTCTGTCTAAGAATTCTGTCGAGAAGCTTTCGTGGTTATAGGAATCTCTTGGGCATAGGTTCGTGCTCCGTTTCATCGCATTGTTTCAGTTTTCAATTAGCGTTGAATTTTTCAGGATTTTCACTCGCAAAATCCCACGCGGCAGGGCGCCTGGTATTCAAATTATAATCGAAAAGTACTTTTACTGGCTGAATAATTAAACATTATAAGTACTACGCCGATTCTGAATTGTTAAACCTAAAAGCAAATCATAAGCAAAAATGAAAACAATCCACATTTTCCTGTGAAAATCAAGGTTAATTTCACAGTGTATAATTATAGTTTGTGCATATTCAGCGCAAGTATTGGAAGTTGTAACGAGTTAATCATTTTGCTGATCGAAAAAATAAAAATTAGCATGTTTCATAAATAATGTATATTGGCAATAGGTTCAATATCAGAAATAGCGCGACCCAACAGATCATGGTAATACATAATCACCAAAATAAACAAGTTAACGATTTGGAATAATTAAAACCGTAAAACGAATCGAGGCCATTTGTTTTAGTTACGATAGGCGAAAACACACATTGACGTTACAGCGAAATGAAATAATCGAACATTTGTATCGAAATTTTTTTTAAAATTTAGCACGTGGAAATACGTGACAATAATCGTCACTACTATACTTTAAGCTATCTATACGATACCACCATCAAACAGGCTACCGTCCTTTGACGAAAAGGGAGACTTTATTTATTGATTTATTAATGAATTCATTTATTTATTTTCACTTGGAAATAATCCTGACGCCGTCCTATATTACAGGCCTGAAATATTGAAAAATTATTCCATGATCGTGTTGCATTCTCAATGTAAACATGTAGTCAGGAGCCCGAACAAAAAAAAACAAAAACAAACAAAAACAAAACACAGGAACAGAAATTTTGTCATCGTATGCAGACTGAATTTATTATAAGATGTCTTGCTTATGGTCAAAAACAAAAACTCTGACAATGTCGTTTTTTGGGAAGAATAATGGCCACACTTCTCACGGATGGCAGGCGGCCTGTATGTTATCCTAGTCCCGGTGCCAGCTTGAGCAGTACACGCTGTCAATTCCAGTGTCTCATTTCGGAGGGAGATATATCGCCAACAACTTCTTGTACTTTGGACCACAAATCATCAGAGAGGGAGAGGGAGAGAGGACCCAATAAATAAGCCATAAATATTAATGAACGCACATTGATGACGACGGCGTATCGGGTGGACGGCTCCGTGGGCATAAATCGCACTCGTTCCCCCGTTCGGTTGGGCCGGTGAGCCGCGGTGGTGAGTTCAAGGCACGGCGTGTGGAGGCCTTTAGAGACTTCTATTACACGCGAAGACTGCGACTCGTTTTATACTTCATTATGACGGCGTAAGGTTGTACTGCTAGCTGTACACTTGCTATACATTATTACCGTGTGATCTATTTGTACATAATTTGCAAGGACTTCAAAATGACATGTCACGAAGTTACTTCCAGATGAATTGTCAGACAAAAAAATATATCGGCATCACAAGTTGAGCGAAGTCTCCACGGGCGTCCTAAAACGTAGGCCAGTTTAATCGAGGACAATATTTCGGTTGACCATTGAATTTATTATTCAAATTCCCAGAATAATCTTTAGTTTACACCAAATTTAGGTTAAAATGCATCCGAATGCAATACAGCTCGTTAAAGTGATGCTACAAATTTCTGGTGGGTTGGCTTGGGTTGTAAAATTGGAGAGTGACTTTGTAAGGATCGTCCAGCCTGCTTTCTGTCGCATCAAAGTTGATAACGAACCACCATACTAATCAATTGGCAATTTCTTTTCAATCAGAAAACAAATTTACATCAGAGAATCGATTCCTTTTCGACGGATCTCAAAGCGAATTCGGGTATAGAGTCGACGGAACGAATACAGCCAATTCAATACAATACAACAGGCCTATCAACGTTCACCACGAAGCAAACATTTTTCTGTTGAATAATCAGCAAAGTGCATGCATCAGGCCAAACCTGTACCACAGCTGACTTTATCGATTTCACAATAGCAGCCCAAGTTGAATGCCATTTTTGTTCGTTTTTAAAATTTGTTTTTTTGATAGTAATGGAGCTGTGATCAGAGACCTTGCCCCATGAAAACAAGAGAACACCGCTCGGATTCATTTTCTGTTTTTTTTTATCTACATCCTGCCGCTGTAACTTTGTTATGGAATTTGTTGTAAAGAATCTGGCAAATCGGATAGTCTAAGCTAATTTTGGGGTTTGACTCTGTAACAATGAAGCTTTAGAATTGTAGTTTTTATCGCTTGGTTTGCGAAGGATCGGGCCAGCATCCCCCTACTAAAGTCAAGGTTGGAACTGGCCCTTTTTGTTTCGTTTTTCCAAAACTGAGGTGTGCGTGCTGTGTGGTTCTCATGCCATGGTAGTTCGTGGACACGCCTGTTGTTTTTTTTTTATGAGAATTTTGGTTTCAAAATGGTGGCGACCGTCAAGCGGCCAGCTGCAAATGCAAGGTCGACACGTTCGTGGTCGCGGTATTATAATCATATTTTGGTTTTTGTCAAAAAAAAATGCAGATTCATGGGCAGAAAATGAAATTATGTTAAACCTTTTTATAGCATACGACTTTGCTCTCTTGGCAATGTACCACATAACACACGGTAGAGTTCTATATACGCTGGGCGTACCATGTGCAGTCTTTGAGCTCATTATCAATAATGCAGAGTTAAATGGACGCTGATGGCGCTTTAGCCCCCGGGCAAAACAAAAAAAGTGGACGAGTTAAGCTGTAAATCCGCCACATAAGCCATTGTCTATTATATTTCCATTTCAAACCGATGACAATTTCTACCCCCAAATTACGATTAAAGGTGTGCTGTCTACATTGTGTATGCGTGTTGAATTTTACATACAAAGAACAAAATATGCATCCAGTCAACATTATGATAATTGTTTTGTTATTACAAATTTGATGAAATGTCGAAATGTTAGTGGCAGGGAAGTACTTTGCATAATTATAAAACATCCATGAGTTCAATAGTCCAACAGCATATAATTATGTCAAACATTTATGAAACTAAATGTGTACAATAAACAGTGTCTATCTGGTGTTGTTTTGCATCAATGGCGCCCAGTAGTTTCCCGCCATTTTGGTTGGCAAACTGAACTGAACCAAAAATATAATTGTGGCAGGTTTTCCTTTTTGACAAAGGAGGAAAGCTTCTATATAAAATCGTATATTTGTTGACGTTATGTCTGAAAAACTGTACCCTAGCTATTACACACCACAGCTTCTGAAAGTGTCCCATATTCTATATTTTTATTGTCATGTATTTCGCTTTTGTTTGCGTTTTTCTTGCTTTCTTTAACTTCCACATATTATACTCGTTTACTGTGAGGTATCTTTACAGTAAAATACGGTAGGTTTGCGGTGACACCGTGTAATCTCTTCTGTGAGAGTGTGTGGTTGTGAGAAGAACCGGTGGTATTATCTCGACGTTTCGAACAGTGTGCTCTGTTCGTCCTCAGGAGAGTTTCTCAGAACCGCACACTCTCACAGAACAGATTACATGGTGTCACCGCAAACCTACCTCATTTTACTACATCCACCAAAAAGTGTTATCAAGTCTTATCTATCTTTACAGCCTTCGATAAAGATCCTGCTAGAATCGAAACGCGTCAGGCCCTCCCAACTCTAAGCATTTTAATAAATTTCAGGTCATTTTGGCTGGTGAGCACTTTGCAGCAGTTTATTACTTGTATTTATCTTAACAGTGTTGGAAATAAATCTGCAATTTGAATTTATTGAAATTGATTGAGTACGTTTAGACGAAGGGCTGGCTTTGGTGTGCTAAATTGCCCAGATAACCGACACTAGTGTATAACCATGTGCCTTGTTTCGTTTCAGAAGAAGGCGGTCATGGCAAAATGGGAGGCGAGGACAAAGCCCGTGAGATGATGAGAACGAATGGGGGCGCTTTCTCCCCGCACCAGATCGAGGCTCTTGAGAAGGCCATCGATAAGTCACAGTACCCGGATGTCCTCTTCATGCATCAAGATTCCCATGGCAACAGAAGACAGGTAACCCATCTTTTTTCATCTTTGTCACTTCTTAAAGCGACTCACTCCGTTTACGAAACGGAGGCTCAGGCTCAGGCTCAGGCTCAGGCTCTAGCTCTGACATGCTTAAAATAATTATAGGTAGTGTTTTTTCCATTGAAGATGATGAAGCTCTTTTTTTTTCCTTTTCAAACCAGAGAATGATGAGTATCTACTTCTGAACCGCAGCCAAAAGCCTCTATTTTGATACCCATTATTTTAGAATGGATTCACGAAATGGAGCCGGAGCCTGACACGGAGCCCGAGCCTCCGTTTTGTAAACGCCCTACATCTATTCTATAAAAAAGGAAACAAACTTTAAAGTCGAAATTATTTTATTCTGTCACTTCTTTCGAATGTTTACTTGCATTTGACTGTTTCTATGTTTTTCATTTCTGTTTGTATTTGATCTTTTTATCACTTTGTTCCCTGGTTCATTTGGTGAAAGTTTGTTTATCACTAAATTGTTTATTTTTGCCTGTTTGTCTGTTGTTGTTGTTGTTTATTTAGGTCACAACAAGCGAATACCACACGCTGACCGGAGCGCTGGGTACAACTGGGCATGCGTCTGACGTCAAACCCCACGTCAGCGATCCCCACCATCAACAGCACCACCAGGCCGTCACATGCGGTTACCAAGGTAATCAGTCAACTTGATGCTGTCATCTTTGTTTTAATTAAAAAGAGAATTTTCCCATCATGAGCTAGACGGAGCAATACTTTATATAGAAAGCCCCGTGTGGTCTAACTTTGGACTCTTGTCAAGAAGACAAGAAAAATTGGTATGGAAAACATCAAAAGCTTGAAGGGAAATTGGAGAAAGTTTCTAGTTGAAGGATTTTGTAGACGTTGATGGCAAATACTTTGAAAAATTAAAGAGAGAAATGGGTTAGTCTGGTTCCCTGCACAAAGATTCCCTGACGACTCTTATTAAATATCCAAGAATTGACAGAGAAAAGTAAAAGATTCCTGGTCTGGGAACCAGACTAGAAATGGTATATGGTTCATCGTCATAATTCAAAAATTCGAAAAAGGGAATTATCCTATATGGTTACCTTAAATGAACAATACACACTGGCATGAGAACAGCTTAAAACGACGTCACATTCATTAGCCAATCAGAGTAGGGAAAGTTAAAAAAATATATTACCAAACACTATTAATGGCCAATCACGTTTATTCCAATTTCCTGGCTCTTCCAACGCCAGCAGGGTTGTAATGTTTCTGGATTAATCTGGGGGGTTAAACTTTCTGTTATGTTTCCTCTTTATCCGGAGTTATATTTGATTTGGTGTTAATTGCCCTTTTCTTTATTTCATAAGGTTCGGCTTCGCACACGCTAACCTCCTCCACAAGTAGCAGTTCACTGAAGCACGAAACAGCGCCATCTAGCGGTACGCTGACCGTCCTCCAGCCAGCTGCAGTGGGCACGATGAGCGGGTACAATCACCCGATCAGCAACCACGGCGCCCTCTCGCAGCTGGGCCCGGCAGCGTCCAACTTCGGCCAATACCCAGGTAACTCTCAGTGAAATACATCAAATTTAGATTTCTGTAAAAAATACGTATACACATTTTGGAAAAGGGATTGTAATGCACACTTCCTACCCCTGCACCCTTGGTTTCTATGGCGATATTTCTCTGTCGAACATCATTATTTTGGATGACTTTTGTCCACAATATCTGCAAAATACAAGATAAAAATTGTCTTTATCTATTTTGGACCCATTAAGATCTGTATATGTGTATAATTTTTGCTCCTAGGTTCAAATGGGGGTTATCCCACTTCGAGTCAAGGGGGTTACGGAACAGGCTCTATCCACACTGGTTTAGGCCCCCCACTTGTTCTTCCCCATGGTGGCGGTACCTATACTCACTCCAGCAGGGAAGGTATGTCCCCTGATCCTTTTTCTACCCCCTCCCCCTTTTTCCTCTTTCAAATTGTTCCCATCTTACTATGGGCCTTTACGAAATGAGGCTTGAGGCTAGAGGCTTGGGATTTACTTTGCTAGCACCAGTTTTGTGTCCTACATATGAAATGAATGGCTTGAGATACATGGCGAAGCCGGAGTCTTTCTTCGGCTTCATCATGTGGCCCAATCCCTTCGTTTCGTCTTGGGGCATCAAATTGTTCGTAGCGAAATAAGTCCCAAGCCTAGCCTCAAGCCTGGTTTCGTAAAGGCCCCTTATTTTCGTGATTTCTATCGTAAGAATTGGTTGTCCTCGGTCGATTCGTTGAGGCTCATTTTGCTAGGGTTGGGCTAGGCTATTTATAATGGGTTAGTAAAAAGTTAAAGAAAGATTTGACGTACAGGGAATGTACATACTTCCGACCTCTCTGACATCAAACAATAATATAAATATGCAATTTAATGAACTCAACGGCGTCAAGACTACCAAATACATGCAATTCCGAACACGTGCGCCACCAAGAGTTTGCAATGTGTTGGCCAATCACAATGCGCCGGCAGAATCTGTCCACCGTTTCCAGATGTGTATTGGTTTGACAAATCCCACGCATTGAGATTGGTCAATGCGTTGCAAACTCTTGGTGGCGCACTTTTTGGAATCGCCCATAATCGGAAAAAAACCTGAATGACGCAAGACCAACATGTCCATCTATTTTGCTAACTTAGTAAACTCTTTCCCTGTAGTGGGTACGACAATTACAATATGAACACCTATTTTTTCTCTTTCTCCTCATTTTTCAGGCGAATATTCCAATCAGTTTTCGTCCATGCAGTATAATCATCCTCAGTTTTCTTCCATGACCTCAAGCCACTACAACGACTGGCAACGACTAAGCACACAAAGCTTGCTAAGTAAGCATCTTATCAAACACGCTAACTGATAATAAGCTGTATTCTATTATATACGTCATTGGTAAACAAAATGGCAGCTTGTAAGTAAATCCCGGCAAATCTGGCTAATTTGCTTAAAGGGCGTGTACAACTTTGGTAAAGGTGACAGAACAGCACTCATACTTTGTCTGATCCAGCATGTACATGAAATAATAAGCCTGTGAACATTTGAGCTCAATTGGACATCTGAGTCCCGAGAAAATAGCGAAAACACGACTCAAAGGATTTTTGATCTTGCCAAGATTAAAAATATTGTTTCGTGTTTGGTTTTTCTCACTCTTGATAAATACACCATTCAGGCGGAAATGTGTTAACGGTATGATTATACCCGCACCATCTTCATACCCTGAAAGTTATACGTGAATCTGTGAAAATTTCTGTTTTGGTTTCTTACCAATGTTGTACATGCCCTTTAATTCAGCATGATCTACATGGTTTGAACTTGCCGAAAAATTAAGAAAATAGTAAGAACCTAGCCAGAGAAAAAAGACTGCCGATTAATGGAAACGATTTGACAGACTTGAATAACCCGTCAATACGAAACATCCAGTAAGAAACACACCGTGTTATTTTGTGGCGCCCCAATTCTGTGCATGATACTTCTACATTGCTTTTCTTTGAGTCTATTTCTACACAAATTGGAACTATTTTATTCATTTGGAAATATGAGAATAAGTCTCTTCCTTTTACTTAGCAAGCTGCATAATTAGTCTTCTGTGTTTGTATTTTGAGGGCTGGAACCAGAAGAACATTATAACCCAATGTAAGAAATTAGCAGTACTGGCCATACAACATTTCAAACGTGGCCATTTGACAGAAAGCTAGTTGTGCAAGCGGCAAGAATTGAAACATTAGGCAAATGAGCAATTCTACCTTTTGAGACGCTGAAATTTAAACATTTACAAATTCCAATCAAATAGACAGTTCCTATAAATACTTTGTGTTTCCGTGTGGCTTGTGCATGCCTATATCTACATGTATTCACGTATTCTTTCTACATCTTTCCGACAATATTGTCAAAGTTAGTCATTTTAGAACTGTGCGGAATACGCCAAAATTATCAAATTGATTTACTCAGAACATGCAACCGTATGCATTGGGATGGGTGCATTTCAAATGCGATATATTTGGCACAGCTTAAAATTATTTGCAATTGATACTGTTTGTGTCAAGTCCTCCAGGCAAAGTGGAAACTGAGTTTCAATACCGGGTTATTTAAAGTGTCTCGAGACGTCAGGATACCAGACCGTTAATATCATATGCCTCAGTGATGGCAGTCACTAAAGTCGAGGTCATAGTTCGGGATTTGACGGGGATATTAAATTTAACATCGTACTTGCACGATAATATGCCAATAATTTTTTTTAGTAAAAACACTTTCAGAGGATTGGGGTAGGAACTAACCAATGTTAGCAGGGGCATGTGAACAAAATCCAACCAAAACGTAGAAGGGGCAATTACTCCAAACGTACCTTTCCTTGGCATGTGTTTCCTACTAGATTATATTCTTCTTTTTTTCCTTGCCTTGTTGCCTTGTCCTGATATCAAAGGCATTTTGTCCAATCAGCAAAGAGCATGAAATGCATCACTATACGCATGCGCACCACCTGAAACTATATACATCTATATATACAAGATTGCAGATCAATCACGCATGTGCATCACGTCATCATTTTTCTCCATTGATTTTGTGTTTCCTTTTTGTCTTTTCCCCCCATTTTCTGTCGACTTTTTTCCACCCACAGACAGAGCATGCCCTTAGTGTGTCACTGAGTAGGCCTCTTATTGTAAACAAAAACAAAAAACCCACAACCGAAAACAACAACAACAAACATCGGCCTATCTTATACCCTCCTGATCAGCTAAACCTGGACCCAATGTGCCCACCATGACCAGCCAAAATACTGCAACAGCACAGCTGCAGCTCTCACAACTCCCACAGCACCACCAACAATCACAACAACAACAGCAGCAGCAGCAACAACAACAACAACAACAACAGCAACAGCAGCAACACTCACGGACCGGTCAACAGCAACAGCAACAGCAACAACAACAACAGAGCCAGGCACATGCGCAGTGTGACGCCCTAGTGGGGATGACGTCACTTGAGGCCGTGGTTGGCGGGAATCGACTGCAGAATGTGTTGGACTTACGGACGAGTACCACCAGCAATTCCACCGTTGCTAAGGACCCTAAAGTCTCCCTAGCCTGGGTATCACTGGACCAGTGACTTTGAAACTTTGATACATCTTTTTAATGTCCGTTACAAGTCTCAATGCCAATCGAAGGAGTACAAACGATTATTTCTGAAGGGGTAAAGTAATAGAGAGTTATCCATGACTGCCTTACTGTAATGCAAGGAAAAATGTTCACGCCTGTATGTTTTTAAGTATTAAAGTCGACAACCCTGTACGTCGCCATCTTGGATCAAATTTTTGCCATGACGACGTTGCAACCAGCAAACTGATCTTTTTAAGAAAGTAGGTAGAGACTCAACCAAGAGGGCGCTATTATACAGGAATAACTTTTCAGACTGACATACAACTCATGTTATCACTATTGAATTCACGACTGAACTGAGAAATTTCAAACCATTAACGAGTGGAGTGCATTCTTCGACAATGTTGTCGACATTTAGATAAAATGCACCGAAGTGCATAATCATTTCTGTCGACAATGGCTTCTGTTTTAAGTCGACAAAACTCCGCTGTTAATAGTGTGAGGTAGGACCTGATACATGTTACTAGTATTCAGTATTAGGAGCAGTATGTAAAAGGAAGTCAGTGGCGAATTTCTTAGATAACTGAATGTCGTAGTAACTGGCCATCTGGCATTAGAGCAAGCACACGTGGCATGATCTGAGTAGGGCGCCCCCTAGCTTCATATATCAGGAGAAGACAGCTCATTGGCCAATCCCATTTGCCGCGCATGTGCACTATTGTTTTTCTCCTAAGATGGCGGCGTGGTGGCGTCATTGCATAAAGTCCACGCTAAAACACTCAGCATAAATATTTGAATGTCTGGCCACTCCAAATTCAGAGCATACCGTTCAAATGAGGGCGGGCTTCCTATAAAAATATATGATTGCAAAGCCCCTTTACAAAATCATCTACAAGTGCCTCAAAATATAAATCAAGACAAAATTTCACCGTTTTTCCCACCCTTTAACTTTAAAAAATGTCAACTTAATCATTCTATGGAAAGAAATAGCAATATGTCATTCCTTTTTTGGGAACAAAAAAACACATTCTGTACATATTTATGATAAACATGTTTTATTAATGATATTATTTTTGTTTGTCACTTTTAGTGTATAACTAGTGGTATTTATATACGAAACGGGAGCAAACCGACAAGAGGTTGAAGATGTCTTAAACTATAAGTTCATTTGGCATAATCGTGGTTGTGTAAGATTTAATGATTTTGGGAGGCTTTTTATATTTTGTACAGAAGAAGTTAAATTTAACACGTTTCTTATACGTAATAATCTGATTTTTTTTGGTCTGTTTAAGAGTCGGTGCAATACTTGTATAAGTTATTATTTTCAACAGGTATGACTATGGTATGATAATTTCACATGATGTATATAGCTGCAAGACAAAGTGACGTCACTTTAAGCCCCCCCCCCTCCAAAAAAAAAATGAACAAACAAAATGAAGACAGAAATTTAGATATGAACAAAAGTACGTGATTAGTTTTCGCTCCCGATTTCGTCGTTAAGGGGTTGATTTCACCAAACTCTTCGTAACTTACTACCAATCGTAGGACGTATGGTGCATTGCAGCCCTTTACGTGCGATTGGCCCCGTACGATGGGTTATCCTTCATAACTCGAGTTACGATCGATCGGAAGGCTTCTTGAAATCGACCCCTGATTTGGGATGAGTATTTTACAATGCATCTTTGGATTTTGAGACAAATCATGCTTTTTGTGCTGTTTTTCTTTCGGCAAGGGATTTTTGTGTCACGGAGGACTGAGGCAAGTTTATTACCTGGCGCACTGGTTACAGTTGTCCACCGTTTATATCTTTCAATTTTATTTGAAACTTAATCAAATAAAGATCGGTAAATGTATTTAAATTTATTAAAATTTATAAACTTTTAAATTATTAAGTCCAGTCAGCTTCAGTCGAAGATATGATTTAGAAACACGTCAGAGAGCCGCCAAGTAAGCAATTCTGCTAAGCACGGACACAATTTTTTTCAGCAAAACAAAATACAGTTTTTTTTGTTATTATACCGACTGAAAATGTCTCACGGCCTAATTTGTGCTTAAGAGACAGATATATCCGCTTATAGGCAATACTTCTCGCTTATAGTGCCTCTATGAAATTTTGCCATGGAAAACAAGTTGACTCTTCACGGAAAAGCACATACCGGTACTAGGCTATTAAACTTTTGTTCATTCAGTGTAGAAATTGTATAGACAGGGGAACTTTAAGTTAGCTTCTATTTGGTGAATGCATCGCAAGAAATGTGGTTTGACAGGGGTTAGTAATAGGTAGGATGACTGAAATTGACAAAAACAATCTTTACTACAAATGGAAAAAAAATAAGAGGGTTTAAAGTTGAACGACCAATTTCTCTACGCCCCTCGATCCGCCCCTTATTTTTTATTTCTTTCTTGCTGGTGTTGTTATAATTATACATTTTCTAATCAACAAATGATAGATTGTCACAGTCACGGAAATGTAGTCTGTCACTTTTAAAAGCATTCGTGGTGCTTACAAAATTACTTGAATTTTTTACAGTCTCAGGCGTTTTGATACAAGTATCATATTATATCATAGCTATTTTATATTAGTCGTGTATGATACAAAAAGTCTCCTTTATTTGGTATTTGACAAACTACTCTGAGATTTGGTATGTGATCGTATAGTGCTTATGTTACCACAATGTCATAACTGCATCGGTTTTGCCCAGATTTTCTGTATAAATTATTCCTTTAAGAAGAGTTCTTCAACATGATCTTAGCTAAAAGGCCGAGAAGTGATCATATTCCTTTAAAATTATTGGGAACAATTAACCAGAATACACGACCCAAAACAGACCATTTATAGGCCTTAGGCCAACTTCAGAGAACTCTACTTCATTTTACTTAGATATACATATCATCTCCTTAAATACATAATTATGGTATTGATATCACGAATCATGGCGTTTTGGTACGATAACTTTAATTTGTCAGTGTCACTGAAAAGAAAGTAGGATCTGAAGATTTTTCAAAATACCCAAAATAATTTACGATAACAAAATGAAATTTGAAAAAAACTTCGATGCACATTATTATTATTTTTTTTCATTTACTTCAGCAGTTTGTATTGATAATATTGCGTAAAATGTTACGCAATTAATAAGTCCTTCCCTGAAAAACTGTAATTTAATGCTGGTGATCAAAATGATAGAAATCATTACTTTTTGATAAATCTACACAAATTTTAAACGTTTAAAAGTCCTTAAGATCAAATGTTTGAACAAAATGTCTAATAATATATATGAACGAGCAAAACGTATATGTTTTAGGATAAAATAGAAAAAAAAGGGTTTAATTTCACAACTCAAGGATCTATATTGCTTTTGAAACCCACGAAATTGCATAGCAATTATGATTATAATAATTATGTAGATTTTGTACATCATCATTTTATTATAAAGATATTTATAATTCAAAACGTGTACTTATCTCGTTTTTTCTCTGACTTATACAATCATTAATTATTTTTCATGGAGGGAATTTATTTGTCTTAACCTTTGACCTTTTTTTAATCAAAGGTCTGATATGTATAGATCTACAAAGACGCATTCCATTGTTTCCTTTTTATATATCATCGCTATAGAACAATGCTCATTATTCCTAATTTCTGAGGCTATGTAACATTCCTTATAGTCATTTTTTGAATTTCAGTAAACGTCATGTAAAATCGATCTTTCTTTTCGCGAAATCTGTTTCTGGGATGTGTTCGGTCTTTATTTGAGTGTAGTTTATATTAAATTATAGGTTTATATTATGTCTTTCTTCACCATCATGCATTTGTATTCTCAAATTGAAACTTGTTGTGTTTTGAGATTACTGCCATGAAGCAACATCATGTAAACCGATGTCCACAAGTTTTATTGTGCATGCATACATTCCAATGTACAAGGGCCAATTTTATACACAAAACTACAGAGTTCAATGATTTGCTAAACACGGTAGAGTTTTGCTAAGCAAGAACTGGTAACCAACTCTTCAACATCGTAGGCAAAGTGTATTGTTTTGGGTGGTTCCCTGCTTGATTTTCGCTTAGCAAAAAGAATTTTGCGCTAAGCATGTATTATTTCCTCTAAACAAAGTTGTATGAAATTGTGTTCGGGATTGTGGTAAAATTTTATTTGTTTTTTGGAGACTTCTGATAGATTTTCTGGCCAATTTTTTTTTTCACTAATTTGATAGCTGTTGAAAGTTTATCAGATAAAAATACCACACACGGAACAACTTGACAAAAATCAACTTGTTTGGTTTGCTTTGCTTTCTTCATATTTACATTTTTAAAGGAAAAAAACGCAAAAAGAAAGTAACTCTAGACACGGAACACTTAGACATAATTATATGATTGACCTGTATAGGCAATAATTGTCAAAACAGTTCAGTTTTTGGCATGCAGGTTATTGTCGTGTCCTGCAATGGGAGACTTTTGAGAACCGGTCTTCAAGTCAACAGCGCACGCGCACGCAATTGTGAGCATGCGCGCGTTGGTTTGCGCCTGCGCTGTTATGCGTGCGCGTGCGCTGTTAACTTGAAGACCGGTTCTCAAAAGTCTCCCATTGCTGTTGTTTCTCACACAAGAAATAAAGCACAGAGTTTTGGGCAGCTTTGAAAAATGCGGTCTTTCTAAAAGTTAAATGGTGCCCACGTCTGTAAGAAATTCTCCTATTTATACACATGCAATTTCAGTACTGTTTTGATATGATATTCTGCCATTGGGAAAAATCGGTTTTACTTTTGAATTCTGCTAATACCTATTGATACAACTCAGTATTTTGTAACAAAATACGTCTCTATAGCCCAATACTATCTTTTTATCATTTCTGTCAATTTTCTGTAAAAAAATATCTCTGACGCAATCATTCTTTCTCTTTTTTGTTGTTTTAAATATTATATAATGTGATTATGAATGTCATTTTGTTTTTTATAAATATGATTATTATTATTTCTTTGTAAAATAGAAATTCTGGCATTTTTTTTATTATTCCAGAGAATGTGAATGATTATGCATTGGATGGAGGCAATGTGACTAACTTTGGAAGAAAAATACGGGATAAAACTGTTTGGAAGCTATTTTGAAGTGTTCGCGACTATTTTTTTTATGTGTGTCATCCATTGTGACTCGTTCCAGAGCCATAATTTGGAGCGTTTTTCACTGTTTTTTTTTCAAAAGTGGGCACCGTATGGAACTTAAAATTTCATAGACAACTGTTACTCTATCCTTCTTGATATTTTTGCCCATGAATTTGCATTTCTGTGACAAAAACCAAAGTATGATATTACCTTTAACAAAAAAAAACCACACCAGATTATCACCTATAAGCGGTTGAAGCTTCAATAAAAGTGACACATACCGGTGACCTCCAAGCAACAAAAATATCTGTTTAAGGCTAAACTTGAACCTTCCATCACCCATGGAGCTATACCTCAACACCAGAAATTCTCTGAAATGTGAAGTCACTGCCCAAAACGTACAGTGGGATGTTCCGGTGTCTGACCAAAGCGCCAATGCCAGTTCCAATGTCACATGCACAGTGGACTAGGAAGGCCAAAGATAACTAAAGGAAAAACCGCAACAATGACACTCAACTCGACTCCTGACAAAATTCAAGTCGCGTGCCGGTATCAACTTGGCATTAAACATCACTATTACATTCACATTTATTTCCATACTTTTTAAAGATACAAGTCAAAATAAGCACAAGAAATGAATACATCCCAAGAAATTAATTTTAGGCAGAATATTATGTTTATAGATTAATATGACATGGGTCAAACAAGACCAGAATAATGAACAAGAACGATAGCAGACGCATCATGGAATAAATAAGTATGGAGGCTGTTTGGGGAAGCCAGGGCTTATAGGGAACAGCCTTTGGTCAGACATGACACACAGACAAGACAAAAACAAGAACAGACATGACAAGGAGACAACACATACAAACAAAACATGAATGAACGAACGGAACAGAACTTCTGGTCAGCTAATGTATAATAACAAAAAAAGGCAAGAAAATGTTCACCTAAATGCTGATAATAAATTGCAAAAAAATAATTATATTATATTAAAGAGCAAGCTGTGCTACATAATGGGATATGAGGACACTATATTTTCGACCCTCCAGTCAGAAAATACCATCTTTGGTGGCCCAATGTCAGCTAAAACAACTATATACGAAATTGAAAAGAAGATGTATCCAATCATATATATTGCGGCTTTTTTACAGCAGGAAAGAGGAAAGTGTGACTCACTTATGATATTTCCTGATGGGTCTACAAGTTGACGGGGGTAAACTTGTACTGATTTTAACAATGGACATAATGATTACAAGCGAGGCCGCGACCTCACCAAAAAAGTTCACTTTTGGAAGGCAGGCAGGAAGTTGTTTATCATAGAGGACGTATACTTCGCCTCGTCATGTTTGGTACTGAGCACAAGGTTGCAACCATGACTAAAGATGAACTGTTTCGAATGTCGGTCTATGTGCAAAAACAGGTGTCAATAATTATGTTAAATATACAACATGAGAGAACTCAAACATCAGTATGGTTTTTGCAATTTGTACAAACACAATTACAAACATCAATTTATATTTTTCCTTTTAGTAAATTGGCCTTTCTCAAAGTTTGGCTCCGGCTAAGGCTCTGGCTCCGGCTCCATTTAGTGCATCCATTCTAACATAACGGGTATCAAAATAGAGACTTTTGGCTGTAGTTCAGAAGTAGATTATCTGGTTTGATAAAAGGAAACAGAGCTTCAGCTTCAATGAAGAACCACAACCTATTATTTTCATTATTATGATTACAGAGACGAAACCGGAGCCTGAGCCGAAGCCCAGCTTTGAGAAAGAAATAATTGCCACAAGTCTGAGTTTCGTCCAGAGTTCTAGAAATGGGGATCGAGGCTTCAAATACGGAGTAGACTAATATGATCCAGTTTCATTGCCATTTCGTAAAATTACTTACGAATTAACTTTTTCATGCGTTTGCACATAGGCCATATATATTAACATAGGCTAATACATGTCATGTCATGTGATCCGTCCTTTTCTTTTAGCTGTGTTGCTTCTTGCATTTTGCTTATAAGGAAATGGAAATGTTCAAGGTACTATAAACATAAATGTTCACAGATTTACGTAGGCGTTAAACTTACAGGATATAAAGACGAACCTGGTGCAAACATACAGTTAACATTTTCCGCCTGAAATGCTGATAATTTATCCAGAAATTAGTAAAACAAAAGGCGAAAACAGTTTTGATCTCCGAGATCAAAACATCACAATTTCAATTACCTATCTTACAATTTCGCGTAACAATTGTAAAGGGTTATCACTGTTTCTAATATTCAATTGAGCTGAAAATTGCACAGGTTCGTTTTTATTCCATGACAAATCAAATTATGAACATACCGCAGCTGTTCTATCAACTTAAACAAAAGTATGATAGTACCTTTAAACTGCAAGGACATTCAAGACATGATTTGGTTTCGTTATTGCGTAATATCTTTACAAGGTCTGCAGTTGGGTTTCAGGAAAGAAACTTTGGGTGCATTCGTTTAGCTAACACGGGTCAGCCCTTACTGGGAATGGTCGTGCTATACTGCACAAAACAAGCGAGAGAATGGGGATGAGGTTGACTGGTGTCGACCCGGGGGAGCTAAACGAATGCACCCTTTGAGACGAGGTTTATCACATGGCTTAGTTACATTATTTTACAATATATACACCATCTTCCCACAAATTAAATATCCAGATAGAGTTTCCTTGTTGCAGTTCCTGTCATTGAAATGAAGGGCCTTTTATTTCGGTTGTGCATGTTCTTCTTCTTTTTCCAGACTTCCGTCTTTTTTATCACTCTGTAGGAAGTACATGACCTCCGATTTAGTTTTTATCTTTAGCTGCAGTGATGATGCCGGGTACCAGTTATCTATTTACCATGCATATATAGTTGGTGATGCTATAAATACAGAGTTGCAGGTTCCTGTTCAGCAAGTACGTGTTTTAAGGTTTAGCATTATTAAAACAGACTTGAGACAAGGATTGGGGAGCTGGCTGTATTACACCGCGTCACTGAATATTTGGTCAGCAACACGCTGTACTAAGTTACGGTAGCATAAATCAACCATCAGCTGTTCATATTGCAGCTGACCTCACTCACGAGTTTTTGTCGTCTGTCAGTTGGCCCAGAATCAACTTGGCCCGCTATAAATAAAGTGCATTGTGTGCAGCACAGATTCAGTATAACGCCGACTCGGAAATCCTAATTTTCGAAACTAGTGCATTTGCTGGGCAGACAGAAGATCACGCCAGGGAACGTTGTTTTCGCTGTCAAAGGGTTACACAGGCGTAAGCTCAGTCGGTAGCCAGCAAGAACTCCCTGCAGCCGGATTGACTTAGACACAGCGGGTCTAAAGTTTTCTTTTCTCGACAGCCAGTGGTTGTTTGTGGAAGGGCCCACCACTTGTGCTCTGCTACCAGCTGAGAAGGTAACGAGGTGATACGTGAATACATGTACAATCTAGACCTTGCGGGGTCAAAGGGATTTATTGTGCAAAATCGTCAACAATTCGTGTGAAAAAAGGTATAAACCTCAGAGGTGTATGAGTCATCGCTTCCCAGGTACACAATTTGACAAGTTGGCAGAAGTTTATCCGATCTCACTAAACCAACGAGGAAATCGGTATACCATTGACTGTTGTGCTAAAAAGGAAACTAGACTATACAGTTCTTTGCTTGGCCATCGACCAAAGTGATATTGTCACTCGATCGTTCCAACAATGTCCGGACGACTTCAGCGAGCGCCGATGATGTTGGCCGCCGTCTTTCTGTCGCTGGTGACGGCGGTGAGTGCTGGCACCGTGCCCCCTGATAGCAGAGACTTCGCGAGTCGGAGCCAGGCACAGTGCAGTGGAGGATTCGACTTGTATTTTGTGTTGGACAGGTAAGATTCAAAAGTTTCTTTTTGTTTTCAGGATTGAAGTTTTTGTTTCAGAGTTGGGAATCTTGTTCGGCACACTTAGACTTTTGAGGAAATGTGTAGTGTAATAACCAAAAGGTGACGTAATGTGTACATTATAAATATATATATTTTTCACGTATGAATACATATTAAAATGTTGTGATTATAATGTCAGAAACAATTGGTGTGCCAAAATGAAGGAAGACCTTCGATGCCAAAGAAATATTTTTGTGTGAAAAAGGGAATTCAAAAGACTATTGTGGATATGAAGATGCATTTTCTTTGAACAAAAAAAGGATCAGGGGTCCGAACATGGAGGTAGAAATATTTCCACCTCTACCTCCATGGTCCAACTAAATTACTTTTGACATTGAATGTGTTAAGATTAAGAAGCCGGATCGAGCACAAAAACGCAAATTGCATTGCGCATACAAGTTCACGCGGGACTGGTGACAAGTCTAGCAAGTCCCGGGGGTCAATTTCTCCAAAAATATTACCTACGTAGAAAGGAATTCGATGCTGAGACTAGGAACACTTGTTGTGCATCATATAGTCAGTCAATTTCCTGACAGACTAAAAGCAGGATTTACGGTGCTATAATCATACCAGGCAGTAGGCCTACCACGTCGAAAATTGGCACAATGTTTTTTGGGCGGACAGTTAATTAGTGAGCTGGAAGTAATTGCTGTGACAGACGGGGCGTGGATACCAGTGGTTGTTGGGGGTGGGGGCTGCAGTATCGGGGACCGTACACCAGTGATATTCGCGTATTGTAATTGACTTTGGCACTTTTTGACTTTTTGCACTTTCCCCCGCTTGATTTCATGGGTCTGGGAATTGGTTAGACTCGTGAACAAGTCGTTTATTTTGTGTTGACGGAGTGATACGGTTCTCACGCGAATCTCGCTAGGACTGTTCACCGCTTCCGATGTCTCGTATAAGAACAGATACCCGTGGGAAGGGCAAAATTAACGAGGCTTGTCCATAAGTCTAGGGAAAATAGGGGGAGGGAGTCTAATACGAAAGAATTTCGTGGTAGAAACATATCGTTAAAATGTTTCCGCTTGAAATGCTGTATTAAAAGAACGACCGAAAATCTTTTTGATCTTTTCATGACGAAATGCTTTCGAAAGATGAGAAGTGGTAGTGTTAGCTTTTGATCAATTAGGCTCTTAGATATGTTTTCAGATACATCACGAAACGGTACGAGTTTTGTGGTCACAGTCGACTGAGCCGATTTTCACGTCCGGCTATTGTTTTTCCGTGAACAATAAAGCAGGTTGTGCCATTGTATATATAACCTCATTGTTAAAGATAAAGTACGGATTTTTCGCGGTAATAGGAGAGAATAATTAGCATCATTGTTTAATTTCGCCGTCTGAAAGCTTTGTCTTCATAAATTCAATACTACAACAAAGAACTCAATAATTTATTATGCAAACTCCAAAAAGACTAATGAATTAAAGCCATAAATGATTGGTTCGAGATTTCGTTCTTTCCAGGAAAAAAATCTTTCTCAAAGTCAAACGCTGTCGTTTTATTCGAGAACAGCGTATTGGAAAAGTTCTTGTATAGGCCTATTTGTCTCACGGATGACAGTCGTGCAAACCATATCATAATACGCCATCAGGTGTCGATTTCACGAATCCCTACGATCGATTGTAACTCGAGTTACGAAGGATAACCCATCGTAGCCTACATAGGGCTGCAATGCATCATATAAGCCTTACGATTGATAGTAAGTTACGATGAGTTTGGTGAAATCGACCTCGTGACTGTGGTAAAGGAATCCGCGTATTGTTCAACATAATTCATATCTCTCTACTATCTCCAATCTTAAGGGCAGAGGTCGTAAGTCTGAACAAAACAAAAGCTTTTTGTCTTTTTCCTGCCACAAACAACCGAAGACAATGTAGCCCAAACACCTTTGAATTAACAATAGTTCGATGTACCAATTTGGTCCAAATAGCTATAGAGGTATAGGGCACTATGCTGATGGGTTTTACATGATGTAGGCCTACATTATTTTATTTCATGTGGGAGTTCAACATGATTTTGTTTTATTTCAGTTGTTGTTTGATCTTGTTTAAAATCAGTTACATTTTAAACATCGGTGTTTCAAAGACTGTGCCATTTAAGAAAGCGACGATCAAATTGATGTGTCACGAAAGTGCATGGGCACTGCTCGTATTTTATAGGTTAATTTGCACAAAGTAGGGCAAACAATCTTGACCGGATTAAAATGTCCTCGACCCATTGGCCTCAGTATAGGCTATAGGGGTCCATCACTAATTTTTACAGGCATTCCTCACTCTGTTGGCGCCTAATTCATTGTCTGTGTAATAAAACTGAGAAATCGTTGATTCGGGTTTGATTCGAGGTGAAACGCTATAACTGCATGGAACCTTCACAGAAAATATTATCGTTAAAGGTAATATCATACTTTGGTTTTTGTCAAAGAAATACAGATTCATGGCAAAAATATCAAGACAGATTCAGTAACAGTCATCTGTGAAAATATCAGTCCCATACGGTGTCCACTTTTTGAGAAAACAGTGAAAACAGCCACATTATTTATTAAGTCTTTTCTCTTTTATTTTTGACCTTTTAAAAAATCAAAAAGATTTTCGGTCGTTGTTTTACTAATTTCTGAAGAAATACACCATTTTTAACGGTATATTTTCTACCAACACCATCTTCATACCCTTTAAGTTATACGTAAATCTGTGTACATTTCTGTTTTGGTGTCTAACCAAAGTATGATATTACCTTTAAATTGTCAAAACAGAAGAGCCACAAACTCTCTCCTGAGAAAATTCAAACTCGAAGGATCCGATATGTCTGTTTTTTCTTTTATGAAGACTCAAGATAGAAGGTCATAGGTTCACTGTGTCTGATCTGACCGTGCAGTTGATATTAATGTGGGTTATGCAAACGGACTCAGGCTCAGGCACGAACTGGCATATATCCTGTTGTCAAGGTTATTCAAGGCTGCAACTCTGCATGGGCGGTCATGTATTTGTATTTGTCTTGGAAAGTACTGCAAAATTACTTGCATAAGTCCCCCATAACACAATGTGTTTTAGTAGCACGGTAATTATCTTTGGTCCACCCTTTATGTGTTGAGGAGAGCGGGAAAAGTAACCCTCACACGATTTAGATCTTTTTCGAGGTTGACTTTTTATTTGTGCATGATGGCATTTGAACTGGTCATGGTTAAAATATTGTAGGTTATGAACTTTAAACCTAAGGTTTGAATCCATGAATCAGGGGCGTAGATAGATATACGTGAACACACATTTATATGTGGAATTTTCACAGGTTTTAGTTAATTTATATGTATTTTCCTGCTAGGATCAAAACGCGTCCGACCCTCCGAACTCCAAGCATTTATATTAATTTCAGGTCATTATTTTAGTTAATGAGCAGTTTGCAGCAGCTAATTACTTGCACATAAATGTTTTTTTTTTTTTTTTTTTAATATTTGTATAATTTATGCCATGTAACTATGTAACTATGTCATGGGAAGTAAAACCAAAACGACAGATATAAATCTTATTTATGATCTTTTATTAATATTAATTTGATCAATTTGATTGATTAAAAAAATAATAATTCGCTCATAATAAGCCGCTCAAGACATTGGGCTGTACACGAAAGTATAATTGTATGGCAAATTGAAAAGTCCAATTCTTCCTTGTCTATAGGTCGAGCAGCGTGACCAATGAGTACTTCCAGGAGCAAACCGTTGACTTTGTGGAAACATTACTTGACAGTTTTACAAGGTATGAAATATAGAGAACATCCAAGGCTTTATATTGTGTTTAATTTACCGTGCAGTTTCATATTGTATTACGCACAGTCTAACGCTGTAGTCTTGGCCGTATTTATACACAGGAATTGATCAAGTTTCACATCTTTCATCGTTTCGAGACGATTATTTGGTCTCCTGATGATGACTAGAGCAGTAGAGTCGAAACGTTGAGACCTTATACGAGAAGTGTGACGAAATAAGAAGTGCGAAAGTACGAACGATTCTTACATGGTGTTGCCGCAAACCGATCCCTATTACGATATTTGTCCTTGATCAAGCCAGTGATTGTCGCCGTTGTAAACTTCTAAAATACCGATTACATTAATGTATAGATACATTATTTTATTAACTTCCTTATTATGTCAAACAATCCCACAAGAAAGTTGTTTCTTAAATTAGTTAAAGCAAAGAGTCTTTGGTATACAAGTTAATTGACAATTAAGCTTTGAAATTGACATTGTGTCAATGCTTGGAGTTAGAATGGCCTGACGTTTCGATCTTATAGCAGGATCATTCTCAACGGCTAAAGAGAAAGATCTTGCTAGGATCGAAACGTCAGGCCCTCCGAACTCCAAACATTTTGATATATTTCAGGTTAATATTTTGGTTGGTGAGCAGTTTCCAGCAGTTTTATTTCTTGAAATGTCAATTGAGTTAGTATCATTCTCGTCCCATACAAAATGAATTACAATATTTCTCGCTCAGCTTAAAGATTACTATTCTGTGTTATAAATACCGTGATTTGTTTCTTTTCTTTAGCTCCAAAATGAGAGCCTCTTTCATCACATTTTCCAGTCTTCATTTGTCTGAAGTGATTTTGCAGCTCACCGGTAATCGGTAAGTTTGGGTGACGGTAAGACAAAACAAATAAACAAACAAAATAATTAAACATTATGATCACCTTTACAAACGCCATCGGATTACATTTTCGTTGGAAGATTAGTCAACACAAACGGATAGTCCTTTAAAAAAATTCGAAACTTTTGATCATGTTCTGGTCAATGAAACAAAATAATACATTTCTCTATCAAAATCTGACTATTTTTTATCACTGACGTGGATCGAGATAAATGTCGTCTTCGGGAGGCAAAATATTCCTCCAGAACGTCCTTATTAACTTTCATTGTAAGCCTATCTCTTCCGTTTCACTGCAAGAATAAATAGGTAGGGATTTCTGAGGCCCCTTAACAATGGTGTGACTCTGGTAGGGCAACAGGGGCACGTGCCCCGGGCGCAACGTTTTAAGGGGAACAAAAAACGCAAAGGCAAACAAATGGGGAGCTGTTCTGTTGAAGTTATTGGAAATCTAAATCCGATGGAGTTTGAACAAAGAAAGAAAAATCGTCTGATTATTTTTTGTCGTTGGCATAATAAGTTGATTATGAGGAGAGAAATTGTAGCGCTTGCCCCGGCGCCATTTTCCCTAGTTATGCCACTGCCCCTTTAAAGCATTTAAACTGATTAACTTTGTGACGTCTATAAATGATTGTTTGCAGAAAGAAAATGGAGAGAGGAATCAGTGACTTGAGAAAGCTTGGAACATCCGGTGGGACTTACCTACACACAGGACTTGAACAAGCTAACAAGCAAATACGAGAATCAGGTATTTAATAATTATGGCAGATTTCCTAAGTCATTAAAGGTAGTATCGTACTTTGGTATCATACCGAAACAGAAATCTTCACAGATTTAACCATATCTTACATGGAATAAAGATGGTGATGGCAGAAACATATTGTTAATTTTCTTTCTGCCTGAAATGCTATAGAAAAGAGTAAAACCAATGACCAAAAACATTTCCGGAAGATCAGAAATAACGGTGACAAGATTTTTTTAAATACCGCCTTTTCACTGTTTTCTCAAAACGTGGGCACCGCATGGGACTGAGCATTTCACTGATGACTGCTACTTTCTTTTTCTTGATATTTTTGCCCATGAATCTGAATTTCTTTGACAAAAAAAGGATGAATTTACCTTTAATATGATCCGTAAATTCTCCGAAGTGATTCAGCAAAATTCCCCGCTGTTTCAGACTCCGGGCAATTATTTTTTTTAGTAAAGTAAAGAATTACGAATTTTCTGAATTCTCAGATGATGGTACAGCAAGTGTCATCGTTACATTGACTGATGGACGTCTGGACGACAGAACAGAAGCAGAAACAGAGGTATGTTAATACACCTGTTAATCGATTGATCGATTGATTTATCGATCCATCGATTTATTGATTAATGAACTTATAATTAATGAAGTGGCTAATTAAAAGACCACTTTTTCAAATATCCTGATCCGCTCATCCATTAATGTGTATCTTTACTTGCATGTTCTTGTCCTTTAGTAATTTACGGTAGCCTTCGATTTAAACGCGTCAGGCCCTCCTAATTCCAATCATTTTTATAAATTTCAGGTCATTATTTTAGCTGATGAGCAGTTTGCAGCAGTTTATTACTTGTGTTGAAAACAACTAGAATTAGGCCTACCCTATATACGTCTTTGTAAAAAAATCCATTAACACACCTTGACATTAGACATTTTGTTGTCTGATTGGCTCAAGTTATCATCTCAACATCCATTTGCCCTAACCGTCCACCCCCACCAATTTTGTCAACACTGATCCTAGCAGTTGATCCACGCAAACTACGAATAAATCATCTTTACTGTTTTGTATTCCTTTAACAGGCCGGTATATCTCGCTCCCTGGGTGCCAAAGTACTCGCCATAAGAGTAGGTGAAAGTAGCACACAAGATCTTCAGAATGTTGCTGAGCATATCTTCAGAGGTGATACATTCAACGACCTACAATCCATCATCACTCAGGTAAAAAATCATTCCAAAGAAATTGAGATTATTTGGTCATGGTATTCTGTTTTTAGAACTGAAATTACAGAAATATTTGTGGGATTTTGATTACTCATGTGTGAATTAATTTGCATGCTTGTTGCGTCCTTAAGTTACAGTGAATAATTATGTAATTGAAAAGTGAACCCCCAAAAAATTGACTGGAGCGGGATTCGAACAAGTGATCTCCAGAATACAGTACCAGCCATATGTGTCTATTTCTTTCCATGATTCGGGGATGATTGGTGATTTGGTGTCCTATGCGAGGGAGCGAAGCGAAGGGAAACCCCCTCCCCCCTTACCAGGGACTTAATAACAAAAACAGTCAAAAGTCAAAAAGTCACATTTAAGAGCATTCAAAAACGATATTCAGAAGAATAAAACATGGTAAAAATTCACTCCTGCTTAATAAAAATGAGGCACATCTCTTCGCTTTCTCGCATGACTCGCATCATTCTCTCTCACGCCTCACAAACTACCCACATCAAGATAATCAATGTATAATAAGAATGAGAAGTGAGGACAAGAAAAAATATTGTCTTTCTACATTCCAAGCATGCTAATTTTTCATTATTTTGTGGGTAATTCAGATATATCGGCAGTTTATAGTTTTGATGGTTTATATGAAGCTGTTTCACGCTATCTTTACTTGTTCTGCAAGTTATGCATAATGGGGTGATTTCTTTTAAAAGTTGGCAACTCTGTTCTTTTTATTCTTGCAGATCGTTAATACATCTTGCATCGAGATTCTCTCAGCTAGTCCGACTTCAGTTTGTGCCGGGGGTAAGAACTCCTTGTAAACTTCCCAATCTCTTTACCCAAACTCCCCATTTATAGGGTGTTTTCAGCAGCCGATTTTACGAAATGTTGCGTATAACTTATACGCAACGTACATTAATGTTGCGTACGCATTACGCAACATTTGAAGTTTCGTGAAATCGGCGGCTGGGACTTGCTGTGCAATATATCTGAATTTCTGTTACCTATTAAGTCACTCTCCCCTTTTTGTCGATTTTCAGAAGCGTTCAACGTCAGCATCACTGGCAATGGCTTCACCAAGACGGATGACATTGACAAAGTCACATGTAACTTCAGGCTGAATGACACTGACAATCAAGGTATGGCCATGACCATGACAAATGACACCTCTCTCCAAACGAGACATATTGGTTTATATTTTTTACCCAAGCTATACTGCTTGAGCAAATTATGTGCTAAAGCAGCTCTGAAATTGGCCCCAGATTTTAAAATGCGACTGCATGTAGGCTATAGCCTTCGCAAGATCAGTGACTAAAATGTGTTGCATACAGCGCAAGTACTATACTCATATTTAAAAAGAAAATATCACAGTAAAATGTTTTGAAACTCCAGGGCCACACACAATTTGGCTACTAAGCCGCACACCCCCCTTCCAGTGGGAAATTAACAAGATTCCAACATTGGTGCCATGGGGGAGTCAAGTTGGCGTAGCGGTTCTTCTTCCTCGCCTTTCACCTCTGTTGGACCGCGTTTACGTCCGGCTCGGTCCACATGGGTTTTCAGTCCCTATACCTGATACTGTGGGTTTTACCCAGAATAATTACTCTGGGGTTTTCCTCCCACCTCTAAAACTGTATCTTCTCCTCATCATCTTTCCATGAAAGGTTTCATCAGGCTTACGAGCTACAGTGCCTAGGGTGCTTTTGAGGAATCCTTGGTTTCATAACCAGAAATAGATAATAATAATAATAAAAATTGTCATGTGACTGTATAACCAAGGATGATACAGCGATATCAGTCAGTAATAACGTTGGCTATTGGTGTCCGATTACCGATTTTGAAATCAAAATCATATCCTGTAATAATATATATGCTCAAATGAAACAAAGCTGAAATGGCCCGAACCATATGCAAATGAGATCATGCATATTCATAAGGTTTCTTTAGAAAGTTGGCAAGAGATGTACTTTTTCATTTCAAGATGTTTTTGTTTGGTTTGTTTTTCAGAGGTGCAACCAATTTCGGTTTCATCCAGCTACCTACTTTGCCCAGCTCCGATGATTGTCATGCCTGGCAGGTAAATTCCTTTTAGTGAAATAAACAGAATGCAGAACTTCATTCTTTAAAGGGCAAATTTGCCCTGATGTACAAGTGGCTGAGCTTAGATTAAATATCTGATCCAACTGATCCAATCCCACTATATACACTAATCCTTTGCAGCTTTGTTGTGCTTCAAGTCTCCGTGAACGGTATCTCTTTCATATCCAGTAACGTCACAATTGAAGCAACAAATTGTACCCAGGTAATATACTGAATTCTCCATTTCTTAAAAATTTTACTGATAAGCTTTCAAAATCGGTCATCTACTTATCCTCACTTGTAAATTCATTTTTGCACTTTCCGGATGAAGAGTAACAATATTATTAGTGATTAGGTGCTTGGAGCAAGCCTTGTGATATAAATGAAATCCCCAATCCAGATCTTGGGCCTTTCTCAAAGCTTGGCTATGGCTATGGCTCAGGCTCCGGCTTCGTCTCTGTCATCAATATGCTGAAAATTATGGGTTGTGGTTTTTCATTGAAGCTGAAGCTTCCTTTTCAAACCAGAGAATCTACTTCTGAACTACAGCCAAAAGCTTCTATTTCGATACCCGTTATTTAAGAATGGATTTACAAAATGGAGCCGGAGCCTGAGCCGGAGCGGAGCTTTGAGAAAGACACCAAGAGTTTGAGGGGCCAGAAAAACAGGGCCACAGTGCTCCAAAAAACAATTCACTAGCTGTCTGGACAATTATTAAAAGTCCTGTGTGTCTTCGTAGCCAGTTTCCACTGCATTATTTGGTATCCGGTTCCTCAGCTAACCACTCAAGTGTACGATATACAATGTAAATATTATCACTAAGCGTTTCCTAACTTCAGAAGGTCGGATATGTTAAAGCGCAGATTGTCTTTAAAGGTACTATCATACTTTGGTAGCATACCGAAACAGAAATCTTCACAGATTTACCTATAACTTACCGGTACAGGTATGAAGATGGTGATGGTAGAAATATACTGGCAAAATGTTTCTGCCTGAAATGGTATACTTATCCAGAAAAGAGTAAAACCAATGACCAAAAACAATTTTGACTTCAGGAAGATCAAAACTCCTGTGAAAAGATTTAAAGGTAGTATCATACTTTGGTAAGAAACTGAAACAGAAATTTTCTAAGATTTACTTTTAACTTACATGGTATGAAGATAGTGGTGGTAGAAACATACCATTAAAATCTTTCCGCCTGAAATGGTGTATTTATCCAGAAATCAATAAAACAACGACCGAAAATCTTTTTGGTCTTTTAAAAGATCAAAAATAAAAGAGAAAAAGACTTAAATAGTGTGGCCGTTTTTCACTGTTTTCTCAAAAAGTGGGCACCGTATGGGACTGAAATGTGTACAGATGACTGTTACTGTATCTTCCTTGATATTTTTGCCCATGAATCTGTATTTCTTTGACACAAACCTAAAGAATGAAATTACCTTTAAAGCTATGTCATGTTTGATTCACAGAATGGTGTCATTAAGCGTTGTGTTCTGTCTGAAATTGGGTCTAGAGGAAACTTTGGCTTCCTTCTTATAAAATTGACCATTTATAGTATTGCTTGTTTTGTTTTGTTTTCAATTTCCTCTCATTGGACCCATCACCAGCCGGACGTTACGGGTGTGGTGTTGGGATTCTTCCTAGCGTTTCTCATCCTGGGCTTACTGGCTCTGTGGTGGTTCTGGCAAATACTCTGCTGT
Organism: Astropecten irregularis; assembly: GCA_963971285.1. NCBI lineage: Eukaryota > Metazoa > Echinodermata > Asteroidea > Paxillosida > Astropectinidae > Astropecten > Astropecten irregularis. The sequence goes on along the minus strand of OZ020263.1, from coordinate 2,727,102 downwards.
GTGGTGAGTCTAATACGTCATGAGTCATTCTTTTCTTCCCAACTTGGGAAATACCTTCTTTTTATCTGTCACTTGCAAAATTTCATAATTAAACCTCTCTTGGGATTCTTGGATTCATGATTTGGTTTTGTGTATCAATTTCTATTCCACATTTCACTTTTGACGTTCCTGTTTTTTAATAAAATCATCCTCGTGACTTTCTCTCTCAGTATCGGATTCAAATTTGGAAACAAAAGTTTCACTCAATTTTGGCAGATCCTTAGGCAAGAGGGATGTAGGTAGATCTTCAAAATTGACAAAGTTGAGAAAAAGGACAATAAAAGATAGAAAGTATAAGATAAAGCACTAAATTGTAAACGAATTCACTGAGCAAGGCTTAATCAGTTTACATTGTTCCTTGATCCTGTAATCTACCCAAACTTGGAAACAATAGTTTCCGGTAATTTTGGAATAGTTAGTGGCTGAAGGGACAGAGTTTTGAAAAGGACAGTAAAAGATAGAAAGTATGATAAAGCACTTTTGTAAACTACACAGAGCAAGGCATGTATTCAGTTTGGTTTGTTCATTGATCCTGTAACTACCCACATTTGGAAACAAACGTTTCACTCATTTTTGGCAGATCTAGGGGCTGAAGGTATATGGATGTAGCTCTTCTAAATTGACAAAGTTTACAAAAAGGACAGTCACAGATAGAAAGTATATGACTTTTGTAAACTAATTCACTAAGCAGAGCATATTCAGTTAACATTGTTTATTGATCCTGTATCACCCTTCGTTTGACTCATCCAGGTGGTGAAGACCCCGCCCTCACCACCACCTGAGGAACCCAAGTCACCATCTAAGAAGTGGCCGGCCGTGGACGCCTCCATGTATGGAGGAGGAGGAGTTGGGGGCATGAAGCCGGTCAAAGTAAGTTGCACCCTTCTTATAAGGACCAGAGCTCCAATGCTTGACCAGAGCTCCAATGCTTGACTAGAGCTCCAATGCTTGACCAGAGCTCCAATGCTTGACTAGAGCTCCAATGCTTGACCAGAGCTCCAATGCTTGACCAGAGCTCCAATGCTTGACCAGAGCTCCAATGCTTGGCCAGAGCTCCAATGCTTGACCAGAGCTCCAATGCTTGACCAGAGCTCCAATGCTTGACCAGAGCTCCAATGCTTGACCAGAGCTCCAATGCTTGACCAGAGCTCCAATGCTTGACTAGAGCTCCAATGCTTGACCAGAGCTCCAATGCTAGACCAGAGCTCCAATGCTAGACCAGAGCTCCAATGCTTGGCCAGAACTTCAATGCTTGACCAGAGCTCCAATGCTTGACTAGAGCTCAAATGCTTGACCAGAGCTCAAATGCTTGGCCAGAGTTCCAATACTTGACCAGCAGGAGACATCATGAGTACGTCAAACAAAGGAAAGTTAATTGCATTGTTTTTGGGGAAGTAGTGACCCATTATTTCACTCAGAAGTCACTAATCAGAATTCCTCCTCCTAGGTTCACTGGGGTGACAAGGGCTGCACCGAGGCAGGGGCACATCTTGAGAAGGCCAAGGATGCCAAGGTCGTCAGAGAGGTTGATGAGAGCTCAGACATCAGACATGGCGGCCCAGGATGCATGGACAACTTCAAGGTGGGTACATTGCAACAGGATGCGATTCTAAAGAATTAGTACTTGATTGTTGATCGGCTCTCAAACACAAACTAAGTTTCATTTAGGACAGTTCTTTTTAGCTCGACATTTGTTTGTGAGCTGCATCCTCTTTGAGTGATCACATATGTACTGTTTCTCAGGTTGCAGCATTGCTAATGCTGCATGCACGTATCTTCAATGATCCTTGGGATATAGCGGTATGTGATTGGTTTCAAGGCTTCAAACTGCCAAATGAACAAAGATAATTTACCATTAGGGATACCACCAACATAGGGCTAGAAAGCTCATTTTGGTAAGAGCACCGGTACGATATTCCGGAGGTCGCTGGCTCGAATCCTGCTCCAGTCAATTTGTCTTTCTTCACTTTTCAATGACTTTCCACAATCCCTTGTGGTTATTTGATGATTACTTAAACTTTTGTCATTATTTTTGTTAGATTTTTTTAAGGAGTTCCCCCTGTCACTACACAGTATTACTTTTGTTTGTGTTCCTCTTAGTAATTTGTTTATTTTGTTCTCCAGTATTCCTCTAAAACAAAGGCCCAGATGATTTGAGACAATGTTCTGATTGCTGGATAATTCCCGATTGATCAGCAGTTTCACTTTTGGCAGGACCCCCCCCCCCAAGAAAAAAGAAAAGAAAAGAAAGTGAAAATGAAATTTCAAAGGAACTTTGTATACAAGTGTTTATACAATGACTTGCAATGTTGAAATCTAATTTTAGTTTTATCTACTGCACTCTTCCTCTTTGACAACAGAAAGCTTTGGCTGCTTGCTTCACTCCGATGAAATCTCTCTACGATCGGATTTCAATCATGAGACCGGCACCCGGCCAAAAGGTACGTCTATACTGAGGACAGTCAAGTATAAAATTAATGCTTCAGTCTTATTGAAAGTGATATTATTTTGAGAAATTGAAATTGATGTTTGTGTGTCTTGAAATCATCACGTGCAACTGTCGTTGCATCATAAGACTCATTTGGATTTGTAATTTTTTTTATGAATCACAACCTGAAACACATCAGTTCTTAAAGGTAGTATCATACTTTGGTAGCATACCGAAACAGAAATCTCAATAGATTTACGTATTGCTTACATGGTATGAAGATGGTGATGGTTTTTTTATCTTTTAAAGATAAAAAAATAAAGGTGTAAAGACTTAAGAAATACTGTGGCCGTTTTTCACTGTTTTCTCAAAAAGTGGGCACCGTATGGGACTTAAATTTTCACAGATGACTGTTATTGTATATTTTTGCCCATGAATCTGTATTTCTTTGATAAAAACCAAAGTATGATAATACCTTTAAGGTCCTTGGCTTATCATGCTAAGCTAAGCATGGGACAAGTGCCACAAAACCCCAATTAACAGGACTAAAAATTGCAAGTACCCGGTAATGAACTGCTGCAAACTGCTCATCAACCCAAATATTGACCTGAAATGTGTAAAATGCTTGGAGTTATAGGAGGGACTGATAATTATATCCTAGTAGGGGTCGATATCAACAAACTCATCGTATTTTCGGCCATGTCCCAAATCTCTGGCTGTGGCTGCAAATTACACACGCACCTATGGCAGCCACTAGCCAGTGACTGCAGCCAATTCCATAGACTTGTGTGTTATTTGCGGCCGCAGCCAGAGAATTGGGACACGGCCTATCTATCAATTGTGGGACTTATGACGTACTGTAGCCCTACATAGGATACGATGGGTTATCCTTCGTACATTAGCTTGAGTTACGATCGATCATAGGGCTTCATGAAATCGACCTGAGGATCTTTCCCAAAGGCTATAGTACGGTAGCATCTTTGAGGCTAGGATCGAAACGTCAGGCCCTCCCAACGCCAAGGACTAATTTGCCAAGTGAAATTGAACGATGATAATTTTTTTTCTTGTATTGCAGGGATTCTGTTGCAAAGCACAGAATGGACCGGTCCGTATCTAAGGTCGTAACTAAGGCCAATGATGGTGCCAAAGTGAGGCTATGCTGCAGGAGTTGGAACGGTCGAACAGGGTACTGTACGAGACAGCCATGTAACAGGGTACTATAAGAGTCAGTCATGTACTTATGAATTTGTTACCCCTACTTTTGTTCACTTAAAAAGTTCACTGTTTAAATCTAGTCCTAAAAGACATGCAATGCATGGGACAAGTCCAGTAACTGCAAAGCACGTGGTAAACAATGGCAGAGAAAAGAAAGGCTTGAACATTACTTTACACATCTAAAGCTGTTGTTGGCTACTTATTTTTGTGATTTCCCGTACTTAAAAGAGAGCGAGAATTTACCAGAATAACGCCAGCAGGCCATCCTTACTTTTCGTCATTAATTTGTACTCCCATGTTGATTCCTATATCTTTATAATTATTGTTTTCACAGATCTAATATCGACAAATACTGTACCGAGTCAAATTTGTTACTTTAAGGTCTTTTCTAAAGCTTTAGTTTAGTGGCGGAAAATATGTATATGTCAAGATCACAATATTCTTTGTTGGGAATTATTCATAATTATAACATTTATTTGTTTACAAACCATAAAGCTAAGCCATAATTCATTATATAAAAAGTTGCTGTTGCTTGTTTAAAATGATATCGTTTGTAAATAGTACTCAGATTAAAGTAATGAAAGTGGTGTTTGCTGGGACCAGGGGAAGAGGTTAGCTCAGATAATTTCACTTCTCATTTTTTTTCTCCCTCCAAGATGTTGAATAATTACTGATTCTCCTTAAAGGTAGTATCATACTTTGGTAGCATTACCGAAACAGAAATCTTCACAGATTTATCTATAAACTACAGGGTATGAAGATGGTGATAGTAGAAACATACTGTAGATCTTTTTCTGCCTGAAATGTTGTATTTATCCAGAAAAGAGTAACGATGAAAAGAGTTTAAAAATACTGGCTGAAAACCAATGGCCAAAAAACGGTTTTGATCTATGGGAGATCAACTTTCCTGTGAAAAGATTTGAAAATACAGTGAGAATTTATCACTGTTTTATCAGAAAGTGGGAACAGTATGGAACTGGAAATTTCACAGATGACTGTTACTGTATCTTTCTTGATATTTGTGCCCATGAATCTGCATTTCTCTGGAAAACGCCAAAGTATGAAGTTACCTTCCAATTCCTGTGTTTGTTTACCTATAAATCTATATCTATCGCCTAAACCAACACCTGTACAGAAAACGAACTGGATTCGTTTTTATTTCTTTCTTTACGATTGCTGGCAATTGCAGTAGTTTTGTTTTTATGAGGAAAAGCTTTCTTTGACACTAGTAGATATATTATTGAACAATTCTACCCTTTTCTGTGAATATTAAAAGCCTATTGTGTAATTTTTCATATTAAGCCTTACTGTTAATAATAATCTTGTGTAAGTATCAATTTAGTTTAGAGTGATATTTGTTGTTTTATGGTAGGGAGGTGTTTTTTTGTAGGGGAACTGTTAAGTTTTGAGGGTTAGGGCACTAAGGACTTCTTGACCTGTTTGGAAAATAATTAAGAGTGTACATTTTGTTTTAAGCTTGCTTTACTTTATCTTTTCTTTTGGGGTTGGGGGATGGAGGGGGTGGGGCGGGGGGCGGTTTGGGCTAGTGGTTCTTGGAATGTGACTGGACTTGCACCAGTACCAGTAGGCCTATTCAAGAACAAGGCATTGTCTTTTCTATTGTTTCTGTACTTTAAATTAATGCACTTTCATAGACTAAGCGCACATTTTTTTATATTCTTCCAAGGACAACTTTGAACTCAAGAAGTCCCTAAGTTCGAGAACAAGAATGGATGATGACTAGAGCAGGCTAGTCGAAACGTTGAGGCCAATTACGAGAAGTGCGAACGAAATAAGAAGTGCGAAAGTACGAACGATTCTTACATGGTGTTTCCACAAACCGATCCATATACCAATTGTCACCATGCACATCTTTTCAAGAATGTTTTTTATGGTTTATCTAGTCCTCGGTAAGAAACCAAAACAGCAATGTTCACAGATTTACGTATAACTTACAGGGTATGAAGATGGTGGAGGTAGAAACGTACCGTTAACATTTTTTCCGCCTGAAATGGTGTATTTATCCAGAAATTAGTAAAACAACGACCGAAAATCTTTTTGATCTTTTAAAAGATCAAAAAGAAAAGAGAACAGACTTAAGAAATACTGTGGCTGTTTTTCACTGTTTTCTCAAAGAGTGGGCACCGTATGGGACTGAAATGTTCACAGATGACTGTTACTGTATCTGTCTAGATATTCTAGCCCATGAATCTGTATTTCTTTGATAAAAACCAAAGTATGATACTACCTTTAATCTATCACATGATTATACAGCACCAGTAAATTAGTTCTCTTCACTTTTGAAATGGGGGCAAGAAGAGAACTGAACACTCACTAACATGTACTACATGAATGTAGAATTTGAGTACACACAGGACTGACAAAATTATCTCCAAGCGAAAGAATCACACACAGAACACAAATTATGTATTTTTGTATTTTCCCATTCATCCCATGGGCAGGCCTGTATTTATAATTTTGCTCACAATGTTTGTTAAAGTTTTATTTATCCAGAGTATAAAGTTCTAGTTATATGAATTTCAAAAGACACTTATTTTTCCCTAAAAAGTTTGACAATTAATAAGTTGCTGATTAATCCAGAGTAATTTTTTTTGGTAATATGGAGCCAAAAAGATGTGATATAATGTTATTAAGGTGACCAAAGTTTTTTGCTTACCGGAGTATGAGATTCATGTGAGCTAAATACAGGCTAAGTTGAAAAGCTAGCAACACTCGTTGCTGTTTTATAAATAAATTCTTGTAAAATGGAGTCGTAACTCACGCTGTGCTAAAATTATGACAAAAGTTCGTTGTTTTTTTGGTAAAATGGAGTCGTAACTCACGCTGTGCTAAAATTCTGACAATAGTTTGTTGGTTTTTTTCATCTTGAGTATAACATTCTTGTAAAATGGAGTCGTAACTCACCCTGTGCTTAAATTCTGACAATAGTTTGTTGTTTTTTGGTAAAATGGAGTCTAAACTCACGCTGTGCTAAAATTCTGACAATAGTTTGTTGTTTTTTGGTAAAATGGAGTCGTAACTCACCCTGTGCTAAAATTCTGACAATAGTTTGTTGTTTTTTGGTAAAATGGAGTCGTAACTCACGCTGTGCTAAATTCTGACAATAGTTTGTTGTTTTTTCATCCAGAGTCTAACATTCTTGAGTCCTATAGGCTGTTGTACTGTGCACTGTGCATACTTCAGTGCTGTATGTATATTCCAATGAGTTTCAAATTTCAATTTGCTGCAATATAAATAAATTGTTTGCTTCATCAGTTTACAGAATCTTGATTCTTGCTGTCATTTTTCATTAATTTGTCTTTGATTAAGTGGCATTTGTTTGTTTGTTTTCTGAACCAAGGACCGATTTCATCTTAATCATTTAGTTTTCCTGAAACAGTGCAAAATACTTTTGATGTTGTTTGACCCGTTCCCTCTCAAAAAAAGTACAAAAAATCAATAAATCAACAAACCAAGAAATCATTAAATCAACAAAGCAACAAATCACCAAACGAACAACCAACAAATAAACATATCAACAAATAAACATATCAACAAATCACCAAGCGAAAAATCAACAAATAAACATATCAACAAATAAACATATCAACAAAACAACAAATAAACATATCAACAAATAAACATATCAACAAATCACCAAACGATCAATCAACAAATAAACATATCAACAAATCAACAAACACACAATCAACAAATGAAACAAACAACAACAAATAAACAAATAAACATATCAACAAATCAACAAATCAACAAACACACAATCAACAAATTAAAAAAACAACAACAAATAAACAAATCAACATATTGACAAATCAACAAACCAACAAATCAAGAAATCAACAATCAACAAATCAAAAAATCAACAAACCAACAAATCAACAAAACAAAACAATAAATCAATGCATGAAGAAAATTTAAATACAGGAGGAAATAAATGAACAAATAAATAAACAAATGAAAAAGAAAACTCAAATGAAAAAAACCCACAAAACACCAAGTTTTTTCTTGAATTTTTTTATCTATGTTTTGTATTGTGATTGTATTTTGGGTTTTCTTTTGCCAGAACATAATAATGCATAAAAAAAAATTGAATTCAAATGGATGATTTTGCACTAAATTTCATAAAAATGTTGCTAAGATGACCAGCTACTCTGTATTGGTTTTGCATTTTAGCAGACTTTTCCAAATGTTCAACGAACAACAAATTATAATGCGAGATGGGATATTGTAGATATTATGTTTTTTTTTTTTGCTAACGGGTCTATGGGATTTTCTAAATAACAGAAATTTGAATTTTAGGGGTCGAAAACAAGTACTTAATACTCAAAAGGAGTCTACTTAAAAGGATGGAAAATTCAGTTTCTCGGGTATAAGCATGCAGTAATTAAAAATTTGGAAAAATAAAAATGAAAGTTAATTTTGCTAATAATGAGACTAATTAAGAAACTGAAATTTGAATTGATGGTGAAATTTGCAGGGGATATTTTTACATAGTGTTTTTTTTTTTGGGGGGGGGGGAATCTCTCCCATTTTTCTTTTCCTGTGAATTCCAAGATTGGAATATTAGTCTAGTTGGCGGGCACAAGACCTCTAACGCAACCGACCGATAATACTCTGCCTTAGAAATATTGAAGAAAAAAGGGAAAAATTCCTGAAGACTGAGCAAGCAAATAATAGCATTATGTTGTAAACTTGAATTGGGTGCCAGAAACTTAAAGGGCCAAAAAATGTCCGGGTATTTGAGCCTGATAATGTTTTGTGGTTTATTTCGTTGGGGCAGAATAACTACAAAGTTGAATCTTTTGGGGACTAAGAACTTGAAATCTAAAAATGTAAGATGGGAGATTATGATTTAAATATTAGTAATATGTTGTAAACTTGAATTGGGTGCCAGAACTTAAAGGGCAAAAATTAAGCACTATCATGTATGGGGGTTAAACCTAATAATATTTTGTGTTTTATTTCGGTGGGGCAGAATAACTACAACTTTTAATCTTTTGGGGAGAAATTAAAATCTAAAAATGTAAGATGGGAGATTATGATTTAAATATTAGAAGTATGTTGTAAACTTGAATTGGGTGCCAGAAACTTAAAGGGCCAAAAAATGTCTGGGGATTTGAGCCTAATAATGTTTTGTGTTTTATTTTGTTGGGGCAGAATAACTACAAATTTGAATCTTTTGGGGAGAAATTGAAATCTAAAAACGTAAGATGGGAGATTATGATTTAAATATTAGTAGTATGTTGTAAACTTGAATTGGGAGCCAGAAACTTAAAGGGCCAAAAATGTCTGGGGATTTGAGCCTAAAATGTTTTGTGTTTTATTTCGTTGGGGCAGAATAACTACAAATTTGAATCTTTTGGGGAGAAATTGAAATCTAAAAATGTAAGATGGGAGATTATGATTTAAATATTAGTAGTATGTTGTAAACTTGAATTGGGTGCTAGAAATTTAAAGGGTAAAAAAACAAGCACTAATTAAGGGCATCGTGTATGGGGGTTGAACCTAATAATGTTTTGTATTTTATTTCGTTGGGGCAGAATAACTACAAATTTGAATCTTTTGGGGACTAAGAAATTGAAATCTAAAAATGTAAGATGGGAGATTATGATTTAAATATGAGTAGTATGTTGTAAACTTGAATTTGGTGCCAGAAACTTAAAGGGCCAAACAATTTCTGGGGATTTGAGCCTAATATGTTTTGTGTTTATTTCGTTGGGGCAAAATAACTACAAATTTGAATCTTTTGGGGAGAAATTGAAATCTAAAAACGTAAGATGGGAGATTATGATTTAAATATTAGTGGTATGTTGTAAACTTGAATTGGGAGCCAGAAACTTAAAGGGCCAAAAATGTCTGGGGATTTGAGCCTAATATGTTTTGTGTTTAATTTCGTCAGGGTAGAATAACTACAAATTTGAATCTTTTGGGGAGAAATTGAAATCTAAAAATGTAAGATGGGAGATTATGATTTAAATATTAGTAGTATGTTGTAAACTTGAGTTGGGTGCCAGAAACTTAAAGGGCCAAAAAATATCTGGGGATTTGAGCCTAATTATGTTTTGTGTTTTATTTCGTTGGGGCAGAAAAACTACAAATTTGAATCTTTTGGGGACTAAGAAATTGAAATCTAAAAATGTAAGATGGGAGATTATGATTTAAATAATAGCAGTTTGTTGTAAACTTGAATTGGGTGCCAGAAACTTAAAGGGTCAAAAACAAGCACTAAATAAGGGGAACATCATGTATGGGGTTGAACCTAATAATGTTTTGTGTTTTATTTTGTTGGGGCAGAATAACTGCAAATTTGAATCTTTTGGGGAGAAATTGAATTCTAAAAATGTAAGAGGGGAGATTATGATTTAAATTTTTTTGATGTATTGTGTCTATATCGTGGGACTTATTCAAACAAATTTACGTCTTGTATTTCCAAAAAAAAAATGAATTGACAAGCTTCTGGGAGCCTTATCTTAAAAATCTTAAAAGCTAAAAAACAAGTATTTGGGGCATGTCTGAGTATGAGCCTAATATGTTTTGGGTTTTTTCAATGGGGCAGAAATAACTAGAAATTCTAATCTATTTGGGGGAAATTGAAACCTTAAAATACAAGATGGGAGATTATAATTCATAATTGTTGATTTGAGTCTGAATAGCATTATCTAGAGTGGGTCAGATTGGGGCTAGGATAACAAGAATGTTAAACTTTTTCTGTGAACTGAAATCTAAAATTGTGACTAAAATGTTAATCTATTTTGGGAAAATTGAAACCTAAAAATAAAAGATGGGAGATTATGATTTATAATTGTTGATTTGAGTCTGGATCACAGTATTTTGAGAGAGTCTGAATGGGGCTAGGAAAACAAAAATTGTGAACTTTTTTGGGGGAACTGAAATCTAACATTTTGACTGAAAGGAGTAGAATATAATTTGTTTGATTCGTTTCTGGATCTCAACATTTTGGAAAGTCTGGTTTTCTTACGGACGGAAACAAAAAAACAAAACCATACAAAGAAGCTGGTGTCAAATTGAAAACAAAAAGAAGCCAAAAAAAACCTTATGTCTAAAACACCACTTGTTTGTAAGAAGATATGAATGATTTCGGAAAAAAATGTTTTAAAATTCTGAGGCTAAAATGAAATTAAAAAGAAATGTGTTGGGGATGATTAAGTTGATTTATGTGATGTTTTTTGTTTAATATCGCGGGAATAATGTCAAAAAAATATTTCTTGAATTTGAAAAAAATGGGGACGTATGGGAAATCTATGAAAAAAAAAATCAAAAGATTAACTTATCGTTAAAAATAGGATAAATAGATACAAAAAACCTACAAAATTTGAAGATTAAAAAAACAAGGGACAAAAAGCAAAAAAAAAATAATAAAAAATTTGGGACAAAAACCCCCAAACCGAAAAATTTCGAACGATTAAAAAACACGGGACAAAAACCGAAAAAATCGAAATATTAAAAAACAAAGAACAAAAAAAAATAAATAAATAAATAAATATTGAACAATTAAAAAACATGGGACAAAAAAAGCCGAAAAACTAAAAAATTGAACTATTAATAAACAAGGGACACAAAGACAATTGAACGATTCATAAACAAGGGACACAAAGACAATTGAACGATTCATAAACAAAGGACACAAAGACAATTGAACGATTAAGAAACAAGGGACACAAAGACAATTGAACGATTAATAAACAAAGAACACAAAGACAATTGAACAATGAATAAACGATGGACACAAAGACAATTGAACGATTAATAAACACGGGACACAAAGACAATTGAACGATTAATAAACAAGGGACTCAAAGACAATTGAACGATTAATAAACAAGGGACGCAAAGACAATTGAACAATTAACAAACAAGGGACACAAAGACAATTGAACAATTAATAAACAAGTGACACAAAGACAATTGAACAATTAATAAACAAGGGACACAAAGACAATTGAACGATTAAAAAACAAAGGACAAAAAACTAAAACAAATTGAACGACTGACAAACAAGGGACAAAAAACAAACATCGGAAAATTAAGAAACAAGGAAAAACAAACAAACACAAAAAGCAGAAAACAAACAAACAAACAAAAACAAAAAAGGAGAAAACAAACAAACAAACAAAAACAAAAAAGGTCAAAACATACAAACAAAAAAGAACAAACAAAAAAGAACCAAACAAAAAATAAAACAAAAAAGGACCAAAAATACCCCCCCAAAACAAGCAAAAACAAACCAAAATCAAAAAAAGTGATAGAGGGTGGGGTCATTGTATTTTGCACTGTCAGGGGGCCGGAACTATGACACTAAATGAAATCGGTGATGATTACGTCATTGAGTGGAATCTCCACAAAATCAGAGTCAGTGGATGGTCGTTTCTTCAGATCATTGATGCTGTTAGTAGTGATGAAGGCTCGTTCTGGAACAACGGTGTTGGAAGACCTGCGGCTAGCCACCTGCTGTGAAGGAATTGTTCTGATCTTGTCTTGCTTCTTCTCATTCTCCACCTGGGAATGAGACGGAGGGATGAGATTCGATCATGAAAGGACTGATCGAGCTTCTTGAGAGGGTATTGATTGAGGGTAGAGCATCTGGTCATTGCCTTGATGCCCCTGGTCATTGCCTTGATGCCCCTGGTCATTGCCTTGGTGCTCTTGGTCAATGCCTTGGTGCCACTGGTCATTGCCTTGGTGCCCGTGGTCATTGCCTTGGTGCCCCTGGTCATCATTGCCTTGGTGCCACCGGTCATTACCTAGCTGCCCCTGGTCAATGCCTTGGTGCACCTGGTCATTGCCTTGCTGCCCCTGGTCACTGCCTTGGTGCCCCTGGTCATTCCTTGGTGCCACCCGTCATTACCTAGCTGCCCCTGGTCAATGCCTTGGAGCCACTGCTCTCAACCCAAGAGCCAAGCCACTGCAACTTTCTTCAGAGCACCTTTCGACCTATTGCTTCTCTCCACTCAATAGTGCGCGACTTGGTCGATTGTTTTTTAACACTCCCCTTTGCCCTCAATACCTGCATCTCTACCAAACGCCCACTAAATCTCTGCAAGTATTATATTTAATGGACATAATAGAATCAACTGAACTCACATTGATGGTTGCAGGATTTGTCTTCTCCACACAGAATATAGTATAGTTCGGTCCAGTTCTTGCAGTCTGAAAAAATGAACAAGAAGAAGATCATTTTACTTCAAGTAATCTACTCCAAAAATCTTCATATTCGAAGAATCCATTTTTAGGTCCACATTAGAATTAAGGCAATCATAGAAATGAAACTTTAAAAGAAATTTTGCTCTTGAGCATAAGTCTAACTACCCCCCTTGGTTGATGACTATCGAAGAAACAAATTACTAAGGAAGAGAAACTTAAATACTGGTCGGGCAAGCCACTGAAAGGCCCGGCCAGGCCTGGGCCGTTGCCTGCGGTCTTGGGCTTCTACTATCCCCAGCCTTGAACTATCAACTTCACAGTTGGCATGAGCACGATTGACAGATTGAGTCCATATTGAGCATCGACAGTATCCAGAAGCCAGGCTTGAATGATTTTAATCAGTTCTATTGGATTGAAGTTCAGGGCTGAAAAGAGGACTACAGACCCAAAGGCCAGGGCCATGGCCAGGCTTTTCAGTGGCTGGGCCCAACCAGTATTAAAACTTCTCTTCCTAAAAAACTGGACATTGTTGAACATTGCACCAGTAATTGTTTTAGTAGGCCCATGGATGGAGGCTAGACCCGACACTCCAGTGTTTGTTTCAAGCCCTGTGTAAAACGGTCAAGACTTCACTCAGGACTATTTTCTTTTTGAAGCTAACCTTTATTGGCTGGGCATTATTATCGGCAGATTCAGACTCAGACACGGCGTGAAGCGAAGCTGTGACATAGTTGTTGACTTGTGGCCCGTTCGGCTGAGAAAGAAACAATTTCCATCACTGTTAAAAATGTCTGATATGGACAAATATCTGTTTATTTCTTCCAAGTTTTGCACTTCATTCATTGCCATTCCTTTGAAAGTGATGAAGTGGCATTATTCATGATGGATCGGAAACAAAAAGTTGGGAACAGCAAGAAGTATTATGCATGTGATCGGATTGGGAAGGAATAAGGAAAATGACGTACATACCTGTGGCACAGCAGGTTTTGGCTTCGGGGTGTTCGCAAAGATGTCAGTCAGCGATTGAGTCAGTGGTTGACCGATAAACGGATTTATATTGCGATATTTGCTCTCAGTTTCATCATCATTGTCATTATTGTCTTCAATAATCATGGCAGACACCTGAAACGAAGGAAAGTAACAAAAAGTTAGAAAATCTTAAATTACTCAGAAAATCCTTCAAGAGTAGTTCCAGAATTCTGATCATTATCCATGTAATAAACAGAAACACAAACCAATTGATGGACACTGGCTGTTATCTTCACTAAAACTTGAAGAAAAAAGGCAGAGTTGTAATGAGTCACTGTTTTTTGTGACTCGAGTCGAGACCAGTCATTTTAAAGAACTGACTCAAGTTGAGTTGAGTTATTAGGTCAAGGATGTTGAGTCAAGTCATTCTGTTGAGAGACTAGAGTTGAGTCGAGTCATTTGCTCGCAATGTCCAGTAGACTGTTTACCTGATTGGTCTTGATGTGATATGGAAAGTACTCATTGGTGCGGTCAGGCCTGGTCAGTACCAGGAAGATCATGTGTCCCAGGAAGGTGGTTGACCAGTACACTCCGTTAACAATCTTGGCTCTGCAATTGCAACGAGACAGAAATGTACTGTCAAGGTTGGGAATTTAAGGCTGTTGCATCAAAAATTTGGTGATACTTGTACTTCATGGATTGCAAGCAGTGGTTACAAGATTGGTTGATGACTTAATTATGCCTATTCAGTGATGACAGCTAGGCTCCTCTAAGTGGAGTGAAGTGGGACATGGGTGGGTGCTGGGTTTGGGGTTTGGAGGAAGTTGCAAAGTTCAGACTGGGGTGGGGTGGGATGGGTGTTGGGTGCCAGGTGGGTTAGGGTTTGTAGGATGGAGAATGCAAAGTTCAGAATAGGGAAGGGGTGGGGTGGTCCTGTGGGTTCGGGGTGCGGTGGCCCTAGGGGTGGGGTGCTGGGAGGGGTGTGGCGTTTAGAGGAAGTTGCAAAGTTCAGACTGGGGGTGGGGTTGCCCTGGGGGTAGGGTGGGGTGGGTGTGGCTGTGGCATTTGGAGGTAACAAAGTTCAGATTGGGTTTTGGGAGCGGGGTGGCTGTGGGGTTTGGAAAAGGATCCGAAGTCCACCAGACTGACCTATTGTACTTTGGAACATAGGTGTTGCAAATTCCTATCATGACTGGACTGGCCGCAAACCACGCAGCAAAGAACAGCACGAACAGTCCGTAGAATCTGATCTTCTCCCTGAAGTGCTTGATGGTGAAGAACACGCAGTAGTAGAGCCAGACAATTCCTAGTGATGCATCACGAAAAAAAACACAAAATAAGTTATTGATGAAAATGAGGAATGTAACAATCACATAATCATCCTAAAAAATTAATCTGTAAATGATTGATAGATTTGATATCGTCCCACCAGAGTACAAAAAATTGAGTTATGATTCATTTAGAGCTAAACTAGGTCAGTGTAAAAAAGATCAGTAAGTTTCCGGAAGAATTAAAGCATAAAAACATTGATCAAATTAATCACTATGTTTTTGCCAAAGTGTTTACTAACTGACGTAATTTTTTGCTAGATGACACAATGCAGAGACATACCAAAAAATGAAAGGCCTACAATAAAAAACTTTTTTTTTTTACAGAAATCCAATATAATGGCTTAAAAATCATAATACGGTAATCAAACAGAGGTGTGATTAGCTTTTCAGTAAAAAAATTAAGTAATAAAAAACATCCTGAAAAATAGCGTAAAATTGGGCTAAACACACACAAAATCGGGCTGAAAATTAGTAAAATTGCAGAAATTTTGTTCACAAAAAATCCTGAAATCAGTAAAAATCCTGATAAATCACACCCCTGATCAAAATCTAAATGTGTTTATTTCAACAAAAACACCCGAAATAATGGAAAATTTGTTAAAAAATGAAAATTTCGAACCGATGCAACGCAGCACGATGAGACCGAGCCCAGCTGGGCTGTCATATATGAACATGACATCTCTTGGATCAAATGCCATCTGCTCGTAGGTGTACAAGAAGACAAAGGTCAACGCATAGAGGCAGATGTAGATAGCCAGTTTGACACTCCCTGTAGTGCTGATGCGGCCCCTGTAGAGGTGCAACAAAAAAACAACATTTTCATCATAACCTGAGTCTTTTTTGTCGGTAAAGATAAACGTCATACAACATCGATTCCTAATTTTACAGATTGACCCTATACTGCTCGGAATTGTAATGCTCATAGTTTATCATAATTTGATCTGAATCCTTCCAAGAAAAATAAACAAAAACAAAAACGAACGTACACTGGGGCCAATTTCATAGAGCTGCTTAGCACAAAAAATTGCTTAGCACAAAAAAATCTTGCCCAATAAAACAAACCACAACCATTGAAAATTTCATTTGATATTCATGGTCAGCAAACAACAACCAAAGAACAAATGCAAGTGATCTACACAACACACGGAAATTTGGTTGTTAATCCTGTTTTTACTAAGACAGAAATTTTTGTGCTAAGCAAATTTTTGTGCTAAGCAGTGCTGTGAAATTGTCCCCATGTCTATCCAGGGGCCAGTTTCATAGAGCTGCTTAAACTTAATAAACTGTCTTAGTTCTTCTTAAATTGAATGCGACTTTCCTTGTAATGGTGTATCCTTTGGCCACTAGCATCAGCATGAGAACAAAGATCACGTCGCCAATGGAAGAAATCACATGTCCTGGAAAAGAAACCATCACAGATTGCAATCAGTCCTATGTAATTGTGAACAAGTGGTTACAGGCAAAGAGATTAGCTCAGATCAGGGATAATCCCTTCTCACTTCTGATGCGGATCCCAGCCTACCTAGAGTCTTGACGGTCGGCATTTCAATTCCGTCTCCAGCAAAGCTCCCCAGAGCGATGATTAAGAACAATAGAGCCAGAAACTGGAGGCAGACGGATACGAAGAAGAGCTGGTAGGTAGAGTGGAGCATTCTCTTCTTCGACAGTTGAACTGTCACACAAAAAAAGAAAAGGAATTTGGTTTCAACCTATTTTGTATCAGGGCTTCGTTATCATTATCATAACTGAGCAAATGTTGGCCAATGTATTTGGAAATACAGATAAAGAAGTGTTACAACCATGTAATTTGTACTAAAGACTTATTGAGTTATGATTTTAGACATTGCATTGTGAAAGTACAGATAAAAATTGGGATCGCAGTAACAGCAGGGACCAACAGACACTCGGAATGACTCTACCAGTGAGGAGTCTTCTATCAACTTACCCTTGTAGTAAATGCCAGTCAGAACCATGAGGAAGTACAGTACGCCAAAGGCGATGCTTGTCTGCAAGGTGTCTATGGAGGAAAAACAAAAAAACACTCATCAAGGAGGCTGTGGATGAGGTTGTGGATGAGGTTGTGGATGAGGTTGGGGATGATGTTGTGAATGAGGTTGTGTATTAGGTTGTGGATTATGTTGTGCATGGATTATGTTGTGGATGAGGTTGTGGATGAGGTTGTGGATGAGGATGTGGATGAGGTTGTGGATGAGGTTGTGGATGAGGTTGTGGATGAGGTTGTGGATGAGGATGTGGATGAGGATGTGGATGAGGTTGTGGATGAGGTTGTGGATGAGGGTGTGGATGAGGTTGTGGATGAGGTTGTGGATGAGGTTGTGGATGAGGATGTGGATGAGGGTGTGCATGAGGTTGTGGATGAGGTTGTGGATGAGGTTGTGGATGAGGTTGTGGATGAGGTTGTGGATTAAGTTGTGGATGAGGTTGTGGATGAGGTTGTGCATGAGGTTGTGGATGAGGGTGTGGATGAGGTTGTGGATGAGGTTGTGGATGAAGTTGTGGATGAGGTTGTGGATGAAGTTGTGGATGAGGTTGTGGATGAGGTTGTGGATGAGGTTGTGGGTGAAGTTGTGGATGAGGTTGTGGGTGAGGTTGTGGTTGAAGTTGTGGATGAGGTTGTGGTTGAAGTTGTGGATGAGGTTGTGGATGAGGATGTGGATGCATGAGGTTGTGGATGAGGATGTGGATGCGGTTGTGGATGTGGTTGTGGATGAGGATGTGGATGAGGTTGTCAATGAGGTTGTCAATGAGGTTGTCAATGAGGTTCAAAACTTCGAAATATCTCAAGTCAAAATATCCATTGACTCATATCACATCACTTTTTTTGGAGGCCAACAAACATAGAAATGGCTAGCATTTCAAACATCAGTATAATATCGAAGGAGATAGGAGGGAATGATTCTTACAGCGTTCGTCAGCAGAGAAGTGTTTGTCGAGAGGTTCGACGCCATTGGTCATATTCAGTTTGTACTGAAGGTGGATACCCTCCATGGGTGTGTTGTATCGGCAGTTTGCAATGTTGATAAACCACCAGCGAGGGCGGTGTGCCATGAAGTGACGAGTACCAGAGCAGACCAACATCTATACAGCAGAAAATAGCAGAGGTAAAGGTAATCTGGTTTATTTCTCTGCAGACTTCAAAATTTATCAACCAAATACTCTAAGAAATATTTCAGTTGCTCTTTGAGCATGGATCCCTCATAATTTAGGTTATTTTGATTTTAGAATTAAATAATGATTATTTGATCAATTTAATCTATTTTGACTCAGAAACCTTGCAAAGTATGGAACAAATGTTGCATGTTTTAAGTTGGAGCAGCATTTACATTAGTCGTTCGTTAAAATTTGAAATAGCCAGTTCGAAGTAAGCAAAAGTTAGTAAAAACAGGGTGATGCACTGCATGGGGTGTGGGGCCCACTTAAGGTAAAGTGTGGAGTCTTGATGCTATGTTGTGCAGTGTTAACACTTCCAGTCAGGTCTTGACAGAAAATGTGGACAATGTTAAGATGGCTACAACCAGCATTAATAATCAGTGAGCCTTTCTCAAAGCTTGGCTCCAGCTCAGGCTCTGGCTCTGGCTCCTTTGCGTGAATCCATTCTAAAATTACTGGTATCAAAACAGATACTTTTGGCTGCAGTTCGAAAGTAGATTCTCTAGTATGAAAAGAAAAACAGAGCTCCACCTTCAATGAAAAACCACAACCTAAATTTTCAGCATATGGATGACAGAGACGAAGACAGAGCCTGAGCCATAGCCAGATTGCATTGGAGTCCAAGACACAGTATGGTGACCTCCCACGGTACAGTAAAATGACAATGTTGAACATCATCACCATCATATACATACATACCTCCATGCCGTCCTCAGTTATGTTCTTGCAATTGTACGGAGTGTTGAGAGTTACTTTCCCATTGTAGTTAGATGGAATCTGGGCTTTCTTCTCTTGACAAGTCTGTATCAAAACAACAACAACAACAATAACAACAAAACATGAGAGACAAGAAATCTTTAATCCAAATTATCACCATTATATTTCGTATGTTTTGTGAATTTCATCCCAAAGTGTATTTAGCTGCATCAATGTAGCATGGATGAAATTGAAGGTGAAATTGAGAAATCAAAATCCTTCAAAAAATATCTAGGACTGGAGAGCAGTGGTCAAAATTGGTCAAATATTTGAATATTTTTTACCCTAAAAACAGGAGAAAAAACTCCAGGGTCCAATTTCATGGAGCTGTTAAGCACAAAAAAATTGCTTAGCACAAAAATGTCTTGCCCAATAAAACAAACCACCATTAAAAATTCTATTTGATATTCATGGTGAGTGAACAACAGCCAAAGAACAATCACAAGTGATACACAACACATGGAAATTTGGTTGTTTATCCTGTTTTTATTAACTAAGACAGAAATTTCATGGTTAGCAAATTTTTGTGCTAAGCCATGAAATTGGCCCCAAGACTTGAACTTACCAATGTGTCTTCATTCTTCCTGACATAGGGCCACTGTGATTCATCATCGTTGAACAGGATCATTTGATAGCAACAGTAGTCCTGTCATACAGGGGAAAGAAAACTTCAACCAACTATCCCAAAATCTATCAAGCTATGAAGAGAAAGATCCTGCTATGGTCAAAACACGTCAGGCCCTCCAAACTCCAAGCATTTTATAAATTTCAGGTCATTATTTTGGTTGATGAACAGTTTGAAGCAGTTAATTACTTGTATTGAAGCTATGAAGAACTTAGAATGCAGTATAACGCTTGAATACTGCAAAGAATAGCCATAAACAATCATGTTCTTAAAACATTTTCTACATTTGTTTTTTCAAAGACAAACTGAATTAAACTAATTGAATGTGTTTCAATGATTGTTTGGAACTTTTTGAAATTGTCTTCACAAATTTCATAAATATATCAAAAGGATTGTACATATAAAAATGTATTCTCATCAAAATTGTAATAAACTTCTTATTTCTCATTTCTCATTCAGTATCAGTAAGAATTGTTTTTGTGTCAATTTCATATTACAGAAATTCAGAGCAAATAATCATTACAAATGTTAAACAATATAATAAGCCTACATGAATACTTACCGCAGGGTATTTAAATTCATACCACAGTTGTCCGAGTTCATTGGGTTCGAAAACGAACCGTTCCAGAAAATGCATGTCCTGTTGAATGGGATTATTTGTTTATCCCCGGAAAAAAAAAGAACATTTCATAAGAGTTACTGAGAAATCTGTGGGATAAAATGACTCCAGTAGAAGTAATTCACTGGAGTTTAAAACTCTGCATATATTCAGGGTTCAGGAATTTTAAATCAAGATCATGGAATATGAGCTGCACAAGTTACTAAGGTAAACAACCTACAATATTGACTCTAAAGTCTTTTACTTAGAAGTTTTTTACTTAGAAGTCTTTTACCACGAAGTCTTTTTCTTTGCAGTCTTTTACTCTGTAGTCTTTTACTTTGAAGTCTTTTACTCTGAAGTCTTTTACTCTGAAGTCTTTTACTCTGAAGTCTTTTACTTTGAAGTCTTTTACTCTGAAGTCTTTTACTCTGAAGTCTTTTACTTTGAAGTCTTTTAAACTGAAGTCTTTTACTTTGAAGTCTTTTACTCTGAAGTCTTTTACTCTGAAGTCTTTTACTTTGATGTCTTTTACTCTGAAGTCTTTTACTCTGAAGTCTTTTACTCTGAAGTCTTTTACTCTGAAGTCTTTTACTCTGAAGTCTTTTACTCTGAAGTCTTTTACTCTGAAGTCTTTTACTCTGAAGTCTTTTACTCTGAAGTCTTTTACTCTGAAGTCTTTTACTCTGAAGTCTTTTACTCTGAAGTCTTTTACTCTGAAGTCTTTTACTCTGAAGTCTTTTACTCTGAAGTCTTTTACTCTGAAGTCTTTTACTCTGAAGTCTTTTACTCTGAAGTCTTTTACTCTGAAGTCTTTTACTTTGAAGTCTTTTAAACTGAAGTCTTTTACTTTGAAGTCTTTTACTCTGAAGTCTTTTACTCTGAAGTCTTTTACTCTGAAGTCTTTTACTCTGAAGTCTTTTACTCTGAAGTCTTTTACTATGAAGTCTTTTACTCTGAAGTCTTTTACTTTGAAGTTTTTTAAACTAAAGTCTTTTACTCTGAAGTCTTCGCAATGGAATATTGATGATATCTTAAAATAATATCTTCACAAATTAAATTAAAATAAAACAAAACAATACCGTTCAGTGAGTGTCACAGCCTAGGCCCACATTCTTTCAACAAATATATTCAAAAGGAATTCAGTTTTTATCTTCGGGACTATTATTGCTTTATTTCAGGACAATTACTGGTATGGAAAAAGTAAACATATGGTTGTTTATAAAAATTTCATTCTTTCTTTATTTCTTTCTGTAGGCCTATTTCTTTCTTTATTTCTTTTGTCCTCTTTCTTGAAGTATAATATCTTCATTCATTTGATTCTGAAGCTATTTATCAAACTTCTTTTTCAAAGGCCTACCCTTTCGCCTATATGATAGGCCTATGAATCTTTGGACTCAAAAGTTAAATCTTTATTAGGCCTACTGTGTAAACATTTTGATAATCACCTCTTTCAAAATTAAACTGAAACTTTTCAAGTACGCCTAGGCCCTAGGGTCTAACGTTAGGCCTTTATAGATAAAACCCAAATCTTTTTTTTTTGTCTTTCACCTTTTTTATTCTTTAAAATGATTACAAAATTGTTGTTTCTAGGGCCTTCAAAGTTCAAGTACACTACACAGAACACTCTACAGTACAAGGCAAGGAGAAAGGAGTAAGAAATGAGAGAACACTGTACATGACACGGCGTGCATTATACAAACAATAAAATCCTAGTTGTAAAATGTTTAAAACTTTGAGGCAGCCATACTGCATACACTGCAGTCAAGACATGTAGCCCTAATGTGTACAAAAACTATAAGAATTTGCCTGGTAACCGCTGACGTCACAATGCAAAAACAATGGCAGACACAAGATAGAAAAAAAAATGTCGCAGGCCTATCTTGGCGCGAGGCCCACCGAGTATCTGAATAATTTGCAAATCTCTGTTGTTAATGTGCGGTGACTTCAGAAATACCGGTCCAATCTTAATATAAAGGGTAGGGAAAAAGAGCAAGAATTTTGCTGGTAGGACCTAGAGTTCAGCGCAACAGACAGGACAAGATCGTCGGGGATCGGCGCTCAGTGAACGGTACGGTCATGACTTACCTTGCTGGTCTCGATAACGCCTTCCACGTACTTTCCGTCGGTCAAAGAAGGATTGGTCATTAGCAGCAGAACTGCCGCCAGCACCAAGGCGAAATTCATCCTGTCGCCGCCCGGAGGGTTCGACGATTGCGCCCGATACTCGTTTTCCCTGTAAAATTCGGCTCAAGTTCCTGGGAATCGCGACGATTTCGGCAGTCAATTTTTCTTCCGTGCCGTTCCTTCTGAGTTTTTGGTCTTGGTTTGTTGAGATTATGCTAATTACCTAGTAACTTTATGATGAATATTCATCACTAGAAGGGCGCCCTCTTCCAAGTAGACTGGTTCCCTACCGCGCGCTACGCGCTGGAATTCGTGTATTGAAACGGGAACCAGTCTCTCTTTCGGCGGACATAATATTCGGAAGAGGGCGCTATTTTTTGTTTTTGATGTATTTATTTATTTTGTTACAACTTCAACTCGATATCAGAGTTCCTTTTTTATACACAAAGGGAAAGTCTATTTGAGGCTTTCAGGTTATGCCAGAAAAAAAAGACTATCAAAAATTAATTGTACTAAAAAATACTCATTTATTTATACAAGTTCCATTTATTTTGCATTTGTGATGTGAAAAATGCAATGAAAATTTTTAAGTTACTAATTCAAACTGCACTCTTTTATTTTTACACAATTTGTACATACCAATAAAGCAGTATTATAAGAAAAGCAAAAAATAACAAAACAGAATAACAAAAAAAATGAAAGCACATAACAGAATTAATTTTGGATTTAATGAATTTATATTCTACATAAATGTATATACAGTGTACACAGATTTTTCCTTTAAATTGTGCACTATTAAGAAGACAGAGCAAAATAATTTTGAAACTAACAACTTTTGCATTTATCAAATTTATAATTAGAATGTATTATATTACCTTAAATTTATAACAGCTTTGTGTACATTTTTGTCAAAGAAATTCAATGAAATGTTAGGAAATCTGAACCTGTAATAGTATTAAACCAAATACAACAGCTTTACTACACCATTTAATACATTATGGAAAATTGGACGGAGATTAATTAGATTAAACAATTGAAGTCGTCACATTTTAAGCTATCCTTTGGGGGAAGCGACAATCGTATAAATGTTTATATAAATTTTTAAATTACAGCATCTGAAACTATTTAAACTGAAGCAAATTCAGGCAAATTTGCAAGCAACTTGAATTTTCTATTCTATTGGATGTTATTATTCATAATACATGTACATAGTGGGTTTTTATTTTTAAACATTTGGTCAGCCACTGCCATCTCAAAGCCAAAAGTGAAGCCTTTGGTTGCTTATCTTATCTGAAACTTAGTTTTCTACTTAATTTTTCAAACAAATGCTTTCTAGTTCAAAACAGAGTTTTCAAATTAAAACTGTAGCCACAGCCTACGTTTTGATGGTACTTTGATAAATGGATGTATGGAGTGGAGCTGACAGAACTGGAGCCCAAGTCAAGTTCTCTAAAAATTTATGATGATTGTAAATGGCTGGGAGTCATGTTACTGGGGCTAAGCCAATGAGATGGGTACAACAGCTTGCTCACAATCTGCCCATGAAATCACGTCCCAGCTACTGTCCATCTGGAGATCTTCGCCTCTACGTCTTCCGTCTTGTGATGTGATCGTAGATGACGACTTGTGTGTACTGGGGACAGCTGAGGGGCGTGCGTGTTGAATTATCGCCCGGTGACGAGGCCTGAAATGGATTCAAATGGTAAATATTCATCAATGCTGCCCTTAAATCAATATCAAAGTTTTTTACCACAAATAGATTCAGCATAAAAATGTATCCATCTTTTTCAAAAATAAAACTGCAATGATATAGATGGATTGCCCATGAAGTCACCAATGGGAAATTAATTCAGAATTCCGAAGACGAGAAATGTGAAAGATGGGTCTGAATCCTTAATTTGGGACGTACCTTTGGGTCAACATTGAGGATCTTGCGGTCTCTCTTGTTCTTGAAGAGCAAGCCCGATGCATTCTCGGCGATGACCTGGTAGTTGGGGGTGGGATTGGAAGTGGATGTCTGCGTCTCCCAGTTGTAAAAGCTGTCACAAACAAAGAACCCAATGTTTCAAAATAGTAAAATATCGGCCAAAGAGTCAACTGAAGTCAAGTGAAAGTTTAAGAAGGCAAAAAGGTTCATAAATTGTAAAAAAAAAAACCAGCATTATTTCTCTTAAAATGAAATAGACTTAAATCGACAGGAATAACATTATGCTTGGAGTTAAGAGGGTCTGACGCCTTCGATAAAGATCCTGCTAGGATCTAAACGCATCAGGCTCTCTTAACTCCAAGCATTTTATACATTTCAGGTCATTATTTTAGATGATGAGCACTTAAAACCAGTTAAGGCCAACTATTACTTGTAAGAATTCCTTAACTCACATTTTTTTTACAGCGTATGTAAGGGTGAGGAACTTTTCTATTAAAGGGCTGATTTTTATCAGGTTAAAAATTATCAATTTGGGGATGTCAACAAGGTTTCATTTCTACCCAAAACAGCTAAAAACAAAGATTGAGCATAGTGACAGTAATGGCGTCCATACAATCTTTTGACTCTCTTTCACCTGAGATCGGACGGTCTCGGCAGCAGTCTCTTGCGCCCAGAGAAGTATGGCTCAAAGTCCTCCGTCTTAAGTCGGTGGGCAAAGTCGATGTAGCCCGAGATCTCCTGCCCTCGGGCATTCTTGTCTCGGATGAAGATGATGGAGGTCATCTTGCCGGAGCGATTGGCCTCCTCTCGCTGGGCTAGGGCCTTCAGGAAGGGATTCTTCAGCTCTTTACCCGAGCTAGCCAAAGCCCTGATCAAACAAACAAAAAACAGGTGAGAAAAAATGTTGAACCTTTGGGCAAACTGTTTGCAATTACAAGTCAAATTCGGACGCCTAGTGTCTGAAACCAAAATCCACCAGGCGTTTAGAAATAGTCTTGTAGATTCTGGAAAATGTTTGAAAATGACGCAGAGCACTCACTTCTGTTGACTTCTCTTAGATAGTCTGCTGGCCTCGGCTGCCTGCTTCCGAGCTTCAAACTCCTCCCTCTTCAACACCTCACCACTGCCACGGTAACCCAGCTCTACAAGTTGCCTGGCAAGCTCCTCATCCTGAGAAAGAAAACAAGTTCCGATCAGGTGATGAGTAAAGACCAACAAAAGATGACAAAATGTTGGCAATTGTAAGAAGGCGTGCTAGTAACTTGACAGCTTAGTCTTAGAAAAGAGAAAATAGATAAATAATCTTTAACATTAAATATAATTTTTAAGTTAGTAATAAAGCCTTTAAAAGGTATTAAAGGTAAAACTAAAAAATATTGTAGGCCTACAGACTACATGTAGGAGCCCTACATCTATTTATTAGGGGCCTACTAATTCATTTAAGCTGTAGTGTTTGCAATTTTTAAGGGACCCTCCTAGTCCTGTGTTTTTATCACATTGAGAATGATAAAAACACAGGAGCGTCCCGCATAATTAACATTTCAAGGAAGAGACTAATTGCCTAAGTCTTAAAAAAAAGTGTTGGGTTTAACAAAGAAGTTTACTGCCATGTTTTATAAATTAAAATGTTATTGTTAAACCCTATTTTTTTCCATTTCCCACAAGAAACATTTTTGTTTTCAAAACATTTCATTTTTAAGAGGCCTATGACCGAGTGAAAAAAATGAATAAAAGGAAATGCACAAATGTCCAATGCACAAACAAGTCAAACAAGAAAGAAAATACATCATTGCATGTATTGTATTTGTAAACAAATGACAACAAACAAAATGGCCATTCAATTAATTACTCAAAATCAAATCAAAATCACACATCTTGTCAAAACTCACCTCCAGATACAACAGGTCTAAAGACGTGATTTGTGAGTCCAAAAATTCCTCGTATGTGTTGAATTCAGTAACAATGTTGTCACTGCCTGATGTGACTTCTTCTTCCATTTCAAAAGTCCGTCTTAGCTGTTTGGAAAGTGTGAATTTTTGTCAAATAAGATTACCAATCTGCAAACAACCACACAACAAATCATTCACACTGTACTGACTTCTAGCAAGTAACCTTTGACCTCGACAGCCCTAGCAACGTGGCCCAGTTTGTTAGTCTGTCCCCTGACTCAAATGGATAGTCATTATCGCGATCTATTTTGCTCGTGTACCAAACTAAATCAATCAGCACCGTAGCAACGGTGGTTTACCATAGCGCCCTCAACGAAAGGTCGAGAAGTTATATTAAATCCAAAGTTGTGGGTCGTGTATCGTGGTTCCGGTATCACAACAAGTTCTAAAATTAAGTGTCCGACAAGATTTTACACAAGTAAGTAATTAAAACCAGAGATCATTCTTGTGATAATAATTGTGTTTAACGTACTGGTCATATTCATGCTAAATGTAAAGCTTACTTTGTTTTTCAATCAATTAATTATCTTACCACGATCGATGGATCGGTAACAGGTCAACTCGCCCCCTAGCCGACTCGCCCCTTACCGACTCGCCCCTTACCGACTCGCCCCCTGACCGACTCGCCCCCTGACCGACTCGCCCCTTACCAACTCGCCTCCTGGCCGACTCGCCCCCTGGCCGACTCGCCCCCTAGCCGACTCGCCCCCTAGCCGACTCGCCCCCTGGCCGAATTTTGTGTTTTTGTCCTTATGACGATGTTTTTGAGTTTTTGTGACTCTTTGAGATAAAATGACAATTTTGTTGTTTTATTATTCGATGTTCTTTCTTAACATATTTTGTTATCATTTTGTTTTAAAATGTCTTGCTTTAACTTTAAGTGTTATTGTTGACATTTTTTGTAGACTTGTTTTTATTATGACGATATGTTTTGTTCTATGGTTTGTTTTAAGTGTTGTTGTTCACTTGTTTTTCTTGTTTTTAAGTTGCGTTTTTGAATTTTTGATGTTTTTGGTTCTGCAAAGGAAATATTAATTAAATTGCTTGAACTGCAACCGAACCATGCAGGAGTTTGTGTGCGGACTTTGTGCATTTTTCATTCTTAATCATAAAATGTTTGACAGAAACACATAGTAGGCCCTACAAAAGGGTGAGAAGCATTTGGTTATTAATTATGATGCCTAATTAACTTCGCATTTTGCATCTCATTTCTGAATAAATTAGTGGGCGAGTTGGCCAGGGGGCGAGTCGGTCAGGGGGCGAGTCGGCCAGGGGGCGAGTCGGCTAGGAGGCGAGTTGGTAAGGGGCGAGTCGGTCAGGGGGCGAGTCGGTCAGGGGGCGAGTTGGTAAGGGGCGAGTCGGTAAGGGGCGAGTCGGCTAGGGGGCGAGTTGACTTGTAATCGATGGATCACTCGACGATGGTCAGTCACTGCACTGCCACTGGTCTTGTCTTGGTTCATGAAACAGTATATTTTTATTAGTTTTACTCGAACGTACGAACCGATTACCCGCACTGACCCGCATGTACGTAGGTACATGTACGTAAAGGCCTCTCTGAAACATAGTCGGGGGGAACAGTATACGCATGCCTTCGAATCAGGCGCAGCCTATGAAATTATTAACGTTACACGTACACGTCCGGTCCGTGCATGCAGGCCAGTGCCGGTAATCATACATATTCAACAGTGTGCCATGGAGACGCCGTAGCGCGCTACATAATGAGGTGCGCATGTACGTAACTCACTGCCCTTACAGGATTCCCAAGACTACCACTGATTGATGCCATTTACTAAACGGGCACCAGACAAGTCGACCGCGGGACAACTCGACTTAAACAAGTCAACTGCAAAGACAACTTGACTCCGAGACAACTGACAAGTCGTAATTTTATCCATTTTAGAAATCCATGACAATTATTTCTCATTTTTCTTCCCTTACTCTACAGAAAAACTGATGGCTTAGTGCCGTAGTGGATCTCAAGTCATCTCATATCCAAAAACTTGCCCATTCAAGCCAGATATTTGGAATATCCATTTACGAGAGGGAATCATCATGTCAAGTGGAAAGGTTGCGCTGTCCTTCAATGGCGGCCAGAGGTCAAAGTCTCGGTACGAGACTCTCTTGTCTTTCGGCAACGGTGACGAACCAGAGGGAGAAGAAGCTAAGGAGTATGCGGCCTTCCTGAGGTTGGTAGCCCAACGTCAAAGATAATCTCTCTTTCTATTTTAGCTCTTTGTCTCTAGTCTTGTAATTGATCATCTTTAATCCACCAAACTTGATATCAGTTGCTGGCTCTAATTTTGGAAGATTTTGGGAAGGTAGCTAGGGCTAAATATTATACACCTTTTTGATCTCCTTTTTGATCAATGATGAAACCAACCTGGATCCGGTTCCGCCCGGCAAGTTCTTGATCCGGATCGAAAAGACGCAACATTCACTATAGTTACGTTTATGGTGAACCGGTTCATACGACACAGATGACGGTGTGTGGAACCGGGTTGAGATTTTCAACCCTGGCCCTTACCAGGGTTGATTTTGATCCGGTTAGGCCATCCTACCCGGGTTGGCTCGGGGGTTGAACATTTTCAAGTGTGAAAAGGATTGAAAAAAATCTCTGGGTTTGATCCGGTTCCAGCCCGAGATTTTGGATAGTGTGAAAAGGACTAATTAAACTCTTGGTTTGATCTGAGTCCAACCAAAGATTTCAAACAGTGTGAAAAGGATCAAATTGAATATGCCTACCCCGGTACACCTACATGGTAAACAGTTGTTTTCCTTTCATCTTTTGGCCTGTTTGTTTGTTTCGCTGCAGGGGCCATGCAATTTCATAGAGCTGCTAAGCACAACAAATTTGCTAAGCATGACATTTCTGTCTTAACAAAAACAGGGTTAACAACCAAATTTCCGTGTGTTGTGTATCACTTGTGATTGTTCTTTGGCTGTTGTTCGCTGACCATTAATATCAAATGGAATTTTCAATGGTGGTTTGTTTTATTGGGTGAGACAATTTTGTGCTAAGCAAATTTTTGTGCTTAGCAGCTCTATGAAATTGGCCCCAGGTCTTGGTCCCCATATTTGATCTTACAAATCCACGTCCCAGGCAGGATAGTATACGCTAAAATGCGATCCAGAGCAGCTTTTGGGCGTCGGATAACTGACTACATTCCTGAAACAAACAGGCCCTTTATCTTAATGTACAAACATTATATTTTACTGTTTCAATAATTACGAATGTATTATTTTTTGGGGCAGGGAAAAGGAAAGGAAATGCGGTCCAGAAGGTTTCCTAGATTCCAGGAAGTACACCCACTCTTTCCAGGTCAGAGGTCAGGTCTTGGAGAGCAAGAGCAACAAGCCAAAGAAACCAGAGGATGAGGAGCAACCCAAGTCATCTCAGGTATGAAGAGGCAGTCCTTGTCACCATGGTGTCTCCATGGTGTCTCCATGGAGATTTCTCTTGCCTGTATACATCCTTACTTCTATTCTGGGTCACTTCACCTAAGCCTACCATTTTGAGGTGTGATGGAAGAAAGTATGACCAACTGAATTTTTGCTTGGAGTAAGGAGGGCATGACGTGTTTCGGTCCTAGCAAGATCTTTATTGAGGCCTTGGATAAAGGCCTTTGATCGAAGCCTTCAGTAAAGGCATTCGATCGAAGCTTTCCTATGAAGCCTTCGATAAAGATCCCGCTAGGATCGAAACGTGCCAGGCCCTACTAACTCCAAGCATTTGATAAATTTCAGGTAATTATTTTGGCTGATGAGCAGTTTGCAGCAGTTTATTATTTGTATTTGACTCAATTTTTAATAAAGAAAAAACCAATACAAGTAATAAACTGCTGCAAACTGCTCATTGATCAACCAAAATAATGACCTGAAATATATCAAATGCCTGGAGTTAGGAGGGCCTGATGTTTTGATCCCAGCAGGATCTTTATCGAAGGCTAAATGAAAAGTGGACAAGAATGTGCAAGTAAATTAAGATACATATAAATGGATGAGAGGATCAGGACAAAGGTGGGTGGGGTTAGGGATAGTTGGGGTTGGCAAGTGTGGTTAGGAAGTACTCTTTTTTCAGAGTAACTTTCCCAGCAATCTTCCTACATTTCAGAATCACTATACCTTCCACGAAATCCACAATAACATGCAGAGTGGGCACCAGGTTTTGAAAGAAATGCCCATTTTTATTGTCCGTAGATTGGATTATTTGGAACGACTCCCGGCAACGGCAAGAAGACAGGACAAAGCGAGCAATCAAAGATCGACACGGTGGTGGATCTTCTCAACAGGGTCGAGAAAGACAAGGATGATTACGAAAAGAGGATGAAAGTCATCGAGGTATGTACTGTTGCTTGCTTGAATTTTTGTACTGTATTTTGTAGAAAGGTTTGAACCATTGGGCTTGAATGGGTGTGGTAGTTTTCTGAAGAGAGCTGCACACTTATGCAATGCTGAAACTGGTTAGGGGTAGAGTTTAAGGGGCAGAAAGACAATTTCAAGGGCATTAAGGCAATGGCAAGGGACACTAAGGCAGAGATGACCAGGGGCACCAAGGCAATGGCATGGGGCAACAAGGCAATTTCCAGGGGCACCAAGGCAGGCAATGTCCAGGGGTTTCAAGGCAATGACCAGGGCCACCAAGGCAATGACCAGGGACACCAAGGCAATGACCAGGGACACCAAGGCAATTACAGTGGGATACCAAATTAAACACCAGGGGCACCAAGGCAGCAACCAATGGGCACCATCATGACAACGACTAAGGAATGCCAAACCCTGGCTAGCTACAGCAAGGCAATGACCAGCGGCATCTTAAAAACCAAGACAATCACCCTCTCAGAAATTAATATCCCATCAATAATCCTGCCCTTGGATTAGGACCGCATGAAAACAATACCTACCTTAATCCCCTATATCTCTCATTATATGGATTATAGGATCACATGTGGCAGCACAAGCAAGAGGAGAGAGAGTTGAAACGATCGGAAGGTGACATCATCAAAAGTCAGCACATGCTCCGTAGGACCATGAAGGACTTCGAACTCGGTAAAAAAAAAAATGTATTATTTCTTTTATCTTTATTTTTAAAGTTATAAACCACTGCAAACTGCTCACCCAAAATAATGACCTGATAGATATCAAATGCTTGGAGTTCGGAGTGTCTGACGTTTCGATCCTAGCAGGATCTTTCTCAAAGGCTAAAAGACAAGAGGACTAGAATGTGCAAGTAAAGATCCACATTAAAATGGGTTAGAGCATCGGGACAAAGGTGATGGACAGAAAGAGTGACCAGGGAAACCTGGAAAGCAAGAGGGGACAAAGGCGTGTGGAGGGTAGGCCCAGGTTGTTTGTCCCGGGACTCGATTAAAAAGTACTCGGACTTGGCCCGTACTCGGCACTGTGTGTACTCGGAAAACTCGGTACTCGACTACAACACTGAGTTCATGGTTCTCTTTCTTGTTCTCATTTGACAGCCATTAATCGCAAGAAGCAGGCCGAGGCCAGGAAGATCCTGGAAAATAAACAGAAGGAGTTTCTCATCACCACGGAACACATCCACAAAAAAGAAAATGTAAGTCATTTTAATTTTCATTTCATTTCATTTCATTTCTTTTATTAACAAACACTCGTGACCATGAATGAGGTCGAATTGTGGTTTGATTTACAGTTGTTAAAAAACCACATACCACAATATCCCAGGGATAATTTCATCAATACACGCAGCAATGCTGCAACCTGAGAACAGTACATGGGAGATCACTCAAAGAGGATACAGCTTTTTAATTAATATAATCATCAAATAACCACAATATTATTATTTTTGTTATTGTTCAGATCACCAAGGAGAGGATTGAGAAGTCCATCAACAAAGACCAGCTGGTCAAAGATGAAGATAGGAAAACCTTCCTCTCCATGTAAGTCAAAGTCCAGTACGGGCGATTCCGAAAAGTGCGCCATTTCGAGTTTGCAATGTGTTGGCAAATCACAATGCGTAGGAATAGTCAACCCTTTAAAGATGCGCAATGGGTTGACAAATTCTGTGCATTGCGATTGGCCAACACGTTGCAAACTCTTGGAGGCGCACTATTATGAATCGCCAATAGCGGCGCCATCTTTGATACATTTTTCTAATGAATTGGAATGAACCTAGTGACCACAGCTAGCCTGGTGGCATGACCATATGCACTGAAAAGCAGGAAGGTTGTGGGGTCAACAATCTGTGTCAGAATTATATTTGAAGGAAAAAAGGATGATCACAGTCACTCGATGTCTTGTTTTGCTGGTAGCGACATTTCGGCTGCTGGAACAACCTTCATCAGGCAACTGAAGAACTGGATGCTGCGGTACCCATTATATCTTGTTGGTTGGCGTTCATATTCACAGCGAGACTGTGGACGAGTCATGCCCCTAGCTAACCTCAGAGTATTGTGAACGTGGACTCCAACCAACAGGATATAACAGACACCGCAGCATCCAGTTCTTCAGTTGCCTGATGAAGGCTTTCAGTTCCAGCAGCTGAAACGTCGCTATACCAGCAACACGACATTGTCCCTATAATGCTGAACTCTGTTAAAAGCATGCCAAATGTGTCAATTCTGTCTAATCCTTGTATTTTTGGTTGTCTTCTTCCTCAAGTGGAGATCTGGAGCGGAAGTACCGAGCCAAGATGACGGAGATTGACCTGAGACGGGCCGAGGTGCAGAAGCTGAGTGAGGAGTTTAGCGACCGCATGAAGAACAAAGAGGAGGAGACCTTCAAGCTGAACAAAGAGCTGGCTGATATCGCCCTCACCATCAACATGGAGGCCCAAAAACAACGCAAGATGGAAGTGGACACGTCCAAGTGAGTACTATAAAGAGTACTGTAAAGAAGTACGTATATCCAA
Organism: Astropecten irregularis; assembly: GCA_963971285.1. NCBI lineage: Eukaryota > Metazoa > Echinodermata > Asteroidea > Paxillosida > Astropectinidae > Astropecten > Astropecten irregularis. The sequence goes on along the minus strand of OZ020263.1, from coordinate 2,693,898 downwards.
GGATGGCTGAACGTATTCTCATTGCATCTTTATTAATTCCTTCTTTTTGTTTTCGACAGGGAAGTGAAAACGGAATCGAAGGACAAGATCAAGGGTGATAATGAGATGGATGCACAGTTCGAACAGAGAATAAAGTACGTAAATCAAATCCACTTCTTTTGCCTTTTTATAGCCGTAACATACACTCAGACCATAATATTGGCTGTGCACTGGACGTCAAACCCAAAATGTCGGCTGTACATGTATACTGGGCATCACACGACACCAGGGCCCAATTTCATAGAGCTGCTTAAGCAACAAATTTGCTTAAGCATATATGTTCCTTGATCAAACAGGATTACCAAATTTTTATGTGATGTTTACTGCTTTTGACTTGTATTTGACCATTGTTTGCTGAGCATAACATTCAGGAGTTTTGGCTTGCATAGTGATCTTATTTTTGGTTTTTGGTGCTTAAGCAAATTTTGGTACTTAAGCAGCTCTTTGAAATTGACTCCTGAATGGTGTCTATTTGGAACTCTATAGTTTTCACAGGACGCTAAAAAAACTCTCAACCAATAAGAAATTCTCTCATGGGTCTGGACCTCGGTCAAAATCTCTCAAGGATTCACCAGGGACGTCGGTCACTCTCAAGCATTGGTGTCCTTTCACATGATTACACTTTTGTAAGATTTCGCAACCATGAGAAAAATGTCATTTTTTTTGTGTCGTGTGAAAAGGCCTTATGTGTGAAACCAGTAGATTTATTTTTCTTTCCACTCACCTGTGTCTATTTTGTACCTTTGCAGGAAGAACTCCAACAAGTCTAGTCAGTTTGAGAACAACAAGAGACGTCTGAGCCTAGACTTGACCCAGTCCAATGTCAACATGCTGGAAAAGAACAGAGATGGTATAAATCATTGTGTCTTTTCCATTTATAATTAACTTCATGGCTCAGTTTAATTGCATAATTCGGTACTAATGACTGTCATTTACGTTTACTGGGTTAGTGTTGAATTTCGATGCTAGCCGAGTAAGCAAGAAATACATAGTTACACGACTTTGCACGAGCACGATTCAAAATTTCTTGCTTAAAATAGAATTTTGTAAGCACAGAATTTCCTGCTTTCATAAGTGTTGATTCAACGCTTAATCATTATGGTAAGGACAGTTGTGAAATTGCATGAGCCCCAGTTTTGTCAAACTTTTAAGAATGGTTCCCTAATTTACCTAATTGGGACAATTATACGACCATGCTTAGCACAACAATTTGCCAACCATGACATTTTTGTCTTAATAGAAACAGGATTAGCAACCAAATTTGTGTGTGTTGTGTATCACTAGTGATTGTTCTTTGGCTGTTGTTCGCTGACCATGAATATCAAATGGAATTTTTAATGGTGGTTAATTGTTTTATTGAGCAAGACATTTTGTGCTAAGCAATTTTGTTGTGCTTAACAGCTCCATGAAATTGGCCCCATGTCTTGTAGGTGGACGTCAGTTACTGGACACCAGAAACCGGCTGCAGGACAACAGCATGACGCAAAGGAGGTTACAGGAAGCAGCGCTGACCGCCAAGTTGGACCACACCAGCAAGAAGATCGACCAGAAAATACAGGTAATCCACGTATTCACCTCTTCTTGTTCAATAAGAGATCAGTGGTGGGTATTGGTTTCTACCACAGCCATGGGTCAGAAGTATTATTGTTGGCTTGATGTGAACCGGATGGACCTAGCTGTTGTAGGGCCTTTCTCAAAGCTCGGCTCCGGCTTCGTCTCTGTCATCCATATTCTGAAAATGTAGGTTGGGGTTTTTCATTGAAGCTGAAGCTCTGTTTTCTTTTTCTTTTTCAAACCAAAGAATCTACTTCTGGAAAGTCTCTATTTTGATACCCGTTATTTAAGAATGGATGCAAGAAATGGAGCCAGAGCCTGAGTTGGAGCCGAGTTTTGAGAAAGGCCCCTAGTCCCATTTATTCTGTATGAGAGACTGGTTTCTCCATACCATATGAGTGGCCGGAGACATTCATTGCTGCCTTGCTGTGGATTAGGTACCCCTTCCAGTCGTATTTATACTCCAAAGAGACCATCAGACCCACTGAAGGGAGAAAGACTTGATATTTACTTTTCTCGGACTTTCCTGTCGTTTCAGAGTCACGACTTCAGGAAGCAGCGTCGACTGCAACACATCACGGCCCTGAAGAAGAAAGAACACGAGAAGGAACTGAAAGACTGGGAGGAACGGTTTGACAAGAAGCACTACGACTCCACACGCAGGGAATACGAGGACACGCTGAAACATGCAGTGGTAAGATGCACAGACAAATAGACACACATACAGCTAGATAGACAAACATACAGATAGGCTTTAATACAGATAGACAAATGTACATACAGATGGACAAACATACAGATAGACAAATGTACATATACAGATGGACAAACATACAGATAGACACATGTACATATACAGATGGACAAACATACAGATAGACACATGTACATATACAGATGGACAAACATACAGGTAGACAAATGTACGTACAGTCCGACAAACATACAGATAGGCAAATGTACATACAGATGGACAAACAAACAGATAGACAAATGTACGTACAGATAGACAAACATACAGATAGACAAATGTACGTACACTGATAGACAAACATACAGCTAGACAGATGTACGTAAAGATAGACAAACATACAGATAGACAAATGTACATACAGATAGACAAATGTACATACAGATAGACAAATGTACATACAGATAGACAAATGTACATACAGATAGACAAATGTACATACAGATAGACAAATGTACATATACCGATAGACAAACATACAGATAGACAAATGTACATACAGATAATCAAACATACAGATTGAATCATGTACATACAAATAGACGCAAGAGAAGTTGTGCTCTTCGGTCCAACAAAACTCCACGAGTAAAGAATGTCTACGATCTCCATTTCACAGAGGACGGTCACCAAGCAAGAAGAAATAGAGCACGACCTATCCAACAGGGTACGGACCAGCGAGTATGCACGCAAGCAAAAGGAACAGCAGTGCAAACGACTGCAACAGCAGCTGGCCGAAACCAGACGCAAGAACGACCAGAAAATCAAGCAGCAGATGATCGAGTTCTACCAGAAGGAGAAGGAGCTTGAGCAGAGACTACTACGGGAACAGGCCGAGCTCTATAAGGTGAGTCCGATGGGTGTACATGTAGGTCATGATGGTAGTAGTCTCGTTTCAAGCAACACAACATTAAATGACTTTGATCACCCCTGGTTTATAACTACCAGGGTGAATAACCCTTTCCTTTCTACAGAAGGCTGTTATTAACCTTTGATGCAATGGCTTGTAGCCATGGCCCACCCTAAGGCGACATGAAAGAAATCTTGTAAAAAAGTACAACAAAATAATACGGCCCTGCTTAGCACAAATATCTTAATAAAAACAGGATTAACAACCAAATTCCCATGATATGTGTTTCACTTGTGGTTGTTCTTTGGCTGCTCTTCGCTGACCATGAATATCAAATTGAATTTTTAATGGTGGTTTAATGTTTCATTGAGCAAGACATTTTGTGCTAAGCAATTTATTGTGCTAAGCAGCTCTATGAAATTGGCCCCTGGTAGCCATTTACTTCTGGGTGAAGAGAAGTAACATGTGACAAAGCGTCTTGCCTAAGGATGCAAGCACCAATTTTTAATGGTGGTGTGTTTCATTGATCAAGACATTTTGTGCTAAGCAATTTCTTTGTGGCTTAACAGCTCCATGAAATCGGACCCCGGTTAAAAATTTGAAGTTCGCTTGTCCTTAATTGCAGAGTCATGTGAATCGTGAGGAGGGCTACTTCACGCTACAACAGCATAGAATGATGATGAAAGAAGATCGAATTATACTAGATGGCACATCCAAGGTAAGGAAAAACCCTCCCTCCCCCATCCCCCTCAAGATCGATCCCCTCATTCCCTAGAAGTCTTGAAAGACTTCTTCCTTCTAGATGTTGAGAGTCTTCAGTTGTCTTCTTCAGAATTGTATCCCCTTGGAATGTGCCAGCCGGTTTATTGACCCCCAGTTCTCAGTGAGAACCACAACATTTAATATTAATAGCAGATTTTTATATAGCGCCATTCCATCTAGATCACGGCACTTAAACATTAATATCCCTGGTCATCGGACCCCACTTACATTCCTGAAAACCATCTCAGCTCCCCTTGGGAGTATACAGTACAGCCCCAGCTGCTGTAAAGCACACGAAGGCTAATCAAGCACACAAAGCCATCTCTACCCTCACAGGTACCCATTTACCCCTGGGTTAAGAGGAGCAATATGTGACAAAGTGCCTTGCCCAAGGACGTAAGCACCACTAGGGACTAGTCCATGGCTGGATTCGAACCCACAATCTGTAGATTGACCACGAGATATTGAGTATGACACGCCAGACCACTAGACCACAGCACCCCACAAGATTTACACATCCGCAAACTTTGTTTTAATTCCTGTATTTTCCTACATTCCCATCATTTTTTTTCTTTTTTCAGGAGCATAAACGACTTATGAAGATCGGAGAGAAGACAGATCTAATCACCAGTTACCCCTGAGGACATCTCATCAGTAGAGGATCGAAGAATTCTTCTTCCCAAAGTTTGTTGCCATTTGTCAGCAGACTGATAGACCTTCGACCTGGCTGAGATATTAAACGACCTGGCAATGGTGTCTACTAGTATGGATCATTCCAGGTTTGCTCTTAAGCCCCACCCACCTTAGCAACGCCACTTGTTTTACATACTGTATGTAACCGAGTTTGACCGAGGTAATGGACAACAACGACTGTTAACAACTGTTGTTGAGCTTTCGCGTCCTCCAATTGGTCAATGCGCACAATTTGATTGACAGGCCGGAAGGGTCCATTCACATCAGGGTTTACCAGTTAACAGTTTACAATAATTGGACATTTAAACTTGACCACAAGATAGCTTCCTGAAATTTGTCCCTTGCGGCCTTGCCTGTGATAATTTTTTTGTTTTTTCCTTTTGAAACTTTTTGTGCATTTACATTATTTTTTAGTAATTGAAAGATAAACAAAGACAAATTTACTATAGTCGCTGGTTCGAATCCCGCTCCATTGTCCAGTCAATTTTTCTTTGTTCACTTTAAACAAAATTTACTGGAGAGGGATTCGAACCCGCGACCCACAGAATACTGTACCGGTTGTTTACCAACTGAGCTATCAGCCAATTTGATGATAACATTTTTTTTTTCTGTCCTCGAGTTAAAGTCATACCTCCATTGTTTCATTATATTTTAAATCCGTCCAATTTTTTTTTAAAACAGCAAAAGAAGAACAATATTTAATGCAGTATTCTCTGAAATCGGTTTCTTATAGCATTGAAAAAATATGCTCCTGTAAATGTCCCGCCCAAAAAGATTCCAGAAAATTTTTCAGAATAAATTAAGGAGAAAAGAATGGAATTTTTATAGGCTGTGGTTCCACTGACACTAAACAATTTCCACACAATAGTATAAGCAGGAATAATCTCAACAATTACATGTATTATTTCTTGCACATTGTCGTCTTCTTTATATTTGTAAATAACCAAACTATATATTTGTAAAAATTAATTAATTCAGTATTAACTATCATGCTGATTTGATTATGGAATGTACATATATTTACCAATCCATGGTTTGTACTAATTAAGTTTTTGTGTGATTTTAAGTATGTATAACTGATGCATTGTAATTCTGCAGTCGAGAGAGATATATCAAACTCTTTTGAAAGCAGGAATTTTTAATAATTCCAATCGCGTATAGACATTTATGTGAATTGAAAACTAAATAAAGTGTGTGACAAATTTCGTTAATATAACTTGTGTCCAATATGCATTTACTAGTATTTTGCTAACACGTTATATTTAGTTAAAGGTGATATCATACTTTGTTTTTTGTCAAAGAAATGCAGATTCATTTGGCAACATACAGTAAAAGTTATCTGTGAAAAATTCAGTCCCATACGGTGCCCACTTTTTAAGAAAACAGTGAAAAACAGCCACAATGTTTCTTAAGTCTTTTCTCTTTTATTTTTTATCTTTTAAAAGATCGTTGTTTTACTAATTTCTGGATAAATAGGGCCTACACCATTTCAGACGGAAAAAAATGTTAACGGTATGTTTCTACCACCACCATCTTCATACCCTGTAAGTTATATGTAAATCTGTGAACATTTCTGTTTTGGTTTCTTACCAAAGTATGATACTACTTTTAATCAGTCCAACAAGTATATAGTCCAAGTATAAATGGTGGACTTCGCGGTCACAATTAAGCATGGTGACCGTCGTTAAATATATTTCGCCAGTTTTATCTCTCTGTTGACCTCCAAAATTAAGTCATTACATTGAGTACACATTCGATACAAACTTTGACCTGTATATTATATACACCGTGTGACCCTGCAAAGACAAAAACGGCATATGCTGTTATATGCACAATTGTATTGCACATAACCAGCCAGCTTTTTGGTGGAAAGAGACAAATTAAACACAAAGAAAACACAACGATCGCGGCGCATCAACATTTATTTGTAGGCGGCTTAATTGTTTTCACATTGACAGCCCCTGGACTTTGAAAAGTCTAATTGGCGGGAAAGGGTCCAAGTTCCTTTCGACATTATCACAATACATGTAGTTCCCAATATCATGCCTTTGTCAGAATAAGATAAAAATAGAAACAGGTGATAATCAGTTCAGGCGCGGTTCTAGATTAAAAATTTGGGGGGGGGGGGGGGAGTAGAAGAGCCATTATTTTTTGGGGGGGCTAGAAGACCCAATATTTTGGGTTCTTCTAACACTCGCTTCTGCTATGTCTTATTAGGGGTCGAAAAACATGCACATTATAGCCCACACAACGCGTAGTTTATGTAATTGGCGCTTAATAACTGAAAAAATCCATTATTTTCAAGAATTTTTTTTTTCACTTGCATTTTTTGGGGGGGGGGGGGGGGGCTAGACAAAGCCCCCCCCCCCCCCCCCCCCCCCGTAGAACCGCGCCTGAATCAGTTGCAGTTTTAGAAGCGTTTCAAAAGAGCTTTGAAATGAGAAATTGCACAAAACATGCAAACTTCGATCCTCAATCAATTTGACATCGTAAAACATGGAGACAAAACACTTTTTTTGCGGATGAAACAAAGTAGGGTATATAACAAAAAAGAAAGAAATCAGGCCGATGATTATATTTATATGCCTATAGAAAAAATGGTCCTTGGAGAAAACGTCATGAGATTATAGCACCTTTGTGATATGGGTCCCCGTGCCCCCAAGCACAGTGAACAGGAAAGAATTATAACAAAGTACGTTTATAAGCAGGTGCACCTAGATCATTTTTTTCAAAAAGCCTTTGTATTGAGAAAAAAATAATATTAAATCGAGATCAACTTTGTTTGCTTTAACAATACATGTGTATATTATTATATACAGGTCACCCGTTCAAATTCCAAACCAGATAAACAGTGTATTAGTGCATGCGTGTCTCTGCTAGGTAGGCCCAATATAGTTTGGCCTTCTTTTCCAAGGTTTAACTTCAAAAAGCGAGAACTTAAATTTTCAACGGCGTTTCACTTGGCTTTTACTACCGTACCGTATATACTGATCAACCATGGTTCAACACGTAGTGCTTATTACCGGGTGCTCCACGGGCATAGGGCTGGCTACTGCTGTTCGTCTGGCAAAAGAGCCCCAGAACAAGTACAAGGTAACTATAGTCCTAGCTAGGTCTTTCGCAGGATTTTGATTTAAAAAGGTAACTTAATTCATACTTAGGTTTTTGCCAAAGCCACTGGGCAAAACATCAAGAAAGATACAGTAACAGTCATCTGTGGAATTTCCAGTTCCATACGGTGCCCAATTTTTGAAAAACTTCAATGAAAAATGCTCACGGTATTTTCAAATAAGTCACAGGAGTTTTGATCTTCATGAGATCAAACCCGTTTTTGAACTTTGGTTTGAATTATGAATAAATATAATATCATGTATTAAACGGTTATATGTTTTTACCATCACTATCATTTTAATTTACCCAATAGGTTATGGGTAAAATTGTGAATATTTCTGTTTCGGTATGCTACCAAAGTATGATAGTACTTTTAACGGATTTTTTGTTTTGTTTCGTAACAAAACCGAATGTGTACGGGAGAATATAGATCTATACCCAAACGGCGAATTGATTCATTTGCTTTCTACTGTCAAGGTATACGCGACCATGCGAAATCTTGACAAGAAGGGTAGGCTCGAGGAGGCAGCCGGAGACGCCCTAGACAAGACGCTATTTATCCGGCGACTCGACGTTACCAAGGATGACACCATCACTGGATTGGTTGAAGACATCGTGCGCGAAGATGGCAAAATCGACGTCCTGGGTAAGGTGCAAAACATATACCAGTGTGCCCCTCTGAAACAGATGTAGATTTATATTGGAAATAACTCCAGGGACTCACAAAGTAAATATACTAGAGTCATAAATAGGCTCATAGGCTAGGCTAAGTTGTTGCAATTGTTTTGGCTTCAGCAATCCGACCGTGCTGCGATGGAGTCAGACCATTGCACGATACTAACAGAAAACCGTGCAATGGTCGACTATTGCACGTTTGGTCATTCTGTCAACGGTGCAGCTGTCGATCTACCTATACTCTCTACACTGCATGTTTGGCAATTACACGATTAATACGGTTTGGCCTGCTTCAAACGTTGAACTTCTGCCGTGTCTCTAATTCAATACATTGCAATCGACATAAAAGCAACAGAAGTTCGGCAGTTGCTTCAAACGCCGGTTCTGCTAACCCTAATGCAAATTTCAACATGGCGGACCAAGAGAGAGTTATCATATTGCGATATATTCTTAATTGCGAAAAGGCAGCACTCTCTCCTGCAACGGCTGTCGGGAGCGGGAATGAGCAGTTTAAAACGGTACCGACTTGGGACGTTTCAATTGAATTAGACACGGACAAAAATTTACGTTTGAAGCCGTGCTGCTCTTCTGTCGTTTAAAAGCGGCAAAGCCTGTCGAACTTTCGACAGTGAGCATACAGTTACTAAACGTCGAACTTCTGCCGTGTCTTATTCAAAAATCTTCATGTAAACCGAATGCTAGAAACATACTATAGGGCTAAATGTAATGACTGACAAACTTAACTTGTTATTATTTTTTATTTGTTTTAGGTCGCATTGAATAATCCTGTGTAAAGCATCATGTTTTACTCTCTTATTTTCCCCAGTAAACAATGCCGGTATGTTCGGATTGGATGGTCTTGCTCACCAGTCGCTGGAGTGGTGTCAGTCGGTCATGGATACCAACTTCTGGGGCGTGATGAGGGCTACCCGGGCGGTACTGCCAACCATGCAGGAACACAAATCTGGTAGAATCATCAACATCAGCAGTAATGTGGCAGTTAATGGTAAACGATGGGCCATTTTAACTCTGTGCTTAGTGCCCACTCGTGCGGATATAGTGCGCCACTATTAGTTTGCAACGCGTTGGCCAATCACAATGCGCGGAATTAATTTTGTCGACAAACTGCGCACGTGGAAAGATGCGCAGTTTGTCGACAAATTGGCCACGCATCGCGTTGCAAGCTCAGGGTTGCGTTCTATTCTATTCTATGTCTTTTCGAAAGTTTTAAGAATTTCAGAATGACAGTCAAACTGTTAGGCCTATACATGTACTTATTGTTGACAGTTTATCTTTTCAAATATCATTTCTACAACATGCAGCTATGCCATTCCTCACCACGTATTCGGCCTCAAAGTTTGCTGTGGAAGGGTACACCGAGGCTATAGCACCAGTTCTACGGGACGGATACGGCATAAGGTATAAAGTTATAACTACTCTGCAGTTCTAGCCTTTGATAAAGATCCTGTTGGGGTCGCAAACGCGTCAGGCCCTCATTAACTCCAAGTACTTTGCAGTACTAGAAGATTTAACATTGAGCATTGAGCCTGGTAATTATGTAGGCAACTATCAAGAGTGTAATCGTATACCGATAGACGCGGTTCACACCAGTGATCTTATAATTGAACAAAAATCAAGCATTACTTCGAAGACAAGCCACTGTTCTAAAACAGAAGAAGAATAAGGGAAGGTTTAAAGTGAATTCAAGCTTGTTGCTGTTGTTGCTGCTGTTGCTGCTGTTGCTGTTGCTGCTGCTGTTTCTGCTGTTGCTGCCGGTTGTTGCTGTTGTTGTTGTTTTTGTTGTTGTTGTTGTTGTTGCTCTTGTTGCTCTTGTTGCTGCTGTTGCTGCCGGTTAGTTGTTGCTGTTGTTGTTGTTGTTGTTGCTGCTGTTGCTGCTGTTGCTGTTGTTTTCTGCTGCTGCCAGTTTTTGCTGTCGTGTACAACCTGGAGATTTTCGTAGCGTGAGAAGGCGTGACGCCACGCGATGACCCCCACTAATGCTCCCTCCAATTTGGTTCCATGCAGGGTAAGTTTGCTCCAGCCCAGCGGCGTGGCCACCGACCTCATTGCAAACTTCTACAGCGTCTCTTACGCCGAACAGGCCAAGCACCTTGACGACATCGGGAAAGACATGTACGTGGGGATGATGAAAGGGCTAGAGGCAGCCGTGGCCAAGTCCGGCCCTCTGCAGTCCTCCGAAGACATAGCTCAGCAAGTACAAGAGGTGATCGAGTGTGAGAACCCGCATCTACGGTACCAGGCTAACGAAGGAGTCAGAAAGCTAGCTGGGTGGAAGTGGACGGACCCCACTGGCGATAGCTACCTTCCGTCTCTGAAATTTAACGATTGATAATTTAATGTTTGTTAATATTTAGCTATGAGCACAATTTGAAATTCATACAACCGAGCAGAATGCAGGCCAATATAGACCAACAAATATATGTTTGATAGTGAGTGGTTTAAAAAAAATATCCCCGATGAATGTGATATCAGGGGCACATTTCATGGAGCTGCTTAAGCACCAAAAACCTTGGTAAATAAAATCAGTATGGCAAAACTCCTTATGAATGTTATGCCCAGCAAACAGTGGCCAAATACAACTCAAAAGCAGCACTACATCACATTAAGTTTTTGGTTGGTAATCCTATTTGAACAAGGAAGTTTGTTCATAATTAATTAAGCAGCTCTATGGACTTGGGCCCCAAGATGGTTCCGTTTTAATTAGTTGAAAGGACAACTGCAACGAACTCTGGAACATTGTGCGCACTGTGGGAGTTTGAGAGAATAAAATTGTACACCCAGCTCTAGTTCTCAATAATTATTTTCTTTTTCATGACATAAAAAACAACACAATACCACGAGGAAGTAGTAATTACTGGGAAACTTTGGTTATAATTATGTGCAGCCAATTTTAGGGGTTGAATATTGTAGCGGCAGGTGCAAAGTGCGCCCTCTAGGACAAAAAGTGCCCCAAACTCCAAGTTATTACTACACAAACTTAGTAACAACACAGGCGCATAGTAAAGGACGAAGTTTAAAAATCGCATTATTGTGCAGAGTGAATCACGGTTCATCATTATTTGGAACAATCACTCCAATTTGTGGAAAGTGAATGTTTAGTAACTCTTTTATCAGGTGTCAAGAAAGAACCTCCTTTTGAGGAAATTAATTTGAAAATTAATAAAATAATCATAGTAAAAGTGTTGAGGCTTTGCATGGTGATAATAGGTATGTGGATCGGTTTGCGGAAACACCATGTAATAATCGTTCGTACTTTTGCACTTCTATATCGTTCGCAATTGCGCATGCGAGAAGTGCGAAAGTACGAACAATTATTACATGGTGTTTTCGCAAACCGATCCACATAGTAAAAGTTGTGCGAACAAGTAAAATTGATTGTCTTTCTACATTCCAAGGTTGCTATTTGTTTATTATTCTGTTGGTACTTCAGATATTTTGTCGGTATTAAATGACATTCAACCTCGAAATATTGGGGGGCGGGATAATTCACGCCATTGGGGGGGGGGGGGGGGGGGGGGTTATATCCCACCCCAATTTCCCCCGGGACCGACACCCATGGCTTCCGGCCAATGGAAGATGCTCTTGCTGCCCGATTGTCCTAAAATCGGTCGAAGCGCAGTGGACGGAAGTCTAGTCAAACTATAGTGAGCGACAACCAACATCATGAACTTATTCAAAATGGTTCTTCACGTAACTTTTTAAAAATGTAGATAAAAATGGCATCACCAGTTTTCTTATTTTTTTAAGGGGCCAATTATCGTACGTTACAATTTTTATAATTGCGCAAGGTTCAATTTCCCTGGCAACAGCACAATCATCAAACAGGTGTGCTAGCTACCTGTACCCAATTGAAGGCTAGGGCTGTGACTCGGGCAGGGCTCCATCTAACACCTTCGTTTGTGAGTAACAGATATTAAATTGAGACTTTTCACTACGAATCCGAAGCAAATGCTTTAGTATGAATCAGAAAATAGAGCTTCAAATGAAAAAATAACCCACAAATTGTATTTTTTCAGCGTGAGTGAGACGAAGCCACAGCCTGAGCTGCGGTTTGGGGTTAAAAAACAAAAGGTACCGTTGAGGGCGTGAGCACCCCACGCACATGTGGTCGAATTACCGTATCCACCCACGTACATTACACACTGTGGATGCGTTCGTTTAACTTTTCCGGGTCGACACCACTCAACCTCGTCCTCATTCTCTCGCTTATTTTGTGCAGTATAAGTACGACCATCCCCAGTAAGGGCTGACCCGTGTTAGCTAAACGAATGCACCCAGTGTAGATACATTGCACCGCCCTATGTAGACGAGTCCTCTTCCACCACCTGCCGGCTCACGCAACGCCAGCTCTACGAAAACACCCAGCAAATCTCTCCCCAATTCCAAGCCTTTCGCCGCCGTTTCAAAGGTAAGTTTCACCCCTGGCACGACCACCGAAGCCCCCTCTGCGAGTCCGTACAACTGCCGGTTCAATGTTAGGGTTGTAAAGGGCGTGAATTTGGTCGTTTTTGTGAAGGGTAGGGGTATGAAGTTGGTGGCTGTTACACCATGGGGGTAGGGTGTCATGGGTGTGTATGCACGCCGTGTGGTCTGCACGCCCCAAGGCGATAATCGCTTGGACGGCTATATGCTCAATACACGGTCTATACGTGATTACCGGGAAAGGAGAGGCACCCACTTTCTAGGGCTAGAAAATGGGTCTTTTTTACAGGTTTTCCTCGCTAGGACAACACATCGTTTGTATATTTTAGGGCTGTTTGTCAGTCAAGTCCTGTGCTTCTTCTATGTTCCAGCATTCAGTAATGTAGGGCAAGATTTGTAATATTAACCGCACTGTATTACAAATTATGCAAAAACCTGATTCCACAATAGACCTTTTGTTTTAAAAACTGTGGACTAAATGCAAAGCTTCAATTTTACAACAAAGGGCAGAACATTTCTGGGGGAAAAATGCTAAAAGATGTTGAAAAAAGTGCAAATATATTTTTCAGAAACATCTTTCCAATCTATCAGTTTCCAATACGGCACCAACTTAATAAAAAGGAAAAGGAAAAGTTTTGAGTTATACAAGGGAAAAAGTCTGAGTCGTCAGCTTTTGTGTTAATTTTTCAATCCCAGATACCTACGTATAGGAAATTACTTTATTTTCAGATTCGTAAATTTTTCATGACACATTTTTTTTATGAACCGTTGGATAACATCTTTACTTTTCTTATTTACGTAAGTGAGTACTGATGGTTTCAAAAGTGTTATCATGGGAAACAGGTTTTAGGCAGACGAATAATTATGCTTGACAAATATTTTGCACTCTTGTGAAAAGTCTACCATTTGTTTGTACATTGTAGCTCATTATTTTCATAGAAATGATCCTCAACTAGTCACATTAATTAGCCCCCTCCCCAAAATAAAAAAGTTACTGGTACTATTTACCACAAAACATGGATTTTGGCTGCATTTTTTTTTAATGATTATTTGATATTTTTGATTGCGATCCGTGATTTCAGTACAGACGTCATTTGTACGTACCCTTTACTGTACTTTTATGCATGCTGGTATCGAAGGTGAGCTGGCATAAGTGCAGTATCTCTGGTCAAAGGTTATTATATGCCGGCATTATATCATGCATGTTCCCCACCTTGATTGGCCGACCTTTGGAGCCCAAGAACGGGTCCAGCCCACTTTTTTTAGGAGTGTTTTGTTTGTGTTTCATGTAGTTAATGTAGGTCAAACTGTTTGGAACCAATACCTTGAGCTACTGTGGGGCACCTTTTTTCCGGATGATTAATTACTTTGCTTTGAAGAAGTGAAGAGCTGTTTTAAAAATCTTAGAATTTATGCGCATTTTTCATTCAAGCTCGTGATTTTGGTTTTAAAGGGAGATGACTTTCATCTGCTACAAATGTGTACATGTAAATCCTTCCCTTACCATTTACCATGCGAACGTACCAGTAAGATTTGCCAAGTGTCAGTTAACAATTGATTTTGCATGCACACGTATGTAAATGGGGTATTAAAAGCCTTACTGACACAATATCAATGTTTTGCCATAGCTGCATCGGAATGATATTTTAAAAGTTGACAAGTTCCGAAAAAGATCAGGGGTAGACTTGAGTTTCCAAGTCAATATTTTACAGCTTCTGCTGTTTTTTATTTTTGTATTCAATAATTATCTGGAATAACCTACTTCCACTGCAACGACTTTAATTTAGAGGTAATATCATACTTTGGTTTTTGTCAAAGAAATGCAGATGAGCAACAATATCAAAGAAGATACAGTAACAGTCATCTGTAAAATGTTCAGTCCCATACGGTGCCCACTTTTTTAGAAAACAGTGAAAAACGCCCACAGTAATATTTCTTAAGTCTTTGCACCATTTTTTTTATCTTTAAAAGATCAAAATTGTTTTTTATCATTGGTTTGACTTTTTTCTGTATAAATACAGCATTTCAGGCAAGAAATTGTAACTGTATGTTTCTACCATCACCATCTTTATACCCTTTAAGTGATAGGTAAATCTGTGAAAATGTCTGTTTGGGTATGCTACCAATCCTGTAGGACTGTACCTTTAAGGGTGTAATTTCATTTTTAGACGGTTTCCTTTTGTAAAAGGTCAGAAATGTCGCCAATCTGTTTCTTCTTTTTTAAAATCTGTGTATGATACACGTGTCTGAGTCATATTTTGATCAATTTAGAACCCAGCCCTGCGGCCTTAGCAGTTTGTCGTACACGCCTATCTACGTACACAGTAGAGATTACGTGTATACATATGTTTGGTATTCACTATGCAATTACTGTGCAGTTAGTCACTCTAACTGGATTTTTCTAATTTGTACATCTGCTACACATGTACATTTGCCATTGCATATTCGTGAAACCACACCAAACCTTGACATTTTTAAATATATATACATAGATCTCCTTTTCCTTGACCCTTCGACTTTATTTTTGAATAATAATAATAATAATATTGATCAAAATTATTAAAATGGAAAAAAAATAACTGATAATAGAACAAACTCTGTCCCAAGATTGAACTCGTACATCAAAATGGCATTTTTTTTTGTAAAGGTGTTGCCGCGTGTTTTGACGGTCGACCTTGAATAATGTTGATTTATTATGAGTTGATAAGCCTCGCTCATGATTAAATAGGCAACAACTCGCTGGGACGCTAATAATGGATACAGCGGGCACCGGATCTTGGTAACAAAAAACTGAATACAAATCTTGTTTGGGATAATTTACGATTGTCCCTTGATAATTTTTTTTTGAATGCACTGGCCTGGGGTCAGTTTCATAGAGCTGCTTATAAGCACCAAAATTTGCTTTTAAAGCACCAAAAACCTTGGTGTACATGTCAATAAAATCAGTATGCCAGCCAAAAATCCCCTTGTGAATGTTATGCTCAGCAAACAATGGCCAAATACAAGTCAGAAGCCGTATAAACATCACATGAAAATTTGGTTGGGAATCCTGTTTGATCAAGGAAGACTTTTCAATCTTAAGCAATTTTTGTGCTTATTTTCAGCAGCTCTATGAAATTGGCTCCTGGCTGTTCAATTTTGTTGAAATTTCCTGTTTGGACCCTCTCAACCCGGGTCAAAATTTTAGTAAAATTGGCCCCAGAGCCCGAGCCTGAGCATCCATTTTGAAAAGACCCTTTGATTGCTTGTAAGTCCCAGCCCAAATGGTTAAAGCCTTTCCCACACTTGTATACATCTGCATGTTATGTAGTCTACATTACATTATGTATGTATGTTGCAATATAAGAAACCATTGATCATTTTGCATCGGTTGTTGTATTTATAACCCAGTTTTTTTTTTGTCAGAATCTCTCAATTCCATAAAAAATACGTGCACATGTCTGGGCACTCCAGTTGCTAACATCTAAAACACAATTTCAGCTGAACGCTTGAAAATGTTAATTTTCTTGCTATACCCTGTTCATTTTCATAATGAATTTCTTTTTTTTTTTTCTGGAATGAGTTTAATACAGTGCATGTTGGAATCACTCTAGCGTGCCAAGCGGAAACAGAGGCCATCTTGGGTTTCCCAACTGAATGATGAATTTACCATGTGTCCTTCTTTTTTTTTAGGTCAGTCGAAACAGCTATAGTCCAGCCCCCCTCCCACCGTCCCTTCTGTGATCGTCCCTTCTCAGTCACGCATGTCTGATCTGATCAATTTTAATATTCTGGGTTTTTTATTAAGTTTCAGTCTTGTCAGGTTTTTATTATTATTTTTTTTCTTACCGCGATGCTTTGTGGGCCTTTGAACGAAGATAGCACGTACGTAGACATACACGTAGACCTTAATTGTTTGGCTCTGTACGAGAGTGAATTTCTAATATATCACTCGGTGAATAATAATAATACAACCATCCTCCAACTCTCTGATTTGTTTCTTTCCAAATTCCTCCTCATTTGAACAACTGCGGTATTTGTCGTCATTTTAACGGTCTTACAGCACTTTTAAGAATTTAGAATGAATATGCTCAAACGTGATGATTACAAATATGTTTTTAATTATCTATGCTGGATATTCACATAATGCCCTTTGGGATTCAGGGTCTCAAGCACCTATTTATTTTTGGTCTCTTTTTCCCCCTATTTCTACACTCTTTGGGGTCAGATATGAGCTATTTAAGTTTGTCTGCTTGGCTTGGATTGAAAAAAAGGTTTGACTCAAAAGCAAAAGCCCAAAATGTAAATTTGTAAATGAAAAGTACATGTACTACTAATCTTGAATTTGGTTCTGAAAAGGGCAAGGCCACTTTTCCATTGCAAGGGGCACTTCCATTGGAAAATCAAAATGTCTATGGAAACATTTGAAGGGGCACCAAGGCCAAGAACCAGGGCAACAAAAGCCGCATGTGGCCTCCGTTAAATTCAAGGCTTGCTAAACCTCCAAATATGTAGAAAGACAATTAGCAAGAATGACAACTGGAATAGGGCCTCACAAATGCTCTAAATGCACTTTTATGTCCTATTCCATCTTAATCAGACATATTGATGTTTAGTTATTTCTGCAGCAGACCAAAATGTGAACTTTAAACGAAAAGTAAAAACCTCTAAATACACATCATTTTGTGGAAAGATATTTGCAGAAAGATATTTGCTAGGATGAAAACTGAGATCATCATGGAGTCGCTCACCTCATGAATATGTAAATGCACCATCCTATACAATCCCACCGGAATCAGGCTCAGAAAATTGCAGCATTTGTATGCACTCTTGTATCTTGTGAAGTCATTATCTGTCCATTTCCTTTAAATTCTTTTTTCCAAGGCATGTGTATGAATATGTAATTGCTTTACCAGTATCTGAATTCCACGGGCTGTAGAATACCATTATGCATATAAGAAAGAAAGGTTTGCGCGGAGACACCATGTAGAAACTCTTTTCAAGAAGTGTGGTTCTGAAAAAGAACCGGTGAGAATTGTTGTCTCGACGTTCTGGCCAGTGTACTCTGGTCGTCCTCAGGAAAGAGTGCGAGACTACTTCTCACCGGTTCTTTTCAGAACCACACTTCGAGAAAAAATGTATTACATGGTGTCTCCATAAACCTTCCTTTCTGACGTTACTTTCACCATGCAAAGCTTCAAATCCTAATAATATGCCAAAAGAATTTTTCACTTTCCCCTCCCCGCTGTCATTTTTTTTTTCAGGAGAGAAATTGGCATCTTTTGTGTGGGAGGTTCATTTTTTTTTTACGTGCCCCACTAAATAGGCCTACAACTTTAATTTGGTACTGCTGTACCAGTCTATTGTCCATGTTGTGCCAGCTATGGCTGACTTGTAGTATAAAGCCCCGTCTCGGCTGGACGACTTTCAATGAAATTTGTGAAATTCAGGGATAGGCCGGCTGAAATTGTTGGATGTTGTTTTTTTTTCTGGATGGAATGCGCGACTGTCGCAAGTTCGTGTGTGTATAGTGCGTTATGTGAGGTCGTGATTTAATTCAGCATCCTGTATTCTTTGGGAGGCTTACATGGATGGTACTTCCTGTGAATATGTAGCTGTCCTTTTTAGGGCAAAACATTGTTTTCGCTGGCATGTGTGTATGTAATGCATTCATGTCCTGCCATTATGTTCAGTGTGGTTTGTCATCGTACTCGAAACATAATGTCGAAGTCTGGGGTGGGCGTGGCATAATATGTAGAAATATGTAAAGTGGTTTTCATTTGACACATGTACTAGTGAAAATGACTGGGCACACGTTCACTGTACATTCACTGCACAGTTTATACTTCAAACATTAATCGTAATATGTGACATGTGACATACACTGAGGTACATGTATACGTGTGTGTATGTACGGTAAATGGCATACATGTATGCATTGTATGCCATGTACTACTAAAATGAACATGAACATGTAGACTACATGTATACCTAGTGTATACACGCAAAGACTGGTCATTTATAATTATGACATGTAGGCCTAAAATGTACAGGTGGGTATTGTACATGTACATTTACCGTAATTTTCGGAATATAGCCCGCGGCTAATGTGTTGATTCTCACGCTGAAAAATGTCTCTGCGGCTTATATTAAGGGCGGCTAATGTGACAACATCTGAAGAATAAAATCAACTACACTATAAATGTACGTACACGTGCATGATTGTGTATGAAATGTTGAAAGCTTGAGCGGTCAGCCAGCGGACTGTACACGCAAGTAAGTATTGTTAACGCCGCACAAATCGTGTGGTGCGTCTGTTCGTTTTTGTGTTTCTGTTCTCGTTGTGTTATCCATGCATATTCGTTCGTTTTTGTGTTATCCATGTACGTTACGCTCATGCGATGCTGAGCAACCTGCACGCACGCACGCATGCACGTGACTAGGACTTGACTACACGGGTCCACAGTTGCCTACAATATTACACGCACTACCCGTGGATACCGGTAATCTCTGTCGAGGCTGGCTCATGTGCGTTACGTGCAGACATAAAGTTTTCGTTTTCTTCTATGGGATCGTCGATTTTTGTAAGGATTTTCAAGATGTTTCATAAAAACAGAATTTACTGGCTGATTAGCAATAACAGTTGTTGACATAGATGAGCTTCAACTTAAGAGTCTATTGAGAGTCTGAATTAATGCATTCACGCACACATATCACAAGTCGGCACATCAAAATAAAGCGATCAATCCGCAGGTGGGTACTTCACTACATACGCCGATGAAACTGATCTGGTTTTTTTGTTTTGGCTGAACCCCGATAAAACCATGGCTTGTAAGGGAGAGCAGTGCCATGGTGGTAAAAAAAACCGGTTTAATAAATAATTGAACTATCCCACAGAAATCATGTGACGCCAAAAATAATAATATTAATAATCGGAAGCGTAAAGAATAATATTCCCCTTTTTTAAATATAATATTATAGCGCCCTCTCTTGACTTATTATAACAAATTAAAACCGGAAGCGAAGTCGCTCGGCACGATTTGTGCGAGTGACATACTTACGGACGTCCGTGATTCTTCACAACAGTTGATGCCGTCTACTTCCGATTCAGGTCGTCAATTAACTCTTGAAGCAGTATCATTTATTTATTCATTCATCATCATCATATACATGTACATTATTTAATGACATATACCAACATAAAATCATGCATGTTCGCTTTGCTTGAGATTTTATAATTGAAGAGAAACAAACAGTCCTTTTCAGGACTACCAAAAACACAAAAGAGAAAATATTGTATGTCTGCTGGCCCCATAAAATTATTAATCATATTATCGCTTCTGTGCAAATTAATAAATACCGCTGGTTAAAGTTTATCTCAGTGTCGCTGGCTCGGATCGCGCGTTAATCACGCTTTGTAAATAGCATGTGTACTGGAACCATAAATTTTACCGTACGTCCACAATGAAAACATACACGTGCATGCCTGACATTGTCGGCAAAAAAATAATGCGGCAGGCAATACGCACCAATTAATAGTGGTCCCCGTTTTTGCCCGTAAGTAAAAACTGATTTCCCCATATAAACATCAAAATAATGTGTTGTCATTAAGAATTCGTGAACACTTTACCGGCGTCTTTGCTGACTGATTATGCACTTGTATGTGCCACAACCAGCACTAGGCACAATAATACTGGCTATAATGTGATTACTGTACATCGTCCGTGTCCACGCGGGTGCGGCTTATAAACCATGGCGGCTTATACAGTAACTTTAAATCTTAATTTCCTGATTTTTGGGTGCTGCGGCTTATAACCCACGCGGCCTATATTCCGAAAATTACGGTACAGTGTATTATATACACTATACATATACATCAGGCATAACAGGTGTACTGTACATGTATACACACCCATTCCCATGCGCTCAGTAAATTTGCATTTATTGCTGTGTCATACAATGATACATATATAGGCCTATAAGTACAATTTTTATCAGGGTTCAGATTTTTATCCGATCCCTGTAAAAATCAGTCCGCAAACAAGGCACACAAACGGCACATTCCTGTACATAGCCTAATGTATGCGTGCAGTTGAATCGCAATATGTTATTATCTAGTTCTTGCCGACAATTAAATTGAATCAAATTTGAATTGGTGCTGTGTGGGGAGCTGTATTCTGTCTATGCGTTGTCTCGTTGATTATTAGAGCTGTGGAATATTAATGGAGAGGAGTGTGCAATATTTCTGTCTAGATATCTGCCGATCGGATTGTCGCTCTTGAGGTCAGCTTGTTGGGAGTTCAGGGGCTTTCTCAAATCTCGGTTCCGGCTCCGGCTTCGTCCCAGTTTTCATACGCTGAAAATATAGGTTGTGGTTTGCCATTGAAGCTAAAGCTCTGTTTTCCTTTTCAAACCAGAGAATCTACTTCCTAACTGTAGCAAAAAGCCTCTATTTTGGTTTTTGTAATTTTAAAATCATTTCATGAAATGGAGGCAGAGGCAGAGCCTGAGCCGGAGCCGAGCTTTGAGAAAGGCCCCATGTCCATTTGATTTCCCATATTATTACCTCTATTCTTAATACAGAATCCACTTAGCCCTAGCTGATGTATCGAGTCATACTTATACGTGATTAAGTCAAGTTACATTTAGCCTGTGACAAAATGGCTTCAATTTTGACATTGCAGTTATTACTTCAGTGTAATTGCATTGTAAGCCATTTTACTCCTTCCGCTGGTACATGTATGTAATTGGCTTAGCCAATACTTGGCATGCTTGGTGTAAATACGTTACCAGTATTTGCATATTCCAGGCATGCATCCACAACACAGAATACTTTAAATTATTTATGCATTGAGTGGTGTGACCAAACAACCATTTTGCACAGCCAGTTTCTAATATTGTGGTTTTGATGCGAAATTAGTTGCTAGGACTAGGAAACAGGTTGGGCTTCCTTCCTATCAGGCCATGAAGCGAAACCAAAAAGAAACTTTTTATTTTTTAACCTTTTTAGGAAAAGGATCGAGACAGCCTCGAGTTTGCCAAAGGAAACCTGCCAGGGTTTTTTAGTGGGCAAACATAATATCATTTCAGGAAAAAACACATCCGATACTGTGACGCTAAATAAATCAAAGAAATCTGTATTCATCATTATTATTAGCCGTTTAACTTTTCATTTAGATACTTTGGTTTGTTCTTTGCGTTAGTTTTGTTTTTAAGTTAATTCAGAATCTGTTGTGGCATCTTTAGTTGCCAGTTAACATTTTCTATGTAAGTTCAGTATTTGTCCTTATAGTTTCAAGATATTCCTGGCAAAAACCTGTTCTTTATTCAAATACTATTAATCATCAAATAACCACAAGGGAAAATGACTGAATTTTAAGTCAGAGAAAAGTGAACAAAAAATATTGACCGGAGCAGGATGGGATTCGAACCAGCGACCTCCGGAATACCGTACTGGCGCTCTTACCAGCTGAACTTTTTAAATACTTAAATTCTTAAACTGAACTTTACAGAATACTCCCCTTGAAATACTCTTAAAGGGGATTTTCCTGATATCACGAGGTATTAGCTAAGAGTATTAAAGCTATCCTTTTATATTTTCTCAAAACAAATTTGACAAATAGCAGTTAACATTAATATTAAAACAGTTTTAAGGAAAGGCTAGCCAAGCTATTTAATCAGCCAGTGAGAAGAAAAGTTCATTTTGGGTGTGATAAGATTTTGTCCAGCTTTAATTTAAATAGCACAATCATTCAATTGTTTAAAACAAAAATTAATAACAGGCTTGATTGTCAATACTGAAATTATTGAACCGGGAACTTCCCTGCTACTGTTTGTACACGTACACGTACACATAAGCCTGACCTTAGTCAGTGGTCATTTCCTTGACCGTTGCTGACCGTCTGTGAATGAACGATTCAGGTCAAGGAATGGCCGGATCAGGCCACATGCCGCAGATGAAATTGGACTTCCGGGTTTAGCCCCTCGTTTCATGTTGAAAAACAACACAGGAAGTCCTTGTACAATGTACGTATGTAGTTCTCTTCTTGGCCTTTTGGCTAAGTATGCATACAATGCGTGCCGTCTGGATTTAGAAATTAACTCATTTCCTTCTTGCTGCTCTGGGATTTCTTGTTGAAGTGGCAAAGGTCGCTGTTTGAAGTGAACTGTCCCGCCCACCACAACCTTGTATAAACCCCTCCCACTCCTGTGGACCAAAACAAAAATAGAGAAAAAGAAAATAGAACAGGGCGGAAATCAAGAAAACCAAAAATAGACAGATGGACAGATAGACTAACAAATGCAGAAATCATCCATTTTATCATATTTATAGTGATTATTAATAATAATTGGTCATCAAGGGAGCAAAGTTCTTAACACCTCCAAACAAAAAAGAGACAAACTAAACAAAATATAATTTGCTTAATGTTAGGAGGGCCTGACACGCTTCGATCGTAACAGGATCTTTCTCAAAGGCAAACAGTTCGTCTTTGAGAAAGATCCTGCTAGGATCAACGCGTCATGCCCTCCTAACTTTAAGCATTTGATATATTTCAGGTCATTCTGGCTGATGAGCAGTTTGCAGCAGTTTATTACTTGTATCAAAATGTAATTTATTGGAAAATGAACGGAGAAAATTTGACTTTGTTCACTTTTCAATGGCTTTAAATTCAGTCAGGTTCCCTTGTGGTTATTTGATGATTAAAATATGATTGTCCATTTTATTAAATGTATTTTGACAATATTTTCACTGTTGGGTTTGATGAAATGCATTTTGAAAGTTTGTCGATGGGAAGGAATTGATCTCTTCTTAAAGGTAGTGTCATACTTAGGTTTTTATCAAAGAAATGCAGAAATATATGGGCAAAAATATCAAGACAGATACAGTAACAGCCATCTGTGAAAATTTCAGTCCCATACGGTGCCCACTTTTTGAGAAAACAGTGATAAACAGCCACAGTATTTCTTGGGTCTTTTCTCTTTTATTTTTGATCTTTTAAAAGATCAAAAAGATTTTCGGTTGTTGTTTAACAGCATTTCAGGCAGAACAATTTTAACGGTATGTTTCTACCACCATCATCTTCATACCCTGTAAGTTATACGTAAATCTGTGAAACATTTCTGTTTTGGTTTCTTACCAAAGTATAATACTACCCTTAAAAAGAAACAATTGATGACCAATTGTGGGCGAGGGCAAAACCTCAAGTGGAAAGTTTTGAGTATAATGGATTCCACTCTATTGAGTCATGGAGCTATATAGTCATGATAGTCATGATGTAGGCCCTACATGTATACACAGTTTTTGAGCCACTGTTGTCTGATGCCTTTTTAGTGCCTTGACCCAGCCTTGCAGGCAGTGAAAGGCGGTTCTCCCTTGACAGATTTTGGGCTGAGTATCTGTACATGTATACATATGGCAGCATTCCTGCCACTGCCTATCTGTGATGATTCTATTTGTCCTTTGCACAGTTTGCATTATATGCGCACAATCGTCCTGGATCCTTATGAAGGCCCATAGAGTAGCCACATAATACAGGTGTGTGTGAAATTGCATAGGAATATTATGCAATGAACCGTGAAAGGTACACATGGGGTTGTGTAGGCTTACCTGCACATGGAATTGTGTAGGCCTACCTGCACATGGAATTGTGTAGGCCTACCTGCACATGGAATTGTGTACCTGTGTGCCTGTACCTGCACATCAAACCAACTCATTGTAATGCATGCCAGCATGTAGGCCCTACCTTCTATACTGTACATGTAGGTATGAATCAGTATGTTTATTACATTGTACTCATATGGGCCTACTCATTATACCCAGTGGCCTACTGCAATGTACAGTATACATTTGCAGCCATATTCATACCATAAATCAATACATAAAGATACAAGCGAGATAATAGTGTGAACATGCAGTTAATTTGTATTGATACAGGTATATGCATAGGCCTATAGCCTTAGGCCTACACCACAACGCTTTAATAGGTGTAGGTCATTATTATACCAAAGTGTAGCTTGACTCATGGTGATCATGTCTGTATATTAAATATAATGCATTTATTAATGTATGTAGTCCCTTGTATCAATAATCCTGTCTTTAACCCTAACCCTCTACACTTAACCACACAAGACAAGTGCTGCTTACCACACAGTCTCCACAGTAAATTAGACTGCTTCTGACATGTCTGACTTTTGTCCCACTATACCGTTTGCTTATCCAGTTTTTCAAAAAGAAATTTTGGTTTACAAGTTGAAAAATTTGTATTTAGCAAGAGTTTTTCTCTGCTTACTTAAGCAGGTTTTTTTTCAACTTTTAAGCAACTTTGTGACTTTGGCTCCTGGTTTTTTGAGTTGCAGGTCATGAAAAGAAGTTGTTCAAACATTTTGAATGCCAGTAGGATTAGTTTCCCGTTTTTCACCAACCCCACTGTGATGTCCTTGTAGCATCAGGATGTAGGCCAGTGTAATATTCCTTACTCTGGCATGTTCTGTCCAAAGTGTGACTGAAATGCAAAGGAAATAGACTTGAACTGACCACAAGTTTAAAGTTACATGTATTTGTCCAACAGAAGTTAGATCTGTTTGTTGCATCTTGTGTATACTGTACACGGGAAGTTGAAAATATGCAGTTCATCACGTATGGAGTGTTTAATATATAACGGATGAATGTTGATGTACACATTTGTAGATTGTACACAGGTAATGTCACTTAAAGGTAATATCACACTTTGGTTTTTTTTTTCAAAAAAATGTAGATTCATAGGCAAAAATATCAATAAAGATATAGAAACAGTCATTTTATGATTTCAGTCATAGAGGGTGCCCACCTTTTGAGAAAACACTTAAAAAACGACCACAGTATTTCTTAAGTCTTTTCTCTTTTATTTTTGATCTTTTTAAAAAATCAAAAATAATCTTGGTCACTGGTTTTACTCTTTTCTGGATAAATACAGCACTTCAATATTAATGGTACGTTTCTACCATCATCATCTTTATAACCTTTAAGTTACAGGTAAATCTATGAAGATTTCTGTTTCGGTATGTTACCAAAGTATGATAATGTACTACCTTTAATGGTATCATAAGCTGGTGAAGTGACCCATGACAAGGATATGGCATGGAGTTTGCAGAGGTATCTATGAAATACAGTCCACTCTGCATTTAGTGTGCTGTTTGTGGTTCACCCTTTGGGCATGTTGGGTAGCAGTAAATTGTACGGCCTATGTCTTTTACATTCCCGAACTCCCTTTAGATGTCACCATATACCTGGTCTGCCCCTCCCCTACCCCTAGGTGAACTGTGGAAAGTTTACCTGAGATATGAAAGTCAATGCTTTGAAGGGGCCATTGACCACACCTCTAGGTTCTGACATGTGAACTGTACAGATTCCTCTCAAAACAAAGTCACTGATGTTTAGAGAGAATAATAGAGAAAGCTACCTTGAACACATTTAGTCCAGTGATCTACTAATTTTGTTTTCCCGTACACATTAAAATGCCCCACTTCACTGCATGCAAAGCATCATAAATCTTGTAACTTGTACATGTACTTTATAACAATTGCTATTCATAGCAACAATAATTTCTTTGTCACCTAAAGTTTCGAGGTAGGTCTATGTCCTGTTTTATTATTTTTTCTCATTTTTATTACCGGTTCATGAAAGTCTGATCCAGTTTTTATTTCCAATTTCCTGATTGATATAAAGATTTGGGTTCATTTTTAACCTGAAATCTGCACCATGATCTGAAGTACCCTTTGACATTGACTAATGCTTCACCAAAACCCACTGGACAGGACTGCCGATACAAGTATTGCATGTAAGGGGCCTACATGACAGTATTCATACTTAGGAAAAGATGAAAGTACTGTAGAAGATGTTCCTACTACCTGTTTATCAGGGGGCATGCCTTCGGGTAAAAGTCTGAGCTCCCTCTGACACATGGGGGAGGGGGGAGGTTAGTGGGAAGGTTAGTGGGAAGGAGGGCAAGTTCAGGAAATCAGACAGCGGTATACACACTAGCTGGATTTCCTGTCACCATGGCAACGACCGGCACCCGATGAGGTGAAATATAAACTCAGGTGAAGGTCAAGGGGCAGGGTTAGGTAGGGTACCGATGAGTGGGTACCGGTTGCAGGTGACGGTGGTCGGGGCAACCACTGTTTGGAAGGATATGTGTTTGTGTGCAGTTACGTTCAGTCACCGTGAAGGTTCACTGGTATGCCGTGTATGTCCCCTCATATATTGTGATTTATTTATGACCGTGCAGCTGACCACTGGGCACCGTAATTTAACTCTAGGTCAATTTTTTTTGGGGGACGGACGGTACTGATATCAAAACGTCAGTTTAAGGTAAGTTGCAAATTTTGTTGTCAGCTTTGTATTTACTTTTAGGAGCTAAGAATAAGAATTGAAAAGACAACAGCCTAACAGTAACAGTGCAACTGACCCATGTGAGTGTATTAGAATTAAAATGAAGTGTTGAGATAACACCATGAGGTAACACCATGAGACGTATCTCTTTTTTGAGTAGTGGATGGCTCTTAAAAGAGCTAGTTGACTTGATGTTCCAGCCAGTATGCCTATGCTGTGGCCATCTTCAGGAGATTCCTGTACCTGCGAGGTAGCATTACCTCAATGCACATTTCAGTTCTACCAGTTTGATTCATATTACAGCTTTAGGAACTGAGCTATCTGGCCCTATCTTGACAGTGTCCTAAAAAGTCAATTACACGTATCTTTGTTCTTTGTTCTAGTCTCTTTTTTTTCCAAGTGACTTTAAATTGGGAATTTGGACTTGAAGTTGCCAGTATATGACTGAAGTTATGCAAAAGTTTGACTTCAGTCCAAACTTTCAAAATTTCAAGTTTGAGATTGTATGTTTCATTTAGGCTGCACTAAGAATGAGATTATTATGTACAAAATATTGTCGTTGATGCATTATACACATGAAAACTTTGGTCATAACACAAGCGCGCATAAGTCCATATTTACTGAACATGTATTTTGTACATGTACAGTATACACATGTAGGCTTACATGTATTGAGCCATTGAATAATGCTAAGTGTGTGATATTTTGAAAGCAATATGCATTTAATGCTTTTGTCGGCCCTAAAACCATTTAATTGTGATTTCATACCAAAACTTCTAAAGCTGTGGTTTTGTGAATCAGTTCTCTATATAAGCCCACATTGTGTTTGTGCAGAGCAGCACACGCCCACTTTCTGCCTCAAATTTGACACACATCAATCAACTGATTTGCCTTGAATAGATTCGTACCAAGGTTGGAAACTGGGTGTTGCCATTGATCACATTAAGGCTCCATATGGGATAAGCACATGCTGAATGCACTGACTCACTGGGTTGAAAGTGGGCTACTGTTTTCAGTCACTCAACCCGGAGTAGGGTGTATGAGTAATATCCTAGTGGGTGTTGTGTGGGTGGCGTGATCTCTTGTGAGGTGAAAAGGGGAAGAAAAACAAATTATACCACGTCTTTGTGTGAACTTTACCACATTTACAGTTGTCATGAAAAGTTTGTATGTTTTTGTTTATCAAGAAAGTGTTTACCGTAGATAGAAGGTTTGTATCAGAAAGTGAACAATGTGTAGGTTATTGGTATACTTTTTATACCTGAAGTCTGAGATAACCTTACTCCTTAGTTACAAACAAAGCTGTGTTGTTTTAAACGGTTTGGTCTATTCAAATAGCCAACTGTCATATCCCACTTCTGACACCATGTCATATATTCTTAAGTGTATGATATGCACTCGAATTGGGTTCACTAACACCTTTATTTATTGTATCAGACTTAATAGTGGTTTGAACATGGAAATTTGTTGCAAGTGTCTCGTGTTTTTGGCATTCATAGGGTTAAATTGAATTTTATATGGATCACAGATCAAGCTCACATAATTTGAACGATATTGAATGATAACAATCCTGCAAGCATTGTAGTTCTGTCATTCTACATTTATTCTGATACAAGTGGTAGCTCTACAGTGTACTCATTTGTGGACATTGTCAAAAGTTGGCATGTTGCTTTAACTTCACAGTTTGAAATTCAGCTGGAATGATTGGACATTGAAAACTTTATTTGACTAAAATTCCATTAGGCCTACAATTTATCTGTTTGTAACATGTGTAAAGGAATTTGCAAACCGACCATCCAAAAGCTCTGGTTTTTGTTTTTAAATTAAACTTCCACTCCATGATTAATGTGTCTGTCGAAATTGTTTCAAGTTTATTTTTGACTGTCGTGAATTGGTTTTTGAAGACTGACCCTTTAAAAGCGTCATCGTCGAAATCAGTCACCGGCTATGTGGAATTTTAGATGCTGAAATCTGGTAAACGGTTTGGTCTATTCAAATATCCAACTGTCATATCCCACTTCTGACACCATGTCATATATTCTTAAGTGTACGATATGCACTCGAATAGGGTTCACTAACTCTTTTATTTATTGTATCATCTGGTTCTAACTTCTACATCGTGTTGTATAAACTCTCCAAGATTCATTAGGTTAGGAAATAAAACAATCCCAAGCCATCTCAGTCGATATTAAGCTACTAAGTTCTGGAATCCGCGCTGAGAATGCCTCCTCACACATGTCACAATGAGCAAGTCATTTGGATCGGACTCTACTGAAGGACTGTGAGTAAGCTTGGCTCCGCATGGACCGCCGTATCATGCACATCTAGAGAAAAGGGGGGAAGGGGGTTATAAATACCAGAGGTTTGTCTTCTTGTTGCCACGGCAACAAATGCTGCCCGTCGGGGATGACTCAAGGCTCCGTCATTGCTCCCAAGTTGTCTCTCTTTCCCCGGCGCTGAGTCAGAGAGAAGCGAGACGGCTTTGCTGTCGTTGAACTTTAATAGGTCTGGGTCGGCCGGCCGGCATCTTTTAGGTAATTCTTGAGCCTACGCTAAGTTAAGAAAACGCCCCCCCTCCCCCTTTCCTAAAAACAAAAAAAATTGCCCTTTGCACGGTCTGAGTCACTCTCTCCCTCGGTTCCTGAGTCGTTATTATTTTTTTTTCCTCTGCCCTTTTCTTGGCTTCGTTCGTTTTGGGACATTTTCATTTTCCTTGTTTTAAATAGTCTGACGGAGAGGGGAGAGCGGTCTGTGGACCCGTGAGCCAATGGAACAAGTTCTCTACTAGACTGCACGCATCTCTGAAAAGAGAGTTTTATTTCGTTCCTTTTTGGTGGGTTCTTTTGTCGGAACGGGAAATTGTTTTGTAAAGGGTTCGTTCTCGACGATGCGTGACCCTCGGAGGTTGAGCGATCAATTCATTCTTTGTCGAGGGGAAAGGGCACTTGTTGGTAGCGGGGAGAAAACATTGCCATATATGGAGGTATATCGCCGAATAATGCCCCAAGCGGAATAATTATTACTACATGTATACATACTTGCATGTAGGCTACATGTTATGTGCCTTTCCCAACAAAAGTTTGCTTAATTCTGAGAATGTTCCTGGCTGCATTGTGGTGGTTTGTTGACAAGCCTAAAAAATTTCATTATTTCCTCATGTACATGTTCCTGTTTGACACTCACTATAAACATGGTGTCTACTTACCCACTTCAAGAATTCACTTTATATCTGATTAAAGAAGTGAATGTTTAAGCCCTGTACATTCACTATTGGTTAATTGAATTAAGTGATGATGATTTGTCGTTAAACTTTTTTAATTCCTTAAAGGTATAATACATGATTGGTAAAGGTCACAGATCAGCACTCACACTCTTTCTAACCCAATAATGTGCATTGAAATTGAAATACCTGTAATAAACCTGTGAAAATTTGAGCTCAATCGGACATCTGAGTCACGAGAAAAAAACAAAAACCTGACTCAATTTATATTATAAAACAAAGAATGGTTTTGATCTCACCCCAAGATGCAAACTGTTTTCGGTCTTTGTTTGACTAATTTCTGGATAAATACACCATTTCAGGTGAAAACATTTTAACAGTATGTCGGGTGTTTCTATCACCACCATCTTCATACCCTGAAAGTTATATGTAAATCTGTAAACATTTCTGTTTGGGTATGTTACCAATCATGTATTGTACCTTCAACCCTAACCCTCTGTACTTATCACAAAAGACACGCTGCTTACCACACATTACCACAGTCTACGCAGCGGGACTGGATCATAATTACCCTGTGAAATTTGTTAACTGTAAGCAAAAGAAACGTCTGCTATCGTAAGCAAAGAATTTTTACTTACAGTAACGGATTCCATGAAAATGGGGTCGATTTCACCAAAACTCATCGTATCTTACTATCATAGGACTTATGATACATTGCAGCCCAACGTAGTACCGAAGTCAAAAGCTACGATGGGTTATCCTAAGTATCTCGATTTACGATCGATCGTAGGGCTTCGTGAAATCGACCCCTTCTCTGTCCAATTAAATGTCATCTTGTTATGCCGGCTTTTTTTTGTTTATTTCACGAAGGTTCCCCCGAGTGGATCTCACCTGGGAATGATTATTTGTCGCATCATGAAGCCTCATTATTACACTAAATAAAAACAACTCTTGAAACCCTATCACAAACAGTGTGATGTTGTGAGGACGAAACACGTTCATGACCGTCATATCAGATGCTGTCATTTTTTTTCTTCAAAAGACTCTGTCCGCAAGATTTCATATCTCCCGTCGTAATTGGTTCTCTAGAGACCAGCTGAGGTTCAGCCACTTCACGATACATAACGTGTCCGTTATTTTTTACCCCTCTCAGTCCTGTCCTCCCGATGTACCCTGAATAGAGCTCGGGCACGTAACACGGGCATTTCATTTATTATACGAGATGTTGTTGACAAGAAAATTGGAGGAGAAAAATAATGGTGAAGGTGAATTTTGGTGACAGGTGTTAGCTATGCCTTGTAATTATTGGAACTGCTTAAACTGCCGTTTGGAAACCTATACTATAATTCACATTATGACACCCTATGAAATTGTCTTGTCAGTCGTGTGACTAATACGAGATGGTTGGTTTACACTCATTTGGCTTAAAGGTTATATCATACTTTGGTTTTTATCAAAGAAATACAGATTCATGAGCAAAAATTTTAAAACAGATACAGTAACAGTCATCTGTGAAAATTTCAGTCCCATACAATGCTCACTTTTTGAGAAAACAGTGAAAAACGGCCACAGTATTTCTGAAGTCTTTTCTATTTTATTTTTGATCTTTTAAAAGATCAAAAGTATTTTTGGTCGTTGTTTGACTAATTTCTGGATAAATACACCATTTCAGGCGGAAACATTTTAACGGTATGTTTCTACCACCACCATCTTCATACCCTGTAAGTTATACGTAAATCTGTGAACATTTCTGTTTCGGTTTTCTTACCAAATAAGTATGGTACTACATGTATACCTTTAATCATAGAGCTAGGTCTCTTCCTAGCTCTATGGCTTAATGTGCTACTACTAAATTAATGTCAGACTGATTTAGAAAAAACACATCAATATGATGCTGGAATAGATTATCTCTAATAAAGATTACTGTTTACAATCACGGAGCTTTCTACAGCTACCAGTATTGGAGCTGTGTGTGTGACATATTCACGACATTAGCGGTCATTTATAAGGCGGTTAATTATATGTACGTGTATGTCCTTCAATTTGAGTGTGTTTTGAGAAACAGTCCGTAGTTTCTCTTCAATAGTGGGAAAACAAAATTCCAGGATTGGGGTGGGGCCAATTTCATAGAGCTGCTTAAGCACAAAAATTGATTAAGCATGAAAAGTCTTCTTTTAAGATCAAAGAGGATTACCAAACCAAAAAGTTTACTACTTTTGACTTGTAATTCGGCCACTGTTTGCTGAGCATAACATTCACATGGAGTTTTGGCTGGCATTCAGAATTTATTTGACCAAGGTTTTTGGTGCTTAAGCAAATTTTGGTGCTTAAGCAGCTTTTTTAAATTGGTCCCAGATGATTCCTGTTTGTCCTGATTCGTGTCTTTGTAGATGGACAGTAGATAAGAAGAAGCTGTTAGCAAATAATGGGAGACTTTTGAGAACAGGTCTTCCAGTCAACGCAATTGTGAGCATGTGCGCGTTGTTCTGCGCCAGCCCTGTTGTGCGTGTGCGTGCGCTGTTGACCTGAAGACCGGTTCTCAAAAGTCTCCCATTGATGTAGCATATTTGTTACTTGTTTGCATTTTTTGTTGCTGACGAATCTTTTCCACTCATTGCTGTCTTTGCAGGTTTTTTTTTACTCTGATCGGGACTCCGGTTTGAATTTCGCCAACCCCATCTCTCTCCACCCAATTCCCGACAACCCCTGAAATCATCATGAGCGGTCTTGTCAAACCTAAGAAGTATGACTGGACGGATTCCAACCTGGCCCTGTTCGGCTCGGACACAGAGAAGAGCGTCAAGAAGGAGTCTGCTGAGACGGAACCGGCCTGGCAAGGGGCTGGGCAGGAGGTCGGCCTGCAGATCTGGCGTATCAACAAGTTCAAGGTGGAGCACTGGCCCAAGGAAGACTACGGCAGCTTCTACAACGGGGACTCCTACATCATCCTCAAAACCTACGTAGGTCCAAAACAAAAACCATGAAATATATCAAATGCTTGGAATAAGGAGGGCCCTGATGTTTCAATCCTAGCAGGATCTTTCTCAAAGGCACCAAGGCCTGACGTTTGGATCCTAGCAGTATCTTTCTCAAAGGCACCAAGGCCTGACGTTTGGATCCTAGCAGGATCTATCTCAAAGGCATCAAGGCCTGATGTTTCGATCCTATAGCAGGATCTTTCTTAAACAGGCATTATATGCCTTTGACAAAGATCCTGCTAGGATCCAAACGTCAGATCCTGCTAGGATTGAAATGCAGGCCTTCCTAACTCCAAGCATTTGAATCTATTTGAGACTTGATTCAAATTAGGCCATAACGCCTTACAGTATCAATGTGTATTAGCACTGGATGTTCAGTGTTGTTGAAGCGCCCATGATAAAACAATAATGTGTTTGCTCAGGTGGGATTCGAACCCATGACCTCCATGGGGGAGGGTTGTCATTAATATAAAGCCCGTCTATCTGGACATTGGTCTTGATTTTGACCACTGTGTCTTGGACCATCGGACGTCCAACAAATTTTAGTGGTTTCATGGCTTCTGACTGCCAAACAAAGAAAGATAACTGACTATTAGGGACGCCGCCAACATAGCTCAGCTGGTAGAGCACCAGTACGGTATTCTGTTGGTCGCTGGTTCAAATCCCACTCCAGGAAATTTCTTTGTTTGCTTTTCAATGGCTTAAAATTGATCCAGTCACTTTTCCTTGTCGTTATTTCTCAATTACAGTGGAACGCCACTATAACAAACACCGCTATACCGAACATTTGGCTATACCAAACATCATCCTTGGCTCCCAACCCATACGGAATATGGTTCTTTAAATCACTATTATGAATGACCACTATAATGGACAATATCTGTTCATCCCGCCATGTTCGTTATAACTGTAATTTCAACCCCTATTTAAAAAAGAGATCTTTGTTCCAATGGCATTCGGCAATTATTCATTGTGAAATATTTTTGGATTTGTTTTCATTCATCAATTGGTGACACTTTCTCTACTTTGTATGTGGGAGGTTAGTGTGGGGTCAGTTGTGACTGTTTTGCCCAAATTCCGTTGGTTTTAATTATGCCAAGGTTAGCGTTACCTCCTACACATGGGTAGGCTTTGTGGCTTTGTGGATACGTCACTGAGTTAGTGAACAAAAACCCCCCAAACCCCTCACATACACTGGAATATTCTCGTCAATCAAAATAGGTTGCTTTTGTTTACTGTTTTTGTTTACTACCCACACACTCTGTCCATTAAAATCGCTCAAACTCCTGGTGAAAACAAAAGGGATCTTTTGTTGAATAAGATGAATTTAAGTTCAGTGCAAACTTTAACTGCCATTGTTACCGAGCCCCTAAAATAGTTTTTTTATGAGTAATAAAAAAGCGAGCAATATTTTTTTTTTAAATCACCTTTAAAATCATTTGAACTGCGGGGGAAAAATAGGGATGTTTTGAATAAGATGAATTTAATTTACAAACTTAAACTGCAATTGTTGCTAAGCCCTTAAATAGTTGTTTAATGAGTAATAAAACGAGCAATTTCTTTTTTAATAATTACCTTTAAATCACTTGAACTTCCAGGAAAAAAATAGGGATGTTTTGAATAAGATGAATTTAAATAACAAACTTTGCCATTTCCACTGAGCCATACAATAGTTGTTTAATGACTAATAAAAAAGCAAGAAATTTTGTTTTAAAATTTTGTTTGTTTGATTCTTTTGTAGAAAGAGAAGGACAGCGATGAACTGAACTATGACCTGCATTTCTGGATCGGATCCAAGTCGACTCAGGTGAGTGTGTCAGTCTGTATTCTACCTGCCTTCAAGTACAATGTGTAATGCTTCCTCAAGGTCCGAGTACTGGGCCGAGTCTGAGTCCAGGATATCGAGTACGAGTATATTTAAGGTCGAGTACAGGGCCGAGTCCGAGTACCAAAGTCTGAATCCACATCTGAGTACATGCACAGTACCAATGCACAGTGCGTTTCATTTTGAAGTTTAAACATGTTAAAGTTGGACGTCGCGTTGTGCCACTCTTCTCATTTGTCAGAAATTCTTATTTTACAAACCTTGCAAATGACACTGCTGCAAGAAAAACATTTGAGATTGGGTTAGGGTTAGTGGGAATTTTAGACATTTTTGGGGAGAATTCATTTCTAGACATGCTGCACGGAAATGTTTCATGCTGTTGGCCTTTTAATAGTGATAAAAATCTCTCTTTCTTTTTCTCATTGTAAAGCATTATACAACCTTTGTGAAAATAATCACACTCCATTAAAGCCTGCTATTATTATAATTACCATCCCAAATTGCCCCAACCTCACACCAGAATCAAAGATCAAAGTCTGAAAACACAAAAAGCGTGATTTTTATTTCAGTGCACAAATGTTCTCGCGAGCGTGGCGTCAAATTAATTTGGGTCGATTAGATTGAAGCTGGGCGGCAATTAGATAGTGGGTGTTCACTCGGATCGTTGTGGCAAGGGAGTTTGGACTTTGGGGGCCCTGATTTTGCTGTCACTTGATAGTAACGTCTTTGACAATGGTAATGATGATCACGGGGATGGTTATCTAGTCAGAATCAAAGATAGTATAGCGACGCTTGCGGCATAAGATAGCCTTCTCAGCACCCAAAAGTGAAGTATCATTTGGCCGCCATTTTAGTAAACAACGGAGTTATTTCTTATGTTATTAATGTCACATTCAACTGTTGTAGGACGAACCTTTCACCCGAACATTATTGATATCATGATCGAGGCCTATCATTATTATTTATTTAACCAGAATCACACGTCAAATACAAATTTTGCTTACTAAGATGGCCGCTTGTGAGTACTTCATCTGGTTGCGCGTGATTTTGAAAGAGTAGGCTATCTTGCGCAACTATGTGAGAAAGAATGCAATGCACTGATAGCATGGTGACAATATGGTAGACATCTTCACTATAATGACCGAACAGGGCATAGAATCACTCAAACAGGGGATACAATCACTCGTGTGTACACGCAAGAATCGGCATGGCACGGCCGAACAATGGTGGCGCTCTTCCAGGGAAAGCTTGTCAGCACAGTGCTGGCTGATACTGGTACATTATAATGGATCATGTGTGCATTTCATTCAGGCAAATGCCTGTACTGCCCTCATGAAGTTTTTGCTTGAATTTGGGTTTGCCAACTGGCCCATGGCCTAGCAGCCCTGCATCGGACGTATCCTCAAACTTGATCGATATCTTCTCTCTTTTTCTTTCTTGTCTTCAGGACGAGTACGGGACAGCAGCCTACAAGACGGTAGAGCTGGACACCTTGCTGGATGACAAGCCGGTCCAGCACCGCGAAGTGGAGAACCACGAGTCGGCATTGTTCAAGAAATACTTCAAGAGCTTTACGTACGTATTTTTTTAGACAGTTGTCGAGACAGCCTCAGTCCTCGGCTTGATCCTAACTCTATCAAAGATCCTAATTCTGCGATCAGTTCCAGTCAATGTTTCAGGAAGAAAACATGTCCGCCTTCCAATTTTCCTGTAATTGTTTTGGAAAGTGATTTTTATAGAGACAATCAGAAAATAGTGCTGTTTGCATTTCTCCAAGTCGTAGTTGGTTGCCTCCAAGTTAACCTGTACAAATTGCCAGGTGTGGTATTTTGGCCTAATTGGCCTACACACCAGAACGTAACATTTCTATGACTTTCAACTAGTGTGCCATCAAAACAAACAAATACAAGTTTATAAAATATGGTTCTATTGAGTTTCAACTTATAAATTTACTATTTGAAATCAACGAGTGCCGTTTATTTTAAT
The DNA here is from genome assembly GCA_963971285.1 of Astropecten irregularis. Lineage (NCBI taxonomy): Eukaryota > Metazoa > Echinodermata > Asteroidea > Paxillosida > Astropectinidae > Astropecten > Astropecten irregularis. The sequence goes on along the minus strand of OZ020263.1, from coordinate 2,656,664 downwards.
TGTTACGTTTGTATAATAAAGGCAGTTTTTACAAATGCATGTATGACACTATTTCAGAGATAGGAAACAAAATTCAAAGAACTAATTACTTTTAGCATGAACTACAACAATAAGCTTTCAAACAGAAACCTCCACCACAATTTTGTTTGTATTATTAGAAACAAACAAAGAAACACCCCAACAAACAAACAAACAAATACTACTCTCTTAAAGGGATTGCATACGTTTGGTAATTTGAGCCTATTGTTTGTTTCAAACCAATATAATTGTATATATATACCATAAAACTAACCTGTGAAAGTTTCAATTCAAAAGGTGGTAGCGTTTGTGAGATTTTGGCGACAAACTAGAGCAGTTATTTCACGCCAGATAACAGTTAGTCAACAGCTGAGAAGCGTTACGGCCATAACGCTTCTCAGATTCATAATTTTTGGAGATAAAAAGTGACATATTTTTCCATAACCGCGGTACTTCGAATTGAACGTTTCTCAATATGCATTATACTATCCAAAGCAGCTGTACTTCTCACCAAGTAAGTTTTTATTGCCATAAATTTTCAGAGTCATTACCAAACGTATGCAATGCCTTTAATGAGACAGACCATACACAAGTTGCTGCCCACGCACAAATGTTGACAATTATAATGCGAGATAGTACATTAAACCCATTGAACTTCAGTTGGTGCCTTCTGAGACTAATTATGGGTTCGGAGGTGGGCGGAGCTGAGTAGAGGAGATTAGGGGGGAGGGATATTTATGTATGCACTCATTAACCTCCCTAGTGACAGTGCAAATATTGAGCAGGGAAGTACCTGCCTTTTGCTGCGCCCAGTCATAAAAGGGAAAAAGGTTTTGCCATATATGGTACTGATAAGCAGTCCAATAGTTTGTGTACTTAAGGGGTGTTACTGTACTGATTATAGGTGAGTATAGGTTATGTACAGTGGAATGTATTGCTTCATGTTCCTAGTACATTGTATACTGTATATTGTATAGTGTATACATGTGTGAATGGTTTGCAATACACCAGAGGGGGGATGTACCTAGCGATATGGGCCATTCCAAAGAGTGCGCCACCAAGAGTTTGCAACGCGTTGGCCAATTGCAAAGCACGGAATATGTTGCGCATTGGGTCGTCAAATTCCATGAATTGTGATTGGCCAATAGTGAGTTGCAAACTCTTGGAGGTGCACTATTTGAATTTGGAACCCTGGAAACTTCTCAAAAATATCAAGACAGATACAGTAGCAGTCATCTGTGAAAATGTTAGTCCCATACGGTGCCCACTTTTTAGAAAATAGTGAAAAATGACCACAGTTTTTCTTAGTGTTTTCTCTTTTATTTTTGATCTTTTAAAAGATCATAAAGATTTTAGGTCGTTGTTTTACTAATTTCTGGATAAATGCACCATTTCACGCAGAAAATTGTTAACGGTATGATTCTACCAGCACCATCTTCATACCCTGTAAGTTATAGGTAAATCTGTGAACATTTCTGTTTTGGTTTCTTACCAAAGTATGATGCTACCTTTAAGTCAAGTCCATGTACCCAGCACAACACAGATCAAATTAACAAGAGGCTTTGTAAAGTTTTGACACAGAAGATGATATATGATACGAAATTTGTGTTTTGGTTTGACAGCACGATGGAAGGCGGCGTGGACTCTGGCTTCAGACACGTGACTCCAGAGGAGTACGAACCACGCCTGCTGAAGATCTCCAAGGAGGGTAGAAATACCAATGTGAAGCAGGTAAGTGTGGTGAGGAGTGAGTGAGAGGGGGCGGGGCGGTCCGGGCATCTTCAAGACGAGTTGAATCCGAGAGAGAGGACTCTCTTTAATTACGCAGGTCATCCCTGGGGCCAATGTCATGGAGCTGCTAAGCACACAAAAATTGCTTAGCACAAAAATGTCTTGCTCAAGAAGAACAAAACCACCATTGAAAATTCCATTTGATATTCTTGGTCAGAGAACAACAGCCATGGAACATGGAAATTTGGTTGTTAATCATGTTTGTATTAAGATAGAAACTTCATGGTTAGCAAATGTTTGTGCTAAGCAGGGCTGTGAAATTGGCCACCTACTGATATGTCTGTTGATACTGAGGCTGTGTCCCAAATCTCTGGCTGCGGCTGCAAATTACACGCGCACCTATGGCAGCCACTAGCCAATGACTGCAGCCATTTCCATAGACTTGTGCGCTTTTTGCAGTCGCAGCCAAAGAATTGGGACATGGCCTGAGCATGGACAGCCCTTTGTGTCAGTACTGTCAGATGTGCCGTTTCCCTGAACAGCAATTAGCCGTAGCCGCTGCTAAACTTGGATCTGGTCCTTTTTGTCTTCATCTAGGTAACCTACTGCAAGAAGAACGTCACAGAGGACGATGTGTACATTATCGACAAAGGCAACAAGTTGTACCTGTACTGTGGCTCTACGTGCCTGGGCATTGAGAAACATAAGGTAAGCAGCAGACTCTTAGTTTGGGCTCAAATTTTTCATGTGCAGTGAGATGTTACACAACATTTCCTTTGGAGATTCCCCGGCCTACTCGCTGGTGATCAGCAAATATATCCACTGGCGCTTGATTGTGAATTGACCCATTGGGATTGGGCTCTAGGTCATGAATATTTATGAGGTAAAGTAATGTTTAGAGTGACATTGTTTCATTTTAGGTGCTTGGGCAGTCATTTCAGATGTTTTTGTGCAGTAGCACGAAGGACAATTCTTCATCCCGCTGAAATGAGAATATTCTTTAATTTTGGTTGTTTTTGGTTTTTGTTTTGTAGGGTTCTGAGAAGGTACAGGAGATCAAGAGCCAGAGGGGCAAGGCCTCCTCAGAGGTTGTGGAGAGCCTCGGCCATCACTGCTTCTCTGACATCCCGGAAGACGCACCAGAGGAAGACCTCGCTGATGATGAGCCAGACAGCAGCGAACCGTGCATGTACAGGTGAGCCCATCACCTCCCCTCCCCTCCATCCTCTCCACGAACCATTCTCAGTCAATCCCTCTGCTATTGTCTTGACAACTTCACTCACTCACTCAGTCCTCTTCTGAGCCATCATCCTTTTCCAAAGACAAGATTTAAGAATCTGCATCGTGGAATTGCACTAAGTATGGCGTATCCTGTTAGATGCTCTTGTGTGTTCTCCATGGTTCATGTTTGTTTGATTTTGTTTTTCCTGGTTGTTTGTTTTTTCTTGTAGACTTTCAGACAGTTCTGGTCAACTGGCTTTCACCGCTGTGAGCAATGAGGGCTCACTCAGCAGGAGCAACCTGTCACCTAATGTAAGTCACGTGATATCTTCTTTGATCAGACTCGTCCAACCCCAACTAGACCCAACCCAAACCAGCCAACCAATCTCAACCCAATCAAACTCATCCAAACCCAACCCAACCCAACCCAACCCAACCCAACCCAACCCAACCCAACCCAGCTCAACCCAACCCAACCCAGCTCAACTCAACTCAACTCAACTCATCCAAACCCAACCCACCCTAACACCAACCCTAACCCAACCCACCCCAACCCACCCTAACACCCAATCTAACCCAACCCAACCCAATCCAACCCAACCTAACCCAATCCAACCCACTCTAAAAAAGATCTTTACATTTCCTTCACCAAAGGAAAAAAAACCCAAAACCTCCCCAACTCCTATTGGTACATGCCAGCCAGCAGGGAAAAACACACACTGGGCACAGACCATTCAGTAAATAGGGAGTTTTTTTTTAATTCAACCATCTCTCCCCCTACCCTAGGATGTCTTCATCCTTGACACAACAAAAGAGTGTTATGTCTGGATCGGCAACGGAGCCAGCGATGGGGAGAGTAAGAACGCCATGGCATATGCACACGTAAGTCCTTCCATTTCTTTTCATCTCCTTGTAGTTCCTGAAACAAGGTACAATACATGATTAGTAAAGATCACAGAACAGTACTCACACTTGTCTGATCAAACATATACATGAAATGATAAACCTGTGAAAATTTGAGAAAAAAGCGAAACCGGACTCAAATTTTCTTATAAAACAAAAAGGGTGGTTTTGATCTCAACCTGAGATCAATACTGTTTGCGGTCTTTGTTTTTACTGATTTCTGAATAAATACACCATTTCTACCAGCAATTTCTACTATTTTGAGATAGATCCTGCTCAGATCAAAATGTTTGTCCCTCGTAACTTTGACCATTCAACTTTTGAGAAAGATCTCGCCAGGTTTGAAACATCAGGCCCTCCTTACTCTATTACAGCATTAAGTATTTCAGTTCATTACAGTGGAACGCCACTATAACAAACATGGCGGGATGCACAGATACTGTACGTTATAGTGGTCGATCGGTATAGTGAATTAAAGAACCATATTTGGTATATATTGTACATTCAAATTGGGAGCCAAGGATGATGTTCGGAAAAATCTAAATATTTGGTATAGCGGTGTTCGTTATAGAGGCATTCCACTGTATTTAAGTGGATGATCGGTTTGCAGCAGTTTATGAATTGATTTGTTGTTGTTTATTTGTTTTGCCTTCTCAGAACTATTTGAGTAACACGACTCATCCATTGCTAAGCATTTCCGTCGTCAAGCAAGGAAAGGAATCCAAACAGTTCATGGCCGTCACCACGGCTTAAAAAGAAAAAATGCGAGCAACGTTTATTCTCAGCCATTCTTTTTAAATTTCTTCTCCTACTTTTTTGTTTCTCCCTTCTGTCTGTAATGCAACAAGGACCAATGTGTAACGAACAAAAAAAATGTGTCCAATCTTCCTCGGAACTTTTTTGGCGGGGACTGGCTAAGTAAGCCTGCACGAAGCCACGTCCCTGTTCAGTTTTGGAGTCGGTTAACGTGTCAGGGGCCAATTTCACTAACACTTTGCGATCATCGCTAAAGCCCAAATCCATCGCTAAACAGAAAATTGCTACGCAAAGTAGCGATCGATTTTCCGCTTAGCGATGGATTTGGGCTTAAGCGATGATCGCAAAACGTTAGTGAAATCGGCTCCAGGTGGACATTCTTCCAGAGAGGGGCAAGCAAAAAGAAAAATAATTTCCATGTGGTTTTGTTAGCTGTTTCGCATGCAGCTGAACAGCTTTTGTTTTTATTGTAATCCTTTGTAAAAAGTCCTGGGTTCAATTTTCATGGAGAGAAAAGCTGTGAAAAATATTTTTTATGACGGGTTGGTTGTTGGTCAGGCAGCATGAAGTGCAAATTGTATGCAGACTTAGTTGATCTCATGAGCGCCTGGAGGTCTACTCTGTAATTTTGAAAGAGTCATTCTATCATTCGATCACATGTGACCGTTAACCTTTGCAACAAGCTTTTCAGGAACAAAAAAGAAGAAAAATCTGCTTGAAATATCCTACAGACAATTTAACACACACCATATGCAGACATGTCAAATGGGAGACTTTCGGAGAGTCGGTCTTGAGTCAACAGCGCAGGCGCACGCACGCGTAATACAACGCGCGCATGCTCACAATTGCGCAAGCATGGTTTGCGCGTGTGCTGTTGACTCGAGACCGACTCTCCAAAAGTCTCCCATTGGCACAGCATGGCTTCTGTCGTTCCATCCGTCTGGCGTCATCATTCAGCCCAAGTTCGGAAACACAGCTTGTATTTAAACATTGGCACGACTCCAAAACAACCACTTCTAACCCAGGCAGTAAATAAATCATTCATCATATCTTCCGGTTATGAATAATAACTCAGATGGATGAATTTTCATTCATATCCGATGAAATTAAAATGTTTCAAAAAATTGAATAATGGAAATTACACACATGTCATGGTTTTTGTGTGGAGATTTGTAATATCTGATGGTATTGTGTTATTTTGATATGGGGGAAAAGGGAAATAAAAAAGAAAAAAAGAAAAAAAAAATCAAACATTTTTATTAGTAATCAGTAAATTATGATCGCACTTTGCCAATTTCGCATGATATTTGGTATGCAAATTATGTAAATTGAAAAATCACAGATAAGTAAAATGCAGAAAAGGTGACTAACGGCGTACGAGTCGAGATAAAACTTCAAACAAAAGGCTCATTGATATTCCGAGGGCATTCAGAACAAAAAACTGTAATTATGTAGTGAAAGTAGCAAAGCAAAACATAAGCACGGTCAAAGATAAAACTTGGATACATGTATCTGTAACATTTTTTGAGTATTAAGAATAAATTTTGTAAATATGAAATTTGATGATCTAAAACCGTAAATTTACTTGCATATATACACCCATATATTGTAAAGTGCAAAGGCTATATTATTACTATGTTTTTTTTTTTGGGGGGGGGTTGATCATTTGCATAATGTTAAAGATTTTATTAATAGGCTTTCATGACGATGTAGAGTAGCTAGAACAATGTAAAGATCATTTGTAGGTTTTTTGTTTTTTGGTTTTATTTTTCAGCCTTCATCAAAAGAATGGTCCGTCTATGAGCTAGTAAATTTCTTTCTTTTTCTTTGTTAGTGTGTCTTTCTTGAATCGAAACTATACTTTGTATAGGATTGTAATTTTTGTTGTTTGCTCTGATGCTTCTGTGAAGTTATTGATTTGGTTCGGGTTGGGTTTTCATTGCCTTTAACTTCTGCGCTTTCTGGTAAAAAAAAAATATATATGAAATTATGAGTTATAAATGTAAAACTGTTTTTGATGTATTTTATTTTTTTAATGAACGGCTGCCTTGCATGCTAGGTTGGTACATGGGTTTCTGTAGGTAATGTCTCTCATGACAGAGTTAAGACATCGGAAGTAAGATCTACAGTCACTAAATGTCTGCTATTTTTGCCAGGTTTTAGGGCGGAGATCATTTAAAGCCTTCCATGGGGTGTTTTGAATTATCCGTGAAAGAGGGTGAAATCAAAACGCCACAGAAAGAGAACATTCAGAAAGATTTTAATACAAACAATTCCTCTCCCATGGAAACTTAAACAGAAATAAAATTCCCACAAATCGTTGTGCCAAATTATAAAAAATAAACATTCCATTTTTCTTCCTCGTTTGGGGGTAAATCTGCATTTGAGTCAATCTTTCTCATTCGTTCGAATTTTTAACGTAGTGGAATCTAATTGTACAAAAAATGTCATTTCATAAAAGGACACGTTTTATGCATGTCTTCAATTTAATAGCGTCCTGTTTTATGGTGTATTCCTTCATTTTGAGAAGTATCGTCGAACAAAAATTGTGAAAGATACAAAAATGGAAACAGTATAATAGCCCTTATGCTAAATAGCACTATCAGTAGTCTGTTACATGTATAAGGCAGGTTGTCGCATTTGATTTCCTTATTTGTGCTATATTCTGAATTTAAGTGCTTTCCTTTTGACATTAGTCAAATTAGAGAAAAAGAAACAAATATATGAAATGACAAGAATTATATTTTTTATTACAAATCATGAATGCAAACATTTTTCTCTCCCCCAAGTGTCTTGTCAATTGTGTAAGGGTGCATGTTTGTCGAAATTTCTCTTCCTTTTTGTGAAGTCATATGCCGGGTGTATTTGTAAGCCCCTAAAACGATGATTGCTGAAAGTTATTTGAATAATGCTAGAATATTATTTAAATTGTAATTTGTTTTGTTATTTTATTTTACTTTTGATGAGTGGTGTTGATTTTTTTTTAGAGCTTTGTCTGATTGTAGAGTTTTTGTGAAGGAATTATGGGAAGGGGCCTTAGGAAATTATATGCTATAGTCTTACCCTATAAGAGTAGAGTAGCTAGAACAATGTAAAGATCATTTGTAGGTTTTTTGTTTTTTGGTTTTATTTTTCAGCCTTCATCAAAAGAATGGTCCGTCTATGAGCTAGTAAATTTCTTTCTTTTTCTTTGTTAGTGTGTCTTTCTTGAATCGAAACTATACTTTGTATAGGATTGTAATTTTTGTTGTTTGCTCTGATGCTTCTGTGAAGTTATTGATTTGGTTCGGGTTGGGTTTTCATTGCCTTTAACTTCTGCGCTTTCTGGTAAAAAAAAAATATATATGAAATTATGAGTTATAAATGTAAAACTGTTTTTGATGTATTTTATTTTTTTAATGAACGGCTGCCTTGCATGCTAGGTTGGTACATGGGTTTCTGTAGGTAATGTCTCTCATGACAGAGTTAAGACATCGGAAGTAAGATCTACAGTCACTAAATGTCTGCTATTTTTGCCAGGTTTTAGGGCGGAGATCATTTAAAGCCTTCCATGGGGTGTTTTGAATTATCCGTGAAAGAGGGTGAAATCAAAACGCCACAGAAAGAGAACATTCAGAAAGATTTTAATACAAACAATTCCTCTCCCATGGAAACTTAAACAGAAATAAAATTCCCACAAATCGTTGTGCCAAATTATAAAAAATAAACATTCCATTTTTCTTCCTCGTTTGGGGGTAAATCTGCATTTGAGTCAATCTTTCTCATTCGTTCGAATTTTTAACGTAGTGGAATCTAATTGTACAAAAAATGTCATTTCATAAAAGGACACGTTTTATGCATGTCTTCAATTTAATAGCGTCCTGTTTTATGGTGTATTCCTTCATTTTGAGAAGTATCGTCGAACAAAAATTGTGAAAGATACAAAAATGGAAACAGTATAATAGCCCTTATGCTAAATAGCACTATCAGTAGTCTGTTACATGTATAAGGCAGGTTGTCGCATTTGATTTCCTTATTTGTGCTATATTCTGAATTTAAGTGCTTTCCTTTTGACATTAGTCAAATTAGAGAAAAAGAAACAAATATATGAAATGACAAGAATTATATTTTTTATTACAAATCATGAATGCAAACATTTTTCTCTCCCCCAAGTGTCTTGTCAATTGTGTAAGGGTGCATGTTTGTCGAAATTTCTCTTCCTTTTTGTGAAGTCATATGCCGGGTGTATTTGTAAGCCCCTAAAACGATGATTGCTGAAAGTTATTTGAATAATGCTAGAATATTATTTAAATTGTAATTTGTTTTGTTATTTTATTTTACTTTTGATGAGTGGTGTTGATTTTTTTTTAGAGCTTTGTCTGATTGTAGAGTTTTTGTGAAGGAATTATGGGAAGGGGCCTTAGGAAATTATATGCTATAGTCTTACCCTGTTCCGCCCACCCACCCACCCACCAAGCCCCACCCACCCCACCCTGCCCGTTAGAACCATTCCTTTGTCATTCATTGTGTGGAAAACTGATTGGTAACTTAGATTTAATGCTATGCATGGCTATGCATTACTTTAAACTGATTGGTGCTACACAAGTTATATTTATCTGTAGTGGCATCAGGCAAGTTGTTTCTGCAATTAACCAACTTTTGAAATGTCCATAATCCAAAAGTATTTTAGTTTGGTTCATGGTGTATTTGAGCTTTTATTGCACTTCATTTAGAACGATAGATTAAATAGATATTAAAAAAATTGCTTTTTGGGGGGAGGGGGGTTATAAGGTTCAAGCTGAAATTGTAGACTTTTAATCAAATTTAATAGCTGATACGTTCGTGTTACTCGTTTATAATCACTTCAAAAATCTGATCTTTGTGTTTGATTTGTTTCTCAAGTTTCTCAAGAGGTCTTTGTTCTATTACGAGTGCTTTTGACTTTAAGACATTTAAGTTAATGCGATTTTATATCATGTGTATCATAAATCCTTATATAATGATTACTGAATTATTATTTTTTACCTGTAATTGTATTATGATTTCTGATCTACACATTACACAAAATTTATATATATATTAATCTTTTTGTTTGGCTGGGATGATGGGGTTGACAAAATCTTGTCATGTAATTTTTTTGGGTGGTGGGATATATGACAATAAGAGCGGGACTTAATACATTTACAAACTCTTGTTTTTGTTCTCAAATGTATGGCCCCAAATTTTTGTATTATCTGCTTGTATTAGCTCTTACGTTACACACCCATTTTTGGAAAGAATAAACGGCATATCACCCGCCATTATATTATCACCAATAATTTGGCACCAGTGTTCTATTTGTTTGTTTAATTTTTTTTTTTTTGGGGGGGGTGTTTGTTTGTTTGTTTATGTGGAGTGAGTTTAAATGATAATTTCAATAAAGTGGCTTGAAGTTTGGATAATTCTGAATGAAATAATTATTTGCTGCAAGAATGTCTGTGAGAGCAACGTTCAAGTCATTTTCAATGAAGATCTTGCAGTATTTTGTAGTATTTTCATTTCTCGGGAAGAACAACTTACAAGAACAACACTCATTCAGTAGAAAAAAGACAGTTGCAGTAATTACTCAAATATCCAATCAGCTCCCGAAGGATTGCCCACAACAAGAGATTATTTCTATCAAAAGGGGCTCTCCAGACTAATTGAATTAATTATATAGAAATGAATAAAAATAACTAAATAAATTAATTAATAAATGAATTTTAAGTATGCAAATAACTAACATTAAATCAGTAAAGCGAGAAAAATAAGGCGATAAAATAGCATGATAATCATTGATTGAGAGATAGGTTCTAGGATAAAGGTAATATCATACTTTGGTTTTTGTCTAAGAAATGCAGAATTCATGGGCAAAAATATCAAGGAAGATACAGTAAAAGTCATCTGTCAAATTCCCAGTCTCGTACGATGCCGCCTTTTTGAGAAAACAGTGAAAAACGCCCACGGAATTTCTTTACTCTTTTTCACCGGTATTTTTGTTTGTCTTGTAGAGATCAAAATATTTTCCCTGAAAGTTATAGCACGTGACCCCGGTGTATTCATTTCGAATATTTTAGTTTACTCCAAACGAAAAAAAAGGTCACGGAAAAGGTCACTGCATGTGGCTCAGTGCAATACAAAGACCCTTGTTGATTATACTACAACGGATCAACTTGAGTGACGAACTGATGACAAGTGTCTACTGTCTAGTACTTTTAATACCCATGCGTATATAACTGATTGGCCCAACTACTAATGGGCGTTGGCACTGTTTACCATAAGGTCACATAGTCTTGTAACAAGGCGCACAATGCTCTCACAGCTCGCAAACCGCACTGAGTGACATCATTCAATGTTACACGCATTGAAGGTTTTGCCGTTCACGAACGATGCTCACATCGCGCCTTGAATAAAGGCTAACCAAAATTAGAGGTCATCCAGCAGACGATACGGAAGTGCAGTGCATTCAGCTCACCAGTTGCAATCGAAACATTTGTCACGTCGGTAGGAGTGGAACTCGGAGCTAAATTTCGTCTTCCTCATCTTTGGGTAAGTAATTTGAGTTAAAACCTCACCATATTGTAAGTTCGAGGGATGTTTTAAAAGCTCAAATTAGGGTAAGTCCCCTCTGTTGTCAGGAAAATTCATTATTTAAACAAAGCCGGTGGTTGTTTTTTGTTACACCTGTTTACTTGAAAAAGAAAACGGCGAGACCTTAGAAGTGCAGCGCCTGGAGTTTTTCTGAAATCCGTTGAAAAACTTCAAAGCACGGCATATTAAAATGGAATTAAATGTGTGTTTGAAACATGTTCCCGGACAAAAAGGGAGTATCCAGATCTGGCATCAGTTGCACAGCTTGCGTGTTGACTGTTGGTTTGTTTTCTACAAAAACAATTTCTATAGGCCCATAACTTTTCTTGGTGTCGTACTCAGAACGCAAGGGTTTGTGAAATGTTGCAGCTTTTTCTGTAGACCGTATTTTGTATATCATGAATTTGACTAAATGCGTGATCGTGTGCCATTATAAATCGCTCAGTGTTCTTCAAGCTTAAATGCTGATGGTGATTGATAGTTAGAAAAATCAGGAAAGATTTGACTTCAGTATTAAATACATACTGACTCCCACACACCAACCTGACGTCACGCTGAAAAAAGGAAGTGTTTTTTTTTTATAGTTTGTGCATGCATGGGATTTAAAGGGCAGTTGTAACGTAAGTAAAATAATTTACACATTTGTGATTTTTTTTTTATTGCAAGACGGTATTGGTTATAATTACTGAAAATGGCTAAACCATGATTTGTGTTAGTCTTGAATGCTAAAGGCCTTTAAGTCAATAATTCAATAGGCCTACAAGTTACAAAACTTTTTCATTGGTTTTTGTATACATGTAGTATAAAAGTTAACTACATCACTTCCTGTATATAACTTGCAGTGAAGCCACAAATGCTGATTTCGGGTTGACATCCGTTGGAGAAAATCTTTTTCTCTTTCAGTCTTTGTTTTTTTCTTCTTCTCCTTTTTACACATAATGTGCAGGATTGGACAGGATATGAAACTTTGTGTCATGTCAGTATCATATTTCCAAGTTGAACTTGTAAGCCCTATCAGAGGTATACAGTTATACTGGTATACTGTAGTGTACATGTATTTCCTGCGTGGCCTTAGTGCCCTGGAGGAAATCGAATTTAGGGCACTGTCACTGAAACTTATATACTTTCACTCATTCTTTGACACATATGCATTGTTCTACATGGATATAAATTTCATTATAGTGTTATACAAATAACACTAGTAAAACACGCCTTTGGTTAATTGTTGGCAGGAGGGGGGGGGCACCGAATCTCTCTTTAAATGCTCCTAAAGCATATTTATTTTGGTTTTTTTTAATAATTTTTTTTAGCTATGGTTTTAATTCCCTGCAGTGGTTTTTTTATTGAGGTACTGAAACTGACGAGGTGTTTCAACTTTATGGGACTCGTGCAAACCTGGCTGCATAAATGCATCTATAGCCATGCATAAAGTGCATTTAACCATTTTATGTATTCATTTTCAGAAAGTTTCCATCTTTTAATGCCTTTATTAGGGGACATAAACTTTAAGGGAGAGCATTTGTTAGTGATGAATTTCATTAATATTATTGTAATGGCCATAAACAGTTTGGTTGAAATTATGCATCGCATTAAAAGAAAGAAACATGCACAATAGCTGAACAAAGTTGAATAGTTTTATGAAAAATTAATGAGGTGAATGAAAAAAACGATGAATCGATATTAAAATATTCAATTTTACACAGATGGTTAATAATTTAATTCTACAATTAACTGTACCTTTCCAAATTGCAGAAAATAATCTAATGTCTAGCCCAGATCGAAGGTCTAGTAGACAGGGTCCCCTATAATCTTTCTTTCCATGTTCTAGGTCTAAAAACGATATTTTTGGACTATGAAGGACACAATATATAGGCAGATAGGCATGTACATGTACAAGGTTATTATATGCATGATTGCATCTTTTTCACTAGAAAAAACCTGTGTGCCCAGCCAGAATTCCCACAAGTGATCATTGTCTTGTTTAAATGTATTATATTCAGGAACGGATCTAGGATTTTCCAAAGGGGGGGGGGGAGTGGAAATAAAATGCAGCAATTCAATAGCGACGGATGCATTTCGGGGTCACAGTGATCAAAGCTATTTTTGTCTCCCCCTTCTTTTTCTTCTCTTTTCGAGTCATTCTCCCTCCCAAAATTGTTTTTTCTTCTTTTTTTTTGGTTTTGGTTTGGGTTTTTTTTGGTAGAAGAAAAGGGGGGCGTGCGAACCCCACGCCCCTCCCCCTGGATCTGCCCCTGATATTACCTTGGCCCTATGCTTGTCCATCCATGGGGTTTGTGTGGTATAGTGTGGATTGTCTGGCATTAGCACAGTGTCACCTGCATGATTATCCTGTTATGGGAAACTGAATGAGCAGGAGGAAGTAGAGTAGAAATACACCGTACCACCAAGATCCATGGTGCATACTAGGCACCTGTCATGCCCGTAGGCTTGTGTATGCACAAGGTGTGGCCTCTATGGTTTTTGAAGCCGGCCTTGGACGTTTTGTTGTCCTATTAGTCATGTTAGTATTGGTGTAAGGTCAAAGTGTATGTGATTCAGTAATCCTTTCATTGAACTTGAATGTTTCACATAGATTTGATATTTCCATAAAGTGTTTTCTTTTACAAAGGGCATTGGTACGTACTGTACAATTTGTATTTAACCCTAACCCATACACGTATGCATACGATGATTTTATTGAAACTACATCGCTTAAGTTTATCTTTTCACTGTTTATACTCCAACAACTTATATTTATTTAGACCCAATACCCGAAAGTATATTGATCCAAACTTAAACATGCGGGCAATTTCAGCGTAACGGACATGACAATCACACAGTTTTTGCCTTATTCAGAGGATCACAAAGTAGGATTGGCAGTTTGCAAACAATTTTAATAGTTAGGCTTATCAGACACATTTAACTATCAGTGACATATGTAGTAAATTTTATGTAATTTAATTGAACAGTTGTAGAGAAAATGCACTTCTTGTGACCGTAACGGACATGACACCAAGTGGCATTTGGTGTCATGTCCGTTACGCTGGAATTGCCAATGTTGGTTACAATTATTTTGTTTGTATACTGGGTTACTTACCCACCAGGCAACCAAGAAAACCAGCGTGCCCAGCTAGCACTAACAGTACAGGACATTTTGTGTGCTAGCTAGACTTTGTACACCCGGACATGGCTTGTGTAATTTTAAGCCCTGCTTGTTGTATGGTTTTCAGTGAGGCTTTTATCTTATCATTTTTGTCCCTGTAATAAAAATGACTTAGTTTTGTTAATTTATCATTGTGTAAACTACCAAGCCATGTGGTCATATTAATCAGACAGTTGAATATTTCCATCACTGTGACAGTCTGTGGTACAAAGGTCAGGATCAGTCCATAAATTGAGGGTAGTTTTGCTGTACTTCTTTCGGTTCTGCAGTGAGGATAATCATGCTCGTGTCTTTTCATTAATTTTGAATTGTTTGACAAATAGGCTTCAAGCAGAGTGTACACTGTCAACAATTTTGGTTACATTTTTGGTAACATGTCGCCCAGTTAGGGCAACACACCTGGGTGACTCAACCATGGGCCCTGTGTACACTAGCAACATTTGGCCAACATATGTTATGGAGATGTTGCTGCAACATGTTACCCAACTCAGTTTGCTCTGTGTCCACTCACTCCACTGACAACGTTTTCAGCAACAACGTACCTGGGCAACATGTTACCTCGATTGTTACCGAAAATGTTGACAATGTGCACTCTGGTGTAGTCTTGTCTCAGAAATGTATTTAGTACATTTATTTTTTTGTTTCCAAACTAAAGTACCTTTCTCAATTACTATGAGTATAGAATAAAAAAAGTGATTGAGGAAAATGGGACGAAGGAAAAGACATGATTTTAGAACACTTGCGTATTTCCAGTTTACATGCAGCAGCTATAGTGATGTTACAAATGTACAATAATGTAGAAGTTGCTGGGAGTGTGATCGTCATTCCAATTCTGGTCGAATCTCAGACTAAATCGCCTTTTTTTTTCTGTGTACTGCAGTTATTTTCATCTTGGGAATATTAACAACCCCCTAACCTGAAATCATCATCATGAGTGGTCTTGTCAAAGCCAAGAAGTATGACTGGAAGGATTCCAACATGGCCTTGTTCGGCTCGGACACAGAGAAGAGCGTCAAGAAGGAGTCTGCCGAGACGGAGCCAGCCTGGAGAGGTGCCGGCCAGGAGGTGGGACTTCAGGTAAGAATGATCTCCACATACAGCATGATCCTGAGGAACCTCAAATGTGATTTCACTACTGGGCTGGGCATATAATTAAAGATAATATCATACTGTGGTTTTTGTCAAAGAAATACAGATTCGTGGGTAAAAATATAAAGACAGTTACAGTAACAGTCATCTGTGAAAATTTCAGTCCCATACGGTGCCCACATTTTGAGAAAACAGTGAAAAACGGTCACAATATTTCTTAAGTCTTTTCTCTTTTATTTTTGATCTTTTAAAAGATCAAAAAGATATTCGGTCATTGTTTTACAAATTTCTGGATAAATACACAATTTCAGGCGGAAAAATTTTAAGGGTATGTTTCTACCAGCACCATCTTCATACCCTGTAAGTTATAGGTAATCTGTGAACATTTCTGTTTTCGTTTGTAACCAAAGTATGATACTACCTTTAAGGCCATCGTTCATTTTGGTTTCATCACAGCCAATTTCAAAGCAGCAATTAACGCTTCACTTTATTTTCGTCTAGTAAGCCAGGGACAGCGTTTTAAGCAACCTCCAGAATGGATTTGGTCAGGTATTGGTTTTAACTTCATGTTAAAGCCTTATAATGATACTTTTGATGCCACAGCACATGCAGTGCATTTTTTTAACGCTTACTTCAAAATGATGCCAATTCTCGTGGTGCTTGCTCTTATATTATTCAGATTTGGCGCATTGTGAAGTTCAAGGTCAAGACTTGGCCCCAGGAAGACTACGGCAAGTTTTACAACGGGGACTCCTACATCATCCTCAACACCTACGTATGTATTGACTTATTGCTGAGGAATTGTTTACAAGTACCTATAGCTGATGAGACCTAACGTGTGTACAGTAATGCCATTCGTGTGAAAAAATTATCAGGTGTGGAAAATGAAGGATTTCAAAATCATGAAAATTCAATCCACATTTAAAGGCAGATATCTCTGCCATCTCTTGCTCATTTTTCCTAACTGAGGCATCATTTGAAATGTCAGGAAATGTAGTTTCTAGAAATGTGATTGATTCCTTATGAATATGAATGGTATCAAATGGTAGCTGAGGAACTAAGCTTTTCAGATATGTGTCATTTATTATTCAAAAGTGAAATTAAAATAGGATTAAACAGTGACAAATCTCGGTTTCCTTTTCTCTGGGACACCCTGTATAGCGCTCTCAACTAGAGAACGGGAGAAGATACACTTCAATGGCCTGTGCTGTATATACGCTGTTCATACAAAACTGTGTTTTGTCATTTTCTGGTTAATATTGTGTTGCCCCACATATTGTTGTACATCTATAAAGATGAGTTTGGTGTCCTCGCCTTTCACCTCTGTGGACCGGGTTCAAGTCCGGCTCGGTCCACAAGTGGATTTGGTTTTTCTGTCCCTACCTGATTCTGTGGGTTTTACCCAGAATATTCTGGGGTTTTCCTCCCACCTCTAAAACTGTATCTTCTTCTCATCATCTTTCCACACAAAGGTTTCATCAGGCTTTCGAGCTACAGTGCCTAGAGCGCTTTTGAGGAATCCTTGGTGTCATTTTTACCAGAAATTCATAATAATAATAATAATTAAGTCTGGTTTTAGGGCTCTGCGCTGTGTGACCCAAGTCACCCAACCAATTAGCTCAATGTTTTGAATCTTGTGGGTCACAAGTATTAATTAATAATGAATTGATCAAGATGAACATCCTTTGTGTTTCTAATACCAGCTTCGTTTGACCATTACAGAAAGATGAAGAGGAAATCAAGTACGATGTCCACTTCTGGATCGGTCAGTACTCGACCCAGGTAAGCTGATTCTACTGACCACACTTTGCTTATCCGTCCGCCGTATATGCCTAGGGGTCAGGGTCAAAGACAGTTGGCTTCTCAAAATAATTTTATAATTTTCTTTCTTGTCTTCAGGATGAGTACGGGACAGCAGCCTACAAGACGGTAGAGCTGGACACCTTGCTGGATGACAAGCCGGTCCAGCACCGTGAAGTGATGAATCACGAGTCGGGATTGTTCAAGGGATACTTCAAGAGTCTCACGTAGGTTAAACCAGATTTTCCCCACATTGGACCACACTGTGTCCCAAATATTCTGGGGGGTCAGTTATTTACTTTCATAATGGGCCTTATCTGTTCCTGATACATACACATTCACATACACATTCACATTTTATGGCTCACAAATTTTAAATAGTGAACAATAATAATGAAATAGTGAAATGATTAGTGATTTGTTTTTGTTGTTTTTTTGATAGGATGCTGCTATGTTTCATTTTTGTTTTTTCTTGAGATTTGCTTTTTGAAAATATTGCGTAATGTTTTGTTCCCTTATAGTCTCCTGGAAGGTGGCGCTGATACTGGATTCAAACATGTCAAGCCGACCGAATACACACCTCGACTTCTTCACTTTTCCGGAACAAAGAAGAGCGTAACCGTTAAGGAAGTAAGTTGTGGGAAACTGGAACAAAGAGATGTGAGGCACTGCATGAGGATGGGGTTGATGATGCGCACTTAGCTCTCTTGGGAATGTTGGGAAGGTTGGACGTTGTAGTTAGACCCCAGTGCCTGGTTGATAGTCTGTGAATGACTCCTGGAGAGTTACGGCAATTGACCCTCTGTCAGTGGGTCCATGCCTGAAATGATCGGAGGCTGGTTACAAACCTCAATTCGTGGCCAAGGTGTGAGGCAGAACCAGGAGCACAGTGTTCACAGGCCGGGCTTCATTCTTGCAGTGTTGGGGCGATCTATATAAACGGGCAGGGCAATTTTGTTTAGAGTAGACAAGCTGTTCTGTACTGAATCATCACTGATGGGAGTGGATGGGACGTTTTCTGCAGGGGAGTTGAAGTGACCGGCTGTAATCTATACTAGGAATGGACAAGAGTATGACCTATCTTACCCTAATTGTCAGACTCCAACTGACTGTCAAAAGTGAATCACCGATTCTCTCTTAGATCATGAAGCTCGTTTGGTTGGGTCGAAGCCTTTACGGTGAGAATCGACATCCAGTTTTTGCCCGAGTTTCAGAACCCTTCTTGTCTCGTTTGTCTGTTATCTGAAGGTGCCGCTCAACAAGAAGTCCATCAATTCTGGAGACGTCTTCATCCTGGATTTGGGTTTGGAGGTCTACCAGTGGAATGGCACCACTTGCAACAAGGATGAGAAGTTCAAGGTGCGGTATTGTTGAGGCAAGGGGCACTTGCCCCGCCGGGGTGCCACTTTTAAGGGGCCCAAAAATGCAAAGGAATAAAAAAGGGTACCCAACATGCCTGACATGTACTGTTGAAGTTATTGGAAATATAATCCAATGAACAAACAAAGAAAGATTCCAGTTTCAAATTGTTCTGATTTTTCATTGGCATCAGAAGTTGGAATTACATAAGAGTTTGGGCAATTTTAGCGCTTGCCCCGGGCGCCGTTTTTTCTATACGCCACATGATCTTTCAACCTTTTAAAGTTGTAGATGATTTTCTTGTTTGTTGTGGCAGGCGGTGCAGTACCTTCAGACGCTGAAGTCGGAACGAGGAGGGAAGCCAAAGGTGGAAACTCTGGACGAGGATGATACCAGTGAATCTCACCAATTCTACGCCTCGCTCTCCGAAGAACCGCTCGATGAGGAGGAATCTGACGCCGATGAGGGTTTTGTGCCCAAAATTTTGCGGTGAGAAAAAGATTATTGTATTTGATTAATTACCTTACTCCATTTCGGTTTGAAGTTTTTATTCGTTTATTGGTTCATTCCTTTGTTTTTGTCTGCGAGAATCCAAATGTAAAATTTGTTTCTCAAAAAGTGGGCACCGTATGGGACTGGAAATTTCACAGATAACTGTTGCTGTATCTTTCATTATAATTTGCTCATACTTGACAAAAACCAAACTATGAAATTACCTTTAAACCATAAAAACATACACCTGAGATAGATGTATCATTTTAAATCTGAACTAAACGTGTACGGAGACAATATTATGAGCTTATATTACTGGCAACAAACAGACACTGACAAGATAAACAAACCGACGACATACATGTACACATACTGACATTTAAACATTACGTCTAAATAAGCAAAGAAAATGAAAGAAATTCCGAAAGCAATACCAATATTTTATGGATATGCATTTTGGTTTGTATTAAAACGACAAATTGAAATGTTGGGGATAGGGAAATTGTTAGTGTTCATTTGCTATGCAGATTTTTTATAGTTTTTGAAGTTTTGAAATGGGCATTTCCATGGTTTTTGGACATTTTGTAATGTAAGTTAACCTCGTTTTTTGCATATTTGCATGCATTTGCATGCATAGAACATTTTTAAAGAGTCTTTCAAGAATTATTGATCAAGGAATAGGTTAAAGTCACTTAATAGGTAACTTATGTTACTGTGGAATTGCCCAAATCATTTTGTGGGAAATGTTCAACAGAAATATTGATTTGAGTGTGGACTTTTGTTATAAAAACAAAACAGTCAACTTTATTTGCATTCTGTATTTGTTGCTAATAATTATATTCATCCTTCATAATCACTGTCTGATTTATACCTCTGTAATAGTGTGTCAGATGAGACTGGCCAATTGGAAATGTCTGTGGTACACGAAGGAAGTCTGGACAAAGGCGTCTTGAATTCCCAGGTAAATAAATCTGCTGCCCTCTATTGTTCAGTACATGTACATGCCAGCTTGCCTGCATTATGCATTGCTTGGATTATACTGGTATTATTAGGCTGTCCTGGGCCCTTTTCCCAACCTTGGCTCTGGCTCAGGCTCAGACTCAGGCTTCGACTCTGGCTCTGGCTCTGGCTCAGCCTGGCTCTGGCTCCATTTCGTGAATCCATTCCAAAAATAAATCCAGTATCCAAATACATTTAGATACTTTTGGCTACGGTTTGGAAGTAGATACTCCTGATTTTGAACATGAAAACAGATGCCCCATCTTCAATGAAAAACCACAACCTATATTTTCACCATATGAATGACAGAGCCGAAGCCGGAGCCTGAGCCGAAGCCAAGGTTTGTCAAAGGCCCCAGGTTGTGAGAGCATTTTTGTAGGTCTAGCAATTTGAACTTCAGGAGAAAGATAGAGTCTGCAATGGCTGCCACATTAGCGGAAACGGCTGTGTGATTGTTTGTGAGTGTGTTTCAATTTTTCATGCAGGATGTGTTCCTTGTTGACAATGGAAAGGAGCTGGCCTGTTGGGTCGGTAAGAGTGCTAGCCCAGACGAAAAGAAGAATGGCATGACATACGCCCACGTAAGTATAATTCCCTTACATGTACATAGGATTCAACAAATCATCGTCATTATAATGTGTCTTTTCTTGTTTTTTGGCTGATTCAGAAGGAATCTAAAGATTTAATGTAGTACATTCTTCTGGGAATGTTGCAGCAGAGCAACAAATGGCTGAGCTTAGCCTGGCTAAGCTGACAGTTTTCAGGAAAAGAATTGCAATTTTTGGCTATTCTCTGAGAAGTTTTGCATGTATTCGACTGATTTGGGTTCACCTCGTGCAACATTAAGTCATTTTTTTCCCCCCAAAAGTGTTAGGTGGGGACACTTGGAGCATATTTAGCTCAGTGAAGAGGTTACAGTCAGAAGGATAGCTTCACCTCTGGTGAATACATTTTCTGGTGAAATAAAATTCTCAATTTGTTGAATCTCAGTATGCACATTCTGTACTTCCCAAAGTCTACTCAAGAAAAGACGAACAAAGAAAATTTATCTTTAGGTACACCACCAACGTACATAGGGCTGGAAAGCTCCTAGTGCTGGTACGGCATTCTGGCGGTCGCTGGTTCGAATCCCACTCCAGTGCAATTTCTCTTTGTTCACTTTTCATATCAATGTCTTATCAAAAGAAGCCACAGGAGGCTCGGTGGGATTCGAACCCAAGACTTTTTCCTTCAAATATAATGACAATAAGTTTTCCATTTTTTTTTTCTTGGTTGATTTCGTTCCTCCCTAGAATTACTTGATGAAGTCCACGCACCCTCTCATTCCCGTCTCCGTCATCAAGGAGGGCCAAGAATCGAGCCAGTTTAATGCCATGTTCTAAGTCTGTCTGCTCGCCGGGCGGCGGATGACCCCTCCCACCATCACAGGAGTCTCCGATCCTGCCCTCGTAAGCACTATCATGACGAGACTTGGAGAGAAATGCACTGCTTGAGAGAAACTTCAGCAACAAAGTAGTATCTCTCTTAAAAGGGGTTGTCAAATTGTTCAAATTTCGAAGCATATACTTCTTTATAAACAAAATAATACCAAAACAAATTAAAAGAAATACAAATTAAGAGCTAAGTTGGTTTAAGGTATAAGCACATTAAATGTTCATATTTTGTTTTTGCTGATCAGTATTGGTTCAGTTAGATGTATCGCATGTTTATGTTGTATCCTATAAATTGAGTTATGGCTATAGCGAAGTAGTTCAGATCAGGGGCCAATGTCATGGACCTGCTAAAAATTAAAACAAAAGCATAAAAATGTCTTTCCCCATCATAAAACAAACCACCATTAGAAATTCCATTTAATATTCATGGACAGCGAACAACAGCCAAAGAACAATCACAAGGGATACACGACACATGGGAATTTGTTGATCCTGTTCTATTGAGACACTTTTAATAAATTTCATAGTTAGCTAATTTTGGTGCTCAGCAGGGCCGTGAAATTGGCCCCAGACCCAAGGTCTGAAATTATCGCTGGCTAACAACAAAAATCAATACATGCTTCAATAATGTATGTACAAAAGAAGTTTTTGGGTCATTGTGCTGTCAAGTTGCTGTTGTAAAACATTCATGTCTGTTGCTAATTATACAAACATTCCTTTGTCATTCTCCAAATTCATTCCAGTCAAATGCTTGAATGTCGTAGCTTCAGTCAGGACCATTAATGTTATATCAAGTGAAACATTCCAGCATCACGAAGCATTATGCGCAGCATAATGTATTTAAACATGTTGTTGTTAATCAGTTTTGAGTGGATTGGCTTTGACACAAGGCATTTTTAAGACACTGGCTCTGGCTCTGGCTCTGGCTCTGGCTCGGACATTGCATCCGACAGTACATCATTTGAACATGTATTGAAATAGAAGTTTTAAGCTAATACGCTTAAATGCTTACCGAAATCCAATGTTATAGATACTCTAGTTTGAACAAGGAACTGGAGCTTCGGCTTCAGTGGAAATGCAAATCCACAGCCAAAATACAGCCAATATTTTGCCGGAAAGCTCATATACAAATGTTCTACATTGCAACTGACACAAACAACTTGTTCACTGCATCCTGGATGAATTTTCTCCTGCATGAATCACACAAAACTAAATGAAATATGGTAGGGAGAATTTGTAGTGAAACACACTGGTATGAAGCTAGTATGTGAACAGGATTTAAAGTTAAGCTTGGAACTGTTAATTAAACTGTGCCTTATTTAGTTTCTACACAGAGTTAGTATTGGTAAAGTGGATGTTGTTTTGGTAATAATATTATGCATTCTAAAATTATAAATTTGCCTTATGCACAATGTGCAAGCATTATTATGTCTGTAATAGTTTTTAGATGAAATGCACACGATTTCAGCAAGATTAAAAACTCGTAGTGTCTTTAAGGAAAGACAGCTGGGTCATTTTTTGCTGCACACCGTATATACCTTTGTATTTTAGGCATAATTACTGCATTCAGCAATGGCAAATTCCACTGATGCAGCCGCAATGTATGTTTAAACACTAGGAAACTACTTTGAATATGGCATGAATTGCAAACTATACAATTCTCTTAGATAACTTTTCAAGTTCTTATTAACTATAATATGTGGCCACAATTGATTATTGTATAATTAGAACTGATTGATTGAACTTTATATACTCGATCTTTATAAGCAAAAATTTAATAATTATGTCTTTCTCATGGCTCACACAAGCGGTAGGAGCTAAAATGGCATTGGTTTACAATAGAACACTGTTCCTATAAGAGAATCTATTTGGATATCAGGAAGCAAAATTTGTGTAAAGTTGGAAGGATTTTAGTTTTGGGGGAAAGTTATGAGAGGAGTCGGCGACAAATGGCACTCAACACGCATCATACAATGGCAAATTAACTCTGAATTGCTGACTCGCTACAAAAATGGGCAAGATTGCGACTCATTTTCTCAGTTGGCCACAAGAGCATTCAAATTCCAACATTAGAGAGGTTGCTTAGTTCTTGAAAATAATTTTGAATGGCCGTAAGCAACAATTTTAAAACATTTTTATAAGTTGCTTGGAGTTAGGCGGGCCTGATGTTTCCATCCTAGCAAGTTAGTAGGTAAACGTGGAGGCTATTGTAAACCATTACCAAAATAAAATATCCAAAGTTATACAATAATGTTTAGTTAAATCAAATCTTATTATTTGTTTTCGTGAATCGGTCAGATTTAAAATGGTGAAATTATTTTTGAATTTTTTGAAAGATGGTTATATTTTTGTAGCCCTATATCATACAAGGTAGTTTAAACTTAAACATTTAGATGTAACGTAATATTAGATTTCTTTGAAAGTTTTGATTAAAAGAAATTTAAGAATGTTTCAAAGTTTCTTTGAATGATCTGTTTCTGGGACAAATTCTCGACTTTAGAGATTGAAAATTGAAATTTCTGAATGACCCAGACGGTGGCTAAACACTCATGCTCAATTATGTGAAGATAGAACTGTTTATCACTTCCAGATTTAGATATGTAATACAGCCATGTCTTGTAGAATTTAAGCATTTAATTTAAATTTAATTGGACTGAAATTGAGAGAACAAATTAAGATTGAATCACTCAACCTCAAAACCCAATTTTCATCTTTCTTTCAATACACATTATGTATGTATTGACCAGTATTCTGGAATACTGCAAACTTGTTTTTAAAGGTAGTATCATACTTTGGTAAGAGACCAAAACATAAAATGTTCACAGATTTACGTATAACTTACGGGGTATGAAGATGGTGGTGGTAGAAACATACCGTTAACATTTTTCCGCCTAAAATGGTGTATTTATCCAAAAATTAGTAAAACAACGACCGAAAATCTTTTTGATCTTTTAAAAGATTAAAAATAAAAGAGAAAAGACTTAAGAAATACTGTGGCTGTTTTTCACTGTTAGTTCTCAAAAAGTGGGCACCTTATTATGGGACTGAAATTTTCACTGATTACTTTTACTGTATCTGTCTTGATATTTTTGCCCACGAATCTGTATTTCTTTGACAAAAACCTTTAAAGTGTACTCTTTCAATTGGTCATATTTTCGCCAATTTCAGCCCGATTTTGCATTAATTCTATATTGTGGTTGTATCATATAACTGAATCTTGAAGTGATAAACAGTTTAATTTTAACATAATGGTTCCCGACAAAGTGTTGCGTTTTGTTTGTGACATGTTGTAGAACGTTCTCGTGGCAGTAGTTTTTTGCTTGCGTACGTACGCTACTGGGAAATCAGTTCCTTGGCCGAAAGGACTGCCCCATGCGCAATACCAATGCCAGACGCATCGGTACGCTGTAAACGGAGTAAAAATGGGCGTTGACAATCTGGTAAGAACCAGTGCGGACAAACAAGCCTCTGTTGAAATCTGCATGACCCCGATAGGTCAACATCTTTCAAAGGTTTACCAGGGACGAGCATTGGTGTCCTTTCACATGATTACACTTTTGTAAGATTTCGCGTGAGAAACTTTCAACAATGGTCGAGAGTTTTGTTAGCGTCGTGTGAAAAAGGCCTTGCCTTTTTGTCAGAGTATCACTAAAGAGCTAGGAATTCTATGGTATCACCCATCTCCGGCGTGCCATACTATACGAGTTATCACTATTTATCACTCATTTATCTCACTCCATGCATGCACGCAAATTGTATGCAACGCTGCACATCAGCCAATCAGATCTGTTTTGAGAACATTTCCGTCACTTTATCAGTACACAAAAGAAGTTTTTGGGTCATTGTGCAGTCAAGTTGCTGTTGTGAAACATTCATGTCTGTTGCTAATTATACAAACATTCCTTAATTTGTCATTCTCCAAATTCATTCCAGTCAAATGCTTCAATATTGTAGCTTCGGTCAGGAAATAATGTTATATCAAGTGAAACATTCCAGCATCACAAAGCATTATGCGCAGCATAATGTATTTAAACATGTTGTTGTAAAAACAGTTTTGAGTGGATTGGCTTTGACACAAGGCATTTTTAAGACACTGGCTCTGGCTCTGGCTCTGGCTCTGACTTTGCACCCGACAGTACATCATTTGAACATGTATTGAAATAGAGGTCTTTAGCTAATATGGTTAAATGTTTATAGAAATCCAAGTTATAGATACTCTAGTTTGAACAAGGAACTGGAGCTTCGGCTTCAGTGGAAATGCAAATCCACAGCCAAAATACAGCCAATATTTTGCCGGAAAGCTCATATACAAATGTTCTACATTGCAACTGACACAAACAACTTGTTTACTGCATCCTGGATGAATTTTCTCCTGCATGAATCACACAAAACTAAATGAAATATGGTAGGGAGAATTTGTAGTGAAACACACTTGTATGAAGCTAGTTTGTGAACAGGATTTAATGTGACAAGCTTTGAACTGTTGATTAAACTGTGCCTTATTTAGTTTCCCTACACAGAGTTAGTATTGGTAAAGTGGATGTTGTTTTGGTAATAATATTATGCATTCCAAAAGGATAAATTTGCCTTATGCACAATTGTGCAAGCATTATTATGTCTGTAATAGTTTTTAGATGAAATGCACACGACTTCAGCAAGATGAAAACTAGCAGTGTCTAAGGAAAGACAGCAGGGTCATTTTTTGCTGCACACCGTATATACCTTTGTATTTTAGGCATAATTACTGCATTCAGCAATGGCAAATTTCACTGATGCAGCCGCAATGTATGTTTAAACACTAGAAAACTACTTTGAATATGGCATGAATTGCAAACTATACAATTCTCTTAGAGAACTTTTCAAGTTCATATTAACTATAATAATGTGGCCACAATTGATTATTGTATAATTATAACTGATTGATTGAACTTTATATACTCGATCTTTATAAGCAAGAATTTAATAATTATGTCTTTCTCATGGCTCACACAAGTGGTAGGAGCTAAAATGGCATTGGTTTACAATAGAACACTGTTCCTATAAGAGAATCTATTTGGATATCAGGAAGCAAAATTTGTGTAAAGTTGGAAGGATTTTAGTTTTGGGGGAAAGTTATGAGAGGAGTCGGCGACAAATGGCACTCAACACGCATCATACAATGGCAAATTAACTCTGAATTGCTGACTCGCTACAAAAATGGGCAAGATTGCGACTCATTTTCTCAGTTGGCCACAAGAGCATTCAAATTCCAACATTAGAGAGGTTGCTTAGTTCTTGAAAATAATTTTGAATGGCCGTAAGCAACAATTTTAAAACATTTTTATAAGTTGCTTGGAGTTAGGCGGGCCTGATGTTTCCATCCTAGCAAGTTAGTAGGTAAACGTGGAGGCTATTGTAAACCATTACCAAAATAAAATATCCAAAGTTATACAATAATGTTTAGTTAAATCAAATCTTATTATTTGTTTTCGTGAATCGGTCAGATTTAAAATGGTGAAATTATTTTTGAATTTTTTGAAAGATGGTTATATTTTTGTAGCCCTATATCATACAAGGTAGTTTAAACTTAAACATTTAGATGTAACGTAATATTATATTTCTTTGAAAGTTTTGATTAAAAGAAATTTAAGAATGTTTCAAAGTTTCTTTGAATGATCTGTTTCTGGGACAAATTCTCGACTTTAGAGATTGAAAATTGAAATTTCTGAATGACCCAGACGGTGGCTAAACACTCATGCTCAATTATGTGAAGATAGAACTGTTTATCACTTCCAGATTTAGATATGTAATACAGCCATGTCTTGTAGAATTTAAGCATTTAATTTAAATTTAATTGGACTGAAATTGAGAGAACAAATTAAGATTGAATCACTCAACCTCAAAACCCAATTTTCATCTTTCTTTCAATACACATTATGTATGTATTGACCAGTATTCTGGAATACTGCAAACTTGTTTTTAAAGGTAGTATCATACTTTGGTAAGAGACCAAAACATAAATGTTCACAGATTTACGTATAACTTACGGGGTATGAAGATGGTGGTGGTAGAAACATACCGTTAACATTTTTCCGCCTAAAATGGTGTATTTATCCAAAAATTAGTAAAACAACGACCGAAAATCTTTTTGATCTTTTAAAAGATTAAAAATAAAAGAGAAAAGACTTAAGAAATACTGTGGCTGTTTTTCACTGTTAGTTCTCAAAAAGTGGGCACCTTATTATGGGACTGAAATTTTCACTGATTACTTTTACTGTATCTGTCTTGATATTTTTGCCCACGAATCTGTATTTCTTTGACAAAAACCTTTAAAGTGTACTCTTTCAATTGGTCATATTTTCGCCAATTTCAGCCCGATTTTGCATTAATTCTATATTGTGGTTGTATCATATAACTGAATCTTGAAGTGATAAACAGTTTAATTTTAACATAATGGTTCCCGACAAAGTGTTGCGTTTTGTTTGTGACATGTTGTAGAACGTTCTCGTGGCAGTAGTTTTCTGCTTGCGTACGTACGCTACTGGGAAATCAGTTCCTTGGCCGAAAGGACTGCCCCATGCGCAATACCAATGTCAGACGCATCGGTACGCTGTAAACGGAGTAAAAATGGGCGTTGACAATCTGGTAAGAACCGGTGCGGACAAACAAGCCTCTGTTGAAATCTGCATGACCCCGATAGGTCAACATCTTTCAAAGGTTTACCAGGGACGAGCATTGGTGTCCTTTCACATGATTACACTTTTGTAAGATTTCGCGTGAGAAACTTTCAACAATGGTCGAGAGTTTTGTTAGCGTCGTGTGAAAAAGGCCTTGCCTTTTTGTCAGAGTATCACTAAAGAGCTAGGAATTCTATGGTATCACCCATCTCCGGCGTGCCATACTATACGAGTTATCACTATTTATCACTCATTTATCTCACTCCATGCATGCACGCAAATTGTATGCAACGCTGCACATCAGCCAATCAGATCTGTTTTGAGAACATTTCCGTCACTTTATCAGTACACAAAAGAAGTTTTTGGGTCATTGTGCAGTCAAGTTGCTGTTGTGAAACATTCATGTCTGTTGCTAATTATACAAACATTCCTTAATTTGTCATTCTCCAAATTCATTCCAGTCAAATGCTTCAATATTGTAGCTTCGGTCAGGAAATAATGTTATATCAAGTGAAACATTCCAGCATCACAAAGCATTATGCGCAGCATAATGTATTTAAACATGTTGTTGTAAAAACAGTTTTGAGTGGATTGGCTTTGACACAAGGCATTTTTAAGACACTGGCTCTGGCTCTGGCTCTGGCTCTGACTTTGCACCCGACAGTACATCATTTGAACATGTATTGAAATAGAGGTCTTTAGCTAATATGGTTAAATGTTTATAGAAATCCAAGTTATAGATACTCTAGTTTGAACAAGGAACTGGAGCTTCGGCTTCAGTGGAAATGCAAATCCACAGCCAAAATACAGCCAATATTTTGCCGGAAAGCTCATATACAAATGTTCTACATTGCAACTGACACAAACAACTTGTTCACTGCATCCTGGATGAATTTTCTCCTGCATGAATCACACAAAACTAAATGAAATATGGTAGGGAGAATTTGTAGTGAAACACACTGGTATGAAGCTAGTTTGTGAACAGGATTTAAAGTTAAGCTTGGAACTGTTAATTAAACTGTGCCTTATTTAGTTTCTACACTTAGTTAGTATTGGTATAGTGGATGTGGTTTTGATAATAATAGTATGCATTTTCCAAAAGGATAAATTTGCCTTATGCACAATGTGCAAGCATTATTATGTCTGTAATAGTTTTTAGATGAAATGCACACGACTTCAGCAAGATTAAAAACTAGCAGTGTCTTTAAGAAAAGACAGCTGGGTCATTTTTTGCTGCACACCGTATACATATACCTTTGTATTTTAGGCATAATTACTGCATTCAGCAATGGCAAATTTCACTGATGCAGCCGCAATGTATGTTTAAACACTAGGAAACTACTTTGAATATGGCATGAATTGCAAACTATACAATTCTCTTAGATAACTTTTCAAGTTCTTATTAACTATAATATGTGGCCACAATTGATTATTGTATAATTATAACTGATTGATTGAACTTTATATACTCGATCTTTATAAGCAAGAATGTAATAATTATGTCTTTCTCATGGCTCACACAAGCGGTAGGAGCTAAAATGACTTTGGTTTACAATAGCACACTGTTCCTATATAAAAAAAAAACTATTTATCAGGAAGCAAAGTTTGTGTAAAGTTGGCAGGGTTTTGAGTTTTGGGGGAATGTTATGAGAGTCAGCGACAAATGGCACTCAACACGCATCATACAATGGAAAGATAACTCTGAACTGCTGACTCGCTACAAAAATGGGCGAGATTGCGACTCATTTTCTCAGTTGGCCACAAGAGCATTCAAATTCCAACATTAGGGGGGTTGCTTAGTTCTTGAAAATAATTTTGAATGGCCGTAAGCAACAATTTTAAAACTCTTAATAAGTTGCTTGGAGTTACGCGGGCTTGAAGTTTCCATCCTAGCAAGTTAGTTGGTATACGTGGAGCTATCCAAAGTTATACAGTAATGTTTAGTTCAATCAAATCTTTAAAATTAACGTTTATTTTTTTTGTGAATCGGTCAGATTTAAAATGGTGAAATTATTTTTGATTTTTTTGAAAGATGGTTATATTTTTGTAGCCCTATATCATACAAGGTAGTTTAAACTTAAACATTTAGATGTAACGTAATATTAGATTTCTTTGAAAGTTTTGATTAAAAGAAATTTAAGAATGTTTCAAAGTTTCTTTGAATTATCTGTTTCTGGGACAAATTCTCGACTTTAGAGATTGAAAATTGAAATTTCTGAATGACCCAGACGGTGGCTAAACACTCATGCTCAATTTTGTGATGATAGAACTGCTTATCACTTCCAGATTTAGATATGTGATACAGCCATGTCTTGGCTATCACCATGTAGAATTTAAGCATTTAATTTAAATTTAATTGGACTGAAATTGAGAGAACAAATTAAGACTGAATCACTCAACCTCAAAACCCAATTTTCATCTATTGACCAGTATTCTGGAATACTGCAAACTTGTTTTTAAATGTAGTATCATACTTTGGTAAGAGACCAAAACATAAATGTTCACAGATTTACGTATAACTTACAGGGTATGAAGATGGTGGTGGTAGAAACATACCGTCTGGTGTATTTATCCAGAAATTAGTAAAACAACGACCGAAAATCTTTTTGATCTTTTAAAAGATCAAAAATAAAAGAGAAAAGACATAAGAAATACTGTGGCTGTTTTTCACTGTTAGTTCTCAAAAAGTGGGCACCTTATAATGGGACTGAAATTTTCACTGATTACTTTTACTGTATCTGTCTTGATATTTTGCCCACGAATCTGTATTTCTTTGACAAAAACCTTTAAAGTGTACTCTTTCAATTGGTCATATTTTCGCCATTTTCAGCCCGATTTTGCATTAATTCTATATTGTGATAGCCAAGACATGGTTGTATCATATAACTGAATCTTGAAGTGATAAAAAGTTAAATTTTAACATAATGGTTCCCGACAAAGTGTTGCGTTTTGTTTGGGACATGTTGTAGAACGTTCTCGTGGCAGTACCGGTAGTTTTCTGCTTGCTTACGCTACTGGGAAATCAGTTCCTTGGCCTTGTTGTAAAAGGACTGCCCCATGCGCAATACCAATGCCAGACGCATCGGTATACGGAGTAAAAATGGGCGTTGACAATCTGGTAGATGAAGAACCAGTGCGGACAAACAAGCCTCTGTTGAAATCTGCATGACCCCGATAAGTCAAAATCCCTCAAAAGGTTCACCAGGGACGTTGGCCACTCTCGAGCATTGGTGTCCTTTCACACGATTACACTTTTGTAAGATTTCGCTTGAGAAACGTTCGACAATGGTCGAGAGTTTTGTTAGCGTCGGGTGAAAAAGGCCTTGCCCCTTTTGTCAGAGTATCACTAAAGAGCTAGGAATTCTATGGTATCACCCATCTCCGGCGTGCCATATTATACGAGTTGTCACTATTTATCACTCATTTATCTCACTCCATGCATGCACGCAAATTGTATGCAACGCAGCACATCTGCCAATCAGATCTGTTTTGAGAACATTTCCGTCACTTTATCAGTGGTCGTGACGGAGGCCGAGGCTGTTGATTGGTCAAAACCCATGGGTTGGGTTGCATAATTTATAAGGAAATCTACAAGCACGCTTGCTGTACATGTACGCCGTGTTCGTCTATCACATAGACCATAGACGAGGTCACGCTTGCTTCACAGCCCTGGTAAGAAAAGGTACTTGATTGAAGGCTAACCAAAAACGACAGGTCATCCATCCTGCAGACGATATAGGGGAGTGCCGTTTAGCGAGAAAACTCAGTTGTAAACGAAACTTTTGTCGTGTCGTTGGGAGTGGAACTCGTTGCTATACTTCGTCGTCCTCATCTTTGGGTACGTATAATTTGAATTAAAACACCACCATAATATAATGTATTATTTAAATGAACCCGGTCTTCGCTTTTTGTAACAATTATTTACTTGATAAAGAAAACTCAACAGCGAAACCTCGATAAGGGCGCATGTTGAGTTTGTTTGAAATCCGTTGAATCATGGAGACCTTCCTCCATGGTTGAATTGAAGACGTCAGGGCACAGAGTATCAAAATGGACTCTGAATGAGTTTGAAACATGTTTTCCGACATAATTATAATGAGTAGAGATCTGTCATTAGTTGCACAAGTTGGTTGGTTGTTTTCGTTTCTAATAGAACTAGAACTTGTTTCTTCGTGAGAGTCTTTTTATACTTGTAGGCTTAGGCCCATAACTTTTCGATTTTCTGGGTGGCATACGTAACGCAAAGGGACGTACAGGGCCGGGCTTTTTTTCAAAAAAAAAAAATTACTTACGATTGTGAAACTGATGTTGCAGCTTTTTCTGTATAAGCCTTATAGACTGTACTTGGGCATCATGAATTCGCCTAGTGTGGGACATTAATTAAACCACCCTGGTGTTTCTCAAACCTACGCTGAATTGCTAATAAAGATTTTGCTTCAGTACACTACATGCACGACTGACTCCCACCACGCACCAACCCATCGTCAGGCTGAAAAAAAAACAGTTAGGGTGGCATGGCATAACCAACTCATTTAATAATAATTTATTTTTTTATTTGGTATTAATTGTGGACTACGTAGGACACCATTGCCACGTATAATGCCAATATAATTGTTATGCATTGGTAGCATAACGTTTCACTTGAAAAGTAAACAACTTTTGCGTCTAAAGCCCTTTTCACACGACGCCAAAAAAACTCTCAACCATTGAGAAATTCTCTCAAGGTTGCGAAATCTTACAAAAGTGTACTCGTGTGAAAGGACACCAATGCTTGAGAGTGACCGACGTCCCTGGTGAATCCTTGAGAGATTTTGACCGAGGTCCAGACCTGCGACAAAATTTCTCAAGGGACCCTTGCGAAGTGCATTGCACTGCGCATGCTTGTGTTTTCTATGTGTTTCATTGCCTTTGTCGACCGCGCGCACGCCCGCGTGCTTTACGCGCAACCTCAGCGTCGTGTTGGTACTAGCAGCGTTTACATTCATAAAATGCATAGTCTATCGATTACCGGCGTTCCGTCTCAAGGGAGGCTTGAGAAATGTTACACTGGGCCGTGTGAAAGGACGCAAAAGCAGCCAGCGTAAAACCGTTTTGTAAGATTTCGCAACCTTCAGAAAATGTCTCAATGGTTGAGAGTTTTTTTGGCGTCGTGTGAAAAGGGCTTAAGCCAGAGTTCCCAAACCAGCAGAGTGTTCATTGTCTTCAACAATGTGTATTACCCTATAGCCTTGCTCCTACAGCCATGCATAAAGGCTGGGTATGTGTAGTATTGTATAGAATAACCCGTGCCATCTTGCCTGATTAAGTCCTGGGGCCAATTTCATAAAACTGTTAAGCACACAAATTTGCTTAGCACAAACATTTCTTGCCCAATTAAAACAAACCCCCATTGAAAATTCCATTTGATATTCATGGTCAGTGAACAACAGCCAAAGAACTATCACAAGTGATACACAACACATGGAAATTTGGTTGTTAACCCTGTTTTTATTAAGACAGAAATGTCATGCTTAGCAAATTTGTGTGCTAAGCAGCGCCGTGAAATTGGCCCCTGGTGTTTCTCAAACTTAATGCTGAATTGCTGATAAAGATTTTGCTTCAGTACACACTACATGCACGACTGACTCCCATCACGCACCAACCCATCGTCAGGCTGAAAAAAACAGTTAGGGTGGCATGGCATAACCAACTCAATTGGTATTAATTGTGGACTACGTAGGACACCATTGCCACGTATAATGCCAATATAATTTTTATGCATTGGTAGCATAACGTTTCACTTGAAAAAACAACAACTTTTGTGCCTACAGCTAGAATTCCCCATCCAGCAGAATTGTATAGAATAACCCGTGTCATCTTGCCTGATTAAGTCCTGGGGCCAATTTCATAAAACTGTTAAGCACAAAAATTTGCTTAGCACAAAAATTTCTTGCCCAATAAAACAAACCCCCATTGAAAATTCCATTTGATATTCATGGTCAGTGAACAACAGCGAAAGAACTATCACAAGTGATACACAACACATGGACATTTGGTTGTTAAACCTGTTTTTATTAAGACAGAAATGTCATGCTTAGCAAATTTGTGTGCTAAGCAGCGCCGTGAAATTGGCCCCTGATGTTTCTCAAACTTAATGCTGAATTGCTGATAAAGATTTTGCTTCAGTACACTACATGCACGACTGACTCCCATCACGCACCAACCCATCGTCAGGCTGAAAAAACAGTTAGGGCGGCATGGCATAACCAACTCAATTGGTATTAATTGTGGACTACGAAGGACACCATTGCCACGTAAAATGCCAATATAATTTGTATGCATTGGTAGCATAACGTTTCACTTGAAAAAACAACAACTTTTGTGCCTACAGCTAGAATTCCCCATCCAGCAGAATTGTATAGAATAACCCGTGTCATCTTGCCTGATTAAGTCCTGGGGCCAATTTCATAAAACTGTTAAGCACAAAAATTTGCTTAGCACAAAAATTTCTTGCCCAATAAAACAAACCACCATTGAAAATTCCATTTGATATTCATGGTCCACGAACAACAGCCAAAGAACAATCACAAGTGATACAAAACACGTGGAAATTTGGTTGTTATCCCTGTTTTTATTAAGACAGAAATGTCATGCTTAGCAAATTTTTGTGCTTAACAGTTTTATGAAATTGGCCCCTGGTGTACAATGGTGTACAACTGAGTAGGATAGATGTATAGAGGAAATACCAGCAATCTGTACATAACATGTATACATATGTATATACTGTAAAGTTACAGGCTTGTGTTGTGTGTTTAAGGTGTGGCCTCTCTGGCTTTAGGGTCACGTGATAAATCATCTCAAGATGTCATCATCTTGATTTTAGGATGTCGTCATCACGTGATCTTGATTTTAGGATGTCGTCATCACGTGATAAATTACCTCAGGATGTCTTCATCTTGATTTTAGGATGTCGTCATCTCGTGATAAATTTTTTCAGGATGTCTTCATCTTGATTTTAGGATGTCGTCATCCCGTGACAAATTATGTCAGGGTGTCGTCATCTAAATTTTAGGATGATGTCATCTCGTGATGATAAATTTTCTCAGGATGTCGTCATCTTGATTTTAGGATGTCGTCATCACGTGATAAATTATCTCAGGATGTCATCATCTTGATTTTAGGTTGTCGTCATCACGTGATAAATTATCTGAGGATGTCGTCATCTTGCCCGTAATTTGTCGTCATTCCGAGATAATTTATTTCAAGATCTCAACAAGTCAAATGGCACCTCTAGAGCTCCGTAAGCATGTGATCGTCATTCCCATGTCTGAATCTCCGATTAAATAATTTTTTGTCTGTACCTGCAGCTCTTCTCATCTTCTGAATTACGTAACCCCCCCCCCCCCCCCCTGTATCATCATGATGAAAGCCAAGGAGTATGACTGGAAGGATTCCAACCTGGCCCTGTTCGGCTCGGACACGGAGAAGAGCGTCAAGAAGGAGTCTGCCGAGTCAGAGCCGGCCTGGCAAGGGGCTGGGCAGGAGGTCGGCCTGCAGATCTGGCGCATCAACAAGTTCAAGGTAGAGCACTGGCCCCAGGAAGACTACGGCAGCTTCTACAACGGCGACTCCTACATCATCCTCAACACCTACGTACGTATTGACTAAATTGCTGACGATTTGATCAGAAGCTCTGTTTGGTCAGATGGAATGCTGTAATGCCATTTGGGTACATGCATATATCGTCCTCTACTATAGGGGCTTTTCTCAAAGCTCGGCTCCGGCTCAGGCCCGGGCTCCGCCTCCGTTTCGTGAATCCATTTCAAAATTACAGGTATCAAAATAGAGGCTTTTGGCTGCAGTAGATTCTCTGGTTTGAAAAGGACAACGGAGCTTCAGCTTCAATGGAAAACCACAGCCTGTATTTTAAGCGTATGAAAACAGAGACGAAGCCGGAGCCGAGCTTTGAGAAATGCCCCAGATATTGAGAGAAGGTACACTTCATCGGCCAATTTGCTGTGCGCTGTTCATACAAAAATCTGTATTTTTGTCATTGTCTGGTTATTATTAATGAGGCTTTGCATGGTGACAATTGGTACGTGGAACGGTTTGCGGTTTCCTGATGTTATCTAGAGCAGGCTAGTCGAAACGTTGCGAACGAAATAGAAGTGCCAAAGTACGAACAATTCTTACATGATGTTTCAGCAAACCAATCCACATATTAAATTGGTCATAATTGTTTTTCCCCTCATTGTAGTAGGCTTATAAAGATAAATTGTGGTTTTTAGGGTTCTACATGTTTGTGCAGTGTGGAAGGGATTTTCTTTGTGTGATATACGTGACACAACAAAACTCATACGTTGGGAATCTTGTAGGTCATGATGAATATCCCACCGTGAC
The DNA here is from genome assembly GCA_963971285.1 of Astropecten irregularis. Taxonomy (NCBI): domain Eukaryota; kingdom Metazoa; phylum Echinodermata; class Asteroidea; order Paxillosida; family Astropectinidae; genus Astropecten; species Astropecten irregularis. Next base: position 2,620,077 of record OZ020263.1, on the reverse strand, counting down.
GTGTTTCTAATACCTGTTTTGTTTGACCATTACAGAAAGAGGAAGAGGAAATCAAGTACGATGTCCACTTCTGGATCGGTAAATACTCGACCCAGGTAAGCTGATTCTACTGACCACACTTTGCTTATCCGTTCGGCCTATGGTTAGGGAAAAGACAGTTGATTTCTAGTTTGATCTTCTCCTTTTTCTTTCTTGTCTTCAGGATGAGTACGGGACAGCAGCCTACAAGACGGTAGAGCTGGACACCTTGCTGGATGACAAGCCGGTCCAGCACCGTGAAGTGATGAATCACGAGTCACAATTGTTCAAGACATACTTCAGCTGCCTCACGTAGGTTAAACCAGATTCTTCTCACCGAAATAGGTGAAGTCGTACCCAAGTTGAGTCATACTCCATTATTGCACGAGGCATGCGGCCGCCGCTGACAGACTTCGAAACTGTCATACTCCGTACGTGTATTAAATTGACATCTATGAAAAGGTTGAATTAAGATGAATATAAAACTACAACTAGGCCCACTGCCTATCTGTTTTAATTTTGCTGTGTTTTAATCGTTCGTAGGGGTGTGAACAGGGATTTTGTGGGAAGGTGGAATGTGCAATTAATTTTGATTTTGAAACGGACGGTGGGTGTTTTGTTCAATTGATTTTGAAACATGATTTTATTTAGGGGACGGGTTCTCGAATAACAAATAATAATTTTGAAATGTGGATTTTTTTCCGGGGGCAAATCGGGATGTTCAGTCGATGTTTGCTTTTAAGACGGGTCACCTGAACGGAAATGCGGGCCGGCACTGCGTCCAGTTGTTCATCGTCATTGTCAATTGCATAGGGGTACGAGTTAAGTTGGGTACGACTTGACTCGGGTACGACTTGACTCGGGTACGACTTAACTTGGGTACGAGATGACTTGGTTATATATACGAGTTAACTTGGGTACGAGATAACTTCTCACTACACACCACGGTAACAGGTCAACTCGTACCTTCGCCAACTCGTACCTTGGTCAACTCGTACCTTCCCAACGAGTTGACGAAGGTACGAGTTGGCGAAGGTACGAGTTGGCAAAGGTACGAGTTGACTCGAAAGCCGGACCACGCCATTGTGGTTCTGTTTGTTTATTAAGGTGTTGCTACCTATAGAGACCAAATTTAAGTGCTCGACAAAAACCTGTCATTTTGTTGTTGTTGTTTTTTAGATTCGCTCTTTGAAACTGTTACGTAATGTTTTGTTCCCTCAGTCTTTTGAAAGGCGGCGCTGATACTGGATTCAAACGCGTCCTTCCTACCGAGTACCAACCTAGACTTCTTCACTTGTCCGGAGAAAGCATAAAGAGCGTAACCTTAAAAGAAGTAAGTTGTGGAAAAATTGTTGGACAAGAATGATGTGAGGCGCTGAGGATGCATGGGGTTGATGGTGCACAAGCTTGTGTGGGAAATGGGAATGTGGGACAGATCCCAGTGGTACTTTGATGATTCGGTTGATAGGATGTGACTGACTCCTGTAGAATTGCGGCAATAGTCCTTATTCATGGTGCATCCATTTTGTCACCTTCCTTCTACATGCCCTTCGGAAAACACAACATTGTAGCAGGCGCGGTTCTAGAGCCAGAATTTTGGGGGGGCTAGAAGAGCCATTATTTTTTGGGGGGGCTAGAAGACCCAATATTTTGGGTTCTTCTAACACTCGTTTCTGCTATGTCTTATTAGGGGTCGAAAAATGTGCACATTATAGCCCACACAACGCGTTTTCATGAAATTGGCGCTTAATAACTGAAAAAATCTTGTATTTTCAAGAATTTTTTTTTTTCACTTGCATTTTTTTGGGGGGGCTAGTCAAAATTTTGGGGGGGCTACAGCCCCCCCTAGCCCCCCCGTAGAACCGCGCCTGCATTGTAGTCAACATTGATGAAGCCTTAATTTACGGTGAGAATCGACATCGAGTTTTTGTCCTTAGTTTCAAAACGTTTCTTGCCTTGTTTGTTTATCATCTAAAGGTGCCGACCAAGAAGGGCAACCTCAAGTCCGAGGACGTCTTTGTCCTGGATTTGGGATTGAAGATCTACCAGTGGAATGGCAGCACTTGCGGCAAGGATGAGAAGTTTAAGGTACGACACAAAATTAGTTTTACTTCATCGGGCCCAGTGGGCCTTGAAGTATAGGAATGCTTGTAGACAAAAGTCAAGCGAATAATGGGGTCGTATACCTGGGGTCGATTTCACGAAGCCCTACGATCGATCGTAACTCGAGTTACGAAGGTTAACCCATCGCAGGGGACCTTTCCCACGTAGGGCTTCAATGCATCAAAAGTCCTACGATTGAGAGTAAGTTACGAAGAGTTTGGTGAAATCGACCCCTGGTCGGTTGGAAGTATTCTCCACACTGAGATTTGGGATCGATTTCACGAAGCCCTATACGATCCATCGTAACTTGAGTTACGAAGTATAACCCATCGTAGCCTATGTACGTAGGGCTTCAAAGTCCTTCGAAGTTGATTGTAAAGTTACGATGATAGCCAAACTAGGCTTGTCCTTCACCGACGTGGATGAGCACTGCATACGTACTCGGTGTTTGTTACCATGAGTTTGGTGAAATCGAAGCCAGAAGCCTAAGGCCAAGTCTTGGGTCTTGACCTCAGGCTTACCTGCGGCGACTTGAATTTTCCAGTGAATGTGTACAATAGCACTGCGCACTTGCGCTAAAAATAGCACCAAACCTCAGACAAACATTGCAACCGGCCATGTGGTGAGTGGGGGAATGTGTGCGCGTGCATGCATGGTGTGACGTCATTAGTGCGGATAACGGTATTGCAGTGGAATATTGGGGTTCACTCATCCCTGAAAATGACCCCCCCCCCCCAAAAAAAAAAAAAAAAAAAAAAAAAAAAAAACCTGTGTGGTCCCGAAAAAAAAAGCTGGATGCACGACCTGACACGACCTCGGGCAATCCTGGACAGTCTTCAATTCTTATGAAACCACCTCATTTCTTGACAACTTGAACAGAACTATTTTTGTACTATTTGTTTGTTTACTGCTACTCCCTTCTTAGTACCTAACAGTGGCGCATCTTGGGGGAGGGGGGGGGGGGGGCATATGACCCGGGCGCCACTTTTTAAGGGGCCCCAAAACGCAAAGGAATAAAAGGTAGCTGTAGGCCGACTGTTCACGACATTGGAAATTTAATCCAATGAACAAAGAAAGAAAGATTCCAATTTCAAATTGTCTGATTTCTTTTGGTTTGTCATTGGCCATCAATAATAATATAATAATAATAATTTGGGAGGCTAATCATCTTTACTCGCAGCTGGGTGCTGAATTGCGAAGGATGCGACTTCAACGTGATCGAGTAGCAGGCTTTCATGGGCGCCCTTGGCTTCCAGCCACATCAACCCATTATGATCAGCCTGAGATCGAAAGTGTTTGATTTTTATGAAGGGAGGAAAACACCCGGATCACCTGGAGAAAAACCCTCGTAGCATAGGAGAGAACCAACGCACAACTCTACTCATTATGACCCAGGCCGGATTCGAACCCGGGCCACATTGGTGAGAGGCGAGTGCCTAACGCACTTGCCACCTATAAGCCCTCCATCTCCATCAAAAGATGGAATTAGGGGCGCAATTTTATACCGGTAGCGTTTGCTCCGGGCGCCGCTGGATCTACCTTTTCAAAGTTGTTAATGATTTCCTTGTTTTCGGTTGTGACAGGCCGCGCAGTGCATTCAGAAGCTGAAATCCGAGCGAGGAGGGAAGACAAAGGTGGGCGTACTGGAAGAGCTTTCTACAAGTAAATCCCACGAATTCTACGCCTCCCTCTCCGACGGAGCGTCCAAAAAAGAGAAGTCTGGTTTCGATGCTGATTTTGAGCCCAAAATGATGCGGTGAGAAGAAACCAATTTGAAGGGGGAGACTTTTGGAGAGTCGGTCTGCGTGCGCTGTTGACTCAAGACTGACTCTCCAAAAGTCTCCCATTGTGACATACTTTTTACACGATTATTTTGGTTTCAAATATTGATGACATAGTTTGAGAAAAAAAAATATATGCAGATTTATTTATTCATTTTGTTTACCATAGGGTGGATGCAAATAGGCCTATTCAAAATGGGTTTTGATTGAGGCTCGGTATTGAATAAACTCATTACTATCAACTATTAAGTAAAACAACAAATCATTATTATAACAGATTAGTTGTTCGTTAAACTATTTGTATTATATTTGGGGAGTTTTTTTTAATGCATTTTCGCAATCACGATAGCATGCATTTTAGTGGGAATCATTTGACACTAATTTTGGTTCGAGAACCAGGGGCCAATTTCATAGAGATGCTTAGCACAAAAAAAATTGCTTAGCACAAAAATGGCTTGCCCAATAAAACAAACCACCATTGAAAATACGATTTGATATTTATGGTCAGTGAACAGCAGCCAAAGAACAATCACAAGTGATACACAACATTTGGTAATTTGGTTGTTAATCCTGTTTTTACTAAGGCAGAAATGTCATGCTTAGCGATTGTTTGTGCTAATTGCTTAGCACAAAAATGGCTTGCCCAATAAAACAAACCACCATTGAAAATTCGATTTGATATTTATGGTCAGCGAACAACAGCCAAAGAACAATCACAAGTAATACACAACATTTGGTAATTTGGTTGTTAATCCTGTTTTTATTAAGGCAGAAATGTCATGCTTAGCGATTGTTTGTGCTAAGCAGCTTTATGAAATTGAGGAATTGTGATATTGACTTTAATGCTATAGACCATTCAGGGAAAAACAAACTCACAGTCATGATTTGTTTTCCATTCTGTATATTCTATCGCTAATGTTAATCCTTTTCCTCACATAATCACTGTGTCATTTTATACCATTGTGACAGTGTGTCTGATCAGGCTGGCCATTTGGAGATGTCTTTGGTGCTCGAAGGAAAACTGGATAAAGACTTATTGACTACCGATGTAAATAAATCTGCTGCCCTCTATTGTTCAGTACATGCCAACTTGACCGCGTGACGCATGCGTGCAGTGCGAAGTTCGCTTATTGAAGTCAAGTCACTTAAAGGTTGTATCATACTTTGATAAAAAACCAAAACAGAAATGTTCACAGATTTACGTATAACTCACAGGGTATGAAGATGATGGTGGTAGAAACTTACCGTTAAACTTTTTTCTGCCTGAAATGGTGTATTTATCCAGAAATCAGTAAAACAACGACCAAAAATCTTTTTGATCTTTTAAAAGATCAAACATAAAAGAGAAAAGACTTAAGAAATACTGTGGCCGTTTTTCACTATTTTCTCAAAAACTGGGCACCGTATGGGACTGAAATTTTCATAGATGACTGTTACTGTATCCGTCTTGATATTTGTGCCCATGAATCTGTATTTCTTTGATAAAAACCAAAGTATAATATTACCTTTAGAGGTACTATCATACTTTGGTAGCATACAGAACTATCCCTGGTCATCGGGCCCCACTTCTTAAAACAAACTCAACTCCCTGGGGAGTATACAGCCCCGGCTACTGCAAAGCGCACAGAGGCTAATTTGAGCACACAAAGCCATCCCAACCCTCACATTATAGGAAGCAACATGTCTTGCCCAAGGACGCAAGCACCACTAGCCCATGGCTGGATTCGAACCCACAATCTGTAGATCGACCGCAAGATCTTGAGTCCAACACACCAGTCCACTAGGCCACAGCACCCCACAAGACTTGATATTTTCAAGCACACAAGACTGGAGAACTCTATGATTGTTTTCTTTTTCATGCAGGATGTGTTCATTCTTGACAATGGGAAGGAAGCGGCCTGTTGGATCGGTAAGGGTGCTAGCATCGACGAAAGGAAGAATGGCTTGTCATACGCCTCCGTAAGTAGAATCTCCTCTAGCTCCAACAAATCATTATTATTATTACTTTGCTGTTTGTGTATAGGAATCTAAAGATTTAATTATATAGTACATTCTTCTGGGAATATTGCAGCAGAGCAATAGATGACCAATTGCTTAGGCTAAGCTGACAGTTTTCAGGAAAAGAATTGGCATTTTTGGCTATTTTCTCTGAGAGGTTTCTCAGTGGCTGTGCCAAGTATTCGGGTTTGAACCCATGCGACATTTACTCACGTTACTTACTCCAAAACTGAGACATGATGTTTAAAATAGGATCACGTGGAGCCTATTTAGCTCAGTGAAGAGGTTATAGCTTTTACCTCTCGTGAATAATGGTTTAACCCTTCTTGAATACTCCTCAAAGAAAGTTCTGCAACTCAAGTTTGAGGGATAATGAATTACGTTTTGCTCCAACATCATGTGTGAATATGGTATCATTGGAAAACGTAATTATCCCTCCTTACAATGACTTATCATTATTTTTTTTGTTATTAATTTTTTTTTGCTAATGTAATCAAAAATGAAATGTTACCTGTTCGTTGCCTAAGTTACTGGTAGTGAATTCTCAATCGTTTTGAGAATGGACTGAGCTTGAATGGTGTCGATGCGCTTTACACATGGTGTTTTCACAATGCATTTTGCAACATTTCACTTTTGGGTTTGCCCTTTATTCAGGAGAAATGCACATTCCATGATTGCATAATCGCAACAAATGGCACATCATTGTAAAGAGGAATAATGAAGCTTTCCAATGGTACCAATTTTCACCGTTCATGTCATCCCTCAAACTTGAGTTCAGGAATTTTTTGAGGGGTTTAAAGATTGCTTAAAAAAACCCAAGAAGCCATAGGAGGGAGGCTCAGTGGGATTCGAACCCAAGACGTTTGCTTTCCAGTAAGACATCGCAATGCAGAGCATTATGGCAGGGTGTGACAATAAAGTGAAACCACCTTTTCCTCCTTTTTTTTTTTTTTTTTTTACATTTTGTAACTCCCTAGAATTACTTGGCGAAGTCCACGCACCCTTTCATTCCCATCACCGTCTTCAGTGAGGGCCAAGAATCGGAGCAGTTTCATGCCATGTTCTATTAAGCCTGCATGTCTGCCAGGTCTATCGTGACGACTGACGAGTGGAGAGAAATGCACTGCTTGGTATGCTTGGTAGAAACTTGGAGCAACAAAGTATAGTGTCTCTCTCAAAGAGGCTGTCAAATTATGCAAATTTAGAAGCGTATACTTCTTTATAAACAAAAATGACAAGAAATAGAACATTAAGAGTTAGGTTGGTGGAAGGTATAATAAACACATTTAATGGGTTTTGTTTTGTTTTGTTAGGCTGGTCGGTATTAGTGTGAATATATGTATCACGTGTTTATGTTATATCAGAATAAATTGAGTTAAACTCTAGACTAGTAGTTCAGGTCAGACCCAAGGTTTGAGATTATCGTTGGCTTACAAAACAAGAATCACTACACATGGCATGACTTGCTTCTATCATTTCTGTACAAAGAGGTTTCGGTCATCGTACAGTCAAATTGCTGTTGTGAAACGGTCATGTACTTAATTAGCCAATAATTACAAGTCATTCCTACGTCATTCAAAAGCTATCATTCTCCAAATTCATTCCAGTAAATTGTTTGAATGTTGTACTGAGCTTCCGTCACAACCTTTGATGGTATATAAATACGGGCGTTTCACAATAGTGCGCCACCATGAGTTTGCAACGCGTTGACCAATCACAATGCGCGGAATTAATTTTGTTGACAAACTGCGCATTGGAAAGATGCAAAATGTATTTTGCTATAAACATTTCTCTTAGTGAACTTGAACTTAATTATGTGGGCACAATCGGTTATATAACTGATTGATTGGACTTTATACTCGATCTTTATAAGTAAGAATTGAATAATTATGTCTTTTTGATGGCTCACACTTGGTGGAGGGTTTTAAAAAAATTGCACTGGTTTACAAAATCACCCTATTCCTATAAGATAATAGAATTAGAACTGTTGCAAAAGTTTCATAAACAGTTTGTTTAGATTAGCCATTTTGATACAAGTGGCGCAAAGGTTTTGCAAAGTTGGCGGGGTTTGGAGTTTTGGCGGGAAATTATGAGCCTGATTCATCAACTCACAAATCACTCAAACACGCACGCAACGGAAAGAACTCTGAAAGTGGGTGAGATTGTGATTTATTTTCTCAGTGAAAACAGGATTAAAGGTTCCAGAAACTTAAAATTCTACAATTATAGTGGAAGAAGGGTTGCTTAGTTGTAGCAAGTTATTTTCGGATGGTAAACAATTTTAGAAAACTATAGAACACAATTACCAAAAACAATATATCAAAAGTTATACAATTATGCTTAATTATATTATTTTTTCTAAGAAAATTAACACCTCATTTTTGGTGAATTGGTCAGATTTAAAATGGTGAATAACATTTTTATTTTTTTTAAAGATGCTTATATTTTTGTAGCCCTATCATACAAGGTAGTTTAAACTTAACATCTAGATGTAACATATATTCTTTAGATTTTTTTAAAAGTTTTTGATTAAAAGAAATTTGGGAATGGTATAGAATATTTCCAGTGAGTCATTTCTTTGGTTTGTGTCATAACTGGAGTGGTGCAAATACGTAAATTTGTGAACATTTCTGTATGTTATCAATCCTGTACTGTACCTTTAACTTGTTTAAAGATGATGTTCAACACTCAACAAAATAATCATCAAAAAAGACTCTCTTTCTGCGTTCAGTGTGAGATAAATATTTATTTTATCTCATGTCAAGTAATTTAAGAATTATAGTTCTTAACAAATAAAGCAAGGTTTGTTGAGTGTTGAACTTTCTCTTTCAAGGTAATATCATACTTTGTTTTTTGTCAAAGAAATACAGATTCATGGGCAAAAATATCAAGGAAGAAACAGTAGCACTCATCTGTGAAAATTTCAGTCGAATACGATGCCCACTTTTTGAGGAAACAGTGAAAAACAGCCACAGTATTTCTTAAGTCTTTTCTCTTTTATTTTTGATCTTTTAAAAGATCAAAAAGATTTTCGGTCGTTGTTTTACTAATTTCTGGATAAATACACCATTTCAGGCGGAAAAATTTGAACGGTATGTTTCTACCAGCACCATCTTCATATCCTGTAAGTTATATGTAAATCTGTGAACATTTCTGTTTTGGTTTCTTACCAAGGTATAATACTACCTTTAAAGCAAAGCGGATAGAGGGCGCTATAACCACTCGGCGCGCCAGGAATGTCATAAATTAATGAGCTTACCCTATGTAGCTTTGTTGACAAAAGAATGTTTTGACTTTGAACATTGTTTTCTTACAAAAATGTTCGTGTCGACATCAATTACCCAATGTTGATGCGAGATCGCTGTCATAAGCCGAGCACATGTTTGGCTTGACTTTTGTTGGAAAGAAAAATGACCCAGAAAGAGTGGGCGGGGCAATAATAATTGCGGTAGGGGTTAATTTATTAAAAATAATTATTGCAATTAGAAAATATGTTATAATTTACCATTCAAGAATTTAACAAGTTTGTCCGTTGTCATCGGTTAGCAAAAATTAAGATGAAACTTTACAAAGATAAAAGACTATTATTGTCACCAGGTTCCATCGAAGTTATGTATAGGCCCATGGAGCTATGAAAATGATATAGCTCCATGGTAGGCCTAATTATGATCGATCGCCGTTTCACAGAAATCTGTCAAAATGGATTATGTAACTTAACAGCTATCATGATGGAACCAAACACGCGCTGTATGCAGGCTGGGGTCGCCGTCCTGCACACTAAGGCCTTTAAATGTCAACCATCGAATAAAACTAGTCCTTGCTGTATTACTCCAAGAAATCAGTTCAAATCACCACGTTGAAATTGTATACGGCATGCATGTATGTACCCGACCATCGCGGGCAGTGGACTAGTGAACAAGTCTAGCATTTTTGTGAAGATGATCTGAGCAACTTCAAGGACGAAGTATTTTCTTTTTTTTCTTGTATTATACGTCATCAGGCGGTCCAAACAGCTTACAGCTGGTGATGGTATCCTAGTGGGATGTATTATGATATGATAATCAGCTAGCTGATGTTATTTTGGGCGTTGGTTCCGGCCAGCGATACCGCACCGTATACCGACCCAGCTTCCCGGCCGTCTCCTCACGACACTCGTCCCACGGTCGCTGCGTTGATAGCTGTGCCGAAGTCTTCGTTCCTTCGCTCAATTCAGACAAAAAAAAAGGTAATTCCGATTTTCTTTTCTCTTTTTTCTTCTAGTTTTAAGTCTAGAAGCTTGAAATGTTTTGATGGAATGATGATGTTGTTGTATTCATGGCTTAAGTTGTGATAAACTTGGCTTGAGTTTGGGGGAAAAGTTGGGAGATTTTGGGCGTCATTTGTTGCCTCTGAATCGGTCTCAGTTAAAATTACTGGCCGTATCGGATGGGTTACATACCACGGTAAAAGTCGCAAAGTGGGCCGTGTGTTACCTCCTTAGCCTCGAGCAAGATCAAGTGTTGGTTACCTAAATCGGATCTTTAAGGAGTGGAACTTGAACTTTGTGGTATGTGAATTTGCTATAAGTTGGATGCCCACAGTATTATTCTAACCTACAAATGATAATAATACAAGAATCTGAAATAATAACAATAGACAAATACTTGGGGCTTTTCGTTTGGAGTAGGCCTACTGCTTTACAAAAAGTATAGTCAATAATTATACGTTTTCATCGTGGCCGATTCGGCTGTTGACAGAAAATAAAAAATTGCGTCTGTTTCGAGTACTGAAAAAAGGTTGATTCGGATAAGTTATGTGATATGGTTGTACTTGTGTATGGAAGTTTACTCTGTTATTTTTTTACCTAGACATTTTATGAGGCGGAGCAGTCGGCATTGAGTGTGTAAGTCAATACAATGTAGTCAGATTATGGAAAAATATAATTAAATGTACTATCATACTTTGGTAGCCGCATACCGAAACAGAAATCTTCACAAAATTTACATATATCTTATGGTGATGGTAGAAACGTACCATAAAAGATTTCTGCCCGAAATGCTGTATTTATCCAGAAAAGAGTGAAACCAATTGACCAAAAACAATTTTGATCTTCGGAAGATCAAAAATCCTATGAAAAGATTTTAAAAATACCGTGGGCGTTTTTCACCGTTTTCTCAAAAGTGGGCACCGTATGGAACTAGAAATTTCACATAATGACTGTTACTGTATCCTTCTTGATATTTTTGCCCATAAATCTATATTTCTTTGACAAAAACCAAAGTATGAAATTATTTTTAATCATAATGTTCAGTTTGCACAATGGTAGAAAGCAAGGTGATCTATCAGCGGTGACTACCATCTTGCGAAGGGTATAATTAAGTCAACAATTCCACATGTGCTATATATAAATCTACAAGCCCCTTTCGCTTAAATCAGGCCTATGGGATTTCCAGCGTACAACAAAAATGTTTTTATCGGAGGCTGTCCCACAATGCATTTCCCATATGCTTGCATTGCACATGTCCGGCCTATCCAGCAAAAGTTATGTACATCTGTATTCTAGCTATCTTTATTATATAGCTGTGGCATCCTAGCAGCCCACATTCCGATGTGCGGCTGTCATAAGCTTCTGCATGTATCTAAGATGCAGACCTTGGTATAGCAAGAGCAAGCTCGCAGTACGTAATACCATTACACAGTGCTAGCTGTTGACTGTAATGATGCCGTTCAATGCGAAATCAACGTAGTCCCCCTACTGCTATCTGAATCACGGGGCTAGGCAGGCTGTCCGTGTTGGCCTACGTGCGGTGCATGGGACGGGGCGCGTGCGGCGCGGCGGTAGTCATCTACCAAGGTCAACTCGGTGCGGGATACCCTATGATTTGGCCTTATATGGACTTGTCGGTGACTTGTGGAGAACAAATGTCACCGGATCAGGATTTCGTATTGGAGACGAAACAATAATACATATTTTGTTTTTCTTGGTGGTATATATGCGTTAATAACAACTGGCGTGCCCTGTTAAAGAAACGCAGTATTTTGTTTTTGCGATTTTCGAACACTTAAAGGTACTATCATACTTTGGTAGCATACCGAGACAGAAATCTTCACAGATTTACCTATTAACTTATACAAGGTATAAAGATGGTAATGGTAGAAACATATCGTTCAAGTTTATTTGCAGGCTGAAATGCTGTTTTTATCCAGAAAAGCGTAAAGCTAATGACCCCAAAAACAATTTTGAACTTTGGAAGATCAAAAATAACGGTAAAAAGATTTTTGAAATACCGTGGGCGTTTTCACCGTTTTCTCAAAATGTGGGTTCATGAAACTGGGAATTTCACAGATGACTGTCACTGTACAGTGCACTTCTTTCTTGATATTTTGCCCCATGAATCTGCATTTCTTTGACAAAAACCAAGGTATGAAATTCAATATGCCGAGGAATGACTGTGTGGTTTGGTTTTTCTCTGAAAATGTGTAAAACCGTTGTCTTTTATCTAGGTCCTACATCACCCGTAGCAACATGGCTGCCCCACCGACCCGTGGATTGGTCAAGGCCAAGAAATACGACTGGAAGGACTCCAACTTGGCACTATTCGGTTCCGATACCGAGAAATCGATCAAGAAGGAATCGGCACAAACCGAGCCCGCATGGAAAGGAGCCGGGCAAAAAGTCGGTCTCCAGGTAAAAAAAACACGAAGTAGGCCTACCACCTTTAAAAGCAAAATAAAGCAAAGCAACTGGCAGGGATTGATGATCAATAACTTGAGAGAGTAAGGCCTGCGGTGAAACCATGTATAAAAATCTCTTTTAGAAAGATGTGTGGTCCTGATAAAGGACCAATGAGAGTGGATCAGGCGCGGTTCTACGGGGGGGGGGGGGGGGGGGGGGCTAGGGGGGGCTGTAGCCCCCCCAAAATTTTGTCTAGCCCCCCAAAAAAATGCAAATGAAATTTTTTTTTCATGAAAATACTGGATTTTTTCAGTTATTAAGCGCCAATTACATAAAAACGCAATGTGTGGGCTATAATGTGCATGTTTTTCGACCCCTAATAAGACATAACAGAAGCGAGTGTTAGAAGAACCCAAAATATTGGGTCTTCTAGCCCCCCAAAAAAATAATGGCTCTTCTAGCCCCCCCCCCCCAAATTTTGGCTCTAGAACCGCGCCTGGAGTGGATTCTCAACGTTTCGACTTGTGTGCTCTAGTCGTCCTCAGGAGAGAGATTGCCGGACTAGGTGGATGTGCTGGTTATTTATGCTGGATGCCGTTCATTCAGGTGTGAAGAGTGGATTGCGTGAAGAGTGGATCAATAACTTGGTTCGGACGCTGAAGGTTTTGGTTCATCTAGTGATTTCTTGTATTTCTGATTTCGCTCTGCAGGTTTGGCGTATCAACAAGTTCAAGGTTGAGCATTGGCCCAAGGATGACTATGGCAGTTTCTACAATGGCGATTCATACATCATCCTCCACACCTACGTGAGCATTATAAGCTATGGACGTGTGCTTCAAGAGTTCATTTGCAACAACAGATAACTCCATCTATGAAAAATTAACTTCACCATACTTTACATTTGATTATTCATGGAAACAGCGTACATTTGGACATATCAAACTGATTAATTTATTGTAGATTTAACAAAATACAGAAAAAGAAAAAAAAAAGAATGTATTGGTGTATCCTTCAATAAAAAAAATAGAAGCATCCGTGATGATAATGTAAATTGTTCAACAAAGGAGTTATCTGTTTTTGCAAATGAACTCTTCGCTTGTTCTCGTTTTTGTTGTACTCGTTTTACCAATTTCATTCATTCTACTCGTTCCACTCCCTTCATCTCAATCGTTTCACTTTGTTTCAATTGTTTGACCCGTTTTACTAGCAAAAATGAAAGAATCTTTATTTTTTTCACCTGATGAACAGCCCAAAGCCTCTAATTTGATACATATAAACCGAAGCCAGAGCCCCAGCCGGAGCCAATGTGAATCGAAAAAGACATACAACATTATAACACTTCAGACCTGGAACCAATTTCATAGAGCTGCTTAATTAAGCACACATTTTGCTTAAGCATGAAAAGTCTTCCTTGGTGAAATAGGATTACTAACCAATATTTCATGTGATATTTAGGCTTTTGACTTGTATTCGACCATTGTTTGCTGCGGAGCATATAGCATTCACAAGGAGTTTTTAATGATGCGCCTTGGCCATTTTCATAGCACGGCCAAAGCACCATAGCTTAAGCACCAAAATTTGCTTAATAAGCACCAAAATCCTTTGTAAATAAAATCAGTATGCCAGCCAAAACCCCTTGTGAAACATCGCATGAAAATTTGGTTGGTATTCCTGTTTGATCAAGGAAGACTTTCCATGCTTAAGCAAATGTTGTGCTTAAAACAGCTCTATGACATTGGTCCCTGTTTGGGTGAACTTACACGACCGTGACCCTCTTCCTGTCAAATGAGTGAAATGTCAACGCCCGAGTGTTATTTCCCTACTTATCGCTTGAGGCATAGTCTAATGATCTAGGGAATAATTGTCTGTGGTATCAACTTACATCAGACCGAGAAAAGGATGAACCCAAAATGTCATTCTACATCGTTGAAAAGCTCGGGCATATGTTTCCACTCATTGTGTAGTCCGTACACTATTCAAATTTGCGGATTGTATGCAACTCACCCGGCCATAATGTACTCGTTTTTCAGTGATTATGGAAAGTGATCGTGACTGATAAAAGGTGACAGTGACCAGGGGGGTTTACGAAATGGAGGCTCAGGCTCAGGCTCCGGGTCAGGCTCCGGGTCAGGCTCCGAGTCAGGGTCAGGGTCAGGGTCAGGGTCAGAGTCAGGGTCAGACCCAGGCTCAGGCTCAGGCTCAGGCTCAGGCTCAGACTCACTCCATTTTGTGAATCCAATCGAAAATAACGGGTATCAAATTTGAGGCTTTTGGCTGCGGTTCGGAAGTAGATTCTCTGGTTTGAAAAGGGAAACAGAGCTTCAGCTCCAATGAAAAACCACAGCCTATATTTCCAGCATATGGATGTCAGAACTGGAGGCTGGGACTGAGCCCGTGCCTCGTTTCGTAAACTCCCTGTGACTGCAGAGACGACAGCGACAATATCCATGACCACGATCTCCATTTTGCTCCTTAAAAAGATATATATTAATTATATAAATTATGTTATTTTCCCATTATTGTTTGTCTTCAATAGAAAAAGCCCGATTCCGATTCTGAAGAGCTGCTGTATGATGTGCACTTCTGGATCGGTCAATACTCCACTCAGGTAAGCATCCAAATAAGAAACGTTTTGGGCTAGGCATAGACTGTAGTTCCAAGTCCATACTTTATGTTCGTTTTCAATTAACAAAATGAACGTCCTGCATGCAGTTAGGACCTAAAATTAGAGCTTTTGCAGCTGTACCACTGCTAGACTTGTTTTAGCCCTTGGACTGTTTTTTATTTCCATAGGATGAGTACGGCACAGCAGCCTACAAGACGGTAGAGTTGGATCACCTCCTTGATGACAAGCCCGTCCAGCACCGCGAAGTCATGGACTACGAGTCCGAATTGTTCAAGACATACTTCCCAGTCATCACGTCAGTATAAATTCAACCAAAATATTCACGAAATGATAACTTATTGATTTCTTTTAAAGCCATTTTCCCCTGTATTAACTTACTTTTTGCATTATCATTAAGTGTATCGATATTCACGAAATGAATGGCGCCATATTTTCAATTCGGGCGATTTCCAAATAGTGCGCCACCATGAGTTTGCAACGCGTTGGCCAATCACAATTCAGGAAATAAATTTGGCGCATCTTTATTTCCGAGACGCATGCACAGTTTGTCGACAAAATGAATTCTGCGCATTGTGATTGGACAGCGCTTTGCAAACTCATGGTGACGCGCTATTGTAATATTCCTGAATGAAAAATACACGGGTTTACACTTCGGTGGCCATCTTAGGTTTTGATTGCAAAAATTCAAAACGAGGCACTTTCACGCATGCGCACTTTTCGAAGTGTTAACCCGTGTATTTCTGATTTTGATTGAATGGAGTTGATATCCCTGATTTCTCCTTGTTTTTTGTAAATAGTAAGATGGAAGGTGGTGCTGATACTGGATTCCGTCACGTGGGTCCCAAGGAGTATGTGCCACGTCTGTTGCACTTCAAGGGAGAAAGAAAGAACATCGTCCTGAGAGAGGTGAAAATCAAAATGGCGTACCAATAATAACTAGTCTGCTGCCACCAAGAGTCTGAAAAGCAGAATTTAAGTATTTGCATGACTAAGGCCGTGTCCCAATTCTCTGGCTGCGACCGCAAATCGCACACAAGTCTATGGAAACGGCTGCAGTCATTGGCTAGTGGCTGCCATAGGTACGTGAGTAAATTGCAGCCGCAGCCAGAGAAATTGGACACGGCCTAATAATAAGAAGGCGGGCGACATGTGATAGTGTATATCACAAAAACAGAAGGAAATTTCAGTGCACTCGACAGTTACTTTAGGCCTAGGCCTAAGCATCCTGATTTCCATAATACACCTATTATTGGACGCAAGCCTGGGGTAAACCAAGGATGTGGGTCTTTTCCAACCCTTGGCTCCGGCTCAGGCTCCGGCTTCGTCTCTGCCTTCCATACCCTGAAAATATAGGTTGTGGTTTTTCATTGAAGCTGAAGCTCTCAGTTTTCCTTTTCAAGCCAGAGAATCTACTTCCGAACCGCAGCCAAAAGCCTCCAATTTGATACTCGTTATTTTAGAATGGATGCACGAAATGGAGCCAGAGCCAGAGCCTTAGCCGGAGCCGAGGTTTGGGAAAGGCACCTGGCTTGAGGTTAGGCTTGGGATTTATTTAGCCACCGCCATTTTGTGTCCTAATTGAAATGATACATGGTGAAGCTGGATCGTTTCTTCTGCGTCGTCATGTGCATGTTCAAATCCTTTCATTCGTTGTGGGGGCTTCAAATGGCAGTAGCAAAATAAGTCCCTAGCCTATTTCTTATTTAGGCAATGTGATTGGTCAGAAACAAAATAAGGCGGTGCTAAATGGGAGTAGATAGTGAATCGCCCCCAGCCACGTCACCCTTTTCTCAAGTTATCTCACGTTTTATCTTCCTCTGCGTGTGTTTAACAGCGTCCTCTGAACAAGAACGTCTTGGATTCCAGCGATGTCTTCATCCTGGATCTGGGCCTGAAGATCTTCCAGTGGAACGGCGCCACATCCAACAAAGACGAGAGGACTAAGGTAGGTCACCTCATACGGTGAGGCTCTGGTATACTCGTACGTCCACGACCGTCCATTACTGACCCGTTGAGCTGTGCATGTCTTGAGACGGTCAGAAGTGGTGCCTGTGGTGGTGATGGTGGTGGTTGTGACCTTTGGTCAGTGATCTTTGGCTGATTGCTTGGTTCCCGCCTCTTTTTTTTGTCCAGGCCATGCAGCACGTGTCGCAGCTGAAGAGTCTCCGTGGTCGGGCTACCAGCCAGGTGCTTGATTCAGATAGGATTGGTCCCGATCACCAGTTCATGAAGGCTCTGGCAAGCGACGCTCTGGACGAGGAAGACATGGCCGTCGGCAAAGATGACTCACAGCCCGCCCTCTTTAGGTGAGCCCTCAAGCGTCAACAGTGTAACAATTTAATTTGACGCCATTTTGAAGTCAAAGGGAACGAATGCTTTGGCGTTTTGCATAACGTTATAAACAATAATTATATGTACATCAGTGTGTATGTCGTTGCATTGTAGGGATGCAGGGATAATTTGTTTTGCCTACAGCACAAAAAGCCGTGCCCGTGGACAAAATCAAATAAATTTGGGTGAATTGTTAACCGCAGATTTTCATATGCACAGCCTACCTTCCTTACAAACCTTTGATGAAGTAGATTTTTAAATACATGTACATATCCTAGCCTAGATTCTGTAATCCTATAAACCTATCCTGAATGTAGAGGTAGAAATTAAACGCTCTGTGGTATTTGTTCATGTTCTTAACGAAATGTTGTTATGAGGTACTCGTCTTCTTTGTCTGCGTGTACAGGCTGAAAAATACTGACAAGTTGTACTTCACTAAGGAGGCCGAAGGCACCCTGCCTAAATCCAAGCTGGATTCTAATGTAAGTAGACATTATGAGGGGATTGAGGCTTTAAACAAGAATACATTTCCAAGTTGAGCAAAGACCACAATTCTCCATTTTCTCCATTTTGTGTCTCACATCAAGCATTATGTTCAACTGTCATGATTACCATCAATACAATGTTTTGACGAAATCTGGGCAGACGTAAGCTGATCTGACCCATATATTGACCAAACTCAACCTGATCAAACCCGATCAAATCAAATTGAACAGACCTGGCATGCTTGGCCAAATCCATCCCAAAACCCAACCCAACCCAACCCAAAATTAACCAAAACCCGGGCCAACCCAACCCAGCCCAGCCCAACCCAGCTCAACCCAACCCAACCCAACCCAACCCAACCCAAGCCCAGCCCAGCCCATCCCAGCCCAACCCAGCCCATCCCAGCCCAGCCCAGCCCAGCCCAGCCCAGCCCATCCCAGCCCATCCCAACCCAACCCAACCCAACCCAGCCCAGCCCAGCCCAGCGCAACCCAACCCAAACCAACCCAACCCAGCCCAGCCCAACCCAACCCAATGAAATCGAACCCTCAGAAGCCTATAAACCTAACCATTCTACACAATCCTATAAACCCAACCCAAACCTTGGTATTTCTTTTTAACTATCCATATACATGGACTCACACATTCAGACAAGGAAATCGAAAAACATCAAACCTTTCCTCGGTTCATCGGCATTTCAAATTAGCAAGTTGAAGTTGGTACAAATGATCTTCCCTCCCTTTTCTTCCAGGATGTCTTCATCGTAGACAACAAGAAGGAGCTGTTTGTCTGGGTAGGAAAGGGAGCTGACACCACAGAGAAGAGGAATGCATTCTCATATGCCCATGTAAGAAAACTACATCGTTATATTTAAGGGTCACAAGTCTAGAGGAAAATCTCATGGATAAACTCTATATATTAAGCTTATTTAAAAACTTAAAGTCAGTTTAAGTCAGTTTAAGTTCAGGAATATGTTTAGCTTTAAGAATGTAACTTTAATGCGATATTTTGACTTCTATAGATCTAGGGCATCATCTATGGCTTTCATTGTGTGCCCTCCATCGAAATGGCGTCGCCACAGCGGCCACATTAGGGTAGAAATATGACATTATTGAAAACGTTTGTCCTCCCTCTGCAAATGTCAAAGATTGCTATCAGTTAACTTGCCAGTTTATTTTCTGTGTATGCAGTGATACCATGATTGTACTTAAATTAAAGCTACCACCCTTGCAGTACAAAATACAGTTTGGTCATGTTCCACAAAATCAAACCATGCATCGCCATGTGGACCTCTATATCAAGGACTTCTTGAGCTTACACGAACCACGTACTAGCAACGCGTACCAGAATAGTCACATAATGTGACATAATAGTTTCAGAGTATTTCAGGGTAAACAAGCGTGGGTCTGAGAAGAGCTGGTATAAACTCAACATTTCAGGTAGTGTGTACTCTGTCCATTTTCTACAGTCGACTGGCAGAGTATTTCCATCTTACTGTAATGACACTCAATATTTTTTCCTCTCTCTCTCTCTTTGATATACAGAACTATCTGCAGGGAACCCAGCATCCATTCATCCCCATCACCTGCATGAACGAAGCCCACGAGAAGGACGAGTTCTTCAAGTGTCTGTCTTAGGTCAGTTATGAGGATGACCTTTGATCTCCCATGACCCCTGGCATATTCTGTCTATAACCTCGGCAACTGAACACACTTTTTGAATATTAGAAGCTTCATTTTGATCATCTGAGCAGCGGCTTGGGGTTTATTTTGTCGTCATAAAATACCTCAGTAGACAAGCGATTCTACTTTTTCGGTCGAAAAATATGCAAATTACACCAAATAGTGTAAAAGGTTTAATTTTAGTAGAAATCGTGGAAAATTTGACTTGGAGGTCTAACAACATAAACTGAAGGAGGTAGATCTCGGCAGGAAAAAGGGGAGGAGAGGATAATTAGTTTCTAAGTTATTTCATTATTTATACGATGAAGCATTTTTTAAACGCAATAGTCAAATTGCACATTATAAGAATTAACTTGCACTTTACACTTCTATGTATTTATGTACCTGTAATTGAATACATTTATATTGATTAATAATGATATTAATTTCCCCCAGTAATTATGGTATTAAGTATAACTGAATTTGACAAACGTACGCTCGAAATTTCACATTTTTCGCCTTCTAAAACAAGGCAAATTTAATGAGCACAGAACAGCAATACCAGAACTAAAATCTGATATGATTTCATATGCACCCAAAATTATTGGATATAAACATATTTTATATAAAATCTTAAGAACTTCAACATCGCACAAGTCCAAAAATAATCATTCACTGTCTTAGATATTATGAGCTTAAAATGTAAAAGAAAAAACATCGCAAATCGTAGCATATTATTGGAAAAGCTGCAAAATTGCCATAGATAAAAATATTTATACAAAACTATAATTATTCATAACGTTTTAAATACAAAAATAAAACTGACAGTCATTTACACGTCCGCTACACATAGATGTAAAATCTATATTAGTGTTGTTACATACATACTTGCCAATAAGTTTAGCTATATTTCGCTTGTAACCTAGCTAATACTTTAAAAAAAAATACTGATTTCTTGTCCAATTTCATAATGATATATGTCATTACATAAAGATACGCATATTGTTTTACAATTTAAGTACATTGTCCTACCGTAAACTGCTATTATAATTAGCTATTTTTACAATTTTATAATGTTATTATAGTGATTATAATAGATTGTGCATGGCAAACTAGAGTAAAAGAAAAAGCATAAATAAAACAAGCAAAATACTATGCTTATAAACTTTGTGTTTTGTTTCTTTTATGAAGCCGATTTTCTTCCTCGTTTATAAAAAGTTCATGCTATTTATTTTGTTTCTATAATTTTAAGGGATTTTAAAAATGAGTTTTATCATGGTACTCATTTGTGTGGACAGTGGCCCAAGTGTCATGGAGCTACTTTTCGAAGCATAGGCATGCTGCTAAGGACAGCAAAAAGGTGTCGTTTTGTGGAAATCCCAGCTAGTTTATTTGGTGAAATTTCATGCAATGTACTTCGCCTGCGATTGGTTCGTAGCTCTTCATCCATTTTACCAAACATACGTGTTACAGCCGTCTAACCTAAATCACATTTCTGCGAGGCGAACGAAGAAAACTGACTGGAGTGGGATTCAAACCTGCGACCTCCGGAATAAGCGTACCGGTGCTCTTACTGATAAGCTTTTATACAGCCCTAAATTGTAAATTATCTTTGTTAATTTCGTTTAAATCACATCGATTACATCATTACATTAATTGCTACACACTCTCAGCCATTGGCATTTCTACTACAAGGAAACCAATCTATTTTGTTTTACACAGGAAAAATTAACACCGATGCTCATTCGGGGTAGAAACAAAACAGAATTATTTTTTTTTGAAAGAAGTTGAGGAATGTAACATTATGATGTATAACATCACCGTCCATTCTCCAAATTGATTCAAAGACAAAACTATCTATATATTTATAACCATAATAGTGGAATGGCAGGCACCAATTCTGAATTTAGTCGTTTCACTGAGTGCCTGGTAGCTCCGTGGCACCGACTGAAGTTTCGCTGGCCCTCTGCAGATAGTAACTGTAGGCAATATTCACCGGGCGTTTGTCGCTTGTCCAGTAAACCTGAGTACCACAAAAACAAGTTACAGCTATAACAACATGCAATTTTCAATGAATTAAATACATTTTAAACGGCTGATTAGAGGAGGGCAAAATGAGTTGAGAATATCCGTACCAGAATATCCAGAGCCTCTTGCAGTGGTCCCATGGAGGTCAGGAGGTCGCTGTCTACTGTATAATCAAACCGTGCTCCTGCAGCTACGAATGACGGCCAGCCTCGGTGAGCACCTCCACCATTTAGGATGTAGGACTTGTCGGAATGATTCCGGAGAGCTGCGCATCCAAACAGGAATCGTGATTAATTCAATTATAAAGATAGAAATAAATCAAATAATTACAACCGCATGAGCAGCAGCAATATGAGCAGCAGCAACAGCAACATAATGCAACAGTGGCATCATGATCAGCAGCTGCATTGGCATCATAAGAGCAGCAGGATCAAGAACAACAACAGCATGAGCAGCGGCACGAGCAGCAGTATGAGCAGCAGCACGAGCAGCGGCACGAGCAGCAGCACGAGCAGCGGCACGAGCACGAGAAGCGGCACGAGCAGCAGTATGAGCAGCGGCACGAGCAGCAGCACGAGCACGAGCACGTGAAGCGGCACGAGCAGCAGCACGAGCACGAGCACGAGCAGCGGCACGAGCAGCAGCACGAGCACGAGCACGAGAAGCGGCACGAGCAGCAGTATGAGCAGCAGCACGAGCAGCAGCATGAGCAGGAGTATATGAGCAGCAGCACGAGAAGCAGCACGAGCAGCAGCACGAGCAGCGGCACGAGCAGCAGTATGAGCAGCAGCACGAGCAGCAGCACGAGCAGCAGCACGAGCAGCAGCACGAGCAGCGGCACGAGCAGCGCAGCAGTATGAGCAGCACCATGAGCAGCAGCACGAGCAGCAGCACGAGCAGCGGCACGAGCAGCAGCACGAGCAGCAGCACGCGCAGCGGCACGAGCAGCAGCACGAGCAGCGGCACGAGCAGCGGCACGAGCAGCAGCACGAGCAGCGGCACGAGCAGCAGCACGAGCAGCAGCACGAGCAGGAGAACTACCGGGGGCACTACTCCATACTGGGGGAACTACTGGGGGAACTACCGGGGGGCACTACTTCATACTGGGGGAACTACTGGAGGAACTACCGGGGGCACTACTCCATACTGGGGGAACTACCGGGGGGCACTACTCAATACTGGGGGAACTACTGGGGGAACTACTAGGGGAACTACCGGGGGCACTACTCCATACTGGGGGAACTACAGACAACTGGGGGAACTACCGGGGGGCACTACTTCATACTGGGGGAACTACTGGGGGAACTACCGGGGGCTCTACTCCATACTGGGGGAACTACTAGGGGAACTACCGGGGGCACTACTTCATACTGGGGGAACTACTAAGGGAACTACCGGGGGCACTACTTCATACTGGGGGAACTACTAGGGGAACTACCGGGGGCACTACTCCATACTGGGGAACTACTGGGGGAACTACCGGGGGCACTAGCGGGGGCACTACTTCATACTGGGGGAACTACTAGGGGAGCTACCGGGGGCACTACTTCATATTGAGGGAACTACTAGGGGCACTACTCCATACTGGGAGCAGCGGCACGAGCAGCAGTATGAGCAGCAGCACGAGCAGCAGCACGAGCAGCAGTATGAGCAGCAGCACGAGCAGCAGCACGAGCAGCAGCATGAGCAGCAGCACGAGCAGCAGCATGAGCAGCAGCACGAGCAGCAGCACGAGAAGCAGTATGAGCAGCACCATGAGCAGCAGCACGAGCAGCAGTATGAGCAGCAGCACGAGCAGCAGCATGAGCAGCAGCACGAGCAGCAGCACGAGCAGCAGCATGAGCAGCAGCACGAGCAGCAGCATGAGCAGCAGTATGAGCAGCAGCACGAGCAGCAGCATGAGCAGCAGCACGAGCAGCAGATGTTCTTCTGTGAGAGTCTTGAAGGTAAACTGCATTGAGCCACCACATGCAATTTTCATCATCATTGGCAGTTGTAGTTACCTAGAAAGTGACTGGTGTTCGATCGTTCCTCCACCATGATGTTGTAGGCACCTGCAGGAAGGGTTTCTATCCGCCGGTACCCTGGGAAAAGAAACCAAAAGAATTAACCTGAGTGTACCGCTTGGTGGCAGCAGATTATGCTGTCTGCTGCCACCAAGCGGCACACATGGTCGACTAAGTACAAGCTTGCCAAACTTTCAGGTTTTTTAGTAGTTCGCGTAAGACCTATGGCTGACTGCAATTTGACATAATAAATGACCCTGATTCTGTCTAGTCGGCGATAAATTTTGACCAAGCAGTCTAAGTTTAGGCTTGCACACAGGCTTTATGATAGAAATGTTCTGATGGGTATCGGTGCTCTAAATCTCTGGCTGAAAATACAGCCAGCAAACAAGTCTATGGAAGCGGCTAGAGTCAGTGGCTAGCGGCTGCCATACGTTCGTGTGTTATACGCAGCCGTAGCCAGAGCCTTTGTGTACGTCAGTTCCTACTTTTTCTTGGTGTTTCGGCGAAGACTTTCTCCACGAGGATGCAGCCGCTGTTGTCGCCGTTGCACACACCGCAAAGATCGTCGGATATGGCAGAACCAGCCTGCTTGTTGCATCCGAGTTTCTGATTAGTGAACGAAATTCATTCATAGGCTCAATTAGACAACAGACAATTAACTGCATGAGGCATCTGTACAAAAAGACTGGAAAGTAGTCTGGAGTCGAACGTGCAGTTTTCTACAGATGGATGGCGCCAAGGCTAAGAGTATAATATGCCATTTTAATGCTCTTTCCCAATTACTTCCATTGGTGATAGTATCTCATCAGACTGGTGTTGAGGGAGTTTTCGTCACCCATTCTGCCTCGCTAGGCCATAAATTCCAGACAAAATCTCGATAAAATGTAGTAAAAGTAGCTTTCCTTGATAAATCATCCCAAGGGGCCGATTTCACTAACGCTTTGCGATCATCGCTTAAGCCCAAATCCATCGCTAAACGGAAAACTGCTACGCAAAGTAGCGATCGATGTTCCGTTTAGCGATGGATTCTGGTTTCACAAACTATGTCGTGACTAAATGGCGGACTCGTGAGCGTCCGAGAAATCTTTGCTTACTTTGCATTTCCCCCTGACGCAGATACTGTGGCGGTCGTCGTAGGTACACGGCGTGCCGTCTGTTACCACGTACGGGGTACTGAGAATATCCAGAGTTTTCTTCGAGATGCACGTCAGCCTGCACTGCAGTGATTCTAGAAAAGGTCACATTCACAGAGGTCATGCAATTCAAATTTGAATTGACAGTGTGTCTGAACACTATAGGGGCGCTATGACGACAGCAGTGACGTAAACGGTCTGAAAGTTTTGGTAAAGAGACCGATTATTCATCTGTGCAGACAGAGAATTTGCCAACAATGTTGCACTCCCGCCAATACGCCTTATTAACGGCGCATCCATCTTGTCACCTTCCTTGTATACCCGTTGAAAAAGACAACACCAATCATAAAACGAAAACGGGTACCAGACTACTTTGAATCCAAGCCTCGGTTTGATTGCACTGCTTCGAATGTAAGATGGATGCACCGTGAATAAGGTAGTTGTCACGATACACCATCTCTATAGATGACCTCAAAGATGTTACTATAGTGACCCAAATGTTGTTAAAAACGTGATTTTGGAAGGAAAGTAACAGAAATAAGTGATGGGTTTTGGGTTTACCGTTCTTATGCTGGTGAGGGCGCCATCTCTGGAATTTGCCGCTGATCGTCACGGAGGCCAGTCGGTCGTGACATTGGGCAGCTCTCCTGTCTGACCACACTGCGCAGGGCTGATTCAAACATCAAACAGATAAGCAAAACAGATCATACATATTCATAAACCCCGCATACAAAGGTTTCTGCTTGCCCCTCTTGACCACGTCACTGACTTAGTGACCTGGTCAAGAGGGGCAAGCGGAAACCTATGCTGGTCAAGAGGGGCAAGCGGAAACCTATGCCAGGCTTATTTATTATGAACGAAATCATTGATATATGGGCAATACAACCATGGGCAACAATTTTAAGAAACCGATTCAGTGGTTTAACACTGAGGCGTCTAATGATGATCTATTGGACTCTGCCAGACCTTTCCGTGATCGTATAAACCCCGCCTATACTTTGAACATTATCCTGTCACCGCTTGAGAAAAAAATGAGACTTTCCAGTTGATGCGAATGGTCAATGGCAGTCACCCTCTTAAGGGGCAACCAGTAAAAAAAAATATCACGGTGAATTAAAGAAAGAGTTACCTGAGTGTTGCAGATTTTATACTGGAAGGATCTCCCTTTGCACTGCTTGCCTCCAAAAGCTGGTCTTGGAAACCAATGAGAAAATAAACGTGAAACCAACGACTTACAATTACAACCGTCGCTGCAGAAGACCATTATTTCATGCTTATTGGCAACAGCTAACCTCCGATTGTCTCTTCATTGCAGTTACTAATCTTAAACCGTCTAGGAAGTTCTAACTGAACAACCAATACGAAGGGTTGACCACTGATCAACCCTTCAAGTCAGTGGTGTAACTAGAAAAATGGCGCCCGTGGCAAGTGCTAAAATTGCGTCCCTAATTCCAAGTTCTGATGCCAATGAAAAGAAAATCAGACAATTTGAAATTGGAATCTTTGTTGTTTGTTCATTGGATTAGATTTCAATGAACTTCACTGACAGACTAGAAGGCCTACACAGCTACCCTTTCCCCTTTCTTTTTTTCTTTTCCCTTTTGTCTGACCCCTAAAAAGTTTGTGCCCTGGGCTCGAGCCCTTGCTGCCCCCGTGGTTTAATACGCCACTGCTTCAAGTCGAAGTGCAAGAATCAATCTTCAACCGAGAACTAGGCTTACCTTGGGTTGTCGCATTTCCTTTGCCTCGACCGGACGCCCGTGCCGCAGTCGTAGGTACACGGAGTCCACTGGGACCATTTGCTCCACTTCCCGTTGCGCCGTGGGGGTTTTTCCATACAGGCACCGTTCATGCACCACTGTGGAGGCAGGAAAAATATCAGTTCAACCGAAATCAGTTCAGTTGTACATTTATTTCATTCTCAATGAAAGGTAACAAGCTAGAGCGATTCACATAGTTTAAGGTACAGTACAGGATTGGTAACATACTCAACCAGAAATGTTCACAGATTTACGTATAACTTTCAGGGTGTAAAGATGATGCTGGTAGAAACATACCGTTAACATATTTCCGCCTGAAATGGTGTATTTATCCAGAAATTAGTCAAACATAGACCGAAAACAGTTTTGATCTTGTGTTAAGTTCAAAACCTTTCTACATGTTTTAAAATAAAAATTGAGTCGGTTTTTCGCTTGATTTCTTGTGAAAGTCTTTCCACATGCGCAGTTGGTCGACAAAATTTATTCCGCGCATTGTGATTGGCCAACGCGTATTATTTATAGCTAATTGACAATGTCAGAAAGAGGGACGTGTTTTGTGCTTCCGTGGCATATTACGTTTCGTGTTCCGTGCAGTGTGTTAAGCTCCCTCCAAAAAGCCTGGACAAATTGCCACCCCGTATGCATGACATGGTCCTAATGGCTCAGATGTTTTGCATAAGAGCAAACAAGTGCAAGAAAGGGGGACATTTAAAAATGGAACAAGATGATTGCGAATTTTAGACTTTTAGCGAGAGAGGACCAACCAACCTGTGTGACTGACCCACATGCGCTACCGTCAAGGGCAGGTAGGAAGTACTCGTAGCAGACATATTGATTCGATGGGTCGGTACATCTGATCGCACACAAGTAGTAATCCTGAGCCTGAAAGATTATAAATGTTTGACATGAAAACTTGGAAGACGACAGCTGTGTGATTAAGCCAATCAGAAGTCGACATCAAGTCTGTCATCAACTTTGCATAATTTGCTCACCCTTCCGCACTGTCTTGAATTGCCGCCAAAAGTGTACTGACATTGTTGATCCAGTGTATGCCACTCGCCTGGGTAGCCGTGCAACTCCTTCCGACCACCGTCTTTAAAAGGCACGTCCTCTAGACATCGGTGACCCCTGAATCGCAGTAAAAAATAAAACAAATAGGCAAGAGATAATCATCAAAATAGCCAGAAGTGGAACTGACTGGATTTTTAAGTCTTTAAAAGGTGAACAAAGAAAAATTGAATGGAGCGGGATTCGAACCGGCGATCATCTGAATACCATATAGGCACCTACCAACTGAGCTACCCAGCCCTACGTTGGTGGTGTCCCCAATAGTTTGTCCGTTCCGGCAGTCAGAATCCATGAAACCACGCACACAGCGCAATATCCCAAGGATAATTTTATAAAGATGTTTGCAACATTAGCAATGCTGCAACCTGAGAAACAGTGTATGTGGGATTACTCAAAGAGGATGCAGCTTTTTTAATCAATATAATCATCAAATAACCACAAGGGAAACTGACTGAACTTTTAAGTCATTGAAAGGTGAACAAAGAAAAATTGTTTTGTCAACGGACTCCCCCCCCCCCCCGCCCTGGAATTATGTATAGAAATTTCTCAGATTTCTGGAACACAATGGAAGAGACAGGGTAGGGGGCGCACTTTGTAACATAATCTTATAGCAAATGTAGGAATATCTTTACCCGATGTCCTGTTTGAGTTTGGCATTGCTACACGTGGACCAGAAGTATTCGCCGTAATTGGCCACTACCAGGGCGTTCATGATGGACTTAGCGTAGGTGTCCAGTGCGCAGGAGTTGCCATCACCATCGTGGTTCAAGCCCAACCTGTATAATGTAGTGTGATCATAGACCAAAAATTATATCATTGGAGCACCCAATCCCCGAGTCTTAACAAAATCCGGTAAAATGGATCGGGGGAAATTCATAAAGCTGCTTAAAGGTACTGTACAGTACAGGATTGGTAACACATCGAAACCATTCTTTATGATTTACAAGGAAAATTGAGTTGGGTTTTCGCTATTTTCTCGTGACTCAAATATCCGATTGAGCTCAAATTTGTACATTTTTGTACATGCTGGATCAGACAAAGTGTGAGTGCTGTTCTTTGACCTTTACCAATCATTTATTATACCTTTAAGCACCAATTTGCTTAAAGGTAACTTCATACTTGGGTAGCATACCTAAAACAAAAATCTTAACAGGTTTACCTGTAACGTACGTGGTATAAAGATGGTGATGGTAGAAATATACCGTTAAATTATCTTATTTTGTAACGCATATAACACACAAGTCTATGGACGAAACACTGCAGTCACTCCTAGTTGCCTGCAATAAATGCGTGCGTAATTTGCGGCGGGGGCCAGTTATTTGGGACACAATCATAGTCTTGAATAGGAATAGTTAAAGTAGCAGTCGTCTTCCTTCTTCAATGGTATTGGTGTAGGCAAAGACAAATTCAATGATCCATGACTTTAAACCGGAAAACCCAGCCAATCGCTCTCTATCACATGAACTATTTTTGTAAAAGGAAGTTCACACTTAACAAGGCTAAAAGCCCACCTAAGTAAAGACCTAAAAATAAGGAAACGCTAAATGGTACTGAAGATAGCAACTGACATTCCTCTTAAACGGAAATTAATAGGTCACATGAATGATGGAAATATCCACCATCGGGAAAAAATGTTAAGAAGAGATACAGTAGAACGAGAGGGTAGATTTGAAAAATAGCTTTTGGTTTCACATCTTGCTTGGTACAGCCAGACTGTATCTTGTGAGGTAATTGTTATAGACCTACTCACAAGACATTGATTTGAGGAACCGAGGAGCAAAAACCCAATAGAAAATGGGCCTGTGTTTTGCTCAATGAAAGTGTTTAACTCAGTCGGTGCATTTTAGAGCACTGTCATTGTGAATACAAATTGTGAGTGCAAATTCAATGTATAAGGCCTTGCCCAATTATCTGGCTGCTGCCGCAGATTACACACGCACCTGTGGCAGCCACTAGCCAGTGACTGCAGCCATTTCCATAGGCCTGTGTGTTATCTTCAGTCGCAGCTCAGGGAAAACCACAACCTGTATTTTCAGCTTTTAGATGACGGAGCCTAAGCCCAAGCCCAAGCCCAAGTTTCCCAAAGGGCCATAGACGAATATTACACAACCCTTAAGGGTTCGAACTCGATCACGAGGTAACAGGAAAATGTACGGAGGTGGGATTGAACTTACACGTGACCAGCCTCGTGAGCCATCACGAATGCAGACGCCAGGCCTTGGTCTCGGGTGATGGAACTGCTCCAGAAACCGTCACAGATGGCTGATATTGGTGCAAAACCTGGACATGCGGGGATCGAAATGAAAGCGGTTAGATAGTCAAAATACGGAACTTGGAGGGATGGTCTAGTATCTGAAGCCTTAGCCAACCCCAAGTCGAGGTTTAGGAAAAGCCATTGGCATCGGGTAATGCACCAATATACGGGCGATTCCAAATAATGCGCCACCAAGAGTTTGCAACGCGGTGGCCAATCACAACGGCGCGCATTGTGTCGACAAAATAATTCCGTGAAATATGATTGGCCAATGCATTGCAAACTCTTGGTGGCGCATTATTTGGAATCGTCCGAATTTTCAAACTATTGCCATAAACTGCTAAATTAGATAAATGTGATGATATTTCAAATTATCGTCGTTATAAGTACATTAAGGGGATTTGGTATTTAATTCCGTCTTGTACCATCAAAAACGGCGCCCTTTATAGCGCCCTCACTAGACCATTATGGGTAAAGCGGTAAAAAGTCTGGGGTAAACCTGCTGGGCCAAAATCCAAGTGTGTAACGAAGGAGACATAATCGGCCAAGGATCCGGGCATCAGGCCCGGTGGGGTAAGAGAAGACACCCAGGTGAAGACATTGGTCATGCTTTGCTTGTATCTCTGTCCATCGATCAAAGTTTTGGACTGAAGAGGAAAAAAAAAAAGAGAAGAAAGCAAACTAGAGTTATTTTAGTCTTATAAACGTAGGCCTATGCTCATCGGAGCTCTTCTTTTCATTCAATGTAAAAAATAAAAGTGCTTGGAGTTAGGAGGGCTTGACGCGTTTCGATCCTAGCAGGATCCGTTTAGCCTTTGAGAAAGATCTTGCTAGGATCGAAATGCGTCGGACCCTCCCAACTTCAAGCATTTTATATAAATTTCAGATTATTTTATTGGCTGATGAGCAGTTCGTAGCAGTTTATTACTTGTATTAAGAATAAAAGTGGTAGGACCTAAAATAGTAAAACGTTTCATCAGCTGTGACTGTCGTAAAATCTTCCACCAGGGGTCGATGCCCTGCGATCGATCGTAACTCGAGTTACGAAGGATAACCCATCGTAAGGGGCCCATCCCACGAAGGGCTTGCAATGCATCACGATTGAGAGTAAGTTACGAAGAGTTTGGTGAAATCGACTCACGGATGGTATTATCATCATAAATTAAATAGACCCTGGGGTCGATTTCACCAAACTCATCGTAACTTCATATCAATCGTAGGACTTGTGGTGCAATTGAAACCCTACATAGAAAGTAGGATACGATGAGTTTTCCTTCGTATCTCGAGTTACGATCGATCGTAAGGCTTCGTGAAATCAACCCCTGGTCTGATATGCTATTTCTGGTCTTTGTCTCACTAGTAACTTCCAAACAAAATAAAGAACTGTTTTGATATTGGAAGTCAAAAGTTCAAGGAAATGATTTCGTTTGTTTTAAAGAGACAGTGTCGTATATACGACGTACGTACCGTGGCCTTGCTGAGGACTATGATTTTGGTAGCAATGAACTGGATGTCCACATCTAGCGTGTGGTGCCGGTAGATTCTATTTACCTGTTAATGATAGAAATGAGTAAAATCACGAACTAGATAATCGCTGTAATAGTCGAATGTATGTATATAAATGCTCTGAACACTTAGCATTAGCTGCCCTTAAAGGTACAGTACATGATTGGTAACATACCCAAACAGAAATGTTCACAGATTTACGTATAACTTTCAGGGTATAAAGATGGTGATGGTAGAAAAATACCGTTAAAATATTTCTGACCTTCAATGCTGTATTTATCCAGAAACAAAGACCGAAAACAGTTTAGATCACGGGGTAAGATTAAAATGTGATAGATTTTAAAATACCGTGAGTGTTTGGTTTTATACTGTTTTCTGCAGTTTCTGATGATGATATCAGCTGACAACTTCACAAGTTTGTTTTTATTCCATGACAAATTATGAACAGTCTGCAGATGTAACCTTTTTTACCAATCCTGTATTATGCCTAGGTAGTATCATACTTTGGTAAGAAATTTTCACAGATTTACGTATAACTTACAGGGTATGACGATGGTACCGGTAGAAACCTACTGTTCAAATTGTTCCGCCTGAAATGGTGTATTTATCCACAAATATGTAAAACAACGACCGAAAATCTTCTTAATCTTTTAAAAGATCAAAAATAAAAGAGAAAAGACTTAAGAAATACCGTGGCCGTTTATCACGATTTTCTCAAAAAGTGGTCACCGTATGGGACTGAAATGTTCACAGATGACTGTGACTGTATCTTCCTTTATATTTTTGCGAATGAATCTGTACTTCTTTGACAAAAACCAAAGTATGATACTACCTTTAAAAGTACACACATCATAGGCCTACAGCTGCTGCTTTGTAGTCTGGGGACTTCCTGCAGCACTTCCCGTAAGAGCGTGAATTATAAGCATTGATTTCTTATCTGACCTTGGGGTGCCAGACAGAAAAAAGAGTCACGTTCAAAAAGTTACATTTCCCTAGCGCTCCTCTCAATTGGCCTACTTTTAGAAAGAGTCACAACCTTGACAAGTGACATTATTTCATTCCCTAACCTGAAATAGATCAATAAATATAGAAAGATTGCCAGCAGAGGCCAATTTCATAGAGCTGCTTAGCACAAAAAATTGCTTAGCGCAAAAATAGATCCCAATAAAACAAACCACCATTGAAAATTCCATTTGATATTCATGGTCAGCGACACACAAGTGGTACACAACACACGGACATTTGTTTGTTAATCCTGTTTTTACTAAAGACAGAAATGTCATGCTTAGAGAATTGTTGTGCTGAGCAGATCTATGAAATTGGCCCCAGGCCAGCCTCGATAGTCCCTGGTCGGCCTGGCGCAGAGCCAGCCGGCCACCTTGTCAGCCAACTAACAAATAAGCAAAGAAACAGACAAACAAGCGCACAACTACCACATAATAATACTTGCTATATTCAGCATGGTCAGTAGATACAACGGCAGGTCATCAAGACCATGGAAGACCACCATGGAGTGGTCAACAGTTAAAATCGTCTCCACGAAATACTGCCGAGTGGGATCGCTGGGCGCCCGCCGGTCACGATGCCGTGATTCCCGGCGGTCGTCTTGAGGAGGCTCGCCCGATGGCTGCCCCGGTGAATCACGGTGGAGCTCAATTTGAACTGGGGTGTAAAAGAAATGTTTTTGATTGAAAAACAACAAAGCCTCAAAGATGTCTCGAATTCATCTTCATCTGGACAGATTCCTTTCTTAAAACACAGAACAGTTTGGTTGAACTCAATGTACATAAGAGACAACAGCTATACGCTTATTTCTGACATCTTCCCAAACTCGTCTTTACACTTTCAGTTTGCTGTATCTCTCAACATGCCTCGACAACGTTTAGAAACGGTATGCGATACAAGCGAGATTAATTTGATCCGAAAGTACAGTGCTAAAGATACGGAGTGTACACGCGCGAGGTTCACCAAGTGTAACGTAATTTGGAACCGGAAGTTAAAGCCTATACTTCACGACAGGACATTTCGTGTGCTATCCCCCTATATTTTCTAACTTTGTTTAATGATAATCAAATAACCACAAGGGAAACTGACTGAATTTTCAAGTGATTGAAAGGTGAACAAAGAAAAACTGACTGGAGCGGGATTCCAACCGGCAACCTCCTGAAAACCGTACAGGCGCTCTACCAACTATCCAGCTCTACGTTGGTGGTGTCCCTAAATGGTGACTGGGGATTAAGGAATAGGTAAGGGTTTTACCTTCTGTTTCTAGATCTGTAGACTCCATTTTAAGGTCCTTGGACCTGTACATGACGTGGAGATGTCCCTTTGATGCATTAACCACTAATCGGTCGTCCACGGACTCCAAGGGCTCGATAATGTACTCTTCACTTCCAGCTTGTATGAGTCCACTCTGGAAGAAAATACATAGGAACGGCACGATTACATCGTAGCCGAATGGGCGTTTCTGAAACGAAGGCTGTGGCATAGGCTTCGGCTCCATTTCGTGAATCCATTCTGAAATATCAGGTATTAAAATAGATGCTGTTGGCTGCGGTCCGGAAGTAGATTCTCTGGTTTGAAAATGAAAAGAGAGCTTCAGCTCCAATGAATATATTTTCAGCATATGGACAACAGAGCCTGAGCCTGAGCCTGAGCCTGAGCCTGAGCCTGAGCCTGAGCCTGAGCCTGAGCCTGAGCCTGAGCCTGAGCCTGAGCCTGAGCCTGAGCCTGAGCCTGAGCCTGAGACAACCGAAGTATGGTATTACCTTTAAACTGAAACTAGATGCTTCCACTCACCAGTCCATTGCAGGTGCTGATGGCGACGGACGAGCCGGCAATATCGGTGACACTACCGGCGTAGAAGCACGGTGCCAATCGGAGCCTCTGCGAGTCCCTGGATTCGTCCTCGCCGTATCGATCGACGGTCAGACCCGGCGACACCAGGTTCTCACTCCTGGACACCTTCAGTAGCAGACTGACCCCGAAGGCATCGACTCGGAAGTGAAGGCTGCGAGCTGCTGACGAGTCTTGTGAAGGGCGGCCTT
Source organism: Astropecten irregularis (assembly GCA_963971285.1). Taxonomy (NCBI): domain Eukaryota; kingdom Metazoa; phylum Echinodermata; class Asteroidea; order Paxillosida; family Astropectinidae; genus Astropecten; species Astropecten irregularis. The sequence goes on along the minus strand of OZ020263.1, from coordinate 2,585,613 downwards.
GATCATGGTCGGTGGACCGGGCGTTCCGCTCTCCACGGCTAGTCCTGTGATGGCGGTTCTCCTCTTGCACGGGCGACAGGTCGTTGCTAAGGAAGTCGCCATCTTGTGTCGAACGGTGCGGCCTGACTAGCTCATAATATGATAGCTTTGAAAGAAGATGATCTGTTGGGGAAAGTGCACACCACGGTATAAAATGGAGATAAAGAAAATGCACATTTTAACTTGAAAATAAGACATCTGCACCAAAACTAAGAACCTATACGTTTCGGACCCTGAGAAAGACCCACCAAACTCATCGTAACTTATTATCAATCGTAGAACTTAAGATGCATTGCAGCCTTTTTTAGGATACGATGGAATATCCTTCGGGGAGTCAGGTTGGCGTAGCGGTTCTTTCCTCGCCTTTTCACCTCTGTGGACCGGGTTCAAGTCCGGCTCGGTTCATAAGTGGATTGGGTATTCAGTCCCTGCCTGATTCCGTGGGTTTTACCCAGAATATTACTCTGGGGTTTTCCTCCCACCTCTAAAACTGTATCTTCTTCTCATCTTCTTTCCATAACAGGTTTCATCAGGATTGCGAGCTACAGTGCCTAGGGCACTTTTGAGGAATCCTTGGTGTCATTACCAGAAATAAATAATAATAATGATAATAATATCTCGAGATACGATCGATCGTAGGGCTTCGTGAAATCGACCACGACTTTTCTGACTCTATAGCCAAAATCTAACCAATCAGAATTCCCCAATGGCATATCAGAATTCTAAAGTAAATGCAATGCCTTAGTTTAGTTTTATGCATGCAGTTTCAATCCAACCGCAGCATAAATAAAATGGACAAATCACGACCTAAACCGTTTATTAGGTGGGAAAAAGGTTTGTTTCTAAGTTCTTTGAAAATACCTGATGCTATCGTTAACATAATCATTCAGTTCAAATTCCCCCTTTTTAATGTGCCATCGTTTGTAGCAAATCAACTCGTAGTTGCACAATACACGAAACCAAGAATATTCTCAGAAAATAAAAACTGGAGAAAATATAGTTGAATTATTTGTGTGTGTGCCAGTCATCACAATATTGTCGTAATTCAATTAACGCGATCGATATTTCGGTATAATTATTTAGTTGAGTATAATTATTCTTTTAGCCGTGTCGGAAATTCGTTACATTTTCCATGAGGTGGTTGCTCAGCTCAGTGAGACATAGCATTGCCAATCCTGTACCCTTTAACCAATTTCCCTTCAAGATAAAAATGTCAATTCCTATCTTTGCTTTCCCGAGCATTTCCCTTGCCATAGCCTATGACCTCAAATCGGTTTTAGTTTTGTAAAGGTCAAATTTCCTTCCAAGAAAATAAGATCTGATTAAATGAAAACATACCGTGCTTTTTGCGTAGGACAAAATCAGATCCATCGCTTGTGCCGTGACACTCCTGTAAACGAAATGACAAGATTTTGATAATATTTGTCCGGACGAAAACGAAAAATCAGTGATGGCAATGTTAGTCCAGTAAATCCTGTCGACAGATTCACGTCAATGAAAGTATTTGGGAAAAAGAGAATCCAAAAACTGCAGGATTCGTGTTCAAAACCTGTTACTGTAAAAGTGATACGTATGGGGCACTGTAACGGACATTATTTGGGTACAACATCTGGGAAAGATGTAACAATACCTTCAATAAGAGTTACAATATTGATTTTGTATCAAATTGAAATCAGTCCGAAAATTTGAAATTAACAAGAAAGCAACTCTGACATTTTAGCCGTGACTGAAAGCTATGGGCCTTTACGAAACCTGGCTTGAGGCTAGGCTTGGTACTTCTTTCGCTACTGCCATTTGAGACCCACAAAACGAAATGTAGGGATTGGGCCACACGGTGAAACAGAAGGCTCCATCTTCGCCGTGTATCTCAAGCCCTTCATTTCATTTAGGACACAAAATGGCGGTAGCATAATAAATCACAAGCCTAGCCTCGTAAAGGACCTATGTGTACCTCAAACATGGCGGCAATAGAGCGCCACCAAAGGGCCAAGCCCAAAACACAGGTTTTTTTTAATGGTGCCATGCTGTAAAGATTTTTCATTTAAGTGCGACACAGCTAATTTCCAAAAACAAAAAGAAAATCCATAAGGATGTATTGCCACCAAAAGATATTAACAGCGTATTCCTTCCGCTGATATCAAAACAGATCTTCATCATAGAACCCGTGTCCAATGACGTCACACGATTCTTACAAAATAGCGCCCTCTAAACATGTTCAAAGAAACGTATGCCTTATGCAAATTATAAGGCATGGAAATCGTATGCTTAAACGTTGTACGTACCTGTGTAATGTAAGAAATGGTAGCAGTGCATATCAGGATTGCTGGTAGTCTCAACATCATGACGAATTTAACACAGCCAGATAGGTGGTAGTTAGTCCTAGTGCGAACACGATGGTAGTGTAAAACATATAGTGCAGGCAAACTTCAATTCCACACTAGACCTACACCGACAATTCCAACTCAGTGAACAAGCAGCGACCGTGGAAACGGTTATGAATTCCTATGATAAATGCACACACAGTTGGATGCCATTCTGACCCGTACAATTGTTGTAATGTCAGATAGTGACCTTCTAAACGCCTCATACAATTTTTTGTAAAAGGCAACTTTCGACAGGACGCATATAGCGTGCAGCGCCTACTCAGAGAAATCAAATAACACCTGTTTATTTAAGTTTCCTTTTTGGCAATACTCAACAATGGGCTACTAGGGGAAGGATCTACATCCGTCTGTTAAAAGGACAGTGACAGAAAATGAAATTAAAGGTACAGTACAGGATTGGTAACATACCCAAACAGACATGTTCACAGATGTACGTGTAACTTTCAGGATATGAAGATGGTGCTGGTAGATGGTCGGGTTTTCGTTATTTTCTCGTGACTCAGATGTTCGATTGAAATTTTTCATAGGTTTATAATGTCCTGTACATCTTTGATCAGACAAAGCGCAAGTGCTGTTCAGTGACCTTTCCCAATCTTGTATTATACCTTTAAAGGTAGTATCATAGTTTGGTAGCATACCGAAACAGATATCTTCACAGAGTTACCTATAACTTACAAGGTATAAAAATGGTAATGTTAGAAACATACCGTTAAAATTGTTCTGCCTGTAATGCTTTATTTATCCAGAAAAGAGTAAAAACCAGTGACCAAAATTATTTTTGATCTTTTAAAGATCAAAAATAAAAGAGAAAAGACTTAAGAAATACTCTGGCCGTGTTCATTGTTTTCTCGAAAACGGTGGGCATCGTATGGGACTGAAAATTTCACAGATGACTGTTACTGTATCTTCCTTGATATTTTTGCCTATGAATCTGCATTTCTTTGACAAAAAACAAACTATAATATTACCTTTAAAGACATTTCATTTCCTAATGTGGGACAACTTGCAGAAGAAATTAACGCAAGTACAAATTGACATGTGATGGTCTAACTTTATATCCTAACTTAATTAATGAAAGGAATTCGTGATTTTAGTATAACCAAAATGATGAATTTATAATTTTTCGATGCTCCAGCTGTTGCTACTGCTGTAGCATTAAGCAACGACATCATCCACATTAAAAGTTGCAAGGTCAAACGCGTCATTAATGTTTTGCATGATAGTGTTTCTGAGTATAGAGGGCGCCCTTCTCACTGCCGGTAATTAGTCGGGTGACGAACATGAAACAAAAACTAATGGAATTTATCTTTGAGTCCTTCCACGGATGGAATGCCTTCCTTTGATAACCTTCTGAATCACATACCATATAACATTAAATTGTATCATTAGTTCCCCCTTAAAGGGTATATAATACATTATTGGTAAAGGTCACAGAACAACACTCACACTTTGTCTAATCCAACATGTACGTACATGAACTGGTAACTACCCTGTGAAAATTTGAGCTCAATCAGACATCTGAGTCACACGAAAAAAGCGTACAACCAACTCGATTTTTCGTATAAAACATAAAGAATGGTTTTGATCTTACCCCGAGACCAAAACTGCTTTCGGTCGTTGTTTTACTCATTTCTGGATAAATACAACATTTCAGTCGAAAATATATTAACGGTATGTTTCTATCAGCACTATCTTCATATCCTGAAAGTTATACGTAAATCTGTGAATATTTCTGTTTGGGTATGTTACCAATCCTGTACTGTACGAATGAAATGCCTTCCTTGATAACCTTAATCCCAGATCACGCATATAGGCCTAAATAGACAAACAAACAAACACCCCAACAAACCAACAAACAAACAAACAAACAAACACCCCTGTTGATATGTTTTCTCACATGTGCATGATGTCATCACTTTCCAATGACTGGATTTCGAAATCGGACTATTAATACTTCTGGCGTTGGTAAAATCCCCGATTTCTATTTCAAAAGAGGAAGACATTCCGCTTATTGAATTCTTCACAAAAAAACCACAATGGAAAAATTATGCCACAAAAGAACGCATTGTATAACGTGTTTGTTCGGCTACGCTTGGATTATTTGTGCTTATTTGATGATTAAGTTTCGGCCTGAGTAAATTATGAAACTCTGACAGTCCTTTCCACCAAAACAAAACTTAGAGATAAAAATATATTTCCGTGCAACCAGCTGGGCATAAGCTGGGAAAGTACATGCATCTTTACTTAGTAACAATACTATATAACCATTAGCTGTTTCCTTCTGTTTAACAATTCGAATTCGAGAAGTTTAACTATAAACGTGTAAACTAGGTTGTCAAATCTTATTTGATATACGATACACTACTATTTTGTTTTTTATTTTTACTAGTGATGCTTATTAGGATGAGGCCACTGGAGATCACGACCACCCAAGGCAATGTTCATTAGTGTATTACAACATGTATATATACGGTAAATGATACACGTCGAACATGAGGCATAATTATAGCGCGGGGAATGTGTACGTCATTCCAGCAGAAATTTTGACAAAAACGTACTGCACGTTTTCTCCGTAAACGGAATTATCCAGAAACAGGATCTCAAGAAGAAGGATATAATGACAGTCGCATTCCTCGAAAACGGTTGCATTAACATGCAAGTAGTATGCACGGGGTCGCCGCAATCGGTTCAGTGACGCCGTGTGGGATACATAATTTATGCTGACGTCATGCTTTTGAATATTAATAGCTAGAGGTCACATGCTTATAACTCGTTAAAGATAAGCATAACTGACTGCAATAACCTATGAGTTTCAATTTAATTCAGTTCAGTATAATAGCCTTTTGAGACGTTGAACAAATTAATAACATGTACCGTTTCCACAGTAAAATGTTACTATAAATTAAACACAAAGAGCTTATACTTGTCAAAAGTGAACGTATTCCTGAGTCCATATAATACCAGAAAAAAATCAAAATACCATTCCGACCTTTTGAGTTGGGCTTTAAAATACATAGGCCTACACTAATTAACATAAATACGTTTAAAGTAATTAAATAATGCAGTATAACTACAGCTGTATAGTACTAAAAGTATAACGTAATTAATATAACTATATAGATTATATAACGTTACTTCCTTCTAAAAAAAAAACAATTTAAACGACAGACAGACAAAAATAAGAAAAATACCAAAACCAAAACCCAACACAATAAATAACGCGAAAACAACAACACAAAGACATGAAATGGCACCATCGTACGCTTCTATATACGAAGGCCAACTGATTAATTCAAGCCTGGTTACAGGAAAAGAGAGATAGTACGACTGGACTTAATGCTATTATTACAAATGACATCGCACACTTATAGATCATTCCCGGATTCCATGTCACCATGCACCCACCGTAGTATTCTAGTATACAATGACTGAGTGGATGGTTTTGTATTACAAGTGTTTCTTTTGTGTTGGTGGGAGCCTTATTATAATAATTGTATTATTATGATCTGCAGACTCCACTCCAGGCTGTTGCAAGCTAGCCGTTCACTGCATGTCTGATAGTAGGGTTGCAAACCCAGATGGAATCGATATTACACTATGGGGACTGACCACCAATGGCAAGCGACTATACTTTATCAACCCGCATTTGTACAAAATGCAATTATTCCACGCATAGGGCCTACAGTACGTGTAGACCCTACAACTGAATGCAATGAAAACAAAACATACAAACATTCATTCATGAGAAATACACGTGCTATTTTGTATTATAAAGCTACCAAGAATTCAAGCTGCAAACATGTTTTATTTTGGCCACGTTTTCTGTAAAAGTCGTAATTTTACAACATGGCCCACCATGCATGCTAACGGTTTGATTTCAACGGGCAAACTTTGACCTCTGTATGCCAGTATGAGTCGATTGCGAAATACCAGTTCGGGGCTTTCCCCCGATTACACAGTGAATGATGTCGCAATACCATTGTAGCACAACAATTTGAACAATAGTCTCCAATGTTAATTTCATCGATATTTCCGGCTCCGATGTGGTTCGTGGCAGTTTCTGCACCTCTAAATGCTGACGGAATCCTTCCAGGGAACCATTATATAGCATTCGTCTGGTGTAGTACGGTAAGTTGAATTCCTCGTCTCTTGTAAGTTATGTACATTTCACATAGGGTATAGTTCTAGGAGAGTCTGGCTTTTTGCCAAATAGCATGTAGTTGCCTGCCGCCCTGTGTGCAGTGCAATGGGGGTGAATATGACTTAGTCGGAGTATATGCATCATTGTGCTGTGAATATTCCAGCTGCATCTGCATGCATGCTTATTTTGCAAATTACACGGACAATTATTTTATTGAATGCGCAATTCATAAAATACTATTTTGCTCATTATGTGAGTCTACTCACTAGCACTGACGAGACATCGGTATACGGTCTCTATTGATGTCTGATTTCGTCCTCAAACTGGCACTTATATAAACCAGTCCTCAATCCACAACACATCACATCTGGAATGGAAATACGCTTCCTTACTTTGGTACGAAACCAAAAACAGATACGTTCACAGATTTACCTATAACGTATAAAGATGGTGCTGATAGAAACATACCGTTAACATTTTACCGTCTGAAATATTGTCTGTATTTATCAAGAAATTAGTAAAAGCAACGACTGAAAATATTTTTGATCTTTACAAGATCTTTACCAAATAATGGTGAAAAGATTAAAACAAATTCCTTGGGCATTTTTCTTATTTTCTCAAAAAGTAGGCACCGTATTGGACTGGGAATTTCACAGATGACTGTTATTGTATCTGTCTTGATATTTTTGCACATGAATCTGCATTTCTGTGACAAATACCAAAGTATGAAATTACCTTTAACCTCGGGTATAATGTTATGTATGATAATATCGATTTGTCCATGCATTTTCAAGTTCCTAATGAAAGTACTTCTTATTTTTCTTAGAGGTATTTATCTTTGTGCTTTAATCATAAGAATCAATTAAAGGGTTTGTCGTTGATCCTTAGTAGAAGTAATCATTATTTGGAATTGTTTTGTTAATTTGTAGGCAACGTTTTGAGGTTTTGATGGAAAACGCTATGTGATAAATGAATTGTGATTATGTATACATGTATTAATATTAAATTTCGTGTACCGTGATATGACAGGCTAGAATGAATGCATTTTAGACTTTTGTGTTCTTACTTTTGCGTATGAAACCATTCATTTTTAGTTCCATATTGTAATCGACTTATCGCAATTTAGACGTAAAATGTAAGAAACGGAGTGTATTATTGATTTTGTGTCGTCGATTATATTCTGCTTTTGAAAAGACAAACGGTCAAAATCCATACGTTGCAACATGGAGGATTTCCCGATATGAACGAGATATGAATGCTAGCATGGGGATGTGGGGACTTCCGAATATTTGACAGATATTTCGTGGATTAAGAATATTAAACGTCGGTGATAGGTAATTATTTGCAAGAATACATTAAAGTTAGTTGATCTACTGAATCATATAATAATCATCATGAGATGACGAAAATGCAGGAAATCGGGATTTGCATAAATGAGTCAAAACAGTGAAATAATTGATGACCATACAATTTTCAGGTTGAGTTTTGTAATGACTAGCCTTGTTTCAAGGTGTAATTGAGTCTATGATAATGTATGGTGGTTATCTGCACTCCGTGCGCTCTTTGCCGACGCCTCGGCACCAAGACTAGGCAACATGGCACTGTCGTTATTGCAGTGATTCGGTTTTTCCCGTCAGTAGAAATGACCGATGTTCAGAGTACGATGGACGACAACTCGGAGAAACACGGCGACCGGGACGATGACTTAGCCACCAGCGGGGCAGACCATGAAAGTCCACGGGTCATCGCCAGGACTAAATTAGACGTCCCATCACCGGGCGCAGCATCTCCTACTAACGGGGAAGGACGGCGTGGTGAGCCCGATGAATGGAAGTGTAAATTCCTGGAGCTCGAGGAGGAGGTGCAACAGCTGAGACCCTTGGTAAAGGAGAACAAGCGGCTGAGAAGATGTGTAGGAGGCGTGACAGTCATAGGTACGCCCTTAGTTAATGGACACCGATGGCCTTTCTCAAAGACCGGCTCCGGCTCAGGCTCAGGCTCAGGCTCTATTCGTGAATCTATTTTAAAATTTCGGGTATCAAAATAGAGGCTATTGGCTGCGGTTCGGAAGTACATTCTGTAGTCTGAAAAAGAATACAGATCGAGCTTCAGCTTCAATGCGAGCTTTGAGAAAGGCCCCTAGTATAGTATTATTCAATGTGTACATAGTTAACGATGTAATACCAAAATAATGATGATTAGTAAAAGAATACTAATTAATCTCATATTTCACGAATTTACGTTTATCAGAAATGAGAAGGGTATTTAAAAGAAATGACGTATTATTACTGCAAAAAATCTAAATTTAAGAATCCAACATTGATTTCCTGTAACATTTTATTTTGTTAAAACAACGGGCGTCAAAAACAAGATTATCACACCAGATGTCGCGTTATGTTTGTTTGTTTGTTTGTTTGTTTGTTTGAATTAGTTTCCATATTTCTGACTGCACGTACTTAAGACTATATGTATTTGAACTGTTTTTCGTTGTTACAATGTTATGATAAGTTACCATACCCTCTTACTTATTTCACATTCACGGTCTGTAATTACGTAGCTTTACACGTTGTCTGATCAAAATGGGTTCTGAAGACGTGGTTGAAGGCGGCAATTCGTTGTGCACCGAATGACGTCGACAGCCTATCCCTAGTTGTCGATCAATCACAGTTGTCGATCAATCACAGAATACATTTTTCTCTGTCCACACTCCAGGCCGCGCACTGACCAAGGCGAAGTCCGAATTGACGGAACTCGGCCAAATGTTGGCTCAAGTTCAAGGGACTGACGTTACATCAATGGATGCAAGAGCCTGCGGTGACGCAACTACAGTTAACGGTGGCGCGAGTAGCCTTGAGGAAAGCCAAGAAGAGACATACAATGGTAAGAAAACAGATCATTATCTTCTATTTCGAAAAACAAAGGTCTGTGGATGTGTTTGAGTCCTCTGCGAGGTCAGTCTCTGTCCTATAACGTCCACAATGTGTACAGGGGTCAATTTCACTAAACTCATCGTAACTTATTATCAATCGTAGGACTTGTGGTGCATTGGAACCTTTTGTAGGATAAGTAGGATACGATGGGTTATCCTTCGTCACTCGAGTTACGATCGATCTTAGGGCTTCGTCAAATCGACCACAGGGGTGAATTTCACTAAACTCATCGTAACTTATTATCAATCGTAGGACCTGTGATGCATTGCAGTCCTACATGATACGATAGGTTATCATTCGGAAGTTGAGTTACGATCGATCGTAGGGCTTCGTGAAATCCACCCCAGGTCACTTTCCAAAATTTCATGTAGTGTTATCAAATCTGACATAAGACTAGCGCATATCGGGTGTTTTGTACACTCACAATCTTGTTTTCGTTTTTTGTTTTCATTTTGATACGTATAGCAAATATGGAAATCAGTTTACCACCACAAGACACCGATGACTCGTCTCAACATCTCGTCGAACTGTCTGATGGGTTTCTCGAAGTACCATTGGCGAGTAAACACGGATTGAGCAAGGAGGAATCACGACCTGTTGAACTCGAGGAGAGCAAGGATGACCAGGGCAAGCCCGAGGATACTGCGGACCAGAAACCAGCGGAGTCAGAAAACTCCGACCAAGGATGCAAGACGGCAGGAGCGGCCGATAGCCCTAGCGAAGAGGTTCAGGCAGAAAAGCAAGCCGAGGCACCGGAGCGAACTGAAGAAGACCGGGCAGCCCAACCGGACGCAAGGCAGCAGCCGGCGACCGGGAGCAAGACCGTACCCAAGACCGAGGCCAAGACCGGTGATGACGACGAATTTGGCATCGAAGATGCCGAACTAGCAACGGCCGAAGCGATGCTGACTGAGCTGGCGATCGACGTGATACCGCTGACGGGCGGGACCACGCTCGGCAGGGATGATGTCCGTGTGAGATCCGTGGCAACATTGACCGAGGATATGGGAAGATTTGCCAGTCAGACAGTGAGCCGCAAGTTGGAGGAGGCTATCTTGCAGATGCAAGTCCAGGAGGTAAATGAACAACAAATTGCTATATAACAAATATCCACTGCATGGGCTCTTATAACATGTTACAAAATTAAAATACTGACTACTGACACGGTTTTAGTGGTACTTTCATTGGTCTGTACCCCGTTCGTCCCTCCATCTAGTAAAGTAAAATCTTCCGGTAGTCGACGAGGTGAGCCCAGTGTCCTTTAATTACTGAAGTTAATAGCCTTGCCTTGTAAGACTAGAATAAAACAGAGAATGGTAGGCCATGCAATGTTCTATTTCCTCATTATTACGCCACTTTCAAATATTTCAGGCAATTTCATTTTCAATTTGGTTATTCAGTCCTTGACCACACTGCTGGTTGTGCTATATACTAGACCTTATTCACGTTGCATTCATACTGCATTCGAAGCAGTGCAATCAAACCGAGGCTTGGATTCAAAGTAGTCTGGTACCCGTTTTCTTTTTTAGAATTGGTGTTATCTTTTTAAAAGGGTATACAAGGAAAGTGACAGAATGGATGCACCATGAATAAGGCCTATTACAGAACCGTCCTATGTTTTTAAATAATCTAGATATTTCCACGTTCGTTTTTATATACGGGGAACGTTATTTCTATTCTAGTATAAATTACGGGATGAACAGACGACGACAATTTGAACAGTGAGACAGCTTGAACAATGACGAGGACAGCGGCGACACTGATAGGGATAAAGCAGTGGCGACATAATGACATTGACGCGATCTCCACATTGACATCTACTGATTGTCGCGACAATGACAAACGTTATACACTCAACGACATCAGAATGACACGGCAACATTGACGAACGTGTTGGCAGTGCTGACGCTGATGACTGTCACTCGTCACGTTCACGACAGTCAAACTGGCAATGACAACGACGAAGGACCGCATGAGTGACAAGTAGTAAAATATGAAAGTTGTCTGCTGTGTATATAGCTCAAGAAAGTCAACCGGGATTGGAAGAGCTATTGCGAAGAGAAGCAACAGGAATTCTTGGCAGAGAAAAGGAAATTTGAGTCCCAGCTCGACGATGCAAATATCGAGGCTACGAAGCGAGCCGACCAGTACGACCAGATGTTGCTCACTGCCAAGGGTCGAATTGACGAGTCGCAGGTAGGCCTACTCCCAACACCCTCAGTGGCTGTGATTTTTTAATGGAAAAGTCGTACAAATGTTTTACCTAAAATGTTTTATACAATGATTGGTAAATGTCACAGATCAGCACTCATACTTTGTCCGATCCAGCATGTATACATGAAGTAATAAGGATGTGAAAATTGAGCTCAATCGGAAAGCTGATCGAGTCTCTCTTTCTTCCCTACCCAGGAAAACTGCAAGGAGTTGAAAGCGGAGCTGGAACAAGAGAGACTCCGAAACGACAAGCTGGATAAATTGAATCGGAACCTGGCCAAACAGACGCAAAGTCTGACCCGTGAGGTCAAGGGACTTAAAGAGGTATAAGTCGTCCTAAGTGTTCACCGCTAGTAAACATAAACTGAGGAATCTTGTCGTCTTGTTTTCATCATTTTTAGTATTTTGTGCAGTCATTATGTAATACCCGGTACAACGTATACAGTAATGTTTTCCATGCCAAATATCTTTCTAACTCCGTGTTCCTTAATTCATAAGTTGTATATAGGACCTTTTCGAAAAGGAGGCTCTGGCTCTGGCTCAGGCTCCGGCACCATTTCGTGAATCCATTCTAAAAATGACCGTCCGGAAATCAAAATAGAGGCTTTTGGCTGTGCTTCGAAAGTAGATTCTCAGGTTCGAAAAGGAAAACAGAGCTTCAGCTTCAATGAAAAACCATAACCTATCATGACGGAACCGGAGCCCGAGCCTGGGCCTCCGTTCCGAAAAGGCCTGTATAGTGCATATAGACCGAAAAAACACCACCGCAGTAGGCGTAACCTTTTTGATTAATAGAGGGCGGCTTATAATTGGGATATTAGGGAGGCACGTTAATAGCGTCTTATAGTGGGCATTATGGAGACATCGGGAATTAAGGAGACTTTTCGATGTCTCCCTAAGGTATCAGCTACCTATTTTTAATTTTTAATGTCCATATTTTAATAGAAGACAGAGAATGCTCTTAATATAAACATACAAATGTCATACAAATTTGTTTGGAGGATGTTTAGAAATAGGTAGGTTTGTTCACGACCCAATGGGAATGTCTCCCTAAGGTCCCATTCTCGGTTATATTATTATTACTGTCATGTACGCATGGATACCATTATTTATGTAAGTTTGAAATTTTCGTTTTTGAATAGGCACTTGAGAGGAAACACAACATGTCCTGGAAGACTTATTCTCCAATGCCCTATAGACCTGATGTATCTTATAAGAACAATCTCGAGGTACCTACACCAGTGCAGCCGGTGCGGGACGCAACCGAACCCCATCACAAGGCCTCCGATGAGTCCAAGCGACCTCGGTCTCCCCCGACCAGGACAGCCTCGGCACCCCTACCCCTCGTGTCACCCACAGACGAAGAGGCCGGAGTAGGCGCCGGCCTCGTCAGGCCCAAGTCACCTCCGGACCGGTCCGTCGCCAACAGGGCACGCGGGCACGGCGAAGCCGTTGCGGCACCCGATGAGTTTCTGCAAAAATATCTCCAAGCGAACGCCGAAGCCGAGAAAAGCCTGAGCAAGGAACAGCTAAAAGAGCAAGTCATGTTGTTTAGACAGCAGGTATTAATATTGCTCGTTTATATGAAATGAACTTCTAAAAAAAGTTCTGCAACGTAAGTTTGAGGGATGATATCTTTTGTTGTTACTGATCTATGAACGGTAAAACTGGTATGATTGGAAAGCGTGATTATTCCTCTTTACAATGATGTGTCATTTGTTATGCTAATGTAATCTTGGAATGTACAGTCCTGATAAATATGCAGCATTGTCAAAAATAAAATGTTGCAAAATTCGTTGTTTTCAGTAGTGAATTCCCAATCGTTTCGAGGATGGACTGAGTTTGATGAATGGTGTTGATGCGCTGATACGTGAAAGCACTGTCCAAACATAATGTATTTTATTTTGCAACATTTTACTTCTGACTTTGCCCTTTATTCAGGAGAAATGCACATTCCATGATTATACATAATCACAACAGATGACACATCATTGTAAAGAAGAATAATGAAGCTTTCCAATAATACAAATTTCATTGTTCACAGATCAGTAACAATAAAGATATCATCCCTCAAACTTGAGTTGCAGAACTTTTTTGAAGGATAAATCTATTTGGGTCTTATTCCTTGGTACAGGTAACCACTTTTTCAGATCATAAATATTATTTCGAATGATTTTCTTAGTATATATTTTCATTTTCAGCACGAGCTGTTCGAGTCTGACTTCAAGAAGGAACAATCCGACAAGAATAAAGCCATCAGCAAACTGAACACCTTACGCCGGGAAGTTGAAAGACAACGTAATCAGGAGGTATAATAATGCTCTTACCAAATCACACACAGTCCCATTCTCTCCCAATAATTACACGAGCGCGCAGTGGTTGCTTCCTTGGCTTCGACTTGGGGCGATTCACAAAATAGGACCCTTCCAAGCGTTTGCAGGGCGTTGGCCAATCACAGTGCGAACAGATTCCGTGCATTGTGATTGGCCAAGTTGTAGACTCTTGGAGGCGCACTCTTGTGGACTGGAGTGGATCATTAAGACAGACATAGGGCGTTTACGAAACGGAGGCTCAGGCTCCGGCTCCATTTCGTGAATCCATTCTGAAATAATTGGTATAAAAATAGAGGCTTTTGGCTGCGGTTCGGAAGTACATTCTCTGGTTTGAAAATTAAAACAGAGCTTCGGCTTCAGTAAAAAAAAAAACACAACCTATATTTTCAGCATAATTATGAATGTCAGAGCTGGAGCCTGAGCCTGAGCCTGAGCCACCGGCTTTTTGTAAATGCCCATAGGGCCTTTTCGAAACGGATCGCGGCTCAGGCTCAGGCTCCGACACCATTTCGTGTATCTAATCTTAGGCCGTGTCCGAAACGGGCTTCCAGAGCTACGGCTAGGTCTATTGTCTTGGTGTCTCCGCGTATTTCCAATGGGGTTAAGACCTAGACCTAGCTCTAGACAACAGATTCGGATGCAGCCTTAAATGACGGGTATCAATACTTGGCTGCGGTTCGGAAGTAGGTTCTCTGGTTTGAAAACGAAAACAGAGCTTCAGCTTCAGTGAAAAACCACAACCTATAATAATGTTGAGCATGATTATGGATGACGGAACCAGAGCTTGAGCCTGAGCTTAAGCCTCCGTTTCGAAAAGGCCCATAGGTCACGGTGGGTGTTTTCTTTGTACTTAAAGATGATGCCCTCACCAGACCAAAGACAATTGTTTGTGCAAGACTAACACCATCTCAATGAATTTTTTCCCTTTCATTACATGGCATCATCAGATGAAAATCAAACCCAAGATTAGGGAGGCGCCGATTGGTCATGCCCGTGGACTCCCGCGGCAGCCAGTGGTGAACACTTGGCCTCGCACTCGGACATCGAGTCCACCCAATCAGATTTCGCAGCACAAGGCCAGCCGACGAATCCAGCACCAGGTAAGTGTGTGTATAGGTGTAGGTCCGAGGTTGAGGCAACGGTATAGCCGACTTAAAGGTACAGTACAAGATTGGCAACATACCCAGACAAAAATGTTCACATATTTACGTATACCTTTCAGGATATGAAGACGATGCTGCACATACCGTTCAAATATTTCCGCATGCAATGGTGTTTTTATCCAGAAATTAGTCAAACAAATACCGAAAACAGTTTTGTTCTCGGGGTAAGATCATAACCGTTCTTTATATTTTATAAGAAAAAAATTCAGTCGTTTTGTTTTTGCTATTTTCTCGTGACTCAGATGTCTGATTAAGCTCAAATTTTCACACGTGTATTATTTTATGTACAAGTTTGATCAGACAAAGTGTGAGTGGTGACCCTTTACCAATGTATTATACCTTTACGTTTGTACTTATCAACTAACAAAAATGAGTAACTGGACTTCTTGTTTCCGCCCCCTCCCCCACGAGAAGCCGGTCGCCGCGCCAGTAGGCCCGACAGGAACGGGACCAAAGGACGTGACGGTGGTCAAATATGGCGACAACACCACCTTCAGGTTGGTCGGCAAGAGCGCGGCCGTCATCATGCCCACTGAGTACGAGGGTGTACGTCTGCTGAACATACAGCTGGGCGGTCAATCGGAAGATACTGGGCGGGAGCGTAGCTTGGAGCCGTTCAAGTGTCCGAGGTATGTATAGAGAGAGAGCTATCATAAGACGCTTGGTATAATTATGGCAACTAGTGGCGTCACTGGCGGTTTAAACTAAGGTATTATCATATTTTGGTAAGAAACCAAACCAGAAATGTTCACAGATTTACGTATAACTAAATTACAGGGTCATGATGGAGATGATGCTAGTAGAAACCTACCGTTAAAATCTTTCCGCCTGAAATGGTGTATTATCCAGAAATTAGTAAAACAGCGACCGAAAATCTTTTAAAGGATCAAAATAAAAGAGAAAAGACTTAAGAAATACTGTGGCAGTTTTCAATGTTTTCTCAAAAAGTGGGCACCGTATGGGACTGACATTTTCACAGATTACTGTTACTGTATCTGTCTTGATATTTTTGCCCATGAATAGGCCTATGTATTTCTTTGAACCAAAGTATGATATTACCTTTAATAATTATCTGAGGGGGCATATATTAATATGAGGGATGCTAGTTTTGCTAAGAGGGCCTCACTGAAGGCAATGGAGACATCCAGCAGTATTGCAATTCTTTAGAAATTGAGATTTCAAATGGGTCACCAAGTGGACTTTCATTTTCCCCCAGGTAGACTGGAACCTGCGCACACTACTAACAAACGGCTGGTTTCAGGATCGCTCGACTGATTGATCGACTGATTGATTGTCTGATTGATTGATGATTGATCGATTGAATAATTAATAATTGATTGATGATCGATTGAATAACTGACTGAATATGGATTGGATGATTAATGATTGATTGATGATCGATTAATTGAATGATTGATTGATGATCGATTAATTTATTGGTTGATTGATGATTAATTAACTGAATGATTGAATATGGATTAGGTTTAGTGGTTGATTAGTTGACTAACGATTTTATGATCAATCGATTGAATGATTTATGATTGATTGATGATCGATTAACTGACTGATTGAAAACGGATTGGTTGAGTGGTCGATCAATTGATTAGTTGAGCGAGTGGTTGATTGATCGATCGATTGAATTGACTTTTTAATGATTGGTCAATGATCGATCGATTAACTGACTGATTAAAAATGGATTGGTTGAGTGGTCGATCGATTGATTACTTGAGTGATTGGTTGATTAATCAATCGAGTGAAAGATTAATGATTATTTGATAATCGATTGATTAACTGACTGATTGAATATTGATTGGTTGAGTAATCGATCAATTGGTCGATTTACTGATTGATTCATTGATTGATTTCCAATTTGTATTTTCTGCACAGGTGTCAGAGATTGTTCAGAGGCTGCGAGTGGGAGTCATACGAGCATCATGTTACTCTGTGCAACATGTAATAATCAAAAGTGTGCGTACCTGGCACCGTCCACCCGTTAGAGAATACCCCCGAACGGCATAGGGCCTATTTCGTTCTTGAGTCTTTTTTTAAGTATTTCGGGAAAGGTTCAGTCACTAATATCATAAACCTAAGTGCTGACGGTCAAACGAAAAAGCGAACTTGTAAACCATTGGTTTTTAAACTATTTACATTTATATGTAAATTATTGTAAAACACCTATGACGTACCGTTGTGGTAACATTTTTGTATAGGCCTATATATATTTATATCATTACATTCTTTAATATTTTGTAAATCCTAACAATGAAAAATTTATAATATACACCTTTGTTAATTCATAAAATTATTGTTAAAACTTACTTTTATATGACGTGAAGTATTTGTTGTTAATTAAAGGTATTATTGGCTCAATCACGCGGAAGCAAAGGCGTCATAGTTAATTTTAGTATTTTGTATGGGTTGCCATTTTAAACAGAGTTTGGCTTTTGATGATCCTTATTGTTGTGCAGCCAAACAGCTTGTATATGAATTAATATAGATTCAATGTCTATGAACATCGGATGAAAGCTATAGGTACATAATGTATACCTAATTACCTATAGCCTAGTCTAGATAAAGGTAGTATCATACTTTAGTTTTTGTCAACTGAGAAGTACAGATTCATGGGCAAAAAAATCAAGTAAGATACAGTCATAGTCATCTTTGAACATTTCAGTCCCATACGGTGCCCACCTTTTGAGAAAATCGTGAAAAACGGGCACAGTATTTCTTCTAAGTCTTTTCTCTTTTATTTTTGATCTTTTTAAAGATCAAAAAGATTTTCGGTCGTTGTTTTACTAATTTCTGGATAAATACACCATTTCAGACGGAAAGATTTTAACGGTAGGTTTCTACTAGCACAATCTTCACATCCTGACAGTTATAGGTAAATCTGTGAACATTTCTGTTTTGGTTTCTTACCAGAGTATGATACTACCTTTAATAAGGGCTTGTTTGATACCCAGAAATTAAAACTCTTTCAATTTGTCATTTTCTAAGAAGCATTTGCCTCGATCATTTGTACCTTCGGAGTTTCGTAAAGTGATATTACAGTCTACAGAACATTAGTGAGGGAAATAATTTGTTCATTTTTTTTGTCGGGATAGGCCTACTGATATTTGTACTGAGGCGCGGTTCTAGAGGCATTTTCATTTGGGGAGGGGTCTACGAGAGGCAATACATGTATATATATTCTATTTTTTTTTTTTTTTTTTTTTGGGGGGGGGGGGTTGGTTGGACCTTTCGCATGTGACGTCATCTTCTAAAGACCGCCTAACCCCCCCCCCCTTCCCCTAGAACCGCCCCAGTTTGTATATACACCCCCATTGATGAGGGGTTTAATTTTGTATAGGATTGCAATGCATGTTTATAGCTTGCTCTTAACAGTTATTTCTCTTCAGTATTGCTTGTATAAAGCACCTTTTTTCGTAAATGTTAGCCAAATATTTCATTGAATTACTTATATAGTTAATTAATATTCATAATTAATCATTTGATTTTCTTTTATAAGCATGCTGTACAAATTATTTCGAGGTATATTGTACATATACTTCTGCGCACAATATTATACGTTCCTGTTGTGTGGTCCACAGTGAATTTCACGAAGCACTAACTTAAGACGAATATGAAATTTGAATCGATCTTCCTTGCTAAGCAATGTGTGACGTCACAATACACACCACTATGGTGGTACCAGGGATGAGATTGACCAATGATACAAATAGCTGAAAATAACTGAAAGGGGCCATAACAAATCTGAATAGTGAAAATCTATAATACTTTTGTAAACAGCCTGTGAGGAAAAGAAATCTGAGATCCAAAAAAACAAAATCTGAAATCAGATATAACAATCTGAGAAATCTCATTCTTGTGATACTGACAACTCGTCTTAAGATTAATGTTAGTGCTTGGTGAAATCCAGCCTAGTAATACTTCTTCGTTCTCATGTGATTATTAATTTTGTCAATGCGACATCGTTTTTACAGCTTAACCATCTTAACTACCATTTTGTATTTCTTGAAATTTTAGTTCCTTTCTGTATCTGTTTAATTAGAAGAATTGTCTCCTCTTGAGAAGAAATGATAAAGTTTTGATTTATCTCCAAGAATAATATCCCGAGTATTTTTATATTTTGGAGTGAAGTGAAAATTATTAATGATTTTTCGTCGAGTAGATAGCTTGCTCTACACCGACATAGATGAGCACTGCATAGCCATTGCTTGTTGAGTGCACATGAAAGAAAAAGAAAAACATGCGCTGGCACAGGTGGGATTCGAGCCCATGACCTCCTGCTTACTACTTGAATTGAAGATTAATGAAAAATTATATAGATTGACTTGGATTTCGTGTCAAAAAGGCCATTTTCATTTTTGGTTTAATTTTGTTGCCATTAATGGGTAGAAACAGTCACCTAATAACGAGAAAAATTAGCATGTCGTTGGGACAAATTGAGAAAGGTGTTCCAAGGCCATGTCTACACATCAATTATGTACATATAACTGCTTACTATGGAAAGCTACAATAGCAACAACCAGGAGAGGACGAGTTGCAGAAAGCAGCGCGCAAATGCACTCATTTATTAAGCTGGTAACACCGTTTGTGTTAAGCGGCATTTGCATTTGCTTAGTGGATCTCTAACATTCACATGTGGAGGGAGTCAGGGCCACGCCCACCCCCAACATTGCTGGGCATACTAAGCACCAACCATCTTGTGTACTTTATCAGAAAATGACCGGAAGGTCGTCATGAGCCATATCCAAATCATACCCAAGGAGACATTCTGTTGACTTTGTTCATTAAAAAATTCTGCCTCAACGACAAATGACGACCCAAATATCACTTTTTTATACACAGTTGATAAAGCCATCTTTCCAGGGGTTGATTTTCAAGCAGCACTACAATCAATTGCAAGTTATGGGTAACGCATCCCATTGTATTCTACGTATATGGCTGCAGTGCATTATAAGTTCTACGATTGATAACAAGTTACGATGAATTTGGTGAAATCGACCGCAGCTCATGTAAGTTGGTGGCAATATGCCAGGACAACATTCCGGTCATTTTCTGGTTTAATATCATAATTATTGGATCAAAGTGATACAAAACAGAGATACACCATTAAATGACGACAAGCTTAGCAATCAAGAAAAGATTTTATGATCTCATTGTCTTTTTATTGTTTATACATGTATGCCATTTGTTTGGTTGTTGATGAGGCAACTGCCTTTCTATTATAACGAATCCTGCTTTATAATGTTAACTGCTGGTGTTTGTATGACCATCCTGACCAGTGTGTGAGTGGATGTTGTGCATCTACTGCTGCTGCAGTTGTTGCTGCTGCTGCTGCTGTTGTTGCTGCTTACTTCTTGGCCTGCTGTTGTGCTTTGAGGACCCGGCGTACAATCTTTTGTTCTTCAATCAAGAAAGCCCTGATAATCCTGCAAAGGTGGGTTGGGAAAAGGACAAACAAATCATACTTATTTTAAGTCAAAAACTCCAAATACTGTACATTTGTTTACAGGAATATAAACGGAACCCACATTGTTTACATTGGAGAGGAACATGTATTCAATAAGCCATTTGCAAGTTAAATCTGAATAGTATCTGGTACACAGACTTCTTTCATTGCACATATTAAACACGCCAATTTGAATTTCCCAAACTAAAGACTCTGTAGCTATGGTACATGGTTCGGGACAAGATTTTGCATAGCGATACCCATCTCTGGAATGGACTGGTTCCTTTGTGCCATTCTTATCAATTTTGAGCAGTGCATTGGTACAAGATGTCTGTTATGTAACCAAGCAAAAGCGTAGTGTGAACATTGCGTCTCTTCGATCCGGTTCAAAAACTTGCCGTGCTGAACCGGGATGGATCAGTGTTGGTTTCAACATGGATCGAAAAAGGAGATGTGTGACCGTTACCAATCATGTATTATACCTTTTAAAGACGCACAAATTTTGCCGATGCAACATGGAACACTTGTCACAAATTCGCTCGTTGTAACTTTACCTGTCTAAAGGTTATACCTTGGCGGTTTTAACGATTTCTGGAAGGGGACTGAGGGGAAGGGCTAGTGGGGGTTAACTGACATGCACAGCTAACCCTACCTCTGCTTAACGGCATTGGCGCTGAGGCAGCCTCCGTAGGCTCTGGTGACACGCTTCTTAGGTCTGGGAATCGACATCAGCTTCTTTGGGCGTGCTGCCAGCACCTGATGAAGAAACAAAAATAAATAAATAAATAAAACATGAATTCACCATGAAATGCAGGTAAATTTTTCATTCCTGTAATAAGTCCTGGCTCCGTTCAACTCTAAAACCTGTCAAAGTCCAATCTGAGCCAAAGTCTTGTGCATCCTCTCCACGGGCAAAATCACGTTATTTTTTTTATATCCAGTTACTGATTACAACAAAACAAATCAGGTTAACGGTTTATGTAATCACGTGCAACATGTGCGATTTATGGTTTATAATACGTCTTCTTCAATGTGATCGTCACTTTTAGATTGCTTTTTACAATGTTTAAATGCTTTAGATCAAGCATTTAGATCCAGTACACCATGTTTCTAGTATTAGACCCAATTATGTGAAAAGCGTGTTTCTACTTGGCAAAATGGACGAAATAGCTGACTGAAATTCTACAGTTTACACTTTTTGGGTTGTTGCGCATGAGCAAAAGGTTCGTCCCTTTTCTTTTTTTTCTTTCATTTTTCTTTCAATTTCGGTTAACAGTTATAGAAATTTGTAACCAGATAATTAAATCCGGGTCGGTTAACCTATAACCGGATAAAAATCCCAGCACTACCGCTCTTCTGCCGTTAAAAACCAGCAAGACCTGTCAAACTTTCAACAGAAAGCCAGCAGTTGCTTGGGCCAATATTAGAATTAGACATGTCACTAACGGCAGAAGTTCGACGTCTGAAGCGGGGCCTAAGCTCCGGTGGTTATTTCAACATGGCTCCTGTTTCAGTGTTTCGCTTACCCCCCTCAACTTGACACCGGTGTCTCCGCATCTGGCAGGAGAAGGCTTCTTCTTCATGTAGTGGTAGACCAGCTTGCCGCCTGGCGTTTTCACAATCTTCACCTTGTTGGACTTGGTGTTGTAGGAATGCCTACGTCTGTAGTGAAGTCGCTGAACCATGATGACTCTGATTATAACCAAAAAAGTTGAAGATCATTTACAAAAATTACAATGCACAAACATAACGGACTTAGGCCTATGAGGATCAGGGCAAAAAATAATTCAGGTGAATTCACGATCTAGCCATTCTAGGAGTTGAGGTAGGATAAGTTGCTGCAATGTTTAAAAACAATTTCACCTACATGACGTAGGGCTATCAATTGTTTCTTTCAAAAACCACCATAGGATAGCATTCAGGGGCGTTCGTGTACAGTAGCTGATTAGTCCACTCTGCCCCTCTGGTTAGTCTGGTATCCAGCTTCTACAGTAAAGAAACTCACCAAAATGCGACTCTTCATCTGTTGGGTCTGGCTACGAGACTAACCAGTGTGGACTAATCAACACGAACGCTAGTGATAGTGCTAGAAAACGAGTAAGAAGACTCTCAAAGTAGCCTTGTGCCTGTTGTGGCAATTGAGTTCCCAAAAATCAGCGGCTATCTGAAGCATAACTTCAAGCAGTAACGTTAGGGGCTTATTACAGTTTTAGCAAATGACAGACCACACAACACATGAAAATGAAAATGTGAGTGCCAGTTTCGTATTTATTTCCCCCAGAAATTAACGCCATTACGATAACCAGATTACTTAGCCATTGCGTCAGGCCTTGAGCAAAATATAGGGGCTATATGTGACTAGCAGTTGAAACATTCTTAGTGGTGAGAATTTTTTTTTTTACTGAGCCAAACTTAGGATTCCGCTGCGTGTGTATGTAATTGTACACTGAGCAGTGTACAAAATGGCCGCTGGTTAAAAACGGGAAAAAACATCTCACAAAAATCATGCAAATTTCCATCCTTACGAAGGAATTCACCCCACAAATGAGGAATGATACTTAGAAATAATAATCCTTCAGTCAAAATCGCTACATATAATTAGAATCAAATGTCTACAGAGGGGGATGAAACAAGATTTATATTCTTACTCCTTTCGGTGTGTCCACCTTCAAATTAAGTCAAGGGGAAAAAAGGCCGACTAAACATTGTCACTAGAGGGCGCTGTTGAAAATATGGCACGTTCATTTTTCACAAACAAGTCGTTGGGTCGATCGTCGTTGGCATAAAATTCTCACCATTTTCTTCCAAAGGTCTTCACATTTTCAGCCTATGGATTTGAAGATCTATTTATCTTCCAAGCCTGGAGGCGTTCTTTCGGTTTGATTCCTCATTTTGGTAGATTTTCTGCTGGCGATCTGACGGAGAAATCTTCAAGTTCAACAACATGTCTGGTTAGCCGGCTATGTTTTCATACGCCTACACGTTTGTATTGACATTGTACATTTTATTTTGGTCGTCGTGTACAATACGTGTACAGCTCTGCTAATTGAATAACCACTGGCCACTATATTTTCACTCGTCTGGAGATCTACATAATAAAGGCAAGATGGCAACGGCCGCCATGGAAGAGTTCGAGCACCAATTTGCTTCAATTTCTGCTGAAATTACGACGAAGATCAACAAAATTCCACGATTAACAGGAAGTAAGTAGGCCCCTATTTATTCCCCCCCCCCTCAAAAAAAATAAAGAAATAAATAAATAAAAAGAAATGAATATTGGTGGGTTGTGGACAAATGGGTCCCATTGTAATAGGCCTAAGGCTAAGGAAAGGAAAACAACTTTAGTAAAATAATAGCATACCATGTCTACTGCTTCAAAATAATATTCGTCGTTGCCGCT
This sequence comes from Astropecten irregularis, assembly GCA_963971285.1. Classification (NCBI taxonomy): domain Eukaryota; kingdom Metazoa; phylum Echinodermata; class Asteroidea; order Paxillosida; family Astropectinidae; genus Astropecten; species Astropecten irregularis. Next base: position 2,561,554 of record OZ020263.1, on the reverse strand, counting down.
TTACCCCAATTCATTTCCATCAAACGTCAAAAAGCCCTGCCCTCTTTCCACAAATTTAACCTTGCTGTCCGTCAGTGGAACTCTTTCCAAAATGAAAAATTAGTGAATAGGGCTCCCCAATCGTGACGTCACATTCAGATGTTCGGACAAACAAGTCGTACGTCATATACCCAACTTACATGTAAACGTTGTGCAAATTGTCCGAACATCCGGGTTACTATAGAGCTGTCGATATAAAGGGCAAATGCTATAAATAGCTCGAGTGCGGAGCTCTAATCATGAAAAATGAGATGACTTTGATCAGAACTTTCAAAATCATTTTCCTTTTTCAAAACTAAGCCAGTGACCAGTGTTGTTGTTTTGCTCGTTTTTTTTTGTTTTTTTCAAGTTTTGTGTTGTTTTGTTTTTCAGATGAGAAAAAGCAACAGAGTAGCTCTGCGGAACGACAAATTGACGAAGCCAGGGAATTGGTAAGACTAAGAGTCTTTATCAATGATGGTTATATTCCATAGAATTGAAGAGGTCATGAAGCCTTCTCACTTGAGACAAATCTTGGGGTAGGGCCATCCATGGCTGACATGTGCGCGCATACGCGACGTGCTTGCGTACGCATGCCGTCCAAAATGGCCGATAAGCTGTCAAGTGACGTCACGTGCACGCTCTCTATTTGAAATGATAAACCTGTTGAAATTTGAGCTCAATCGGTCATCCGAGTCACGAGAAAAAAGCAAAAAACTGACTCAATTTTTCTTATAAAGCAGAGGATGGTTTTGATCTTACCCCGAGATCAAAACTTTTTTCAGTCTTTGTTTGACTAATTTCTGGATAAATATACCATTTCAGGCGGAAGTGTTTTAACGGTATGTTTCTACCAGCATCATCTTCATATCCTGAAAGTTATATATAAATCTGTGAAAATGTCTGTTTGGGTATGTTATATGTTATCAATCCTGTACTGTACCTTTAAATAACGGCATGCAAAGGTCAGGTGCTTATGTTGCCAATTGATCCAGTATGGTTATTTGGCACTGAAGGTAGATCGGAATTACTGGTTGGGGCTGTGACTTTGACTGTTGCTGAGCAGATCTCTAGATAATGTACAGATGCGGCTTATGCTGCAGTGCAGAAAAGCATGCTGTTGCCCGGAGCGACAGCCATAGCCTCAAATGTAGCCGTTAATTTGTTACGTTTTCCTTTTTCATGTTATACAGTTAGAGCAGATGGATTTGGAGATAAGGACCATACCAGCCTCCGACAGACCCAGGTACACCACTCGACTACGAAGCTATGAGACAGAACTGACGAGGCTGGAAAAGGATCTTGTAAGTCACACCTAGGTTTTAAAAGTCCAGCCCCGAATGCAGCCCGGGCCCAATTTTACAAAGCCGCTAAGCACCAAAATTTGCTTAAGCACTGGTCAATAACCTAGGTAAATAAAACCAGTATACCAGCCAAAACCCCTTGTGAATGTTACGCTCAGCAAACAATGGCCGAAAACAAAAGCAGTTACAAACATCACATGGAAATTTTGTTGGTAATCCTGTTTGATCAAGGAAGACTTTTCATGCTTAGGCAAATTTTGTGCTTAAGCAGCTCTATGAAATTGGCCCCTGAGGACTGGCAACCAACCTGGTTGGTGTGAGTGTACCGGCTCTGTTCCTGCAACTGCGACAGTGGCCCCTCAAAACAGGCTAAGAAGCTCTGGGACCAATTTCACAGCCCTGCTTAGCATACAAATTTGCTAACCATGAAATGTTTGTTTTAATCATGTTAATAAAAACAGGATTAATTATAACCAAATTTCCAAGTGTTGTGTATCACTTTTGATTGTTCTTTGGCTGTTGTTCGCTGACCATGAATATGAATTGGTGTTTTGTTTTATTGGGCAAGACACGTTTGTGCTTTGCAATTTTTTGTGCTCCATAAAATTGGCCCCTGATGTACGTTACGGTCGTTACCCTTTACATGTAAGTCATTTGCTTTGCAGAGGAAAGCCAAAATTGCCTTCCGTGATGGAGAAGTGTCCCGAGAGGAACTTCTAGGACTGGATGACCCAAGAAACTCAGAAGACCAGGTCAGTGACCAGGGAGGACCTTTCCCTGTTAGCAATTTTGATCTCGAAGGAGAAAACACACTTTTCATTGAGCAGGGACACCAAGGAAATGACCTAGGGCACTTACGACAGTGACCAGGGGTGCCAAGGCAATGACCTAGGGCATTGAGAGTAATGTCTAGGGGCATGGCGACAAGGCAATAACTAGGGACACAAAAAGCTGGGACCATGCAGCACTGATGCTCTGACCAGGGAGCACACAGATAAACCAGGGATCGATTTCACCAAACTCATCGTAACTTAATTTCAATCGTAGGACTTATGATAGATTGCAACCCCACGTAGAAGTCCTAGGATACGATGGGTTATCCTTCGTAACGAGTTACGATCGAACGTACCTTTGTTAAATCGACCCCAGGGCACAGAGGCAGTGACCAGGGGCATAAAGAGACAATGACCAGGGACATCAAGAGTACCAAGTGACTTGGGGGGTATATAACCTGATTTTGTGGAAAAACATCTGTGACTTTATATAAATAGTAAGTCAATCTTTTTGATTTATTGCATTAAATTTGTGTTGACAATTTTGTCATTTAACAAAAAAAAATCAGAGGACAAGGTTGCTGGATAACACAGAACGATTAGAGCGATCAGGGAAGAAGCTAGAAGCTGGCTACAGAATGACGGTTGAAACAGGTAAAATAGCCGCTATCATATTGTAAGTACATAAATCATTATACTGTTAAGGTTACAGAATGACTGTTGATAGCCGCTTTCCTGTTGCAAGTACATAATCATTATACTGTAAAGGCTACAGAATGATTGTTGAAACAGGTAAAATAGCCGCTATCTTGTTGCAAGTACATAATCATTATACTGTTAAGGTTACAGAACGACGGTAAAAACAGGTAAAATAGCCGCTATCCTGTTCAAGTACATAATCATTATACTGTTAAGGTTACAGAATGACGGTTGAAACAGGTAAAATAGCCGCTATCCTGTTGTAAGTACATAATCATTATACTGTAAAGGTTACAGAATGACGGTTGAAACAGGTAAAATAGCCGCTATCCTGTTGTAAGTACATAATCATTATACTGTAAAGGCTACAGAATATCAAGGGTTAGAATATCAACAAGCCTGTAACCCGAGTGGCAGTACGTGGTCATTGAACTGTAATGGCTACAGTTATTGGTCAATTAACCTATTAATTGGTTAATTAGTTGGCGTATTCTTGTGAAGGCACGTCCATATAACCATGGATGTCCCAGGTCTGTGATCTATTACAAACAATCTTGCTTGTTTTTCGTCTGTTCCAGAGGAGCTTGGCCAGGGCATCCTTGATAACTTACACAGAGACCGTGAAAAGATCCAGAAATCCAGATCAAGAGTAAGTAGAAATAAGTGGTACCAAAGTTCAGTCCTATATTTTCTAATAAATAATATTTTCGAAGGCTAATCATCCTTTACTGGAGCAAAGGATGAGGCTACAATGTGAGCGAGTTGCCGGCATTCATAGGCGCTCTTGGCTGCCTGCAGCCACATCATGGCTGGATTCGAACCCACAAACTGTAGATTAACCACAAGACCTTGAATCTGTTATCCAACACACCGGACCACTAGGCCACAGCATTGCAGAACTTAAAAAGACAAGACTCTGTGGTGCCGAGCTCTTCGGTGGGATCTGGGCTTGATGGTCCAACTTGGACAGAGTTGTACCATCAAGTTACCATGTAAATGTTCCGGGCCCTCGAGTCCTGTAATTATGAGGGGTGGTGTTAGGAGGATTCAGGATGGCAAGCGTGCCTCCGGCCGCACTGTGTAGCACTGTTGTCTGCTGACATCCTGTGGACAAGCCATAGTCTCTGACTGGGTTCGAACCACCTACCATCGTGGCCTGAAATCTTGCAACGAACAAAACAAACAAAGTAAAAGATTGCTATATTCCAAGAGGCACATTTGTAACGCACGACGTTGGGACATTTTGAGAAGGAAAAGTGACATGGTTGGACTCGAACCCCTTACCCCTTTGAAAGAAACTGTGATTAATTAATTATACATATCTTTCTCTTTCTCTTTCTCTTTTTTCTTGTTCCGCAGTTACGCGAGACCGATTCTGGTATCGGGCAGAGCTCCAGAGTACTCAGTGCAATGATGCGTAGGTAATGTTTTTAGTAGGTAGTCATTGTCCATGTACATTCCCTCCTCCCCTGGCTTTGCCTGGGGTCTTGGGATTCTATAATCTCTATCTAGCCATGAGCTATCCAGACTTCAAGCTCTTGCTGTGTCCTGGATCATAGGGGGTTTACGAAACGGAGGCTAAAGCTCAGGCTCCAGCTCTGTCATCCATATGCTGAAAATACAGGTTGTGGTTTTTCATTGAAGCTGAAGCTCTGTTTCCCTTTTCAAAGAAGAGAATCCTACTGCTGAACTGCAGCCAGAAGCCTCTATTTTGATTTCAGAATGGATTCACAAAATGGAGCCTGAGCCTCCATTTTGTAAAGGCCCATAGTTGGCATAAATTTGGTTATGAGGTCGAGGCCACGTTGATGATGGACAGTACCCTCCAGACAAGACAATTTAAAAAAAAAAAAGTCATGTTGTGTGAGCCATGGATTTGCAGAATGAAACTTCTTACCTCGTTTTAATTTTATTTCCATGTGTTTTTTTTGGGATTTTTTTCCCTTCTTTTTTCTTCTACAGGATAATCCAGAATCGCATATTAATGGTCTTCTTAGCTGTGGTGTTCCTAATCATCATCGTCATCATTATTTATTTCCTCGCCAACAAGAAATAGCTCTTGGCGATCAGCAAGCCTAGGCCTGATTTTTCCAAGTGACTACTAATTCCACCGGGCCACTAGTAGCCATTGTATAGGTGATATTCTCAGGTTGTTGTTAACGCTTAAGCCCTGTCCGCACTGGGCTCGATTTCACGAAGCCCTATTGGTCGATCGTAACTCGAGTTACGAAGGATAACCCATCTTATCCTACGTAGGGCTGCATGGTCCTGCAATTGATAGTAAGTTACGATGAGTTTGGTGAAATCGACCCTTGAACTTTTTTTTCAGGGGGTTTCACCGAGCAGATGGGTTGATGAAAAATTGGCAAATATTACCGATGTCCGCACTTTTGGACTTTTGACTCGGGTAACTTAACCGTGCACGCGCTTAAGAATTACCGAGCTGTCAATACTAGGCTCATGAGGGTACCCGACTCGCACTGTCCGCACTGGACTTTGCGTCTGTGGAAAAATGTCTCGGGAATTCTTCCTGGGCAGAAGTTGGCCGGTACAATTGCTCGCGCGGGTCGGGAAAAGTAACTGAGAGGAAGACTTCCCGAGATGTCCGCACTGGACTTAAAATGGTAGTAAAAGTACCCAGCGTCTCGGTAATTTTGCCCCCAAAAAGTCCAGTGTGGACAGGGCTTTAGAATCCATATTTGTCCAGCCGGGTTTGTTCCAGAGTGAAATTGTGTGACCTCACCGTTTGGAGGTGAGGTCTTAGCTTTTAGACAGTGTCGTAGTTCAGACTAGACTGACCTTCAACCCCAATCCCTTGTCAGAGTTTTCTCATGTGGCGCTGCAAGTTTTTACTACAGCACGGAGATGAGTATATGTGGGTGAGGCCCAATTGGGTGAGGAACTCTGCCCTGCCACACCCCTCTCACCCCCACCCCGCCCTGCCCAGCCACACCTTGTACCATCCCCACCCCGCCCAGCCACACCCTGTACCCCACCCCGCCCAGCCACACCCTGTACCATCCCCACCCTGCCCCACCCCACCCAGCCACACCCTGTACCATCCCCACCCTGCCCCACCCCACCCAGCCACACCCTGTACCATCCCCGCCCAGCCACACCCTGTACCATCCCCACCCTGCCCCATCCCCACCCAGCTCCACTTCACCCCCACCCACCCAGCCCGAAAACCCTATATTATATTACACAGAAGTAACAAATGTATTATTATTGTTTAATGGCAAAGATAGACGTGAACAATATTTATTTATGAGGCATGTTCCCAGTATTATGAAAAAATGTAAAGCCGAATTACTGTAAATTTCATAAACTTTCAACATGATTCAATTATATTAAATTAAATTAAGCAAAGATTTGGGGGACTGGACTCGGCTTGGGTCATCCACCAGCGAAACACTCAACATGACTTGTTTCGAAACGGAGGCTCAGGCTCAGGCTCAAGCTCAGGTTCAGGCTCAGGCTTCGCCTCGAGAACTATACTTTGTCAACTTCCAACACCGAGTGAAGCTAGAATCGACTTGGCCCTCAAAACCAATGTCTCTCTATCTGAAATTAACTTGTAAAAAAAAATAGTGGATCCGAATCAAAATGCAAAGGTTGATTAAAAATGTTAGAACAATTCAAGAATATAATTGGCCTATTATGTGACCAACATGCCATCACGTGATGTAGGGGATTGTTTGTCCTCTCATTTGGCACAGAGCAGCGGTGGAAATGTGCAAAGAAGAATGTTGACGATATAATAGTCCTCTTTGCTCGTTTCCACTGCTGTTCTGCACCAAATTGTGCTAGGAGTCCACTGGGCCGGCGCCAGCTGATGCCAGTTCGTGCCAAAGATTATGTGATTGGCGCGTATAGTGGCTCACTGTGGCGCGCGCCATTACATCCCAGTGGATTCCAATAGGGCGGATTGTTTGCGCCATTTGGTGCCACTTGGTGGACACTTCGCGCTGGTTGCTCGATGCTGGTGGCGCGACGAAAAATTCAAACATTTTGAAATTTTCTTGCCGCCAAATTCATTTTTTTCCACGTTACGGGCCACCACGAGCCAGTTGGGAGGCAGTTTGAGCCACTGCACGCCACTAGGCACCTTATTGGCCCTACTATGCGCCACAGCAAATTGCATTGGCGCGAACTGGCACCAACTGGCGCCGGCCCGGTGGACTCCTAGCTTGAGATGGAAAAAACACCCACTATAAGTCACATGAAAGCATGTAAATATTGGTCGAGCAATCGGTATATTTATTAGGCCTTAATCTACACAGCTGCATGCATGTATTATGTAGTCACTTACTGACTTAGTTATCTTGAAGTACTTTGTATTAAGTTCTTGTTATAGGTGGACATTAAGGAGGGAACCATATGGGCCCTTTTCTAAATCTCGGGCCGGCTCAGGCTCCGGCTCAAGCTCTGTCTTCCATGCTGAAAATACAGGGCGTTTACGACACGGATCGCTCCGGCTCCGTCTCATACTCCGGCTTATCCATTCTGAAATGACTGGTATCAAAATAGAGACTTTTGGCTGCGGTTCAGAAGTCGATTGTTTTTAGTTTGAAAAGGCAAACAGAGCTTCAGCTTCAATGAAAAATCACACCCTATATTTCCAGCATAATGGATGTCAGAGCTAGAGCCTGAGCCTCCCTTTCGTAAAAGCCGAAAGGTCTTGTTGGCTTTTCATTGAAGCTGAAGCTCTGTTTTCCTTATCAACCTACTTCCGAACCAAACTGCAGCCAAAAGCCTCTATTTTGATACCCGTTATTTTATAATAGATTCACGAAATGGAGCCAAAGCCTGAGCCGGAGCCGAGGTTTGGAAAAGGGCCCTGATTATAGACTTTGCTCGTTGAAACGGATCTTCCTTGTACGTACATGTGCTCGTTATAATGAAATTCCTATGTATGTGTATGTGTATAATATTGCTATGCACGCTGTGGTATTGTGAAGTAAATCGTGTAATGAATACCCTTGTAAAATAGTTTTTAGAATAATGTACATAAAACTATATCAGACGTACTGAATAACATTGGTTGTGGTTGTATTGTTGATTGAGAATATTTTGCAGTGCGTATATGTTTGTTTTTAATTTGAGAGCGTCGATTGCCAACACGATTGCTGATGTAATGTCGAGGACACCGTAGCATCACTGAGGGCTTTTTTGGGATAACAGTCAGGGTCCAATTTCTGTTAAGCACAAAAATTTGCTAATTAGCACAAAAATGTCTCGCCCATCAAAACAAACCACCATTGAAAATTCCATTTGATATTCATGGTCAGCGAACAACAGCCAAAGAACAACCACAAGTGATACACAACACATGGAAATTTGGTTGTTAACCCTGTTTTTATTAAGAAAGAAATGTCATGATTAGCAATTGTTTGTGCTTAACAGTTTAGATTTACATGCCCGGGTAGTACGGTCCAATTTCAAAAAGCACTGAGCGGAATCATCACTGATGGTTCACCAGCCGTTAAACCTCACAAATTTGCACTCATAAAATATACATTAACAGAAATAAACAACATTATTACTATTCCAAGGTTCGCGCAGTAAATTAATGATCACAGTGTAATGTTTCCCTAGTAACCGGATACGAACAAAACTAAGGACGACAAGGAAGGACATTGGAAACACGGTTAATTTTTTATTATCATCAGGACCCCTACATAGTACTATACATCTGGATCGCATCAGACCTTAATTAGGAGGCAAGGTTTGCAATAACTCCGATCTTAGGGAGACACCGAACATTAAGGAGCTTCTTTGGAGTCTCCCTGATGTTTTAGGTACCTTTTATAGACACATTTTTATGTCAAAAGTATTCAGTTGGTTTGGAGGATGTTTAGAAATATAGAAACTCTATGGGAATGCCACGCCAACTCGTCCTATTTAGGATAATTATACGCATCTTTTTTTCTTGATATTTAAAGGTAATATCATACTTTGGTTATTATCAAAGAAATACAGATTCATGGGCAAAAATATCAACACAGATACAGTAACAGTCATCTGTGAACATTTCAGTTCCATACGGTGCCCAGATTTTGAGAAAACAGTGAAAAACAGCCACAGTATTTCTTAAGTCTTTTCTCTTTTATTTTTGATCTTTTAAAAGATCAAAAAGATTTTCGGTCGTTGTATTACTAATTTCTGGATAAATACACCATTTCAGGCAGAACAATTTTAACGGTATGTCTCTACCACCACTATCTTCATACCCTGTAATTTATACGTAAATCAAAGAACATTTCTGTTTCGGTTTCTTTCCAAAGTATGATACTATACCTTTAACATTATCTGTGTTATACACGATGCTGCTATTTAGTGACAGCGTTGTCATTATTCAGTGTATTTTTTTAATAAACCTGTACTTTCAGTAAAAATTCAATTAAAATAATATAATGTTCACGGTGCACAGTGTCCTTTTAACTTCATGATAGCTTTTCATCTTGATATTTAAAATATGGTGAAGCATTATATAATTAAAAACTGTCAGAGTATTTAACATCGTTTGTGTGATGTTACTGACAGCGTAGACTGTGATGATTTTCATTGTACATCCGTGGTGTGGAAAATTAGAATCCCAGACACTGCACTACAGTAACGGTGGTTCTTGGTTCGAATTTCTGCCGGCCCAGAATAGTACAATATTGATACAAAGACGTTGTTTTACAGTTTGCTGTTTGGTGGAATGGAAATCAAGTCGGGAGTAATTTCAGCTAGTGAAGAACAACCTGGTGGTGAAGCAGACAAACAAACAGATATACTCAGATATCATCAGTCTGTTATGAAATTTGAAATGTCAAAGCTAGTCACGCTATAAAGGAATCATGCAAATTAAAAGCAACAAACTACGTACGAATGTAGCTAGAACAGTTTTCATAAAGACAAACAAACAGTGTGCCCCACCAACAAAGAAACCCCCCGAAAACCCTGTTTTGAGTTGTGAACTTGTGGCGTCATCCCAGTGAAAACACCCCCAATATTGTGGACTTACCGCAGAGTGCCATTGCTTTGTCAAAATCTCTTCGGAGGATTGCAAGGACTTTCTTTACTCCATCTGCACCCTAAAAAGATTTATGAAAATAAAATAATGACTAATCCAAAATGACATTCTATATGTTGTTTTGAGACAAAAAACGTCACTTTTCATCAAACTCTTTGTTCATACACTTTTAGAGACTGAGGCAATTTATTTTGCCAAATCCAAATTTGAGGGCTTTTTTGGTGTCAGAGATTAAGATTGAGAACAGGCTCATACAGAAGAACAGTTAGTTTCACTAACGGAATAACATAACTTGGACGAAAAATAAGAAAAATTGCAACATACGTCATAAGTGAGACCCCAGAGGGCTGGTCGGCCGATGAAGACGGCTCTGGCTCCCAAAGCGATGGCTTTAAGAACATCAGTTCCCCAGCGTATTCCACCATCCAGATACACCTCAACATTGGATCCTTGAACGGCATTGACCACCTCTTGTAAGGCATCGATCTGTTTGGAGAAAGGAATCATTATTTCTACGTGACAGTGGCAAGAAATGGTCAAAGAAATGTTTGTTAGTTTAGATTAAGTATTGTTTTTTGTCCTTTGATTAAAATTTGAAGATATTCCGACTTCATATGCTAATTTAAGACCTTTCTGAGCCCACTGGTCATATTGTTTTCAGGAATTGAAAGATTAGTTATGAAATAGTTTTGGACTGTTGATTTTCTTGCCTTTCAATATCTCATTTAAAAGTTATGGATTGTCACCACTGTCTTTTATAATGGCTTCATACCGTGGCTGGTACTCCGTCTATTTGCCTGCCACCATGATTAGACACCAGGATACCAGCTACGCCACGCCTCACTGCTTCCCTGGCATCATCCGCTGTGAAGAGGAAAAATCGGCATTTTCTATTTCCCGACCAAAAATCATTTAATATTCATGATTTACAACAACAAAAATTCTCACACTGAACTGTTTACAGAGGGCCTATAAATATAGAGCAAGTGGTCAAGTCATTCAAGTGGTCATGATAACTTAACCGTCTCTTCTTCACTCACCCGTGAGAATACCCTTGAGCATGATCGGTAAATCGGTGAGGTTCCGTAACCAAGTGATGTCATCCCACGTTACTGAAGGATCCTTGACGACATCGCTATCCACATAAGGAGCACCACCAGGAACCTGTGCCTGTGGGAAACTAAGATGAATGAGAGAGGACTTCTGTTCCATCAACTAACTCTCTGATTTATAGAATGATTAGCTTTTATATTTCAAAACTATGGCCCATCTGTCTGAACAGAAAGGGACTCAAATAGCCACAGCTTAACCTACCTAAGATGAGAAGCACATTCATTGTTGATGCTGATAAGGTACTTTCTTGAACCCGAAACAGGTTGATCAACTGTCACGACCAGGCCCTTGAAGCCTGCCTTCTCTGCTCGCCTCACCAATGACAGTGTGTATGGCTCTTGCCTCTTCACGTTGCGCATAAAGTTGACCTGCTGGAATAGTAAGGTTCCAACGGGAACTGAGGCGGCAACTTCCTCGATAGACTTGTTGGCCCACATGCTCAGGACCATGGCCGATCCGATGCTAGCAGCACCTATGAAGCAATGGCATCGAGTACAGGTGAAAACTAAGTTTGTAGTTTACATACATTCTTCATGTAAGTGGGAACTGACTATTAACCAACTTAAGGTTAATTTTCACAATCCAGCTCCAAAATGCAAGACTACAAAACCGTACACCACCAACAGAGGCCTGGATAGCTCAGTTGCTATAGCACTGGTAGGGCATTCCGTAGGTTTGAGTTTCGAAATCTGGCTTTATAGTTCCAAACTGACAATGATGGAGTTCGATCCGAACTCTTGAAACACATAACTCTACTACTAGCATGTCCAAGCAGTATGCACTGGGGATGGTTGAGGCTAAATAACACAATTGGAGGTGCTTTTCTTCAGTTACACTGTCTTGTAGAGATAAAGGCATTACGCCCTTGTCCTTAATTACCTTTTGCAGTGGCTATTTCTCCGTCCGGGTGGATGGCTCCATGGAAGGCAGTGGGAGCCACCATAACAGGGAACTCAATGCGATGACCAAAAACAGTGGTGGACATGTCTCTCTTAGACACATCATGCAAGAGCCGTGGTCTTAGTCTGTACCTAAACAGGCAAGAAGAGTTGGAGTTGACGCAATATAATACCTGTTAGGTGGTAGGTGGACTCAAATGTCTTGGACTTGTTTCCAACTAAGCTGTTGAATTAGATAATTGAATTTTGGAGACAAAACTGAGATGATGTAAGTAGAGATCAGCCCAGTGTGACACAGAAGAGGTCTCACAGATATCCTCTCTTTTTTAGGGGGGGGGGGAGGCATGGGATCAGGTAGAAACTGAAAGACTCAATTCACCAGGGTCGTCTGGAGTGGGGTTCGAACCCAGGCCAGTGATGGAAGGCCATGAAAATATGACTCTACCAATTGAGTCCAATCTACTAAATAACAAAGTTATACAAAAGAGTATGGGGTTAATACAAAATGTCTACATAATTATAATGTTCTCAGGCAGGCAGGCTATTCTAGGCCTCCGTCTTGGAAGAACTTCACCGGACCTTTCAAATGCCAGCTGATTGTCTCTCAGAGTCTGTTCGGCTCCTGCTCCCACCTTGAAATAGTTCCACCAAATCTCTGGCAAATGTTGCTTGCAGTAAAGCTCAAAGTCCGCTAGGTAGAATGGCTCCGAGTCAGATGTAGTGGCCATGGCATGCACATGGGCTCAGTAACATGAACCTCAAGTTCTGCAACGAAAAAAGTACACCACTACATTTTTACACAATGCATGATGATCAGGACACCGTGCATTGATTGTCATGCATGTACACACAATGTGTTTAAAGGTAGTACATGTATCATACTTTGGTGAGAGACCAAAACAGAAATGTTCACAGATTTACCTATAACTTACAGGGTATGGTGATGGTAGAAACAAACCGTTAAGAATGTTCTTCCCGAAATGCTGTATTTATCTCGGAAAGAGTAAAACCAATGACCAAAATTATTTTTGATTTTTTAAAGATCAAAAATAAAAGAGAAAAAACTTCAGAAATACTGTGGCATTTTTTCATTGTTTTCTCAAAAAGTGAGCACCGTATGGGACTGAAATTTTCACAGTTGACTGTTACTGTATCTTCCTTGATATTTTTGCCCATGAATTTGTATTTCCTTGACAAAAACCAAAGTATGATATTACCTTTAACACTGCCCAAAGGATGTTACTACATGTATCTTCTTCCTCAGTATATATGGAATGTTGTAAACATGCATCTACCCTAGTTGTCTGTGGTTTCTCAATACAACTCCCAATGTTCGGTTCCTCATTTTGGACTAAAAGCTTGCGTGCAATGTATTACATACACGTACAATAATACCACGGCCATACCAGATGGTTGTGGTAGACTTTTCTAACACCGGTGTGGTCATGCATCAACAATGAGTGTTGATTTTCCCCGGCCTGTATTATATTATATCACTCACGCGTATACGGGAGGATACAATGGCCACGTATTTGAGTTCAAAGTTCACTGAACTACATATTTTGCTCAAGGACCTTTATACTTCTGACTGGAATAATAATTATTGTGCCAAATGCACTACGGTGCAGACGTTTAGTGTTGCAAGGCTGCAATTAACATTATAATGAGAATATCAGGATACACAGTTTTTATGTGGCTCATTTGGGACTTTGGACATATATAATTGGTAAAGGTCACAGAACAGCACTCACTGCACTTTGTCTGATCAAACATATGGCTATATATGGCCTTGCTATTTCATATAGAACTGCTTTATGAGTTCTAATTTCTATATAGAAAGACATTTTGAATCACTCAATTAGGCTGTCTGCATAATTATGTCTCTATAGAATTGAACGGAACTCATTCTATAGAACTTCCGATAACCTCTATAAAAAATGTACATTCTATAGAACTTCTATAGCATTCTATAGAAAGAAAAACATGCCATAGAGTTCTGAAACAGATTTTTTATAGAACCCATACAGCTCTATACAGCTATATAGAACTCTATATACAAGTTTCTATACATTTGTAGGGAATATTTTTGTATGGGTACTGCCGTACCGAATTCAAATAATTTACATTTTTAAGTTTGGCACGGCAATAGCATGGCATAAGTTAGCGTGAAATTGGCTCGGCAAATTGAGTTCGGCACGGCAAGCTCTAGCTTTGATTTGAAACTGAAGTCCCGAGACATTATTCGATTGATTTTTGGTTTTCATTATTTCATTGATTTCATCTGATTTTGACAGAATAAATTCGTCAAGACGTCCTTTCTGCCCGTTGCAATAGGCCTACCCGGTAACCAAAGAGCCTCGCTGGCTCGAATCCCGCTCCAGTAAATTTTTCTTCGTTCACTTTTCAATTACTTAAAATTCAGTCAGTTTCCCTTGTGGTTATTTAATGATTATTATGATTAATGCTTTTTTTTTTTTTTACCAAACTCCTCTCTTCTACCTTCGTGAAATATTAAAAGCGGTATTTGCAAATTTCTTTCGCAGTTTTCGCAGTTTTAACCTTGCACTAAATTGGCGCAATTTTCAAAGTTTGCTCAGTTGTCGCGGCCAGATCTACTTTTGCGCAATTTTCAAGTTTCCGCACTTTCACATTGGATAACATTTTTTTGACTTCTCTAGTTTTTAAGTTTATGCATGCAGTTTTAACCCACAAGGTCTATCGTGGGTTATAATAATTATTTCATGGGAGTCACGGACGCGTGTAACTCTTGCTGGTATACCTAATACCTCTATACACCATTAATTAATACGAATTAGTATTCTGATAGCACGGCGCCCCAGGGCTGGGCTAGCAGTGCTCATCAGGCGCAGCAATTCATTATAACACTCCGATTTCTCCTGCTTGTTCATCTCAATGCTCAATGCGCGCGTGACGGTTTCAAGTTAGCGAGAGGCTGTAATTGTCACCTGTTGCACAGAACATGGTTGTGTTTACCACGGTAAGTGAACGTTAACTTTCTCTGTAGTTCTTGCAACGTTTTCTAGGAAGACGTATACGTTCAATATCGTTTGCAGTCCGTTCTCATTACTTTCAATCCGTTTATAACCCCGTTCTCAGCAAGATTCGAACGTTACCGTTCTATGTCGTTTCTACACGGGTTCTTATTAAATATAATGTACGTTCAGACCGGGGGGATTTCACTAACGCTTTGCGATCATCGCTAAAGCCCAAATCCATCGCTAAACGGAAAATCGATCACTATTTTGTCAAAAGCAGTAAACATCACATACAAATTTAATTGGTATTTCTCTTTGATTAAGGAAGACCTTTCATGCTTACAGCAATTTAAGCAGATAATGATTATTTTGTGTGACGTAATTTCCATAGTTATAATGATCTTCTTAATTGTGTGGTGTTGGTATATTTTTTAGTTGTAGATCTTGAGGTTCATTTTACTGAGCCCATTTGGATGCCATGGCCGCTACATCTGACTCTGGGCCATTCTACCTAGCGGACTTTGAGCTTTATTGCAAGCAAAACTTGCCAGCGATTTGGTGGAACAACTCAAGGATGGGAGCAGGAGCCGAACAGACTCTGAGAGACAACCAGCTGGCATTTGAAAGGTAGAGTGTTCTTCCAAGACGGAGACCTATATTGCCTGCCTGAATACATTACGTGCATGTATGGACATTGTATTAATAACCCCATACTCTTTTTATAGCCTTGTTATTGAGTAGATTGGACTCAATTGGTATGAGTCTTATTTTCCCGGCCTTTCATCACCGGCCTGGGTTCGAACCCCACTCCAGACCCTGTGAATTGAGTTTTTCAGTTTGAATTTGAACCCACATGATCCCCCACAAATAAACCTCCGTGAGGATGGTCTTTCTTCCTGATCCTCAAACTGAGCTGAACGATACTTCATTTCCGCCTGTTCTCCACAATCTAATTGTCAAATTCAACAGTCTATATAGTTGGAAACAAGTCCAATGCATTTGAGTCCAACCGTAGAGCTACAAACTAAGGGGCCGTCCATAAAGTACGTACGCACGAAATGCCGACTTTTTTGACCCCCCCTCCCCCTCTGTACGCATGGCGTACGCAGTGGTCCCAACCCCCCCTCCCCCCCTGTACGCATACGCATTCCACATTAGGTTTTTCACTTCTCGTGGTCCCTTGCTTTAGTATCATTAAAATGTCACCGTAATCCGGGCCGGTACCGTTATTGGGACGTCACTTTCAAATTCTGAAATGAATGACAAAAGTTTAACAGGTTTTTATACATTAACAGATGGATTTTACTATTTTTTTTCATGTTGAATAAGAAAAAAAAGGAAAAAACAAAACAATCCCGGTGCTTTTTTCACGTTTTTTACCTCTCTTTTCGCACGAAAATGCTATGCAAATTTTTCGTTTGCGTACGGTACGCATTGGCCTTAACCCCCCCTCCCCCCCTGTACGCATGGCGTACGCATCGGTAACAACCCCCCCTCCCCCCCTTCGTGCGTACGTACTTTATGGACGGCCCCTAACAGGTATTAAATTACCTCAACTCCACCTCTTCTTGCCTGTTTAGGTACAGACTAAGACCACGGCTCTTGCATGATGTGTCTAAGAGAGACATGTCCACTACTGTTTTTGGTCATCGCATTGAGTTCCCTGTTATGGTGTCTCCCACTGCCTTCCATGGAGCCATCCATCCGGATGGAGAAATAGCCACTGCAAAAGGTAAGGACAGGGGTTTAATGCCTTTATCTCTACAAGTGAGTGTAACTGAAGACCAACACTTTCAATTCTATCCAAATTGCTTAGCCAAGACAGTGCATACTGCTTGAACATGCTAGGTGTAGAGTACTGTGTTTGAAGACGGTTCGGATCAAACTCCATCATTGTCAGTTTGGGACTATCCAGCCCCAAAATGGAAGAACTAAACCGGACACCACCAACAAAGAGCTGGATACAGTACTCATGCTAGTGCACTGGTAGGTCATTCCGTAGGTTCGCCGGTTCGTGGATCGGTCATTTTTCTGTAAATGGAGAATGTATTTAGAAGTAACTTAGTTTTCACCTGGACTCAATGTCATTGCTTCATAGGTGCTGCTAGCATCGGATCGGCCATGGTCCTGAGCATGTGGGCCAACAAGTCTATCGAGGAAGTTGCTGCTTCAGTTCCTGTTGGAACCTTACTATTCCAACAGGTCAACTTTGTGCGCAACTTGAAGAAGCAAGAGCCATACACATTGTCATTGGTGAGGCGAGCGGAGAAGGCAGGCTTCAAGGGCCTGGTCGTGACAGTTGATCAGCCAGTTATAGGTTTAAGGAAGTATGACATCTCCACCGATGATGAATGTGCTTCTCATCTTAGGTAGGTTATGCTTTGGCTATTTGAGCCCATTCTGTTTAGAAAGATGGGCAATGGTTTTGAAATAAAAAAAATTCTATAAATCTGAGAGTTAGTTGATGGAACAGAAGTCCTCTTTCATTCATCTCAGGTTCCCACAGGCACAGGTTCCAGGTGGTGCTCCTTTTGTGGGAAGCGATGTTCCCATGGATCCTTCAGTGACGTGGGATGACATCACTTGGTTACGGAACATCACCGATTTACCGATCATGCTCAAGGGTATTCTCACGGGTGAGTGAAGAAGGGACAGTTATACATGTAGTTTAATATCATGACCACTTGAATGGTTTGATCACTTGCTCTATTTATGTAAACAGCTAGTGTGAAAATTTTTGTTAATATGCAAATTAGGCTTGCCCTTCACCGACGTGGATGAGCACTGTATACTCAGTGCTTGTGAGAGCACGTGAATAAATCACATGCTTGCTCAGGTGGGATTCGAACCCACGACCTCCTGCTTACTTGTGCAGATGCCTTACCTGCTATAGGCATTTTTGTTGTATTTTTGTTGTTGTAAATGCCGATTTGTTTCCTCTTCACAGCGGAGGATGCAAGGGAAGCAGTGGAGGCGTGGCGTAGCTGGTATCCTGGTGTCTAATCATGGTGGCAGGCAAATAGACGGAGTACCAGCCACGGTAATCAAATACCTAATGCAGATATTTTTTAAGACAATGATGACAATCCATGTCAACTTTTAAGTTTGAATTCCTGAAAACAATATGACCACTGGGCTCAACAAGTTCTTAAATTAGCATTGTGGAGTCGGAATATCTTAAAATTGTAATCAAAGGACAAAAAAAAATCTTAATCTAAACTTGTTTTTTATGTGATAAATAAAACAAACAAACATTTCTTTGACCATTTCTTGCCACTGTCACGTGTAAATAATGATTCCTTTCTCCAAACAGATCGATGCCTTACAAGAGGTGGTCAATGCCGTTCAAGGATCCAATGTTGAGGTGTATCTGGATGGTGGAATACGCTGGGGAACTGATGTTCTTAAAGCCATCGCTTTGGGAGCCAGAGCCGTCTTCATCGGCCGACCAGTCCTCTGGGGTCTCACTTATGACGTATGTTGCAATTTTTCTTATTTTTTTTTTCGTCCAAGTTATCTATTCCGTTAACGAAACTGATTGTTCTTCTATATGAGCCTGTTCTCAATCTTAATATCTGACACCAAAAAGCCCTCAAATTTGGATATGGCAAAATAAATTGCCTCAATCTCTAAAAGTGTATGAACAAAGAGTTTAATGAAAAGTGACCTTTTTGTATCAACACAACATACTGTCATTTTGGATTAGTCATTATTTCATTGTGCTATAATATTTTTGTTTTCTTTTCAGGGTGCAGAGGGGAGTAAAGAAAGTCCTTGCAATCCTCCGAAGAGAATTTGACAAGGCCATGGCACTCTGCGGTAAGTCCACAATGTTGGGGGTGTTTGGGGGCTCTTCTTAAAAGAAATACACAATTTCAGGAGCTTAATTAAAGTATAAACAATATTGATTGCTAAAAATAATGATTATTAACTTCAACATGTGTGTGTTGCTTTATAATTATTTTCTTTCCAGTTGGTATTAATTTAGAGACAATTAGGCAAAATTTTACTATAGCGTGACTAGCAATACAGCATTTCCAATTTCATAACAGACTGATGATACTGAGTATATATTTGTTTGTCTGCTTCACCACCAGGTTGTTCTTCACTAGCTGAAATTACTCCCGACTTGATTTCCATTCCGCCAAACAGCAAACTGTAAAACAACGTCTGTGTATCAATATTGCACTGTTCATGGACCGGCACAAATTCGAACCAGGGACCATCGTTACTGAGGTGCAGTGTCTGGGATTCTAATTTGCCTCCACCATGGGTGTCGATCCCGGGGAAGGGGGGGGATATACCCCCCCCCCCCCCCCCCCCCCAAATATTTGAGGTGGGGGATGATGTGTATTATCACCCCCCCCCCCCCCCCCCCCCCCCAAATATTTCGAGGTTGAATGTCATTTAAGTTTCTTGTGTAGAAATATTTCATGATCCTTGCTGTTTTTTGTGTCTTCGCAGTTAATTTATAGGCACTGCTATGTTTAATTCTTATGAATATTGTTTATAATGCTCTAAAATGCGACGTTTTGACTCTGTTTTTTATTAAAAAGTCCCTGGTTTGGTAGGGGGTATCCACCTACCACAGCCTCCCCGCTCGGTCGATTCGCTCCCTCGCATAGGACACCAAATCACCAATCATCCCCCAATCATGAACAGAAATCGACACCAGTGGCCTCCACACCAAAGATGTACAGTGAAAATCGCAGTTTACGATGTCAGTAACATCAATATCTTATCTAAAATACTCTGACAGTTTTTTATTTATTTGCTCACCATTATAAGATGCCAAAAGCTAGATGGATGATATAATGTTTTAAAGTCCCTTGTGTACCGTGAACAAAAAAATTAATTATTGTATAATTATAGAAAATGATTTAATCGTTCGTTCGAACGATTTCGAAAGCCTTACTCCAGTGAAGGATTCGGTGGGGGACAATATTAAGTCGGCCCACATTATTTTCT